>CM032645.1:3712435-3792750 GCA_019097785.1 Fraxinus excelsior | reverse complement strand
TACCCGCGTTCAATATTGATTCCAAACATAAGTGCGAAACTTGTGTTGAGGCAAAATTGACAAGGTCATCATTTAAATCAATTGAACAGAATACAGAACCACTTGATTTAATTCACAATGATATATGTGATTTAAAATTTGTACAAACAAGAGGTGGCAACAAGTATTTCATTACTTTTGTCGACGATAGCACAAAATATTGCTATGTGTACTTGCTAAAAATCAAGGATGAAGCGATAGAGAAATTCATTCTCTACAAGAATGAAGTTGAGAACCAACTTAACAAGAAAATTAAGGTGATAAGAAGCGATCGATGTGGTGAGTATGAAGCACCATTCGCTGAATTATGTGCACAACATGGAATCATACATGAAACCACCGCACCTTATTCCCCGCAACAAAATGGTGTTGCTGAAAGGAAAAATCGCACCTTAAAAGAAATGATGAATGCGAGGTTGGTAAGTTCTGGGTTACCTCAGAACATGTGGGGGGAGGCTGTGTTATCAGCAAATTACCTTTTAAATAAGGTGCCCCGAAAGAAAATGGAGAAGACCCCTTATGAGTTATGGAAAGGAAGAAAGTCTTCCTATAAAGACTTACGAGTGTGGGGGTGTCTTGCTAAAGTGGCTGTCCCAACACCAAAGAGGGTGAAGATAGGACCGAAAACTGTAGATTGTATCTTCATTGGATATGCTCAAAATAGTAGTGCTTATCGGTTTCTTGTGTATGAATCTAAAATTCCGGATATACACAAAAACACGATAATGGAATCGAGAAATGCTTCCTTCTTTGAACATGTATTTCCATGCAAGTCCAAAGAAGAGGCAAGCTCTTCTAAACCGACATATGAGACTATGACTGAAAATAGTCCGGACCAAGAATTAGAAGATGAGGTTGAGGTTGAACCAAGACGTAGCAAAAGGGAAAGGACAGAAAAATCTTATGGTCCAGATTTTTTGACCTATATGATAGAAAGTGAACCTCAAAGCTATCAAGAAGCTGTGAACTCATCAGAAGGACCTCAATGGAAAGAGGCCATTCAAAGTGAAATAGATTCCATTTTGCAAAATCATACATGGGAGCTAGTGGATCTTCCTCCTGGAAGTAAACCACTAGGCTATAGATGGATTTTCAAACGTAAAATGAAAGCAGATGGATCTATTGAAAAGTATAAGGCTAGATTGGTAATAAAAGGTTATAGACAACGAGAAGGCCTTGATTACTTTGATACATATTCTCCAGTAACGAGAATAACATCTATCAGGATGATACTTGCGATTGCTGCTCTACGAAATCTTGAAGTACATCAAATGGATGTTAAGACTGCATTCTTGAATGGAGATTTAGATGAAGAAATCTATATGGAACAACCCGAGGGGTTTTCATCTCCAGGGCAAGAAAAGAAAGTTTGTAAATTGGTGAAGTCGTTATATGGCTTGAAACAAGCACCAAAACAATGGCACGAAAAATTTGATAATGTCATGATGGAGAGTGGATTTAAAATCAACGAGTGTGACAAATGTGTTTACGTTAAAGACACTGGAAATGGTTATGTCATTTTATGTCTTTACGTTGACGATATGCTTATTGTTGGTAGTGACAATAAGATGATTAAATACACTAAAGATATGTTAAATTCGAGGTTTGACATGAAGGATATGGTTTAGCTGATGTTATACTTGGAATCAAAATTTCAAGAACATCAGATGGGCTTGTTCTAAACCAGTCACATTATGTTGATAAAATTCTAGAAAAGTTCAGTAAGGATGATACTGAAATGGCTAGAACACCGATAGATACAAGTCAACATCTATCCAAAAATAAAGGTGAAAGTGTACATCAAGTAGAGTACTCGAGAGTTATTGGGAGTCTGATGTACTTGATGAGTTGTACAAGACCAGACATAGCCTACACAGTGAGTAAACTGAGTAGATATACGAGTAATCCAGGAGCTGATCACTGGAAAGGAATAGTAAGAGTACTAAGGTACTTGAGATGTACACGTAATTTTGGACTGCACTATACTAGATATCCAGCGGTCATTGAAGGATATACTGATGCAAATTGGATATCTGATATAAAAGACTCAAAGTCCACGAGTGGATTTGTGTTCACATTGGCAGGTGCAGCTATATCTTGGAAATCCTCTAAACAAACTGTGATAGCCAGATCCACTATGGAATCTGAGTTTATAGCTTTAGATAAAAGTGGTGAAGAGGCTGAATGGTTGCGCAACTTCTTAGAGGATATTCCAAGATGGTCAAAACCTGTGCCAGCAATTTGCATATATTGTGATAGTCAATCAGCAATTGGAAGGGCACAAAGTAACATGTATAATGGTAAGTCTAGACATATACGTCGTAGACACAATACCATTAGACAATTACTCTCAACTGGAGTTATCACTGTTGATTATGTAAAATCAAAGGATAACATTGCGGATCCGCTAACCAAAGGGTTAAATAGAGAGTTAGTTGAAAAATCATCGAGAGGAATGGGACTTAAGCCCTTGAATGGATAAGTTAATACAAAGGAAAACCCAACCTAGTTGACTGGAGATCCCAAGATCTAAGTTCAAAGGGACAACCTAATTGTAAAGACTTAATAGAATCACTGTGGGGGATATTACCTCATGTCCATTCCTATGATGCACAGTGATGCCCGAAAGATAAAGGATAAGCAATAGGCTTTTAATGATTATTATGCGTCGAAAATTCGAGCCAAGTAACGTGGATTACTTGTAATAAGAAATCACCTATGTGAGAGAGAAGTGGGGCCGCTTCTAAGGGAATTGTGTGGGGTGCAATTCTTGTGAACTCTCACAGAACCAGGCGTATGTTCATGGCCAAAACGAACATAATAATGAGAACGAAAATGTGTTAGGAAGAATCCTGTGTAGAGTATATCATCGTTTACATAAACGGCAGAACAGTTCAAGGACATCGCGTCTACTGGTCAGCTAGTAAAGTAAATATGCTTTCACAAGGGAAGGTTCAAGGGGTAACACCTACCTATCCTATGCAGGTTTCAACTGTTGAACTATATCACCTAGTCTTCATGTGTCACATTCATGTGTCGCTCCCAATTTTCATTCATGTGGGGGATTGTTGGAAAAACTGAAAATGGGCTGACTTTGGCACTAGTTTTGAGTGGGACCCGCTTGGCTATTTTGAAAGATGAAAGTTGATTTGTGTTCTCCTCCGTGAGTACATCGAAATCATATACTTACTTGTCAAAAATGATGCTCGGGTGAATGAGAAATTGAAGCTCAAAGTATGCCATGTAAAAGGAGTTTATGTTGGTGGGAAAGCAAAAATTTAAGCTTTGTCCCACATAGGAAGTGGATGAAAATTAAAACCACTTTATAAAGGATTGCACTTTAGAATGGTGTAATCATGTGTAGCATAGAGGCTCTCTCCACGTGCGCGCGCAGGGGGGGGTGCAAATCTTGGACCGAAATTGGCTTCAGACCTTGAACTTGTGTGCGAGCGCGACCTGCGTACACGAATGTCGGACCGAAAGGAGCAAAATTGGCCCCGCGACCTGCGTACACGAATGTCGGACCGAAAGGAGCAAAATTGGCCCCTTAGGAGTGTCCACGTTTTGCTACATTTTTTAATTTTTTCAATAGACTTTTGGTTTTCCAAAACTGTTGAAACTCCTGAAACTCCCATGTTAATTGCTATGAAGTTATTGAGCAATTATTCTATAGTTGTCTATATAGTCATCTCGTTTTTCAGTCTGCAGTACACGATTTCATCTGCATATTCATCTGCCTGCAGTTCCTGTTTCTCCTACATACAGTCTCCGTTTTTGCATTTTTTTTTTCCCGGTTTTGTTCGAGTCCGGTGGTGATATAATTCAGGCACATAGTCAGTTCGCCAGAGTAGTCTCTGTTGTGCTCAGAAACTACTGGTTCTACCGTTGTATCCTGGGAAGCAGACGTTCATATCAATCCTCAAGCACGTACGGTGAGGGGGCGAATCTGTTTTAAGGAAACTGTGTTTGACACAGGCCTCGGGTTAAAAGTGTTATACAGTTTTAACAGATTCTGTTTTTCGATTTTGCATATTGTCATTCTGCAATTGTTTTCATTATTTACTGCAATATATATATTTTACATTATATTATAGTATGCGCTAACTGTATTTGTAAATACAGTTTTTGTTCTGTTCATCAAAATTGGTATCAAGTTGTAAATCCGGTATTTGAAGTTGAAACAATTTTCCTACAATCTCAAGTTTGGTCATAAGCTTTACCTTCTTGGTTTTTTTTTTTTTTTTTGTTGATCGAGCTCCACTTCCTTGTAGTTAACCTTGATGGGAAAAGCTTGGCGCAACTCTTATTTGGTTTGACCTCCTCATACTTAATCTTCTTGTCCCGGTTTTGGCTTGATCAGCTCTTATTTTAGTTATGACCTCGCATCATGTCAATTTCATAGATCATGTAATACTACATTAATTTTGATATAACTTGTACGTAATAAAAAAGTGTAAAATAAGAGTATGATATAATACAAAATCAAATAACCTTTGATGTGTAAATGTTTCTTTAAAATGTATTATTCCTAATTTTTGCCTGAATAAAAGATAAATCAATGCTGTTAATGGTGATTAATCTTAAGGAATAATTGCTGCTGGAAATTGATGAAACTGGGGGACATTGGGATTGTACTATTTGAGCAATTGAAGTATGTGTTTGGAAGTTGGAAGTCTGTTTGGCCAATTGACAAATCCAAGAGAAATTAAATTTCAGATAAATTTAAAGTTACATATAATGATTATTTTGATTATTGTATTCTATTAAAGTGTTTTAACATATTTGTAGTAGATTTTGATGAAAAACGATGAAATATGAGTTGAAAAGTCGTGAGATCCATTAACTATATGCTTAAAATTAATTGTTAACTTTAATTTATTTGAGTTTTAATCCATACCAAACGGTGCATAAGAGTTAAGGAAACGTGGACCTCTAATCATGAACTTAATCCAATGGTCCCGAAAGTGTCAGCATCTCCAACAACTTTTCACAACCACTGATTGGATAGTGAGAGGGTGGTGCAAAAGAACCCATCTGCCAGTGGGGAAAAAGTGCCATTTAGATAAGATATCAACATCATCATTTAGTGCATGCTTGGTTAAGCTTAAAAATTTACTTATAATCAAAATTGAAAATAAATTACAAGTGCATTTTTAGTTAGTGTAATATTAAAAACATAAATAGTTTAACAAACTTAACTTACCAAATAATATTTTGTCAATAAATAAATTAATAATAATAAAAAAACTAAATAAAAAATTTCGTCGAAAACAAAATAAAAGTTTGGACCTGAAGAAGGGTAGTATCATGACATGGCCGAGCCCATGTTTGAAAATGGTCAAAAAATAACATAGAATTCGATAAGTCGGTATCTTGAAAAAAAAATAATGCAAATATATATAATTTTATACGTGATACACGAACGTTTTGAAGAACGTGTGTGGTTGATTAAAACAATATGGTCAGTAATTCTATTAGAATCATTAACATATATTAATTTAATCGGAATTATCATCCATTTCGTGTAGTGATGATTTCAAGAAAGGAAAATAAGAGCTTTCTTTACGGATTTTGGTGTTTTTTCGAGGGGCGCGAGGAAAATTTACTTATTGATGTTATTTTGGTGTCTTTTGACCTTTATATATTTTCCATTTACCTGTATGAACTCAACCCATTGGATTTTCTGTTTACCGCTGTGGCTTTAATTTCTTCATTGAATTATAGTTTGATTAATGACTTATTGGCCATTCAGTGTGAATATACTTTTGCACACTAACTGTTTGTTATTTGAATTTAAGAGGTGTAAAAGTATGTTGCCGGTTGCGCCGCCCTTGGTGGGCCTGTTCATAGAGGCCAGCACACATGGGCTTTTTTAAGGGCCAGGATGGAGGCCTCAGGACCTACTTGGATCATCAATTGCTAGTGTATAGTGTGAATTAACCATAATTAATTAATTCTATGTACTTCAAAATCAATTGCTTAACTCTTTTAAACAATACTAGGTGTAAGCAACGTGCGATGCACGTTTGCTTAGTTTATATTTACTAGTTTTGTTTAAGAATTAATTTATTATTAATAAGGATGTAATTTTTTTGTTAATTAAATAATTAATGATGTAATGTTTATGTAATTGATAAATAATTAAATAAAGTGTTTCTCTCTGTCATCTCCAACCCAAAATCACAAACAGAAAACTCAAGGTATGTTAAGGGGTAAGAAGATGAGTTTACTTAGACTCCGTTTGATTCTCATTAATGTAAAATGAGAATGAAAAATATAGCCGTTATTGGACCTTACACAAGAGATAGAAATTCAAAATTGATAGATTGACGTGATGGATAACGGTCATATTTTTCATTTTTATGAGTTTTTAATGAGAAACAAACGGAGGTTTAAACTTTTTGCATGGCTTAAGTCTTTACTCTTTTTTAAGTAATAATGCAATTCATTTTATCGCTAAAGTATGATATGTATTACGATAATATATGTATATCATGTGTTAGACTTAGTGTTGGTAAATGACGGGTAAATTTTAGAGGATGAAAATATTTTAAGGGGGTGAGAATGTAATATCCCGAAAATTTTCATAAAATATAATTCAATTTTTATATACTATATTTTAATATTTTGAAAGTTAGGGACCAAATGATACATTTATCAAATTATATTTTATTTGTGTCAAATATTTAGATATTGATACAGTTATCGTAAATATATAAATATTGGTCTCGTTGGATAAATCGTAATTAGATACATAAATTAGATTCGAGAAAAAGTCGATTCAGATAAGTTAACTCCAAGATATTTTAGTTTGAAGGAATTATCAAAAACTAATTTATTTTTATTATTATTTAATTATAATTTTGAAAGTAAGGGGTGGTGAAAAAAGATTTTCTGTTAAAACAATAAATTCCGTTAGTTTTTCCGTTAAATCAAGAAATTCTGTTAGTTTTTCCGTTAAACCAACATATTTCGTTTAATAGCCATTTTTTATATATAGAAAGATTTTGGTCAATTCCATTTTGTTGTAAATTGTGATTTTTTAATCACAAAGAAATCTTGACAACTTTTAGATGCAGATTAATATGCAATGACAATGAAGGGTAATAAATGGTTTCTTCTTTAAATGCAAAATTACATTAACCAACCTAATAATTCTTCTCATGTCCAGTATGGTAAACATGATCCTACATTATGATGTTAATTTGGCATGCAATTATATTCATTTTTTGTGGGTGGGTAACATTTATAATATTTACTTCATGAAATGCAAGTTTCTTATTCAGTATTTTCGACTTTGAGTAATGTTGAGATATTTGTTTAGAACTTATATTTGTCGTCTTGATTTACCATCGTCTAAAAATTTAAGATCTTATTAACTATGTAAAAAGAAAACATTAACAACAATTGACACATGACGAAAATGTTAACAATAATAAAAGGTTCTTGTTCGTAACATACAAACGAGTGTTTGCTCGAATTTTGCTCGAACAGATGTGATAGCTATTTGGAATCCACCAAATAAATATTGAAATTCGTCAATTAATTGAAAAACTGAAATATCTTATTAATAAAAGAAAAAACGAATGTCTAATTTACAAAATCCTACACACATATTTAAAGACTCAAAATAAATCATAATCAAACTGGAAAATCTAAAGAACCTATAAAACAAATCTGAATAAAACTAAAATGTTGCAAAAAGTGACGAAAAGACCATTAAATTGACTAAAAACAGGAAAACTCCAAAACAATCCCTGATCTATGGAATTTGACTTCGAAAGTTTGACAATAGAGCTGAAAGTCCTAAACCAATTAGAAGAGAAGTGACTCGTTAATAATGCAGATTAATTAGAAGAGGAAATTCTAAACTAATTAGAGAAACGAAGGAATAAGAAGGATCTACAAAAATATGTATAACTTTCAGCTCGGTTGTCGAATTCTCATTCGTGATCACAGACTTTACAGTCCGAAAGTGGTTTTCAATTTTGCACATTTTTGCTGGACTTTCGGGTGTCCAACTTCATAGTTTAGAAGTTCGTTCTAACATTTTTCAGTTTTGAGTCAATTTAAGTGTATTTTCGTCATTTTTGTAGTATTTTAATTTTATTCAGATTTGTTTGACAATTTCCTAGTTTATTTGGATTTATCTATAGAATTAGATTTTCAATTTAATTAGAATTTATTTTGAATCTTTAAATTTGTGTTTAGGAGTTTGTAAATTAGACATTCACTTTTATCGATTAAGAAGACATTTCAATTTTTCCATTAATTAGTGGGTTTCAAATAGTTATCACGCGTTTGCGAGAAATTCGAGCAAACTTCTGTTCGTGTGTTACGAACAAGTAGCTTTTATTATTGTTCACGTTCCGTCTACTTCAAGTGGAAGATCAGTCGCATGAGATAAAACAGAATTCAACTATTGTTTTTAATTGCACGAAAAAAAATATTAAAAAAATTACACCATATTAAGAAAGTAGCATAAGCCCCTACATGTTAATTATAATTTTAATATTTATGAAAGTAGGATTTATCCTTTAACATATATTTGCAAGATAATTGCTCATTTGATCAGGGGCGGACCGAGACCAATTTTCTTGTGGGGTCAAAACTGAAATTTCAAAAATGTTTAGGTTTAAAAAAAAAAAAAAAAAAAAACTCGATTTTTTTTGTGGGGTCATCTGACTGGCCCCATGTGGGTCCACCCTTGCATTTGATCATATCAATCTTGGAATTCGTGTGTTCGTTTGAATCTTAATTGAATTGAATTATTCATTTGAATCTTAATTAAATCAAATTATTCATTTAAACTTAATAAACACTTCCATCTTAAAATATCAATCTTGTTAAAAAAATAGTAGCTCAAACTCCCTTATATATTAGATTATAATTTTGATATTTATTGTTTATCCCTTAACAGAAACATAGCAAAAGGTCAGTGTCTCGTCGCATGGAAGAAAGATATACAAGACAATTGGAATGGAAATTTTCTTTTACTCTTATGTTTTGCGAACATTTATGAAGAAACTTTCTCCGGTGAGCAAATTTTTGTCTTCCCTACTAGAAGAGAAGCTTTATACGAGTCTCTGAAGACTTTATATTTGCAATGTACAGTAATCCCAATAATCTGCATGATAAAAAAAAAAAAAATTCTTTCAGTGGGGAGTTTTAGAAGCCTGAAATTTATGAGAAACATATCTGGGTTTTAGGGCCGTACCTGTGTTTCGCGGGGCCTGAAACGAACTTCAGAATTTGGCCTCTAAGTCATAGCAAACAATCATTTTTTTCTTTTAAAAGAGTCTTACAGAACTAAATTTGTTAACTTAAATTTAACAATAAAGCACAAATAAAACTAAAATATTCAAAATATTATTTTGCAATCAAGTAACAATCACGCTATCACAGATTCAATTTATAAAATTCCATAACTAATAGTCTAATATTTGCAGAATCCATTATCCTAATCCAATATCCATTTAAAAGAGAAAAATAATGTTTCAACCAGCTACAATTTCACGGTTTTTTTGAAGCAATGAAAGATTAGGAAACTTAAAAAGTTAAAAGCTATATGACATTGACACAGTAAATCATCCAAATAACATTGACACAGTAAATCATCCAAAAAGGAAGAGAAACCATTTATACTCAACAACAAGAACCAATATTAAGCCATTATAACTTATAAGTTACCTGAAGCCTTTAATTGAAAGGAATTGCTGCGCTTTGTCCCGCTGCCCTCTTCCCAGCTTGTTCTGCCCTACAAATATTGCTCTCTTTCTCAAATAAAGATCATCGTCGAAGCTAGGTTTATCCAGGGGTACAAAGTAACCAGGAGGAGGAGCATGTGCCTGCACCACAACAGTTAAACATGAAAACAAGTAAACATCAACAACACTTCAGAATGAATGCACTTTCTGTAATAGATATAATGTTCACATGAACCCTCTCATCTCACCTCTAGAAAAACAATAAGAAAACAACCTAAATACACATGTAACACTAGAACTACATTAAAATTTCTATAATAGCTATAATGTTGAGAACCCCTCCAACTCACCCCTAGAAACCAATAACATACACAAAACAACATAAATACACATGTAACTCCAGAACTACATTAAGAATATCAAATTATCAAAAACTTAAATCTCAAACAATTACAGACATCATACTCGGAGAGAAGTTTATCAAAAAAATAGAAAAGAACTCTGTAGGTAACCATCATGCGAAAAATGCAAAAGTAAAAAGCTTATTTACATCTAATCATCTCAAAAATGCAAAAATGCAAAAAAAATAAAAATTAGACGAAGCCACTCGTAAAAAACGAGCCGAGCAGGTTCGGCTCGTGCTTGGGCTCTTTTTTTACGAGCCCGAGCAACTCATGAGCCGCTACAGTACGAGCTGAGCAGCCGAGCCGACGAACCGCTTGGCTCGATTGCCACTACTACGAGGACCATCGAACTGCTGGGGTGGTCGACCGGCTAGAGTGGCGATCGACCAGAATTCTCCAACGGTCCAAATTTTGACCGTTCTGACTTTTGATTTTTCCTGTACAAATGGTTATATTGGTCATTCGGAAATGGCGATCAACCGACAGGTCATTTGATTTGATAGAAAAATTGGTGTTTATCACTTCTATAAATACCAACTCACTTCTCATTTATTAGAACAATTTTAGAGCATTCAATTGAGATTCTTGTGAGCTAAAATTGCATTGATTTCTCATCTTATTTATTATTATCAAACAATTCCTTCTTTGAAAAGCTTTTGATTGATCTCAACTTTGAAAATCATTTCATTCATCAAAGTTTTTCGAATCTAATTCTTGAGTTCCATTCATTGCTATCTATCAAAGTGTTATCATACTTCTCTTCTTATACTTAATTTTGAATTTATCATTCATTAAGAAGAGAATATTTCATTTGTAAATTCATTTGAATTGTGGATGGTGTTGAAGTTCCGGAAAGCTCAATGTTATAAAAAAGATTGGTGCTCTTTGCTTGTAAGTCATCGAAAATTTTGTAAAAGGTTGAATTGCACCACAAGTCAAACATAGTGAAATTAGTCTTGCTTGTACCGAATAGATTGGTAACGGATAGATCGAACCTCCATAATTATATCGTTTGCGCTCTCTATCCCTCTTTACTTATTACCTTTATATTCGTGTTTGTTATTTAAATTAATCTATCTAATTATCCCATACTTAATTTTAAGTTAATTTTTCGAAATAGTTTTCGAAACCAATTCACCCCCTTCTTGGTTAGTTATTCTTAAGCTTTCAATATTTGAATCCTCTAAGGACTATACTACCAACCGTAAACTTTTTACTATAATTAGGATTCAATAACTCATGTTTTGACTTTGATTACAACCTGATAAATCTATAATACAATTCAACTAAAACTTGATTTTGACTAAGAAAATTGTGAAGTACAAATTAGACTTTACACACAGAATTTTTATTTTTAGCTCTAAGAGTTTATGTAATCATAATGAATAATGAAAAAATAAAAGAAGATACGAATGTTTTAAATATTTTTAAAGGAAAATTTACCAAAACATATCATATTATACTTTTTACATATAATGCTTATGAATATCATTTGCTAAAAAATCTGAAAAGGCGTCATAATAAATAGTCAAAATACAACAATACTAATCCCTCAACTGAAATAACAAATTATATCCTACATTTTGTATGCTACATTTCTAATTATAAGTTTTTTATTAAATATTTTTATCTTGAAGGATTTATTTTTTTCATTTATAAAATTTATCATCGAATCAATAAACTAATTTTAGTAAGTTAATGAACTATTGAAACATTTAGAAGATAACTTAATTTGACTCTTTCAATGTTGTAAAAACAAAAATAAGTTCTTAATTGCTACATTCTAATTTACAAAATTTGTTCAATAAATAAAAATTAAAAATAATTTTTGATATTAGATTATTTTGTAGCTAAAATCAATTTCTTATTGAATGTAAGTTGGGGATAATTTCGCGACTTCATAAATTTCTGAGAATGCATTAATAATTTTATTGGTATCTATTGTGAAAGAAATTCTTTTATGGGACAAAGTTTCATAGATTAAATTAATCTATAATTGACAAAGTTTTATTTAATTGATAATCTAGATACAAATCACTTATTTTCCCCAACAATCTAAAATTAGGTTTGATGAATTGTATGTAATACAACACTCTTTCTCTTGTTGTGCCTGTTGTTTCCTTGTGACATTTAGGTTTTGGACATGAGCCTTTAGTTTAATGTCCAATATGTGACTTTGTTTTGTCATTTAAGTTTTAGATAAGATATAATTGTAATTTGAATCATATGAAAAACTGTCTCAGTACCAATTCAATTATATTTCATGTTGGAAGTTAATATTTTCTTGTTATTGAGTAGTCAATAACGTTTAAAATCTGAATTTTATTTTTATTAGTGACTGCATAAATTTCTGATATTAGTGGTCCTTAACCAGTAAGAAATGAGTAGGTAATTAGACTAGACTTATTGTAGTTTATGAGTAGACTCTTGACTCCTTGAGTGAACTCTATGTCATAAATTTTGCTTACCAATAACCATAATGGATGAAGGTGTGAACAACCATTTAAATGGCAATTTTTTGCTCCACTCCCACATGTAACTTTTGATCAATCACATTTCGTATCCTACCAATTATAATTTTGGGTAATTAGAACATAACTTCCTCACCTTTCATTGTTATTGTGGAAAACGTCCATACATTTTATTTTTTGACATTTTCACCTTTATTTCTACATTTCATTGTTCAAAAGGTCATTTTCACCTATTTTCTCAATTAAAAATTGTGAAATGACGAATATACCCTTCTCTTTAAATTAAAAAAAAAAAGAAAAAAGAAAAAAATTAATTGCAATAATAGTTTCAATTTTTTTATTTTTATTTTTAAAGAAAACGTAAATGAATCCCAAATAAACAATATAAAAGAGTAATTAGTACACAATGTCCCTATCTTTCACCGTTATTGCGACAAACGTTCATACTTTTCAATTTTTTTAATATTTTCACACTTAATTACATATTTGATTGTGCAAACCATCATTTCCATTCATTTTTTCAATAAAGAATTGTGAAATAATGAATATATCCTCCTATTTAAATAAAAAAAAATATTTTTTTATTTCAAATTCTTTAATAATTTATTTAGAACTTGTTTGCACTTTTTATTTTTATCTTTAATTTTTAAATAAACTTAATTGGACTCTTTGCACTTTTTTTTTTAAAAAAAATACAAATTTCTTAATAATTTATTGGGGACTTGTTTAGATTTTTTTTAAAAAAATTGAGGCTATGATTGCAATTAATTCTTTAGTTTTTTTTTCTTATTTAAATAGAATGTTATATTTGTCATTTTACAACTTTTATTGAGAAATTGGATGAAAATGAACAGAGATGACGATTTGCAAAATCAAATGTGTAATTAAGGTTGAAAGTGCCAAAAAATAAAAGGTATGGACATTTTTTACAATAATAATGAAAGATATGAACATTATGTTCTTTTTAATAATTTATTTGGAACTCATTTGCAACTTTCAGAAAAATTTGGGACTGTGACTACAATTAATTTTTTCTTTTTCTTTTATTTTATTTAAAGAGAAGTGTATATTTGTCATTTCACAATTTTTAATTGAGAAAATAGATGAAAATGACTTTTTACACCATGAAATGTAGAAATAAGATGAAAATGCTAAAAACTGAAAAATAATGATGTTTTCCACCCTAAAAGTGAAAGGTGAAAACATTAAATGCTAATTACCCTCTAATTTTATATCTTGCATTGCACTCTAGAGATACTTGAACCCAAATAATATTGCACAAATGATCTCTGTCTCTGGTACCGTAAACAAAAAGTTTTTATTTTACCAAAATACAAATTAAAGAGAGAAAAAAACCTTCATTCTCACCGCTAAATATCCTACACGCAGTTTTTAAATGGACTTAGCTGTTACCTAAAATTAAAAGTGATAATTGATATGTTGCTTTAATTTCGCAGAGTTCCTATTTTATAGTTTGTTTAGCTTCTGAATTCCAACTTCTCTTGCAATTCATTAGGCAAAGTTATTTCAAAAGTACTAACAACTGATATCTCGATTACAAATATTTCAAACTTCTAACATTATATGTGGCAATCAAAACCTGCAACAGAGGAACAATGCATAACCTCTTAAAATCAGGTAAATACTCCGAAAAAACTTGTCTAGGAACAATATATAGCATGATCCCAATGTCAGAAGCCAAATATTAATGCCACATATACACTACTGAGTTTATCAGCGCTCATAAGTAAATACCACAAAGTCCTACAAACAGAACTGTGATTGCAAATTGGCACTAAGAAGTGAAGGAAAATTGTCCAAGGCCATTAGAGTAATAATTTTCATCGTATCACAGCAAAAGGCAGCAACAGAGTACAAGTTCACAAAATCTTCCACTTGCGCTCCACTGCTGTAGTGATTATTGATATGCAGTATGCTGCGCTCATTGGAAATTCAGAAACTGCAACAGGTAGATTGTTAGATAGCCACAGAAACTTGACAGTGGTTGAGAACTACTAGATGTCACGATATACACGTTAAAACAGGTAAACTAAATACCAAAATCAAGAAAAAAAAACACTAGTTATAGTGAATAACTCTGATTATCATGGCAATTCTTGTACAACTATAGTATGAGACTTAACAGATTTGTTTTCCCTGTGTAGCCAGACTTGATAACCTATGTACCAATTGCAGCCAGCATAATGGAATCCCAAGTGGTTGACTCATCTTCTTTGAGACAATATTTCTTTTAAAGCTTGACATAAACCTATGTAAGTTCGTGTTAATAATTATATCTCTAGGGTGTAGTATGAAGAATGAGAGTGAAGTCATATGCACTGAAAACAACATTACAGCATACCCTTGCACTAATGACCAAGTCCAATTAATATGCATATTTATAATAATAACCAGATTTTGGAACAACTTGACAAATATGCTACCGAAAAACCAAGAAATATAGACAACTTTTATATGGACGCCTGCAGCAGTGATTTAAAATTTCAAAATACCAGTACAGATGAGAGCAGAGAGACTGAAAATTTGCTTACTTGATAGATACTCTTCTACATAGTCTTTATCAATTTTCCCATGGGCCATTGCTCCAACCTGTACACAAACCGTACCACATAAGATACAAGTTTCAGCCAAGTGAAAACATTCATGAGATCAAAAGCAAGTGTTTGACATACTACAAAAACAAGGTCCATGTCATTGTCAACGGTACCAACATAGTCGTACATATCCACTAACTTTTCCGAACTATGTGAAAAGCCTGAAATCCAGCAAAATCAATTGATTATTTTGAAGGCTATAAAAGGGACAGAAATAACACCAAAAATAGAGAAACATTTCACCTATTTTACGAGAGTTGATGGGCAAATACTGGGTTACAGGATTCTTGATGACACGCAAAAGTTTCTCACCCTTTCCAGCTGCAGTAATATGCAGCTTTTGCAGCAGTTGCACTGCAAAGTATTGTTAATATAATTCAATTATTAATGGCCCTTTTCAATAATAGTTTTATTGGATATATTTCGGATAAACTCACCCATGAGACCAGAGAAGCGCTTATATGTCCTCGGCATACGTGCGTGAGGTTTGATTTGAAAGAGAATACCTTGCTGTGTCCTCACATACAAAGCTTTCAATCTCCCACTTTTGTTCACACGGCTATCTAAAATCGTCTGGATGGCCTGAAAAATCAACAACACGGGGACTTACAAAAAATAACCTATTTCAAAACACACTTTTTCCCCAAAATGGGGTTCAAACAAGGGCTATATCTCCAATAATAAAGCACATATACAATTTGTAAGCAATATTTTTAAATCATGTGCACAATTTTTAGTTCACAAAAGGTAGGTAAGGAGAGGTTGGGCTTCTAGGTTAAACCTGGACACATGCCTCAAGGAATGTATCACTCTTTCACGTAAAATCGCACAATGGTTATTACATTTCCCTTATTTGGTAGTTGAGTTAAATATGGATAATTGTATAATTATTGAAGATATTAATGATTATGTATAGTATGAGTACAGAATTACACTCATATTAGTTACATCTTTAGAAACTTCAACAAACGCCTCTCAAGTTCATAAAGATCATGCAAGTGAATACCAACATCTTCCCTATCCAAATCTTTTCCCTCCCTACTAAAAACAGAGCATATAATATTTTTTGCTTCTATTTTTCACTTTCATTAATTTTTTCTATGCTTTCAACCATACCTAAACAACCTAGTCCCAATTCTCATCAGTAATATTAGACACATAAAGTTGATAGAAACAAGTGGCATCCAAAACAGTAGATAAGCTCGGCTTGGGTTTGGCGCAATGAGAAGATCGATATGAAAAACCAAGCAGCTCAACTCAATTAAGGCTCGTCTAAGATTGTTGTTGGGAAAATCAAGCCAAGGTTATTGTCAGTTAAAAGTAATCTGGCCAACAGATAATATTCTACTTCAAGTTCAGCTCGACTTGTTTACTCTCCTAAAACTAGGGCACTAAGATGAGACAATCCCTGACAATCGAGCATCAATGCAGTGACGAACCCAACTACAGTACAGTACTGTCAAATATCCAAACATCACTTTTTTATCAAAGTAGCAAAATTAAACATCGAGTAAAGAAAGCAGAATCTACAGTAATGGAAAAATAGAGCAAGATATAGACCAAACCTCAAACAAACCTGAAAAGCAATGTCTGGACGATATTCTGCTGGGTTCCGCTTATTCTTCATTAAATAATTCGCATGTTCATCAGAACTTAAAAGCTGATAACTCTGTAAAAACCAAAGCAAATCATGTGAATTAGCCAAGCCCAACTCAATAAAACACATCAAGAACTTCCCCATTCCCACCATCTATACTGACCTTTCCAACTTTCCCAATTTCCAAGGAAGCCTTCTCAAGAATAAAAATAACACCAGGCTTTTTGCCTGTATCGGCCGGAACAATGGGGATTCCGGGCATTTCATCAATAACTTGATCTACTTTCTCATTTTCTAACCCAGAGCTCTCTGTTTTCGCTTGCTTCGGTGACTCTGGTATATCGTTGTCATCTAATTGTTCAGATTCTTCTTCTCTATCATACTTTTCTTTCTTCTTTCGCTTTTGTCCTGTCACCTTATACGGCCGCACCATTTTCTATCCTCTTTTTTAGCTGGAACAGTAAGAATAGTTTTTGATATTACATCATAAACAAAAACGCCAATTATAATATGAGCATGTTAATAACCGTATGAAATTCATAATAAAGCTCTCAAATTCCAAATAACACAAAAAAATTAACAATGCGTTGACAAGAGAAGTTTGCCGGAATAACTACTGGATGATATAGAATAATAAATGCAAACACAATACAATCTGCGTCTACCTCTATAACCGCACGTATATATAAGCATTTATGTAAATTTTATCTGAGGAGGGTTGTAGTGAGTTTAAACCTTTGTACTTTATCAGTTAATAAACAACAACTCAATTACATGTCTTCAAACTTTTATATTCCAGTTTTTGTTACAAAACCTCAAAGGTTTCTCCTACTACGAGTCGAGTTTCATCATTACTTCGAACGAACAAGTTCCCAGGATGGCCGGTCCTTGAATTGCAAGATATAATAGAATTCAACTTGTTATTTATTGAACTGAATAAAAAATACAAAATAAATTCAAAGGTATCGAGAATAATTTACAATATTGCACAAAATTATTGACAAGTGTAGAACCACTCGAAGAGAAGTCAGGCATCGATTTAATTGTTTCAATAATCACCCAACTTATATCATGGTCACAGTTTACTCACTAAGAGCCTGTTTGGTACGACTTAAAATCCAATTAAAATTGAAAATATGGCCGTTATTGGGTCCCACCCGTCTAATAAAAGTCAACAATAACGGCTATATTTTCAATTTTAATCTCTACCACACACCCTCTAAATTTCAAAGTGATTCACAGTGCTCACTGGACTTTGTCCATTTACGCTCCATCCATCACTCTCAAAAATCTGTTATCTTATTCGCTGACGTGACTCATGAAAATCTCACGTGACAAGTAACGACTGTTAAAAAAACTACAACTCATCCAAACCATTATTTCATTACTCATCCAAATTACATTTGGTCACAGTTTACACATCAAACTTCAAAACGTTTCCCAATGGCAACTCATCTTTGAGATATTGCACTCCATCCATCATTAGAGACGCTTTATTTGGTTTTAAAGACATTAATAGGACCATGGAAGTCGCGTTTCACATATGGTGATTTTGTTGGTAGTTTGGTTGAGTTATAATTTTTTTAACATTGCTAACTTATCACGTAGAATTTTTGGAGAACATTATTAACAAAGTAAACGAAATATTGTGGATGATGGTTGGAATGTAATATTTTAAAGACGAGAATTATGAAATATTTTGAAGATTTTGAAGTTTGATAAGTAAACTATGACTAAGTGTCAGTTGGATAAGTAATGAAATAATGGTTTGCTTGAGCTGTAATTTTTTTAACGACTACAACTTGTCAAGTCTGATTTTGTTAGTCACATCAGCGAATAAAATACGGATTTTGAGGGTGATGGATGTAGTGCAAATGAATAAAGTTTAGGCCCTATTTGAGCCAAATTAAAATTTTCATTTTCATTCTTCTACTTATTTTCAACCATACATTTTTCAATAATTTTTTTCATCACATCAATAAATTTTCCTTCTTTTTAACTACACATTCTCTATTAATCTATTATTCCAAAACACATTCTTTCAAAATAATGTGGCTCGAACACACCCTTAGTGAGTAATGTGATCACTTTGAACTTTAATGAATAAATCTTGATTATAAAATAAGTTGGTGATTATTAAAATACTCCAACAGGCAACATATAATGGGTGATTATTAGAAAAGAAAAACAGATCCTTCTTCACCTCCCTCATCCACCCCGCTCACCCCCACCGCACCACGGTCCACAGGGTCACCCATGTACCCGAATTTCCTCTACACTCACCCCAAACCCCCACTTACACCCCCTTCTCACTGCATTTCACTCCAACCACAATCTTGAACCATCAGTAATACAAGTCCAAGAAACCAAGAATCAATGTCAAGTGCACCGCATATAGTAAAAGTAAAGCAATTGGGAGCACAAAAAACTGGGAAAAATGGGTGCCCAGAAATCTTTTTGCAGCTGAGAAAGTATATAGATTGATATCTGGGGTAACCTATCAAAAAAAAAAAAAAAAAGATTGATATCTGGGGTAACCTCCAGCCCCATTGCCCAGTACATATTGTTTGAAACACCACCGGGGTTGGAGAAGAAACTCACCAAAACATGCAGGAAGAAGATGAACAAAACATGAACAAACCGGAATCAAATATTGAAAGCCCAAACGCGTGATCGCTGTCCTCAAACTATATTTGCCCCCACTCTAGTTGATTGAGATACTTAAGGGTTTCCGGCAAATGGTTTGTAGGATTTATCAAACCTTGTTGCAGAAAATACCAAAGCACTTTGTATTTTCCACCCAAACTTGAAGAACACAATGAAGGAAAGATGAATATGAATAAATAATCAATAGAATAGAATAATGATTATAAGAGTTTTTTAACATAATTTCATTGAAACATGATCACTTATTTATAGGCCTCGTTCATATCTCACAAAATGGTGCCAAAACAATTGTGAAAAGCCACCAAATTTCAAACCATAACGTTAAAAAAGGGTCATCCAACGGTCACTAAAAATGTTCCATGGGGCTGCATGGAACAATCTCAATTCAGGGACCTGACCCAAAGCCTTTTGCCTCCCATTTGGTTTTTTTTTTTTCATTCCATTCTCTTTTCTTTTGTTTTGAACAATATATATAACAATCCCCCACTTGTTTAAAATCCAAATAAGGTCTCATATTCAACGTATACAATGCTCATGCATAAGGATTAGATATCTTTCGATTTGAATCTAACCATAATATAATTCAAACAAAGTAAAGTCGGAATCAAAGGTAGCATGAAACTTTGAACCATTTGTTCCATGTGACAATATCGGTTCGAACACACACACGAGTATCACGTGTTCTAGTTTCTTAAACCCGCTTAGCGCTATTATGGCCTTGCGCTCATCATTTTCAACAAACTTTTTAAGAGAGAAACTCTAACTCTCTATTGAGGCGACACCACCTTAAAGTTCGTTTAGGTGAAGTTCTTCCAATATCTTTGTTACTTTTTAGATACTTGTACTTAGTACTGAGTACTGAACTTCATTAAGAGCTTAAAACTCAACCCTCACTTCAGTAACAACCAGCATTATTTAACCAAGATAAGGTTATCGTGGAATTGAATAATGCTGAAACTATCCACATATCGAACGATTTGTTGTTACCCTTTGAACTCGTGAATTACCTTTTGAGTAATGACAGGTAAGGTTGTCATCATTGGTGGACCTTTTTAGTTCAAGAGTTTCAACCCATCCTACTCGAAGTAGAATTCACTAAATCTCATTTTATAAATTTAGTTAAAGCACCCGTCGAGTTCTCGATTGACATTACATAATTTAGGGAAATTATTCCTCTTGATTAATTTTCCTTAGTCTTTCCATTACATGTGACTTAGTATCTTATTAAATTCCGCTAGTCAATGATCGATTCATTTAATAGATACAACTTGTCACCACTAAGAAATCCTTTTATGAAGCAACATGCTTCTCATTAGCTTTTATCTAAAGCTTTATTTACTTTTAAACATGGTTGGAGGATTTCTATCAAACATTACACTAGTCAATCGTATTTACTAGTGGATATTATGTATGGGTATTCAATTCTCATCGTTGAATTATTATAATGATCTTCAATTATATGAATATTCTTCAAATATTCAAATGCCATAATCTGCGTTTCACCCATTTTCATCCACTTTAGACTTAGTGTATATCATCCTTATAACTGTACAAGGAATTTCTATCTTTTCTCATTCATAGATTTCTTGCTATGATTAAAAGGTATAGGGATCTGTAACTTTTCAAATAAATTACCTCCAGAATTCCCTAATTAGGTATCCATGTGCAACTAGTAATGTTACATCTACAAGTGCCACCGTCTTCACGGGCTTGTCCATAGGTGGAAGAAAAAGTGGGTCAACGTGCCATCCTCCAATTCCAACCAAATGGCAACAAACAGTATCTTTAATTGCAGTAATGGATCTCCCACCTCTTGCTCATAGGTTAGGGGTTTTATAATAGAACAGGGTCACAAGGGGCAGAGCCTACATGTATTTTAAAAAAAAAATTGCGTGGATCCCACCATGTGTGTTGTCTGTTAACCCTTTGTAAAAAAAATTTTGTAATGCGTTCTTTATAATATGAATATTATGGGCCTTAAAACTGTAATCAATATTGTTTTTAATCATTTTAACATTATTGACATTGTAAACCCTCTTTTATAATGATTTTTCAAAACATTCCTACTTTTTAGTGTATTTTATGTAATTGCCCCAAAAATAATTGAATATTTGGGCCTTTCTTTGGGCCAGGGTCCAAAACCGAATTATTTACTTTCTGTTTTCGAGCATGATTTTCCCCAATTGAACACTCTGGGGTTTCTCTGAGTCTCACAGTACCAAGTAAGAATTCCGTCTCAGGCCCAGACTTTTTAGGGGGCCATTTCTACCCCCTTTTTTTAAAAAAAAATTAACCTAAGGCACTGAGGCAAGAAGCAAAAGGCCATACGAAAGAACTGAAGAAGCTGAGCCGCCTCCAGGCTCCAATCCAGATGGAAGAAGCTATAAAATTCCGAAGAAGTTGCACCGCCTCCAGTCCAGAACTGAAGAAGCAACGCCGCATCGGAAACTGGAAGCCGGAAGGTCCGACACTCCAACTCATTGACTCAACCTCCGTCCTCCTCCTCTAGCGACCAGCAGCTGCAAAATACATTGGCTCCGTAACCTCCGTCCTCCAGTAGCTTCTTGAATTCGTGATTATTGAATATTGAGTAAGTATTTACTGTATTTTATTTAAAATTACACACAGCCTCCGAGCTCCGTCCGCCATTTTTCTGCAAGTATTTTACTATTTTGTTTTGATTATATAATGGGATAGTTAAAATGTGATTGAGTATGGATGATTAAGGATTGGGGTTGGACTTAATTTAGTGCTCTTTGAATTGAGATTTTATAAATTCGGGAGATTTTTGCCTTTCTAACATGGCCTCTCGTCATCAGACCTACACTCCACTGCTACCTGACTCTGGTAATTAATTTCTATTTTACAATTTTAATTTAATTTATTTACCTTATTTTGATACAAAAATAAATAATTCCTTGATTTTTGATTTTTTTACATCGTCAAATTCAGCTGTGGTTTTCGTGCTAAATGTGATATGATGAATTCACTTTTTGATCGATTATAAATGTGAGATTTCTGTTTATGCATGTTTGTTAGCTTTTTAGTTGTGGAACATTCTCGTTTTTTGCTGGTTGATAATCAATTTCCGTTTTGACAGCCTCAAAGTTTGTGTTATTAGTTATTACTATCAATTTTTGTAACACGATTTTTTTTTCCGTTTCTGTTGCTTTAATGTGGTTGAATTGATTAAGTCTTCATTTTAACTATAAAGGCATTGGCCGTGGAGGCACACTCATTGCATGAGATTACTATGTTATTAACAAAGATGAGTAGTACATCAATGAAGAGAATTTAAATACACAACGGCTTTGAAGCTTAAAATTGATAGAGGACTTGCAAATTTATGTGATATCTAGGTGATATGATTATGCATTTTGTGTTGAACCTTGAATATATAGAAGGGAGAGTTCGAAAGGTTATTGTCCTGGAAATTATGTGATGTGTTTACGGTGAGCACTCATACGCCATGACTTAGAGCCCAAATTTTGAAGTTCGCCTCAGGCCCCGCGAAACACACGTACGACTTTGCCTGGGGCAAATTTCAAAATTTGGACCCCTAAGTTACAGCAGGCAATCCTCTTTTCCTTTTAAAAGAGTCTTACGGAACTAAATTTGTTAACTTAAATTCAACAATAAAGCAACAAATAAAACTAAAATATTCAAAACATTTATTTTGCAATCAAATATCAAATCCAATTGCCATTTGTTTAGCTTCATCCATGTCACTAGCAAATCCAGATTCTATATAATTTTCGAGAAACAAATCCAGTTAAGTAATAATACATATTCAATCACACTATCCGAGATTTAATTTATAAAATCTCATAGTCTAATATATGCAGAATTGCAAATTTATAAAATTCCATTTCAAACTTCAACCCCTATCATCCTTAATCATACATCCATTATCCATACTCAAATTCTCAATCACAAAACAAAATATAGTAAACTCGTAAACTAGTAAAGGTGGAAACAAGAATCTCTCATGGAATCAAGAAACATACCCGGATACCCCTCAAGAAAATTGATTATTCCTTACTCCTTAGACTTTACAGTTTAAGGCTCCACCTTCTGTAAATCAAAAATTCAAATAATCAGGTTTCAAATAATTCATTATTCAAAAACTTGGTAGTTGGTGTTTCTTACAAGTAAACAAATTAAATTCAAAAATCATGAAAATGAATTTCAGTATCTTATTAAACATTATATATAGCAATGGATGCCTGGAAGAAGAAACGGAAACCACAAATCAAAATATGACAATGAAGAAAGTGAAACTTGCTTTCATCACTAATGGTTCGGGCAACATTCAAGAAAAGGAAGAAGGGTCTGATGAAGAAGGTGAGTGAACTCAGTACCCTTTGTGGTATGGATAATATAGCCCTTACGAGTTACGAGTCTCAGCCCGAGGTTTGGCCGGACAATCGTGATTCAGGCTTCAAATAATTCAACCACCTCAACCTGCAGCTTTTCCCTGTTCTCTTAAGCCCTGGATCCCCCATCAAAACAACAAATTTTGGTACAAAAATACTGCAAAATAAGAATATTAGAAAAGCTTTTTTTACTTTTTTGAATTTTGAAATGATACCTGACGCCGGTCGCCGGAGGATGCTGGAGACCAGTGACCACAATCTGACGGTCGGACGGGCGCAGGAAACGGGCCAAACGGCGAAGGGAAGTGAAGAGACCGAGGATTGGAGTTTTAGGTTAATATATATTAAAAAAAATAAAAAAAAACCAAAAATATGGGCCTCAATAATTCTGGGCCTGAGACGGAGGCCTCTTGGGCCTCCCCTAAGGTCCGACTCTGAAGGTAATTCACCACTTTGGTCTCCTTGCGGAGAAGAAATTGTTGGAGATATTACACCGATAAATGTGCACATTTTATCCAAATCAATACGTACCGTGTTATACTCGTGAAATCGAAATAGAATTCGACTTACCGAAATCTGATTTGAGAAGATAAAATAGTGATTTACCGACTTCGAATATAATAATATGGATTCTTCACTTCCCAATATGAGTGAACGCACGTTGTTCTTCAATTCAAACCTTAGCATGAAATCAAAAGAATATTAGTTACTTTCCGAAATCAAAATACTAAATTAGAATGAAATCGGAAAAAGAAAGAGGAGATGCAAGTGATGCGATCGGTCGAGGCAAGTGTTTGACACTTTGTCCTTAAGATGAATTTGCCCCGCATTGGTGCTAACGGTTTCTTGACAATCATCTTCCAAGATACAACGACCACGCCTAGCCATAGGAGCACTCCAAATGACTTAGACCAACGAACTCGAACGGAATTCTCTCTCTACCATAACCATGATTTTGATGCAAGAAATAATCACTTTTACAAAGTGTTTTATGCAAAACTAAAGTAAAACATGAAATGGAATGATATGGAACTATCAATTGAATTTGTTCCACTTCTCATTATTCCATATCAAATTCAAACATGTGGAATCCCTTATATAGTAGTTGGAACATCCATACCAAGAGACACATCTCTTAGAATTTATATCTCTCATAAAGAGATACAATTACATCTCTACATAAAGAGACAATTATTGAAAAATAATGCCAAAAGTCATGATCTCCAAGAGTCATGATCCATATGAAAAGACACATATTTTCTAGAATATTTCACAATATTCCATATAATTTTTCAATAATTCAAAATTTGGCTTAATTTCTCATTCACCAAATAACACATTTCCAACAGAAATAACTGGCAGACATGAGACATGGAATGAAAATTTTCTTTACTCTTGCGTTTTGCAAACATAGCTGAACAAGAAATTTTTCGAGAGTGCAAATTTATCTTCCCTATGAGAATAGAAGCTTCATATGAGTCTTTGAAGGCTATATTGTTAACTTTGTATCTGCAATTTATGCTACTTCCAATTAGTGTGATGAAAGATGTTCTTTATTTGGGAAGTTTTAGAAGCCTGAAATTTATGAAAAACAATCGAGTTTATACCTCTGTACTTTATCTTTTTTGTTTTAGTAAGTTATTTTTTACGATGCTCACTTTAATAATAGTGCCTTTAATGTTTCCGCAGGCATGGGTCCTTGCTCTAGTTATTCTACCTGCTAGGTCAGACATTGCAGTGCGCCTGGGACTAGTAATCTATCTAGCCTTGTTGTCCATATGGGTTCAGCCCACAGAGGTGTGGATGGTAGGATTGCCTTCGAACTAACTAATAGATGAAGTAACATAGGGGGGAATAAAAAAATATTTTCACTTCTTGCATAATTATATACACATCTCTACGTCTTGGATAATTATAGAAATTACACTTATGTTTATGCAGGGAAACTGCTTACGAATCTCCAATATTGTGTAGGACCAACTTGGAAGAGTGTCATTGGTGTGTGGATTCTTATTTATTTTGTTGGGGCTAACCGGCTAAGTATGGATAGTGCACCTTCTCTCTTATGTTCAAGAACCCCACCATCTTCAATGATCGGGTTACCAAGTCTTTCAGCATCGTTTGAGGGGTATAGATATGTACTTTGGAAGATCAGGCCATTACAACTTACAAGAAAGGGTTTATAATCGGCTAGTACAGCTGCATGTTTTAACGTTCACCGTAAGTTGCATATTCTACTTATATACTCTTTTAAATGGAACTGTTCGTGTAGACTTGTGGTATATGCAGCTCACAAATTATGTGTAAATCTGGGATGTAATTGGCCTTGCACTAGATGGAATGTATACAGTTAACTTTGTTCCTTAAATCACCTCTTAGAATCCCCAGTCTCATCAGGTTTTCTGTAGCAATTTTTTATACCCTTGCCCGTTGAAAGATACTGTTACTGATATTTTATATCGCCTTCCATATATCCAAAGCATTGTTGACCAGAAACTTTGCAAATGCAGGATTGTCGAGCAGACAAAGTTTAGGTTTTGGTTCATTTCTGATATTGCAGAGCAAATATTCAAACACATAATTTCTTTAATTTTCATAGCTACGGATATATCAACTAAGGTTAGTTAGTGCCAGTAAAAGGCCCTGACATAGCAATTGGTGGAAATAATCATTTGATTTAGCGTTTGGAATCTTAGATTGATCCAAGATATTGAAGTATAACTGGTGGTAGTTTTTCGAATTTGTGCATAAACTAAATTTTTAAGTCAAGGGGAAAAGCATAAAATGAACCAAGACTTGTAGATTTGAGATGCTACTAGCATTTCCCTCCTATTCTGCTTTACTCTGCTAGGACTTCCAATTGTTTTGCCTTCTTTCAATTATGTGTACAATATTTCTGATAATTAGACATCTCTATTTTCTGGAAGATCTTTCAAAGTGCGAGCCTTTGCTTGACAACCACAACACCGGAGCAGCTTGCATTTGCTTTTCAATGGTTCATTCTCCCTTTGGCGCGTGTCGGTGTTCCAGTATCTGAAGTCATCTTTACTCTCTTGCTTTCATTAAGATTCATCAATCTGGTGTTTGATGAGGTGAGATTGTTCAATTCAGTTCTTGCACTTCTAACGGTTATCTGCTCAGCTTCATGTAGAATTAAATAATTTTTTGGAAAAATCCTGAAACTATTGTATACTTTTGCAGGTCCGCAATGTGGCCCTTGGGATTGTATCTCGTCGAATAAAATGGGAACAGTTGACAACAATCGAGACAATTGATGGTATTTTACGACTTAAAATTCTACTGCGAACCTTTTTCCCTGCTCTGTGATGATGTTGATGTGCTTCTACATAAATATCGCTATGTGTTCATTGTGATTTAACCTTCGACTCCTTAGTCTTATACAATACTTTTTGCATGGGAATAATAAGAAAATTGAGTACCATTCCCGTAATCTTATTTGTACTAACATATGCTATTATGCATAATAATTGTTTGTATATGCGTATATATGCGTAGACAGCGAGAGGGAGAAGAAAAAGAAAGCTATAAACTTTGACACTGAAATTATGGATCAGTTTTTGTGTATATTTATCTCATCCTCAAAAGGAAGTGTTATCTCTGCATTGTAAAACGCGGTTCTATTTTCTTGCAGTTTTCTTCACGTACATCCGTCGGATCTTCAAGAATATCTATAACCACGCAGAGCAGATATCTCAGGTACATAATTTTCTCTCTGCTTCTCTAATTTATTTCTTCATCTCCTTTCTTATACGTTCACTTCTCAAGTTTCTCTTAACAAATAGAACACTTCACTGCTTCCTACCTCACTCTGTTTTACTTATAAGCTTAACCAAATATGCTCGATTAGATATGTATTTTCCATCATAAGCCCCTCATTTTTGTGCATTGCAGGCGATGATTGTTAGAGGTTTTCGAGGAGACTGCAATGCTCACAAAATTTTCTTGTCGGCCTGTCCATCCATGGCCATGGCAAATGTTATTGCTTTCTCTTGCCTTGTTGGTCTCATAGGTGCTCTACAACTTTGTCCAAATACCTTATTGTTTGATACTTGTACTGCTTCTATTCTGGCTTCTACTCGGTAAAGTTCTCATCTGATGCTCGGTTATCGGTTTCTCTTCCTTCATTTTCTTGTCTTTTCAATTTGTTCCTCCAATTTTATTTTATTTTTTTTGAAAATTAACAGGCCAAAATTTTTAACTTATTTTCTTTAATATCTCATAAATAAATCTATGAACGTGAAGTATCTTTTCCTTTGAAATTATAAGTGAGGAGAAACTAAAAACATTGGGGTGGTAGCAAGGAGACAATATTGAGAACATGTAATTGTGAAGTCCAGAAGCGATAAACAATTGGTAACATGAAAAGAGGTAGAGGTGTCAATCCAGGTGGTCCGGACTGGGTCGGCCCGCCATCATATGAGCCTGGTAACGGTCCGCGTGAAAAAACCCGCGCGCTACGAGTTCCGAGTCGACCCACAACTTTTGGACTACAACTCAAACCTCGCCTGCTGACCCATTCAGATCGAGTCCATGCGGGTCACATATCGCGATTTGTTCCGATTTGACCCGTATGATTGTATAAATAAAATTATAAAAATATAGAATTTTTTATATTTATAGCAAAAATTATTTTTTTTGTTAAATGTAAATTAAAAATTGAACAAAATGATAAATTCATATTTATACCAAGAAATGTTTACATAGAATTCAAATTTAATGTTACATGAATTAGTTATAACTTTACAAAGTTAAATTTAACTTAAACAAATAACAACTAAATGCATTTCTAATTACTATTATCAAATATTTATAGTATAATTACATCCCAATTAGGTTGTCACCTACTTTTACTATAATTTATAGTTTAAGTACATCCCAACTAAGTTGACACCTACTTAACTATAATTTAGTTGTTCAAAAATTTTCAAATTTTTTTTTTTTTTCAACGGGCTAGCGAGTTAACCGTGGCCCGTGAAGATGCAACCCGCGAAGCCCGCGGGTCACACCTTCTTGACCCGCGATCCGCCCACTTGGGTCACGGGTCGATCTGGGCCGATTTTCACGGGTCCCCGTCCGTTTTGACACCTCTAAAAAGAGGATTACAATCAACTCAAGTGCAAAAATTGGCCCAAAAAAACAAAAAGACACGTAAACTCGAGGTACTTAGCATAAAACGACACACGCCACAACTTAAGCCACAATATCAGGCAAAGGAGGAGAGTTCGAAGCAAAACAAAAATAAGATAAAAGTTGGCACATCTCTTTCTTAAATATTAAGCATTCAATATTTCTTTATATAAAAGAAAATTTTAAGTCTCAGTTGTATTGTCGTCCCATCTTGCGAAACCACAAACAATTACTTTCTTCTTTCATTAGCCAATAAAGTGCAACTAATCATCAACTGGACAAACCCATGCCAATAAGCAACCCTACCCAAAAATAAGATAAAACAAGGGGAAAACACAAGAATATCAAAACATACATGACCAAAGGGCACAAGAAAGCTAAATCTATGTTTGAAGTGAAGTAGAACAATCCAAGGATTCAGAGAAAAACCTGATCTTGATGGCAAGTTATGACTTCAGGGGAAGTGCACCATTGGTCCCCAAACTTACTCTCTTAATAACAAGTTATTTGGTCACTGGTCGCAATGACGAAAATAGTCAAAATCACTGTTAAATCATCCCGTAATGCTTGGATGTCTAATTTTGTGAAGCAAGATTTGACTCTCAACATGGAAGTCAGAAATGCTTCCATGAAGGTTGAGTGGGAATATAACGAAGATTGGGACAATTTTTAGACATTTTGAAGACAAATTGTGCAACTATCTTGAAAGGTGAGAAATTAGCTGACTCCTTTTTAAGCATTGTAGACCAACTTGCTATTGAGACAATGCAAAGGGACCTTGGTCGATCTATCTCCATGATGTTTCTACTAAATAGGCAATAATATCGACAGTTTCAAGGATTTCTTGTTTGTGTTCTTTACTATACAAATATATCAACAAAATCAGATTGAACTCCTGCGATCTCCTCTAAACTGTCAAAACAAAGTTGTACATAGCATGTAGAAAGAGCTGACACTGAAAGAGAAAAAAAAAAAAAAAAAAAAACGTATATGAATGCCAAATCAATAAGGCTACTCTAAGCACAAGACACGCAAATGCAGGTGGACACAATTACATTATGGAACAAAATTCACTTCTTCATTCTGCTTGATAGATACGAAACAGGTAAAACTACAAATAGAGCCATTGTACAGATCTAATAAGTTCTTCATAAAGAAAGAGGTTCTATTTAGTTACATGGCTGAAAACCAACTTAAACTAGCCAAGGAAGGGATTAGAGTTCAGACTAGATAATCAAGATAAAATATAGAAGGAAGAGAATATCTCTCACCAGCAGCTGAGAAATTTACTAGTTTTGCCAGCAGAGACTTCTTCTACCCTCCTGCATGATCTCAAAAGCGAGTTTGTATCTTTCCAAAGAAGCTGCTCCTGCCTCAATAAAATTACGGGCTTCTTCTCGTAAACTCCAAAACATCAGGGGCTTGAAATCTTGAGAACCACCTGCTGAATCAGCATCTCGGAGTATACCATATTTCGCATTTTTTGTCCATCGATGCAAGATATAGCGAGATGGAAGTTCCCTTATGTTCATTATTTGAAATACCTTCAAAGCGTGCCTGCAAAGAACACCTTCAAACTCAAACATTTTACAACTACAACTGATATTGAGATTGGATGCATTAAAGGCTACGGTATTCCTCTCATCTCCATTTCCGCACTTCTGTACCAGATATCTACTGATGGCTCCTTCAACATTTATTTTTATTCCAACATAGCTATAGCATTCTAAAAGCTCTTTCTGAAATACTTTGAACATTGTGATGGTGTAAAGCCTTCTACACTGTTCTTCTATGGGGTCTTTTGTATGCAAAACTGCTTGTATATTAAACGAGTTAAAATCCTCCTTCCTTTCCTCTTCACGGCGTTGTTCAAGAGCTTTCTCATATCGTACAACAAATTCATTGAGAGGTGTTTGGGCTGTCAATAGCGGACTGAAATATGATTTCAAGCTTCCATCCACAGGAATGCCAGCAAAGAAAGCGCCCTTTATGTGCAGGGGAACCCAACTTTTACGCATTCTGTACATCTCCTTCAACCAAGCATTCTCTCTCAAGTTATATTTGTTCATAAGCATATTCCATGCAAAATCAAATTCACTAGCCGTCTGGCTCTGAAAAATGCAAGTTTCATACTCATATTTGAACTTGGCATCCAAGGAGAGTAATGCACCCAAGTTCTCCTGTTCCTTTGTGAGAATTTGCCATGCAGAAAATCGATGATGTGACCCCGGAAAAACTTGTGCAATTGAATTTTGAATGGCCTTGTCCTGATCAGCTATTATAGACACAGGGCGGCACCCTGACATTGCCCTAAGCCATGCCTGAAATATCCAAGTAAATGACTCTTCCGATTCATCCGCAATTAGAGCACAGCCAAGAAGTACAGATTGCCTATGATGATTAACCCCAATAAAAGAAGCAAATGGCACAAAATAATTACCTCTCCGGTATGCTGTATCAAACACAATCACGTCTCCAAACTGAGTGCAAGAAAATCTAGAACGTGCATCAGCCCAGAAAAGATTCATGCCTTTACCATCTCGCATTTCTACTGCGTAAAAGAATTCTGTATCCTCTGCTTGCCGAGATTGAAAATAATCCAGAAGCACATTATACCACTCACTACCAATATTACTTTCTCGCACTCGTTTGACAAGGCTGAGGCCTTCATTTGTTTCAACTAAATCCAAATTTTCCAATCCACTGCTTCCTTCCTCTCTATACCCCTTTGATGCAACTGTCACTCTTCTACTAGGATCCGTGGGACTGTCAAATTCATGATTGTGTTCCTTTTGAAGACGATCGACCACCCACTTTCCTGATTCTTGTCTTTGAATTCTCATGTACGCTCCACAACCTACTCTTGAAGGGTGTTGATGCCCTTCCTTGGAGCACACAAATCTTCGGGATGTAATTGAACCATCATGTTTGGAGCGGAATAACTGACCTATCCTGACTTTAAATCCTGTAATGGCTGCATATGTGTTGTAGAATTTGTATGCTTCATCGGCAGAATTAAATTCAAGACCCTTGTATGGTTCACTTATAGGTACTACAATTCCACCCACGTCTTCCTTCTTGAGACGTTTGATATCGACAACATCAGATAGACCATCCTCCTCATGTGATCTGATACCTGTCCTACTCGCCCCACCGGCTGATGACCTAGGAGTTGGAAAACTTTTTCTCTGAATCCGGGGTGGACAAATTTCTCCAGGGACTTCAAGTTCATGGTTATGATCGTTCTTTATATTGGCCAAAACCCACTTCCCAGAATCAACTTTTTGCACTCTTATGAAAGCAGGACAGCCAGTTCTTGCATTTGTCTGAAATCCCTCCTTTGAACATACAAATCTCCGAGAAATAACAGCACCATCAACTCTGGATCTATACAGCTGACCTATCCTAATTTTGAACCCCACTTGGGTTGCATAGTCACTGTAAAACTCTTGGGCCTCTTCTGCCGAATCAAACTCTAACCCCACTTGTGGTTCTATCTTGGATTCTCCTTCATCGTCGCAATGGCCATTGCTTTTTCCAATTGATAGACCTGCTGGTTTCGTCCTTACAGTCATAATATTTCCCAACTCCTCTCTATTCATGTCAGTATCTGCAGCGCATGAGCCAAAAAATACCCAAAAAGAAGCCAGTTATTTACAATCTACAACCAAGAATAGTCAATATAGAGTTCAATCCGTCTTTACTCAATTCAAAATATTTTGTGGCAAAAATGGAAACAACAGCATTAACTAATAAAGAAGTAAAGCTAAAAAAATATATGAAGCACATAAATGCTAACGACATAAAGTTTGATATAAGACGAGCAAGCACATTTAACCAGCACTAAATCCTCAGTAAGAGCCATACAGTAATAATGGTTTTGAGCATAAGTAAGGAAGCAGGACAAATTACATTTTTGTACATCAATTTGACGAGTGCATATCAAAATTCCAACCTTAACGTGAAAGCAAGACTCCTGAACAGGTCCAAACGGCATTTGTGCGTGTAGAATCGGAAGGATTTATTCAGTATGGATAAATGAGGACAAAACAGAAGTAAAGATATAAATACCGAAAGGAATATTGGAAAATCATATCCTAGAGAAAATAAGTAGTTTTTAATTTGATTTACAAGCAGCTTTTGACAGTCAATCTTAGTAAAATTAATTTAGGAGTCTGTTAGACACTACCCAATAGAAAAGCAAGTGTCAAAAATTCAATACACAGATTCGCTTAAGCACAATTTTTAAATACGTATCTAGCTCAGTTGGACATCATGATTGACCGAAATTCATATATAGAAAACTACGTTATCAAATCTAGATTCTTGACCAGCTAAGCTAAGCTAAGATTCTATGAGCATTAACTTGTTTGTTAGATATCAAAAACGAAGTTTCAACTTAATTTGAAAGAATAAAATACATTTTGCACCTTCAATTGTCGATAAATTACATTTGGCCCCCTGTTTTCAGTTGAATCACTAAACCATTTAAATAAATCATAACATAGCCAATTTAATTAGCTGTTTGAAGTGGCAACAGATTGTGCAAGGTGATGTGTTGTGCCATTTGTTAGCAATCGTATAGCAACCCCAAAAAAGTGGCTCACAAAATGCCAAAGAAAAATGAACTTGGAATCCTGTCCAGTTAATCCCGCAACTTAAAATACCAAACAGAAGCTTTCTGCGCCTAAAGCAACCATTGAAACTCTTTCTCCATCCAAGTAAATCCTTTAAGTTATATAGCGTCCTTTATCAGCTCATCCATGCATTTACTAGTTGCATCCCAAATGGTATAATCAACCATATTTACCTCATTCGTTGTTGTGACACCCCATCAATACAAAAAGGTAACCAAAGAATTCACAAAGTAAAATGAGTTAAGTGAAATCTTAGATTCTAAGTCTCCAATCAAAAGAAAGAGCAAGCCCTGTCAGCTCACGCAAAGATTGTCATCCATTCGACACAATATCAAGTTCAACATAAAACCCCAAAAAATAAAAAACACGTTCAACAAAAAAAAAAAAAAAGAGAACCATAAAAAATTACATAAAAATAAGAAAATGAAACGAATAAAAAATTACGCAAAAACAATTAGGGTTTTACCTTTCGCATATCGCTGCAGCTAAAAATCCAATTGAGAGTTTTTCGACCTCAAGATTATTCTAAATTAAAATGGGTTACTGAGAAATTTCATACATTGTAACGTAAAATTGACTGATTCACGAGCAGCCCACTCAACTTTAACCTGAAAAAATTCTGTTCATTTCCATCAAAAATGGATTAGAAATGAAAATCTGGTTTACCTTTATCTTTAAATTTGCTGATTCATTGCGGTCATGGCCGAAGGGGATGTCGATTTCTGAGTACTTTGGGTGGGTGGGGGTGGAGCTGAGGTGGAATTTAGTACGGTTCGCTTTTTACCTGTGGGTTAGAGAGAGTTAAATGGAGAGAGATTTGTTTAAGGTGGGGTCACTTCAGATGTGGCTTCGTATAGGCTAAGCTCCGTTTGGTTTAACTAAAAATTTGTTAAACTAAAATTAACGATTAATTTTAATCATAAAATATATAGATTATCGCTTTTATCAACTTTTAAAACATATATTTTATCGACTTTCATTGAAATTTACTAAAAAATAATTTTTAATCAAACATTCATAAGTTGAAAATATACAAATTTGAATGGTGAACATTATTTGAAAGGTAAATTGTTGGCTCTTAGTCGAGTGATTGAAAATATACCAAGTTGAATTTGAAAGAATGATTTTTAATTTATTGATCTTTTAACTTAATTTAAACCCAATTTAATTTAGCTCGTAGTTACTCGATAAATTGAAATTGAATTACAATTTTTTATTATTCGAGGTCTAAACCTAAATTATATTCGATTTGTTAAAGTGTATCGATATACTTGTTTTGATCGATATCCGTGGCATTCCACGTTGTGGAAATGTCAAAAAGTAAGCAATGCTTCTTGGAATATAGGAATGGAAATTTTGAAATGAAGAAGAGCTATGAGGAGAGGAAGATAGTCTCTCTCTCTCTCTCTCGCCCTCTCGCACGCACAAACAATCCAAAAACTGCATTTTTCAACGCAAAGTTTAGCCGTGCCAACGACGAAACGAGGAGGCACTAAACTGTCTAACCGGCTTCACACTTCTGATAACGACGAAATGAGGAGGCAATAAATTGCATAACCGGCTTGACGCTTCTAATCACAAGACAAATTATTCTCGTACTCCTACATGTTATTTTTCTAAAATCGTTTGATCTCTTTATGTCATGAATATTTTAAGGTAGACGCCAACTCTAACTATCTTATTCATGTAAATTCTAACCATAGAAAGATAACGCGCCTAATACCCATAATTTTCAAGAAATGTTAACCATCTTTAAACATCTCTAAGAAATTACGTAATTTAAAGAGAGAAAATTCCATTCCGATCCTTCTAGTGCATGAAAATGAAAAAGACAGGTGAGAATCCTTGGAATTTCCCAGAAAGTGTACGCAATTTTCCATGCTCTTTTAGCGAAATGATCATTGAACTTCCTTCTTTTTATATTTTACGTTGATAATTTAAATTTTCCATTCCAAGTCCTTCTAAATTATTTATATTTTGTTAAACGTGTATGGCCCCGTTGTCAATAAATTTATGTTATCTTTTCATCCATTTATGCACCTACACATTATCATAAGAATGCAAGGTCATCATATCAAGGACGATTCAACGACTATTTGCACTCCAGCTCTCGTGTCAATTATCAAAAATTAATTGTGAAAAAATAAATGGACAGACGTTTGGTCGAATTTTAGCTATTGCATACCTTTCGTTTGTGCAGTTGTATTTATAGGAAATTTGGATCGGGACAATTTTGAATTTTCGATCATTGTATTGATTAGTTTGAGGTCTTATCAACGAGTCACTAACACTATCTCAATCCGAGTTACCAACACTATCTCGATCGTATTTTTCATTTAACTCTTTTGAAGATGTGGGGCATTTGAAAGCGTGTCCCATACTATATAGGATTAGCTTTAGTCAATAATGTTTTCACAAAGTGCAATGACGTCAACAAATTTTAGAAAAAGTTTTGGTGGACCCAAATTGACATCATTAATTTATTTCATTTTTTTCTATCTTAGCCCCAGTTTGTTTCTCATTTTTCATCTATAAAAATGAAAAATATGACCGTCAAGCCATCAGTTTTGAATTTCTATCTCTTATATGGACTCTAATAAAAGTTATATTTTTCATTCTCATTCTACAATAATGTAGCTCAAACAGGGCCTTACTTTTATTTATTTATTTTTGATGCCTGAAAATTCAAATCGAGACTTTTACGAGGTGATGATTTAGAAATTTCCTTTTTTTGATGACTAGCTGTACAACTTTAAAAGTTCAAAGAATAAAATACCATTCAAATAAAAGTTGGTAGACCAATGGTGCAATATTCCGTCGTTGAAATAGACCACCATGTCAACGTCATCCACCGCGTACAAAACCCAATTTCCCTTCCAAGAGAGAAGAGAGTCGAGCATTTCTATAGGGAAAGCCCATCACACAATCAAGAATCGCATTCAAGATGTACGGGTACTCCGGCGTCGATGACATGAAGGGTAACATAGACATTGAGGCCGGTGATGGGATGCTGTATCCCGGAATCGGTTATGGCGAGAATCAGCTCCGATGGGGTTTCATCCGCAAAGTCTACGGTATTGTTAATAACCCTCTCGTCTAAAAGCTTAGCTATCTATTAGAGTGAATGGGTGAGTATTCATTAAGATCATTGTCTTGATTAGGTATTTTGGCGGCCCAGATCCTCCTCACCACTGTCGTCTCTGCCGTGATTGTTCTTTACGCCCCCATCAATGACCTGCTTCGTGGAAATTCTGGGCTTTTGCTCTTCTTCCTCTTCACCCCCTTCATCCGTAAGCATATTATATATTCTCAAGTTGTTTTTACAATTACATATACATACATATAGTCATACACTTGTAGTACTGGCGTGGGCAGGAAAATAAACTACTTTTTCGGGCAATTCCAGGCTATTGCTCTTCATTTTTACTAATAAGATATGAAAGCATACGAATAAAGATGCATATAATTCTGTTATTTATTAAACGTGTGATTTTGATTTTGATTTTTTTCAAAGCAATCAAATCATAAAATATAATTTAAGATTTGTGATCCCATCAGTGCGCCAACATCTATAGCCGTGTATACATATGTAACTATGTTGTTTATAATCGTGATTCTTGCTCTTCATTATTTTGATGCGTGCGCCTGTGGTTTATATTAGATTGATGTTATTTTTTACTCCGTTTCTCTCTCCCTCCCATCTTAAAACACTCTTTCCGGAAGCATTTTTCTGGATTTATCATCACATTTGTAGTTTCTATAGATGATTGACCATACTGAAGGTCAACTGCAGATTTTATGTAAAATAAGATTGTATTTATAAGCATTTTGACTGTAAAATGTGATCATTTTGGGGCTATGATGCACCGGCACGAATACTTGTTCCTACCCGATACGTGTTGGATATGTCGACATGCGATTTTTAAAAAATGTACAGACACGACACGTTGATTGAATTCTTAAAAATTAGTCATTTATATAGTACAAATTTAATTTTATACTTTTTATTAATTTTTCTTGTTGAAATCTTTTAAACATGAGTCCATATTTGTTACTTGCTAATGACTTTGAATTAACAATATATAATATTTCTAATATAAAAAGAGAAATGATTACGGTAGAGTGTCCTAGAAGTGTAAGTTTCGACTCGTGTCCGACTCGTGTCGGATACGGAAACGATTCTCTAATTGAAGTATTCGTGCTATAGAGTTTTGGGGTAATGGTACGGAAACGATTCTCTAATTGAAGTATTCGTGCTATAGAGTTTTGGGGTAATGGAAGAATGGGGTTCTTCGGTTCACAAATCTTGATCTTGTTAAGGGGACAAGTTTTCATTATGATTTACTGGAAAAAAAATCTGTGAAAATGGTTAGTTTGTCAAATGGCCTTCCGTATGATATCTGATTCAAGTCAAAAGTCAATGCTGTTTCATGGATGGCGAAAAGGTTTATATTCTTAATTTTCGCTTTCCTTTTTTTTTTTTTTTTTTAATATTTGGCTGTGAAATTCAACCATGGTCGTCCATTCCCATGTATACTAAGTCCAATTGCGAAGTCTTCATTTGTGTATGTGTTTCCTGTGTAATTGTTTCATAATTTCAGTGCAGTTGTTGATTTCCGGATATTTTGGGTATGGTAAAGTCATTTTGCGATCAAAAGTTTTTGTCCATAATTTGCTCTATGAACAACTTTATTATAATTACTAACTTGTACATTCAACTATATATGGATAATCCATCATTATATTATAAATCTATTTCGATGCGGTTACAATGTTTACTTTTGTAGGTTACTATTCTGCATATGATCTGTTTTCTCTTTGTAGATAACTAGACATATGTTTATTTAAGTTTTCTTTTAGTGGATACTGCAGAAGAAAAGTCTTACGGACTCTTCTCCAATTTTAATTTACCCATAGCCATCCTGGCTAGCTCTTTATGTTATATTATTATTATTCTTGACCTGACTTATTATTATAAAAACTATTCACTTATTCAAATAGCAGTGAGTAGGCGAAGATGCTTAAATATGATGCAATATCTAGATGCCTACAATGTGCACTAAACATGGAGTTGTCCTTTAGGAGAAGCTCTTTTTAGATTGATGATGTGATCTTTTATGTGTTATTAAGTCTTGGTAGTGAACCTAAATCTTGTGCAGTGTTGTGGCCCTTGCACATTTATCAACAAAAGCACCCACTGAACTTCGTATTCCTTGGGCTCTTTACCGCTTCTCTGAGTCTCACTGTTGGCGTTGCCTGTGCCAATACTGAAGGTTAGTAGGTTTTCTAGGAATTTCGATAAAGTCCTATGTCATTCAGTGCTTGTTTCTCCCCATACATCTAATGGTATGTCAATTCCCAGGAAGAATTGTGCTCGAAGCCTTAATCTTGACATCAGCCGTGGTTTTGGCTCTGACTGGATACACTTTCTGGGCTTCTAAGAAGGGCCGGGACTTCAGTTATCTTGGACCAATCTTGTTTACTAGCCTTATTGTATTGGTTTTTACTGGTTTTATCCAGGTCTCTCTCTCTCTCTCTGTTATTTGCATCTAGGAACACAACTATACTCATCATTACGTAATCTGATAAACCCTTTTCTGATTATGCAGACGTTCTTCCCACTTGGATCCACCTCTGTTGCCATCTATAGTGCAATCAGTGCCATGATCTTCTCTGGGTACATAGTCTACGACACTGACAATCTGATCAAGCGCTTCACATATGACGAGTACATCTGGGCATCTGTCACTCTTTATCTGGATGTTCTCAACCTGTTTCTTACCATTCTGCGGATCCTGAGACATGGAGACAACTAAGATGATTTGTTACCACCTGAACTGTGGTTCATCCTAGATGGTCTTATATTGTTTTGCTTTAACGTTTAGTAAGTACAAGTGACCTAAATGCAATTTGTACATGCCCGCTCATGTGCATATATTGCTACTTACAGATTTTACATTTAAGAATTTAATGTTCCTATAATCTCGAATCATTAATATGCATGTAATTGTTTCTTAATCGACAGAGGTTTTTTTTTTTCAGATAAATAATTTTTTTCCATTTTTTTTTACTGTGAATTACATGAAAATGATACTGAATGCCGTCATGCTGAAGACATTTCCAGCACTTTTTAACACCTTTATGAAGGCATGGTAACTCGTAACTCATCAAAGTTCTAAAGTGAGTCGCAAGATGGCATTTGTAGACGAGTTCTTGACCACGAGTGAAATGTTGGTCTATTGTCATGAATTATATGTTGCATTATGTTTATGTCACCATTTATAGATAATTGTAATTTGCAATTCTAATGGAGTATAAATGAATACTACTATCATTTCCTTCAAACCAACAACAACAACCAAAAAAAAAAAAAAAAAGGGTCGATATCAGTTGCTCATGATACACTCAACTTCACAAACTGGGGAAAAAAAAAAAAAAAAAAAATTTAAGAAAAAGGCTAAGGAGATGACTATAACCAGATGCCATGCAACATGCAATGACATAAAACCGACATGTAAAACGTACTTCGGAGCCAAGATTTCGCAGTCAAGACACTCTTTCTATTTCCTTGATTATCATTTCTTTTTCCTCTTCAAATTGATCGTCTTCACCACCTGCAACACCTAATAGAATTAGCAGTCACACAAAGTAGAGAACTCGAAAAGCAAGAGCCGTTCTCAAATAAAAAACAAAAACATGGTTGAAGTCCATAAACTCTATATTGTTAAACTCTTGAATTGGTTAGAGAAATTTAGTACTGAGATACAAATACCTCTACCAGGAGAGAGATCGTGGAGTAGAGCCAACAGCTTTTCACGGTTCTTTGCCAATATGATTCTTATCTCCCGAGGTTTGCTAGGGTTAGCCACAAAAACCTGTAAATGAAATGCCAAAATCAAATTCAAGTTTAAATTATGAATGAAGCAATTGGAAGACTAGAACATTCCTGATATTAGACCTTAGTGATTCTTGCATTACCAATTAAGTCCTTCATTGTAAATCACAAAATTCATATATCAAAAGAAAGTACTCAAATCACAAAGTAGTGAAAAGTCAATGCTGACTAAGTTTGAGGTACTGTGTTAGTCTTTTAAGCGAACAGAATGTTAACCCTGAAAATGAAGACCGCTAACCAGACTAATTATCAGCGAAGTATATCCCGAGGGGGATTGAATGGATAGAAAGCTCGCCCAAATCCAGCAAACCATTCTTCATAATCCATGCGGGCCAAAGACTACTAATAAAAGGGCACATGAGCAAACGACTAAAGCGTGATTCATAACTGAATCTCTTACAAGGTAACCAACGAGGAGCCATCATCTATCATTCTTCTCAAACAGACCAAACTATCCCAAGGTTTGGAGGAAATCTATAAATGCCCTCTCATTTAAAGACAAGAGGATGCAATTCAAATATCTCCCTCTCAAATAACTATTTATCTTCTTGCTCTTGTTTGAGCATCGAAACTAGTGAGTCCAGCAAGTGAAAGTCACGGCTAGGTAAGGAGGATTTGTTGATCGTATCTGTTTGGTCAACACGGATAAAATGTCTATGAAATTTCATAAACATGTTTGATTATACACGAAATAAAAAGAACTGAAGAAGAAAGGAATCAAAGAAACTTGTGCAGAGCGCTCCACATAAAAGGCCATGCCAAATTAAGACTCCTTCCTGGATTCATATTAGCCATGAATCTTGTCAATATTTCTGAACAGGAAATGATCAAATAGTACGAGAGACTTAAGAAAGAATTCGTATATTTGAAACTATCATGAGAACATTTTATTTCCCTTGTGCTTATATGCATGTCAGGTTTAGATTTTAAAGGTCAAATCTTTGGAGAACAGACTCAAACAAAGTGCAGCAACCTTCAAATCCGACCCCCCTGCTTCCTTTGTTCATCATATTTCACCACCGGAGAGGTATAGGTATCCTTGCTAAGCAACTATTTTACAAATTCAGAAAGGAAAAGTTAATTACCTTGAAAATATGGAATGCAGATATTTGGATGTTTTTGCTCGAATCCTGTACAAAGAGAGTCAAATAAGAGAAAAAGATGAGAAAAACCTTCCAGGTCACTTGGAAAATGTTTTCCAATTTCCACTCTCTTGCCGTCAATCATTTTTTCCAATTCTTTAGCACATTAATGAATAAAAATAAAATATCATAATATTTCACATTGGTCATGACATCATAAATCCCACAAGCATCTGAGATCATGAAGAGAGCATTGAGTACCTTCAGCAATGTCATCATGACTTTCAAGTGGCGAACTTCAGCAATGTAGCGCTTCATTATATGGGAACTTGGAGACTCCAAAAGAAATTCAGAGAGAAGCTAAAGTTCATCCATTTTATATTGTCAATAGAGTTAAACTGTCAATAGAAGTAATGATCACAAGCAGAACAGATAGCATATCACATAACTAACCTTCAAGGACTGCCTCCTTGTCACATAGTTGGCAGAGGTCAAGAGTTTTTCATACTGCTCAAAGAACTAGAAACAAAACAACGTGAAACATGAGTGCACATCGCATAGTGAAATGTCATGATTTGAAGTGAAATTAATCCCTCCTTCTGCAGAAGAGTTCTCTCAACTTTCACGGCCAAACAAAAACTTTTAGCATAATTTCTCATCAATACATTTAATTTTTGACACAAAAAACTTATACTGAGAAGAAAATTCCTATCAAGAGGATGGTTAAAAGAGTGAAACGGGAGCATTAGATTGTAAAAAGGAGTACTTATTTTCTGGTGAAAAGAACTTTAAATACAAATAAGTTAAATAATACTCTCAGTTTATACTGATAACGAGCAAACCTCATTGTAGTGAGTAGTCAGGAATTCAGAAACTGCCGGTGGATGTTTAGTGAGCAGATCCTGTGACATGTTCCTTATATAGGTCATAAAGAATAGCAGAAAAGTATTTAATACTCAGACATTATACAAATTAAGGCTTAGGCAGATATCTGACCTTAAATGTAGAAAATGCATCAGAAGCAACATCAAAATTAGGCAGCTCCACAAATTTGAAAAACAACTCAAAACTTGGAGACTCCAATATGTATCTGAAATAAGATTATGGGAAACTGTGATCGCGTACAGCTGCATTGTTAAAAGAGGCCTCATACATACATATACATATACGCCCCCCCCCCCCCCCCCCCCTCCCCTGCGCACATTTTCATGTAAGAATGACAAAGAAGATTCTATTAAAAAATAAAAAGATATTAAAGTTAAAAGCATGCATCTCTTACTTTGCAAGAGTAGGAAATTTGATGCATTCCCTCAGCACATTTCCACAATTCAAAGCAATTTCCTTGTTATCATAGCTGCTTGCAAAACATTGGAAATAGTTGGTTCATTAGAAAGAGTACCCACAAAATCACAAAACTGTCTACAAGAACCATAGAAAAGAAATAAGAAGGAAAGTGAAAAGTGCAACAACAATTGAAAGAGGACGGGCAGAGTTGATCTCACAAACAGTCAGTCTAATACAAACCCTGTAGCCAAAGATTATTGATTTTATCACACATGCCAAAGTGAATCAAAGATAACAATAAGAAGAGACACGCATATTTTGCGCACGCACGCACACAAAACCCAAATATCTTGGCAGGAAATGTTGAAAATGAAGAGGGCACGAGCAACACTACCAATAGTTCGATTATTGGAAATTACCGATAAAAAAGTCTTAGTTTCAACTTCTATTGATTGTAATTCATTGTTAAGAAAGCTCTTGTTCACAACGTCATAAAATTTGATAATTTCACTACAACAGCAAAAAGTTTGAACTTTATAAAGTTGAAAAATAGTTGAAGCAAAAGGTCTTCAGAATGACAGATTTCATGTATTCAGAATGACACAGAATGGGACAGCATAAGGTATTTTTTTTTGGAGTTTGTTGAAGATATGGAAAGAATAATCTCTATGATATTTTTCCAATAGTGCATGATTATTTTCCTTAATAGTTCATTGTATAATTATTATGCAATCTTTCATTTTAGAATTATTTATAACCCTATAAATATGGTCTTTTACTCTGTAATAGAAATAAGTTTATTATATACAATTTATAATATTCTTCACATGGTATCAGAACAATTTCGATCCTAAACAAATTAACCTATGAATTTCGTTTCCGACGAGCGGCCTTGAGCCGCTCGTCTGGCCATCAATGTTGGTTTTCTTTTCTTTTCTTTTTTTGTTCGGAGTTGGACATTTTCTCCTCTTAAGTTTGGTTGGAGTTTTTTCAGCTTTTGGTTTTCTGAAATTTGGTCCAGTTTATTTGGAATTTGGTTTAGTACATGTTTAGTTCATCTGGAATTTGGTTTAGTATAAGTCCGTTCATTTGGAATTTGGTCCAGTTCATCTGGAATTTGTTTTAGTATATGTCTAATTCATCTGGAATTTGATTTGGTGTTGGTTCAGTGTATCCGAAATTTGAAATTTGCATCCAGTTCATTTGGTATTTGTCGAGCAGAAATTTGAAATTTGCGTCCAGTTCATTTAGTATTTGTCGAGCTGGAATTTGACATTTGCATCCAATTAATTTGGATATGAAATTTACATCCCTTTGGTTTAGTAGTGGATGCATTGGTTACTTGTAGATATGGGTGTTCCTTCTTCCTTTCCAACCCGTATTGAGATTGACTATCATCTGATTTCTCTTTCAAGTCTTGGTGATGGTTTGGTTAGATTGGTGGATGATGATTTTTCATTATCATCAATTTTGAATTATTTGTTCAGCTTGGTTGACACAAGCAATTTTGAAGATTTGATTGGATCGATTTACCTTTCAAACTCAATTTGATTGCTGCTACACTATATTGAGTTTGATGGAGGGTGTTGAAGATATGGAAAGAATAATCTCTATGATATTTTTCCAATAGTGTATGATTATTTTCCTTAATAGTTGATTGTATAATTATTATGCAATATTTCCTTTTAGAGTTATTTATAGCCCTTTAAATAGGGTTTTTTACTTTGTAATAGAAACAAGTTTATTATATACAATTTATAATATTCTTCACAGAGTTAAAACAAAATATTGAAGGAGAAAGAGAAAGGAAAGTAAAATATATACATTTTTAAGAATTTCATTACTTCTTGAAGAGTTTGAATTACAGTGTAAAAGCAACAATAGAAAAAATTAATGTAGTAGTACTGGTAGCTAACTGCATATTGCCTTTTCATTTATTCTATGCAAAAAACAATAGATCTCCAATGCCCAGAAAATGGATTTAACAGTTTTTCTATCCTCCAAAGACAATTAATACTTTTGAACGACTGATCTTTTCCTTTTACATTTTTCTTTTGGTTCGAGGGGGAGTTTTCCTATCAAAAATTATGAAAACCTAATCATAAAAGCCCTCAGCGTGTATGACAAAACAAAAGTAATTGACCCGCAGAGAGAGATATAGAAGCTCTTACCAGACTACAAGGAAGTCCAGTAACTCTAGATGGTTCTCCATGTATTGTACACAGCAACATACAGAGTCAACCTTTTGCTTCAACAATATCGACCAAGAGTGGACCAAATTTTTCCTAGCCTATGTACAGATTAACCATTATTAGTCAAGAATATTAGCTTAATCCACCAGATATATTTAACAACTTGCATGAGATCATTCATATACTTACTTCCCATCCCAAAATAGATAACTTGTGAATAAACAGAGATATAACATCTTCATTACAGATTTCAAGTGTGAGTTGTGAAACTTGATCCATGTTTGGTTCAACTTCACCATCTCCTGAGAGCATAGTTCTCATTGTCATTATGTTCTTGTCAACTTCTTCCAAAGCCTATAACAGAAAAAAAGAAAAAATGTAAATAACCATGATATATCCACAAACAATCAGTAGAGAGAAATCATATGCACTTCCAAGCATTATTCTACATTTGTCCGGATCTTGATAAGCAATGAATAACTAGGTTTTGATTCATAGCATACACTTTTTCCTCAATTAACAATTTGAATTATATCTTTTGCTCATAAATCAAAAATTAAGTTACCCGTCATTCTTCCTGGGGTAAGTCTACTACCAACCAGAAAGGAAAATTGAGCCCCTACCTTTATTTGGGAGAACAAGAGGAAAGGCTAGTCTTATTCCTTCTTCGAGGTCAGAATCATTTTAATTCTTTTCCTGATAAATGAAGATCTTATAGTTACAAATGGGATTTACTTCCCTTGTGATTGTGTGTTACAGTCAAATATAGATTTGACATTGTACGTGTACTGGACTATCTGGACAAAAATCTAAAGTTCTACAAATGAACTGAAATTATGCAACATCCGGACTCACTATTAAAACAATCTGGCATACCTAAAGAGATTACTTCGTGCCAGTTCGAGTTAGACAATATTGATTAGACACAAGCAGAGATGTCAATATTGATGAGCAATATCAACGAGTTGATGAGATCCAAGATATTTGAGAGGTTCCTTTCTCTGTAAGTAGATTATAGAAAAATAATAAAAGAAATAAAATAAGCAACTTGGTCTATTGATGCTAATTTCTTGCCTTCAAAATTTCCACGAGGTTTTGCTATCTAAGCAAAGTTCAAAAAGACATTCTACCTTCCCCTGTGGCTTTTTTGCTCCTTTAATCATACATGATACAACCATACATATGGAAAATGAGCCAGATAGAGATGGCAGCAATTCAGAAGCACAACAATAACTCATATGGTATTAGGGGAACCAACTTAGTTTAAAAAACAGGTTGATTTATTTTGACTGGAAGTCTGCTTCCTCAGATTAAATTATATGTAATCTGTTAACAGTATTGAACAAAAAGGAACTTGTCTTTAGTCAATTCTTTTCAAACATCTTAAGAACTTCAGTTTCAAAGCATTGCGCCTATTGAAATAATTGAAGGCCTAGAAACCATCATCCACATTGCCATGGATTAAACTGCACTACTGAATTAATTGTTGAAATGTGGACGAATTAATCGGAATGGTAGTGAAGAAGCACAAAAACAATTTATCCCATTATAAAGCCACACATAATAGTAATTTAATGCAGAGAAGACGTGATCGGCAAGATAGTAACAAAGGGGAAAGTCGAGCCCCCTATAAAATAAAAGGCAACCAATGCTACCAATGTCTCATTCTGATTTATTCGAGTAGATCTCACACCTCGCCCCAGAAAATCATGCCATAAGCCTTAACGCACACTCCCCGACGCATGAAATTATTGCAATTTATGTATATACAAGAAAGCAATTTGTAGTATACTGTGTGCCAATAAATTAAAAACCTGAATTACTTTTATTTTCAATCACATAAAAGAGAGGGAAAAAAATAACATAAAAGACAGGATTTTATACTAAAACGCTAAATCCATAAATACTGCAGTCATTTATATTTTTTTCCATAATTATTCCATTTTATCTTCTTTCATCAATGTGTGAGCAAATGCATTTAAAATACAATATTTAAACCAACTATACAAATAATTCAATCATCAGCACGTCAACAAAAACAACCAAATGAACATTCCAGAAGCCACATTTTCAACAAATCAAATTTGGTACAATTTAAATAACAAGTTATTTCCGATCACAAAAATATTAAATAATGGAAAAGAAGAGACCTTTTCGAGGGCTTTAACTTCCGCAACCGTTTTGGTGTCGAGAGCCATGAGACTATCTTTGATCGCCTTCGCCAGCTCCTGTGGGGTTTTAGGCCGAGAAGGCTTGAAAAATGAAAACGACATTTTCTTCTTTTACTCGAAATTATAAAAATTTCGATCGTTAATCGGCGAATTCAACTAGATTTCTCGCGATCAACTGAAACTTTACAGTGTTCATGAATTTGAGGATTTTGATTAGGGCTACACTGTAATGGAAATTCTCGCATTTATACCAATTCCATCAAACGATCTCAACAACTGTTCACACAATTTTGGAGAGAATACAAAAATAGTGCGAAGATTGAATTTTCCTCGTGGGAAAAGGGAATTGAGAAATAATATGCTTATGAGTTACTGTACATCATTACATGGTCCATTTGAGAAATGATTTACTTTGTTAATTTTCAAGCTAATGTTTGAATAACAAGTTGTTATGTAAGACAAGTTGCTGCTATCAATAGCATTAAGCGACAAATGTTGTTTTAAAATAGTATTAGTGAAAACAGCTCTCGCTCGTCCAATTAAGGGCCGTTTAGTACGAATTCTTCAAATTTTACATTAAATCAATTCTCATTTTCAACCACACATTCTTCAATAAAATAATATTTTTCATCACATCAATAATTTTTTTTTCTTTTTCAACCACACATTCTTCAATAAAATAATATTTTTCATTACATCAATAATTTTTTTTTCTTTTTCAACCACACATTTCCCATCATATCACTATTCAAAATCAATTCTTCCCCCAAAAAATCCCTCCCAAACAAGCTCTAAATTAACTAGAGAGAACAAGAATTCAGGTCTAGATACATGAGAAATTTCTGTCAATGATTGAAATGTTCACCGAACTTCCTCTCCCTTTGTAGAGAGGACATAATTCATACGAGTAAGTAGATATCGTAGTAACTTAAAAGATGTACCATAATTCTCCGTTTACAAATCTCTCATGCTACACGTGCAAATCCTTGTTTGTTAAGAATAAAAAATATGTGACAAGTTTGATGGCAGGTATATTGTTGGATGTCGACAATACCATTTTTCACTATAAATTTGTTGAATTGTTAATTTGAGAAATTACCCGAGCTCAGTTAGTGGAGCATGTTTTGTCAAATAGTAGATTGTGTGAGTTCTATAAAATATGTGGTAGTTAAGTAAAAATTGTGCATCCATCACAAAGATTGGAATTTTTTGACAAGTTCTGGATATAATTTGAACGTCACAAAATTTGAAAATCTTTGATAAGTTCTAGATAATTTAATGAAGAACAAGATAGAAAACGAAATTCTTACTTTATGATTAATCTCTCAAAGAATAATGTGTTGTTTATTGTACAATGAATATGTTTTATATAGAAAAATATAAAATAAATTGTAATCAAAACAAAACTTTGATTCTAGAGACAAATTCAAATAAGCTGGAAACTAAAAAATATCTGAATAAAACTAATATACTGCAAAAATAACGAAAACACACTTAAAACTATTTCAAAACAGAAAAAAGAATAAAAGGCTAAAACGGACCCCTAAACAATGAAATTTGGCCCTGAAAGTTTGACAATGTCGTATGAAGAAAATATGTAAAATTAAAATACACTTTCTGGATTCTACTTATAGACGAAAACTCGACACTCGATCTGAAAGTTATGCACGCTTTCGTACATCATTCACTCGAGGTAGTATGTACTTTAATTGTAATATTCACTCGAGGTAGTATGTACTTTAAGCAAAGTTTGCATCATGTTGTACAATTAAATGCACCTAGATAGCCTAATAAAAGAGAGAAAAAACTAATCTATCATATGCACGAAACTCATTAAATTGAAGTAAGAAATATCGAGAACTGTCAATCATCTTCTTTAGATTCAACTCATTGCTTCAAATTGATTACGAAAATTGGATCAAAACAATTTGAGAAACTCCAAAGTTTAAATACTAAGACCTAGAATAAAAACCCTAATCACAAAAGTCACAATTGACCCAAATGAATTAACAATTAAGTACAAATCTGCCAAGTTCGTTGCTTCTCCTTTCTTTGAAAGTTTAGCATCATTCTTAATTTCTTCAACAAATTCATTTCCTATTTTCTTAACAATACAACAAAGGAAGTAATAATGATTTTATTGACGATCAGAACAATTTTAAGAATCAAAATTTATACGACTACAACGTACATTCAAGGTTCTTCATGATAATCAAGATTGTATTGAGTTTTCAAATCCTTTTCTTTGCTACAATATATGAAAAATGGTAAATTGGGAGAAGAATTGCTCACCCACTTCATTTATTTCAAGAGTATATACACATCAGATTAACAAACTTTACAGATGTATGCCTATACCTAAGGAAGAAGTTATACTAACAACTTATAGCTAAGAATATCATAGCCAAATAATTTCAAAAGTTAAATCCAAATTATAGATAATACAAATACAAACTATATGCCCCCTCAAGATGGACCACGAGATGAGAGGCCAATCTTTACTTTAAACAACTGAAATTGAGGTCGAGATGACGATTTTTTTTTAGAGCATCTGCAAGCTGATCAGCAAAAGACACATGAGCCACGCGAAGTACCCCTGATTGAACTTGTTCTCGAATAAAGTGATAATCAATAGCCACATGTTTCATTTGAGAGTGAAAAAAAGGGTTAGAGCACAGTTGAGTTGCACCAACATTATCACAATATACAACATGAGAATAAGGCAAAGTAAAATCAAGTTCTCTGAGAAGAGAACAGAAACAGCTAAGTTCTGTAGCAATGGCAGAGACTTAGCAGTACTCAACCTCGAAGGAAGAATGAGTAATTGTGGTTTGTTTCTTAAAGCTCCAAGAAATGAGATTTCGACCAAGATAAACAAGATAAGCACCAATTGAGGAGTAATCATCTTTATTACCACCGCAGTCAACATCTGAATATGCATGAAGAGAAAAAGGGAGACTCGTGATGAAGAAGAAAACCTTCATCCAAAGTGCCACATAAATATCGTAATAACCACTTAACATGAATCCAATGCTTAATAGATGATTGATGCATAAACTGTGATAACTTGTTGAATGCAAAAGATATATTCGGACGAGTGAGTGACAAGTATTGAAAGCTCCTTATAACTGCACGATACTCGATGGACCAGAAAGTGGTGAACTCGAAGCTAGAATAGGAGAATAACCAGATGGTAATGGTGTGATGACTGATTTTGCATCTGCCATTTGAAGCTTATTCAATAAATCAAGAATATATCGACGTTTAGAGAGTAATATTCCTTGGCAATGTGGAACAACTTCAACCCCAAGAAAGTAAGAGAGAGGAACAAGATCAATAAAAAAAAAAACCGTTGAGCAAGAGAATCAACAAACTGAGAGACAAGATCATTTTTTGTTCCAGCTAAAATAATGTAGTCTACATACACCAATAGATACATGGTATGATGACCAGTGTTGAAAACAAATAGAGAAGTATCAGAGTGAGAATTTTTGAAGCCGAATGTAACTAGAAATTTGCGCAGTTCATGGTACCAAGCTCAGGGTGCCTGTTTGAGGCTATAGATTGATTTACGAAGTTTACATACATATGTGGGATGATTAGAATCAATAAAGCTAAGAGGCTGTGCCATATAAACATCTTTTGAAAGCCAATCTTAAAGAAAAGCATTGTTGATATTCAATTAATAAGTGTAATTTCTACACTTATTCGAGATCCTAAAATATGATATTTTATAATTCTTTGGATAAAATACTATCTAAATTGTGTTATATTTCATTTTGTAGGTAAAACTCAATGTTTGATAAATTGTTTGAGAAAAGAATGCAAAATAGTGAAAAGAGCGAAATCCAAAATTCGAGGACTAAATTGCAAACATTCCATAGATGAGTTGGGAGACAAAATGAAGATCGAAGATGCCAATGATTTCATTGGATACAATTGGAAGATAAATGAACAATATTACAAGAGAAGAGCTTAAATGAAGTAGATCTAAAGTTTGGGGACTAAAGTGTAAATTTTCAAAAAGTTGTGTCGAATCTCATGATGAAGATTTCAGAGTGTCAGAGGTCAATTGGATGAGGAAAGAAGTTAAAGAGATGAAATATAATCAAAATATTATCATATATAAACTTTCAGGCAAAAAGTAATGTTTCGAATTTTGAGTTTCAGTTTGATCCATTTTTGACATAGTAAACATTCGAATTGAAAAAAAAAAATGATATCTAAGGAAGAATTGTATCCATTTGAGTTAGCTTTCTAAAGCACTTTGAATCACTTCAATCGGATATCAGAAAATAAAGATATGACTAAATTATTGAAAGTTGTCCTGTAGGAAACAAATTATACATATGCGGCCGCATTTATGTATCTAGAGCCCCGAGACCACGTATTATTTCTTCCATGCGGTCTCTTCAATTTGTAGACAAAAAGTTGATATTGAGTCCTGGCTCTCGATCGATGCCAATAGTAATCAAAATACTCACATTGTTACTAATAATTATCAAATAATTAATTAAAAAAAATATTTTTGATCTTATGATTCCAAAAATGAATCTACCAAACTCTATGCCACGCATAGTAGCTTTTCGAGGAAGATTTTGTTTCCTTTTTCAATTGAAACTCTACTTTGATAACAATCTTTTGAGCATTCTTTAAATACCATAATGTGTCCAGAACATGAAGAGACCTTTCTAAACCTAATAATCTCTATATTTCTTCTATTTTGAAGGCAAAGAACGAGACTAGATCATCGACATCAATGGAATCGTGCAAGACTCTTGAAAATTATCCATTCAAAATCAAGATTTCTTTTTAAAAAGTGGATTTTCCACTTTCTTCCATATTTCATCGATCCTTTTATGAATATTAAAAATATATATTTTTGTCTACTTTAATGCACACATATTTCTTACTCAAAATACATATGTTAATTAAATAAGCAATTTAACATGATTGTAAGTCATACACATTAGTGTTAATTTAACATGCTATATATAAAAATAATATATATTTTTTCCAACAATATAGTTTAATATTTATCATTTCAAGTTCCATTTAAATCAATAATTTTAGGCAGTTAATATACAATTGAAAATCGTAGAATAGTTCATATGTGTGTGTGTCTATATATATATATATATATATGTGAGCATGTAGGGAAGCAAAGGAAAAAAAAAAAAGGCTTCAACGTTAACATAGTAAAAAGTCCATACTTTTTTTTAAAAATCAATTATGACCAAACAATTATTATTAAGTCAAAAGCTGAAGGGTATTTTCAACAAAAAAGTACTAACATAGAAGATTGGCTATCCCTTTTTTTTTGGTGCTAATAAACATGTGAATTATTTTTTTTTTGTTGAGGGGGGGGGGGGGGGGGGGGGGGTCAAAGAATTTAAAAGTTGGAGCACTAATTTAGTTAAACGGTCCCTAATTTCCAAAATCATTTAAGAAAAATAAATATAATTAATATAGTAAAACAAACTTCTTATTTAAAATTTGGATATTGAAAGAGGTTATGTTTGTGCAGCAAACTTAAATAATTGGCAACAAATTGTGTACGATACGATTATGGAAAAAGTAAATTCCAATTCAAGTACAGTGTATTTCATTGATGGTCTAGGGGGAACAAACAAAACTTTTATATATAAAGCGCTCTTAATTGGTGCGATGTCTCAAAATTTAATTGCTTTGGCTACTACATCGTCCGGAGTATTTACATCTCTTTCACCTAGAAGCTGAACAGCTCATTCAAGATTCAAAATTCATTTGGAAACATAAGCTGTTATGTTATTAAATAATTAGCTTTAGGAACTTCGTTAAAAATGTCAAAGTTAATGCTCTGGGATGAAGCACCTATGGTAAATCGTTGTGTCATTAAAGCTATTGATAAAATGATTAAAGATATTACTGATTGTAACTTACCTTTCGGTAGAAAAGTAGTAGTTTTAGGAGGAGATTTCAGACAAGTTTTATTGGTAATACCGAGGGGAAAAAGATGACATAATAGAATCAAGCTTAATTTTCTCTAACATATGACCTTTGTATTCACATCTACTATTGGTTGAGAACATGAGAGTGAAATTGGATCCCACATTTTGTGAATGCTTGCTTAGAATTGGAAATGGAATATAGCAAGAACATGATTGTGATTGCATTCAATTTTCAAAGAATATAATTATACCATTTGAGGATGAGATTACATCTCTAAAAAAACTAAATAAACCATGTTTTTTCAAATATAGAAGCATATGTTGATAATTTACAGATAATGGCAAATCGAGTCATTCTTATGTCTAGAAACGAATGTGTTAATCATATTAACAGAATCTTACTTGATCAAATCCCTGGTCAAATGTACACATATTATAGTTTTGATGAAGCAATTGACAAATCAGAACAGAGCTTACAAGAAGATTTTTTTGAATACTTTGACTCCAAATGGTATTCGACTGCTTGAATTGAAACTTAAAATAAATTGTCCTGTAATGTTATTACAGAATATCAATCAGACCGCAGGGTTATGCAATGGGACACACATTACTTGTAGGAAATTTGACAATAATGTAATTCTTGCTGAAATTACATTTGGTAAGTATTGTGGAAAACATGTTTTCTTACCGAGAATCCCTTTTGTACCTTTGAAAAGTGATCAAACTTCAATTCCATTTTAAAAAAACTCAATTTCCAATTATACCATGCTTTGCAAAGACGATAAACAAAGCACAAGGTGAAATACTTGATTTCGTTGGTTTGTATCTTCCTGAACCAATTTTCTGTCATGATCAATTTTATGTAACATTGTTAAGAGCTAAAACAAGCAAGTCTTTAAAAGTTTTACTCAAACCACCAAGCACTAAAAATATGCACAGTACATGTACTAAAAATGCCGTCTACAAAGAAATTCTTTCATTCATACATCTGTAGAACTATAAATTTTTTGTAAGTATTTTTCCCACACATCTTAGTCACCCTTTTCGAACTTGAATGTTATTACAAATTTATTTACATGTCGTTGACAACTGATTTATTCTTGTGCGTAAAAACAAATGTGTATTTACTTAAACGGTGAAATTTTCACATATTATTGAACAACGACATGTGATGGTGCAAAAAAAAAATCTTCAATAGTTTAATATCAAATGGTATTGTACTTATCATTAGCATGTGTAATTTTGTACATTATTTATGTTATTCTTTTCTAATTGGTTGTCTTACTTTCTCCATTGATGTAGAAAATCAACCTAAAAGGATCCAATGTTCTTCTACTGTCAAGCACATCAAAACCTATGTTCATATTGTAATATTCCTTCCTCTATATATATATATATATATATGTGTATATATATATATATATGTGTATATATATATATATATGTGTATGTGTGTGTGTGTGTGTGTGTGTGTGTGTGTGTGTGTGTGTGTGTTTTCTTCCAATTGTTAGTTAAGAGTCTTTTGTTTTAGATCCCATATAGGTTTTGTGCTGTTATATGAATTTTATTGTTTTTCTTCAGCTTTGTGCTCTCCTTTATGGATAAAAAGGCAAAAAAGAAATTAAGAATATGATCATTTTCAGATATTTATTGTTCTTTAACTTAAAATTAATGGTTGATTGGTTATCTTGATGCTGATGTCAAAATCAATTTTAATTTGATGATTTGTAACTTGAATTTCTATTCTAAAAGTTATAGTTTACTCAATTGCTTTATCTTTATTACTTTTTTTGAGTTTGTGTAGAGGAACTGAATTTTTGAAAAAATATTTGTTCTCTTTCTTTATGGAAAAAATTGCTTAGAAGTTAGAGGCTTCATTGCTAAAATTTGACAAAGAGAATAACAATGCCAACTTATTGTGCTCATGTCCTTCCTAATACAATTTGATGTAAAACTCTTATAAATTAAAGTAAGGGAAACAATGCAGAAATGATCTTAATCTTATATTGGATGTTCATACATTTATTATATTGTTGAAAAAAAATCCTAATCAACTGCTTTCTATTATGACTCTGCAATTCACTCCATAACAAGTACCAATAGGAACTACAGAGAGAAGAACATATATGAATAGGATGATGATGATTTCCAGTTGCTAGAGGGGGTTCAACTGATAATGATGTTGGTTGTTGTGGCTAGCGAAAACATAGAATTCCCTTAGTTTAAAAAATGTTTTAAGTATTTGCTTAATTTATGTTTCGCTTATTAGTTTTACCGCTTTAACTGAAAATGTTGAAACATTTGTAAGTCACTCTCTGTGACCTGAATAGATTTATGCATTGTTCTGATGGGTAAAGATAACTTTCCAACTCTTGCATTTTGTAATTGTAGCCATTTGGTGACTACATTACACCTTCAAATGTACTACTTCAAATATTTATATCACAATTTTTCTTTCCTTTTTTTTTTCTCAGTAGACTGATGATTTTATGAAAATTCAGATCTTTACTCTTTTTATTTTTCAATTTCTCAGGAGTCATTTGCAATATTGGTGGAACCTTTGAGCGTTGTTTATTCAGAGAACTACATGTATATTGTATTTGTTATTTCTTCTGCCTCTCTTATGTTCCGAATTGTGACCATTGTATGTCTAGATTGCTATTTGTTCATTTTGTTTCTCCTTGTGTTGCTTAGTCTTTCCACCAAAGGTGATAAGGAGTAGCATATCATTTTCGGCTTGTCTCTAGCTTTTTGAATTTACTTTTGAGGATTCTGTAATAATTTTCTAGCGATCTATTATGAAGATGAGATTTCAACATGTACCTAAGGAGGCTAAAAGCACTATTCTAAACTCCTTCGACATTTTTCATCAAGTTACATTTATGAGTTCAAAAGCTTGGTTTAAATATTTTGATATCTTTTTTGTTCTTACAAACGTAAGTACTTTAAACAACATAAACACTACTTGTACATTAACTGCCGCTAACATATAAAACTTGTTTTGTTATCAAAGACTCGTCAATTCTACTTTGTTAAAAATACATAACTGTGTTTCAAAATCCCATTTAAACATTCAACTACCAAAAGCGTTTAGGCCTTCAGAAAGACCATTTTACTGTTTATTTGCCGAATTATTCAATACCATTTGCTAACCAATCGAAGCCTTAGGAAAACCATGCCGCCAGCATAATCTGGACACTCATCTCAAACTTATCTCCGCGCAACACTTGAAAAGACTGCTCTTCGTGCTGTGCGAAGAGTAGTCTCCGTTGCATTAAGAGCACTCTCCGTGCGCTGCGTAGAGCTCTCCATGCGCTACAAAGAGCACGTGGAGAGTGCTCTCCTCGCAGAGAGTTGCGCGGAGAGCACACGGATAGCGCTCTTTGCGCAGAATGGAGCAATCTCTTTGCACAGCGCGATGAGCAAACTCCATCATGGCGCATCTCCCTGAGCGCGAGGAATCGACTCTCCGCACAGCATGGAGAGCATGCCGTGCAACGTGGAAATTAGTCCACGCATTGTTCTTATCTTCTGATTTTGACCAAGGCATTCTTTACTTCATCATATCTTATCACCATAATTCCTCTTAAGCTGCAAACACATTTTTATACAAAAGATATTCAACTTCTCTTACATTTTTAAAATTAGTAATTTATTTATTATCCTTTTTAGCTAAAAATTGAACATTTTCACCCTGTTAAACCTTGTATAGCATGAGTGCCTACTTCAAATAGGTAAAATACTTAAATTTCGTTCTTCTACTTATTAAACTGTAAGCTGATAACATTTTGTTACATTTCAAACAAAGTAAATACAATTTCAAATTTCAATAATTTAATAATTTTGTTTTCTTTACTGCGGAAAAGCAGTCCAACAAAAAACACAAAGTCAGAGAATTTGATAAAAATTACAAAAAACCACATTCGTTTACAAATTATATTAATTTTCGAAAATTCGCAATTCTATTGAATTAGCACTTACAGGCATTAATATTTAAATTTTTTATATTAGAGTATAGGATATAAATAAACAAAAAGAAAAGAATTTCCATCCCCACTAAAAACAAAACCACTTCACAGCACTTCATACATATAATTCTTGCTTTACAACTTTATAAATTAATATTTAATAACAAATATTTTCCACTAAATGATAACTTTCTTTCTCACGGTAGATATTTTTGAACTGACACATGCCACATTAGTACATTTAACTTCATCATAATCCCTCCACCACAAAACTTCATCTCATACATATAATTCTTGCTCTATAACTTTATACATATTTAATACTAGATATTTTTGAACATGGGTATTAATACTCACTTTATATATATATATATATATATATATATATATATATAAAGTGGCTATTAAACGGAATATGTTGGTTTAACGGAAAAATTAACGGAATTTCTTGTTTTTAACGAAAAATCTTTTTTCATCACCCCCTACTTTCAAAATTATAATTAAATAATAATAATAAATTAGCTTTTGATAATTCCTTCAAACTAAAATATCTTGGAGCTAACTTATCCGAATCGATTTTTTCTCGAATCTGATTTATGTATCTAATTACGATTTATCCAACAAGACCAATATTCATATATTTACGATAACTCCATCAATATCTAAATATTTAACACAAATAAAATATAATTTGATAAATGTATCATTTAGTCCATAACTTTCAAAATATTAAAATATAGTATATAAAAATTGAATTATATTTTATGAAAATTTTTGGGGTATTACATTCTCACCCCCTTAAAATATTTTCGTCCTCGAAAATTTACCCGTCACTTACCAATACTAAGTCTAACACATGATATACATATATTATCGTAATACATATTATATTTTAGCGATAAAATGAATTGTATTATTATTTAAAAAAGAGTAAAGACTTAAGCCATGCAAAAAGTTTAAATCTCCGTTTGTTTCTCATTAAAAACCCATAAAAATGAAAAATATGACCGTTATCTATCACATCAATCTATCAATTTTGAATTTCTATCTCTTGTGTGAGGTCCAATAACGGCTATATTTTTCATTCTCATTCTACATTAATGAGAATCAAATGAAACCTAAGTAAACTCATCTTCTTACCCCTTAACATACTTTGAGTTTTCTGTTTGTGATTTTGAGTTGGAAATGACAGAGAGAAGCACTTTATTTAATTATTTATCAATTACATAAACATTACATCACTAATTATTTAATTAACCAAAAAAATTACATCTTTATTAATAACAAATTAATTCTTAAACAAAACTATTAAACATAAACTAAGCAAACGTGCATTGCACGTTGCTTACACCTAGTGTGTGTGTATATATATATATATATATATATATATATATATATATATATATACAATCTTTCCATCACAATTGAATTTCGTAACTCATTAATTACTAATGATTTGATACTTAAAGTTTACCACCATAATTAATTCGTTAATTGAGCTTATTGTTAACTTTAATATTATTCTTCAGTTCAATTTTCTTGATCTTCTTCCCCTTTTAATCCACATAAGTTTAATGCACACAACCATATATCAATTCAAATATTACTTCACTAACTTATTAAGTCCTAATAAGTTGGATAATGTTTCTTCATCATATCATCTTCATTTTAGTTAAATAAATTATAAACTCTCATTATATTAATTATTTTTTTTCTTTTATGAAAATTTTATTAACTATATGTACTTGTCTTTAGATTTTCACCAACAAATTTTTCACTTCATCATATCTTACCACCATAATTCCTTTTAAGCTATAAACACATTTTTGTGAGTTCATAAATATACAAAAAATATTCCAACTTCTCTTGTATTTTTAAAATTACCAATTCCTTTTACATTAACGAACTTCGTTTTTATCCTTCTTAACCATAAATTAAACATTTTCACCCTGTTAAAACCTTCTACGGCATGAGTGGCTCCATCTACTTAAAACAGGTAAAATACATAAACAATTGTAAATTGCATTATTTTAATTAATTTTCTACTTGTAATCTCATAACATTTTAAACAAAGTAGATACAATTTCAATTTTCACTAATTTAATACTTTTGTTTTCGTCAATGCAAAAAGTAATACAATATATTCAAATAGGCTTCCTCTATAAATCTTCTATATATAGCTAAACTCAATACTCCTTTTCAGATCTGCAACCACACAAACTTATTACATTTATCACTTACACCAGTCACCAACTAACACTTTTGAAGTTCTAACTTCAATTTGCTAATGGTAATTTTTTACATCTCCATTCTACAACTCTTTTCTTCATCTTTTACATTAACAACTTCATTACATTTCCTTAATATAAATACATTTATAATTTTATATTCATAACCACAACATTTTATACTTTCACTTAATTTTCTTGCAAGTGACATATATCAAAAATGGCTACAACTTACAAGCTTATCCACAAATTACTACATCAGAGACTAACTGGTCTGCAAAGCTTATTGTTGCAGGAAAACAAGCACAAAAATCTGCACGTAACTCTATAGCTCGATATCAAAATCTTATCTTCGTGGATTTGCAAGTAACTACATACTATATAGGAATTTTCCAACTTTTACTGTAACTATATACTTCATATTCATATACATCTCTTTCTAACATTGAACAGGGTAACAAAGTTACATCTACAATTTATGATGCTAATTCTATAGCCCTTATTGACCAGTTGACACTCGAAAAGACATATATAATCTCAAGTGCAACGGTCGAAGATAACAAAAGTGAATTTAAAAGTACATCTGAAGAGAAGATTTGGAGTATAACAGGAAGAATGAAGGTTGAAGAGCTCAATGAAAATAACTTAGACTTCTTGTTTTCCAATACGAACGCACTCCATTTCATGCACTAGAACATCATATGGACAAAAACACGAACATAAGTAAGAATTCTACCATACAAACTTTACAACAAGTATTTCCATGCAATGTTCCATAATAATTATGTTTTTACTGACATTTAATACATACAAAATACATGACAAATGGAATTTTCATGTTCTTGTTCCAGATGTTATTGGTGTTGCTATATAAGTTCAACAAAACGGATTATTCAGACTCATTTTGGTACCCAAGTCAGTCTTCAAGATGTCATATTGATAGATAAAAAATTTCAAATAATGATGTTAACTCTATGTGACACTTTTGTTGAAAGGGAGTGCACTGCCATTGTTCAAAACCTACCAACAAAACCTGTGGTATGAGCTATAAATCTTAAAGCTTCTTCTTTAAATGGTAACTCTAATCTCAACATATGCTTTCGTTTAAAATAATAAGAACAAAACTAAAAAATAGACATAATGATCATCATTACTTTTCTTTCTTCCACAGACATTACACTCTCTAATAAAGCCAACAACAATATTTTTATTAATGCTAAATTATTGGATGTGACAGACTACAAAGAGTGGTATTAAAACATACTTAAAACACTTTTTAACTTTTCCCCTTTCTACTAAAAAACAATGAAATACTATATTTTGTGTTCTATATGTAATTTAGGTGTTAACAAATAAGGAAAACCTTGACCAACTTACAAAAGGGAATTCATTTGTTCCTGTCAGCCCACCAAAGCTGTCGCCCCCTGCAGATAACAAATTCACAATTGCTGAATTACTGGGAGTCTATTTAGAGGTCTTCTCTAAATTCTTTTATTGAATATACATAGCATATGTACATTTTCACTACATTTTACACTGATAATTAACCCACTAAACACTTTTTATTTTAGCCTATATTCATAATTTAATCACACATACATTTTTGTAACAATTTTTTTTATTAGATCAAGGCCCATGGGACAATTATTACAACGCATCATAGATTTTGGTATATATCCTGCACTTATTGCAAGAAAACATCAACTGCAGACTTAGGACAAATTCATAAATGTTGCTTCTACAAGTACAAGCATGCAATAGCTGAACTTCTGCAAGTATGAGCACTGGACCCCAGTAAATTGAACTTTTAAACATATATTTACATATCTACTAACACTAATATTGTTTAAACAACTCATCATACCTAATTGAAACCAATTTTATCTCCATAGCTAATGCTTTTGTTCGACTCGAAGATAAAACTGGATAGTTGGATGCAAGCATCATCGGTGAGGCAGCAAAGGCCTTATTGGAAACCAATGCCAATACAATAATGGAACATTTCCAACAGGTAAATCCCAAATACTAACATTCTTTAAGAATACTTTTTCCCACACACACAAATATACTCTAACGAGGTACATTATAACTGTCTCAGAACCCAGATACAGTGATGAACAATTTTACCCAAACAAATAGTAAAACATAGTTGCTATTTTATCTAAAAACCAACCAAAAGAAACAGGATCCACCTGAGTACCATTATGAAATCATATTTGTCTTCAACCCTATAACATCAATTGCTGATGTGGATTCCTCAAGTGCAATGACCAAAATAAATCCTTCAGCTATCGGTAGTGATGTGAAAGATTCAACCCAAATGAACACCAGTTCAGACATAACAGACACAAGAAGAAAACACAAGATGCACAACACAAATGCCGAACTTTCCACAGACATGAAAGAAATACCGCACCTTCTACAAAAAGACCTCTCTTCCAAACACAACTGAAAATACCGAAGCAAAGTCTAACAAAGAAAGGAGTACCAAAGCTTCTGACGACCACGCCAATATTCCCACTTTGAAAAAACAACACGAATGATAAAAACATTTACATTACTTTTGTACCAATAGGCAGTTGTATAGTATATCTAAATTTAAAAGAAAAAAGATCGTGTGTTTTATAATTAATGTAAAATCATTTTGAATTAAATAGGTATTTAAAACTTCAAATACTTTTATTATATTAATTAAAAGAAACTATGATAATATGATAATATAACTCATATTGACACAGTATTTTACCATTTAAAATTTCAACTACCAAACCATTTATATCCTTCAAAAGACAATTTCACCATACATTTGCATTACTAAGTACAATTTCCTAACCTACCAAGCACGCTGCCTGCGCCACCCATCTAATCAATCGGCACAAAAGGTAAACCACTCATCTCCACCCACCAAACCACCTAAACCCATCTCTGACATGCGTGGCGCACTGCGCGAAAATAGGTTTCCGCTGCGTGGAAATGGGTCTCCACACACACACGTGTAGACCATGTCCACGCAGCTCAGAGACCAGATCTGTGCTGCGTGGACACATCGTGTCTCTGCGCTGTGTGGAGACTCTCTCTGCGCAACGCGACAGTGTAGAGGCTTTGTTCGTTTGCACAATTCAAATTCGAATTCTATTTGTTTGTCAATAAATTTTATTATTAATATAGATTGTGCTTTTTTAATAATTTCTGTAGATGTATTTGGAATATATACTGTCTCCAAACCAATGATTTTCTGCTACTATCACTCAATTTCCAAATTATCAATACCTTAAAGATTTTGTAGAAGTTATCAACGCAGATCAACAAGTTTCTTTAAAGTGTAGCAATTTTCATAAATTTTCATATGGAGTTATTTATAGAGTAGAATAAGAGCAATAATTTAGTAGCAAATTAGTACATGAATTTATAATGAGGCTTGTTAACTGTAGCAAAAACAATGAAGTTTGGGTGAAGTTAGATAACCATTTGGTTGCTTTGGCATGTAAGAATTTTGTCTCATCACCGGATGACCTTGCAAAAAGTATCTATCAATCTTGACTTCAGTAATGATTGGCTTAGAAATCAATACTTTAATGATACAAAAAGAATTAGTATACGAATGCTTTTTGAAGCATTCCACCTATGTGAAGATCAAGATGATAAATTTAAACTCGGAGCGATCATGTTGGTAGAATGTGTTTTAAAACCTACTGGAAGATTCATTGATTATAGAACTCTGGGCATGGTTGAGCACTTTGACGACTTCCTTGTGTATCCATGGGACCGTAAGATATATTTTGTTTTGTTAAACTTACTGCAAGAATCACATCTTGAACGAGTACAGAGGATGCAACAAAATGAGTAAAACGAATGTAAATATTCATTACATGGATATCCACTTGCATTCCATGTATTTTTCTTCTATTTTTTTTTATTCTTCACCTATCTGTATAGTTTAGTTTACTCGTATAAATCTTATATATCTAATATTTATTTTCAATTATGTTTCAGTATTGGATACATGAATAATTTCCAAAAATTGGACAACAAATTGGACGCCGTAGATATAAAACATTAAAGAGTCCACGAATGCACATATGAAAGCCAAATAAAAAGAAAATAGTTAGACAATTTTTGGCTACCCAAGAGGTATGATCTTTATTTTTATAAATCCACAATTACATGTAAATTTAATTATTTAATTATGTTTGTTTATTACATTATGTATTCCATTATATTTTTTGTCCATTTAAAAAAAGAAATTCAAAATAAATCATTTAAATATTTCATTACAATTACATATCTGGGTACTTGTAGTGTTACAACCTACAAAAGAAGAATTGTAAACACTATGGTACAGAACTCCATCATTGCCACTGGACAATTAATTGCATAATATATTAGACGGCATTGTCAACGGAGAATTCAACAATGTACCATAGTAAATCCTAGATAACACTGATAACATGCCAACTGCTTCTGGTACTTCAAAAACATATAGTTTAGTTGGAGCTGGCCCAATTTCTACTTCTATTGGCTCCAACTATGTAACTAAAGAACAAATGGAAGGGATGCTGTACATATATAAGTAGCATATAGTATTAGATATATCTGGTTTGTGTGACAACTTGAAAACACACATTGTTGAGGAATAAAGAAGACAAGAAACTCACTACCAAGTAATTTTTCAAAACTGAAAAGAGTTTTTTGAACAACATCAGAAGTGGCCACAAGATCACTATCAGCACATGTAATCTGGCATGCAACCTTATGTGGATACTTCAAGTTTGTACAATAATTTGTTTAACGCATCGCATTGCTAATGAATAGTAAAAACAAGAAGTCCACTACCAGACACTTCTTGACAACCAGAAACAATTCTTCCAACAGCAGTAACAGTGGCAAGAAGAACACTACCAAGACATGTAATCTAGCATGCAAAATTATGTAGATACCAATTTAAGTTCAATGAGATCTTATATTGATGAACAAAATAGCAATATGTTGAACAAATTATTTGACTGGGAATCAAACATGGAAGCCATTATAGCTTCCCTACAACAAGATGTTCATGTCTATAGGAGTCCGGTTCGTGGTACCCAACCAAAGAATCCTCCAACATCTCAACAAATTGAACATGTTGAAAAGTTGACAAAAGAAAAGAAAGCTAAAGAAAAAAGATATAGTTTTCCACGTCATTCAAAGGTTATCCTTTAGAAGACTATCATATGGACAGATACACAACAATTAGAGATTGGCTAATACAGAATCCATCGAGGTAACCAATCTAATTTTACTTTATTAGCTTGAATATTATAATTTTCATTTGATTTATTTAAAAATAATTTAAATTATGTTATATAGTGCATATTAGGATGATGAAACTGACAATCTCTACGGAAGAGACACGTTAAAAGCTATAATGGATACAACGCATGATATGAATATTACGGTTAGTAAAGCTTAGTAATCATAATAAATTTCATTCCATACTTAATATATTTAATTTACATCTATTTATTCGATTAGAATATTGTCGTGGAGTTAAAACTATTGAGGCGACTCATTAATGATGGTTGCACCCTTGTTTCAAAAGAATATGCAATTCTAGACTTCAGATTTGAAACTGAATGTGCTCGCCAGATAATGTGGCAAATAAGCATACAAGAAAGAAGTGCCAGTACTGGATCTAACCATTTAAGGATAGTAAATAAATGACAATTTTCCAATAGCTGGTCGTCCATGGATAATGTGCAATTATTTATTAATTCTATGTTCGTATCCAGGCAGCATTGGCATCTCTTTCTTGTTAATTTCCATGAATGGAAATTTCAAATATATGATTGTAGCCACAACGTTCACACACCATAACAGGCCAGGGCACATGCATTATTCAGTTTAGTCCAAACATTATTAATGTCTTCAGACTTTTTCTCCAACAAACGAGATATAAGGAAACATAGAAACAAACAAATTATGTTGTTGGACATCATACCTTACCTACCTTATGCAAACAATGGGTAAGTATTTAAACAATTTACCGTTTACTAAATTTTTTCATTTTCTATTTTTTAATTTGATTTTACATTTATGGTACTAATTCAATCTAACATAAAAATATTTCTTCTATAGGCCAAACTGTGCAATTTTTTTTACTCAAATACATAGAATGCTTCGTTCTAGAATATCCAATAGAATCAGTTTCATCAGATAGAATGACTATATACAGATAGAAGATTGCAATAGATATTTGTTATAATGAATACTTTCTACATCTCCGTTAGTCTTGATACTAATGGATAACAATCAGAATTGTGGAAAATACGTTGGTTGGAATCGCATATTCAGGCAAGAGTATAGCTTGATAAGTTAGAGGCGGTTAGTTTGTTGATTCTCTATTTATATACAACATTGTGCACTGTACAAACTGTAATTTTCATTCTTCTCGAAACAATACAATTAAATTACTTTTTCTGCTTCAATTCCTCTATTCTGCAATATGGTCTGAAGTACAAACACAAACAAAGGAATGTATTTCTACAAAATTTTCCTTAAAGGTTGTAATTTGGATACATGATGAAATTATCTGTGCGATTTTCATATTTTTTGTTGTTACGAAGTTTATTAATATTGTTTCATCATAATCAAATAAAGTTTCGAACAGGGAATACAAGAAAATAATTGCACATACTCAAGGCTTTACAACTTTCTAACCATAATCCTATATTTCTCCTTTAATTCCCTTATATCCTTCCCATTCATCATCACATCAACAAAACCATCAACCAAGATCAATTCGAAAACAAAATCAATGAATTCCAAAACAAAATCATTTCTATCTTGAAGATGAGGTATAACTTTTTTTAACAACTTTTAACATTTCTTTTCTATTGACTTTTTACTTTCAGGATTTATTGAGTTAATGTTGTTCTGGGGGGGGGGTGTAGGCTCGTGTAGGTGTTACTGTAAGGCAAACGAAAATAGAACCTTATTTTTTTCTTTGATTAAAGTGAACAAAACTTTTTGTTATTAACTTTGAAAGTAAACAAGAGATCAAAAAAGAAAAAAATTTCTTTGTGTGTGTGTGTTTTTTTTTTTTTTTTTTGTAAAAGAGTATAAAAGAAAGGATTAAAATAAGAGGCACTTTCGAGAAATTCCCGAGTCTGGATGCACAAGCAGCTATAGTTTAGATGCTTATTCTCAATGAACTTATTACATGATGTTTACCCTTCTATTTGACTTGAGCTACATTTTTTCTTGATCGAATAAACTTGAATGTTTTGACTTCTGATGTTAGGAGATCCAAATTTGTATTATAAATGCTGTTATTATATTTTTCAGATGAATTTGCACCTAGGAATGCAATGTGCTTTTATCAATTTATTATACCTCGTGTGGCCTGCAAGTTTTGGTGATAAACATGTACCATGCAGGTTTAACTGATGCCATCTTGTTGGCTTTTGTTTGTATTTTAGCATCTATTTGTCTATCTGTTTTGTGTAATTTGGAGTCTACTGAAGGGGTTTTCCTTGCATTGCGACTACTGAATACTTCACAAGTTTTACTGAATACATTTCATTTTTTTTTTTTTTTTGTGATTTCTTGTATAGGAAATTTGTAGACAATGGATCCATCTGAAGTGCGCCGAGCATCAGTTGGTTCTCAAAAGCTTCTGCAAGCTTATTGTAATTTAGTGGTCAATACTTCTCTTCATACTTGCTTAATAGAGGTATGGCAAAATGCTCATTTCCATAATAATTGTCACATGTTTTGCTATTTCACTTCAATATATATATATATATATATATATATATATATATATATATATATTAGATTAGTAAACAAAGAAAACATTCTTAGATTCGAATAGCAATTGGAGTACTCTAAATCCTCCCCAAAATTCATGCTCTTTAGTGATATATAATAGTGGGGTAGTAGCCTATGAAGCTACCCTTCCACCTACCAAGAAATGATTTCACGAAATGGATAAATTCTCTGTAGTTTAACCCAGGTATACTTTTATATTTTGAATGAATATGATAGATTATAGAAGACAAAGAAAGTTATACAATTCATTCACACAAAGATGGATGTACACGGCTGCTACATATATCCATACTTTGGTACATTTCAAAAACATTTTCTACCAACTATTCTACCTACCTCCACTCCTACCATACTTGACTGCATAATAGATTGTTGCAGGACCAACTTGCTTAAGTTACACTTCATATCATAGACTACAATTGAGTACAAAAATACATAAGATAAGTTAAACAAAAAACAATCCATAGGTGACAACAAAAGTGTCACACAGTTCATCTCTCTTCCTTGACACTTTTGTTGGAAACACCAAGATATTCTCTTAATGTTTCGAACAATGCTTTGGTGAAAATATCAGCTGCTTGTTCTTCAGAACTGCAGTGCTTCAATTCTATCTCCTTCCTTTCTTGAGCTTCCCTAATGAAGTGGTACTTGATCTTTATGTGTTTTGTCTTCCCATGGAACACTGGATTCTTCATCATAGCCATAACAGATTGATTGTCACAAAGAATGGGTGTTGCATTAGGTTGTTGATACCTCAAATCCTTCATCATTTTCCTCAAGCAGATGGTCTGATTTGTTGCCTCTGATGCTGCTATCTATTCTGCTTCAGTAGTTGATTGTGCAACCATTTTTTGCTTAATTGAATTCCAACAAACAAGGCTTGAACCAACATAGAAAGCGTAGCCTGAAGAGCTTTTCATGTTGTCAACAGAACCAACCCAATCACTATCAGTGAAACCAGTTAGAAACAGAGTTCTTGATTTCTTAAAACTGATTCCAAGCTCCTATGTTCCTCTGATATATCTCAGCACCCTTTTGGCAGCTTGGAAGTGAATTCCACTAGGTTCTTGCCTAAATCTTGATAGCATATTTACAGCAAGCATTAGGTCAGCTCTGGTGGTAGTTAGGTAAAGCAAACAACCAACGAAGCTTCTATAAACCTTCTCATCAACTTTTTTTGCTCCATCCTCTTTCATCAGTTTTAAGTTTTAAACTAAAGGGTTGTTAACTGATTTGCTATGCTCCATGTTAAACTTCCTTAAAGCTTCTTTAGCGTATTTCTTTTGGCAAACAAAAATTTCATCCTTTGATTGATCAATCTCCATTCCAAAGAAATACTTCATTTCACCCAAATCTGTTATCTCAAATGCTTTCTTCATTTCATTCTTCACCACTTCAATTAAGGTTACATTACTCCCTGTAATTAGGCGATCATCAACATACATAGAAATAATGATCAAATCCTCATCCACTTGTTTGATGTAAAGTGTTTGTTCATTGATGCTTATACAGAAATCAGGACTGCTCAAGTGGTGGTGGTTCAACTCTGATTTCTGTGATTTCCCAAAGGTCATAAGCTTTCAGGTATGCCTTCATCTTTGCAGACCAGAAGTCATAATTTTCTTTTGTAAGTAGAAAAAACACTTGAAGCTATATCACTCACTCACCAAAAACACTCGGCTATATATGAAGGTTGCTCACTGGTTTTCTCTCAGGGCTGCTGGTAAAGTGTAGTTCTTACCGGATGGTGAAGTTCTTACCGAATTGTTTAGCTCTTCTGCTCTTTATGGTCCTTCTAAGATCAATAAAGCTCTGATACCACTGATAGATTATAGAAGACAAAGAGGAGAGAAAGTTATACAATTCATTCACACACAGATGAATGTACACGGCTGCTACATATATCCATACTTAGGTACATTTCAAAAAAAAAAAAACTTTATACCAACTATTCTACCTACTTCAACTCCTACCATACTTGACTGCATAATAGATTGTTGCAGGACCAACTTGCTTAAGTTACACTTCATATCATAGACTACATTTGAGTACAAAAATACATAAGATAAGTTAAACAAAAAACAATCCATAGGTGACAACAAAAGTGTCACATGCTTCATCAGAATTGCATTTTGATTTATAGTTCGACTTTTTAACTTCTTTAGTGTAGTCTTTAAATAATATTGTCTAATGTAAATATCCAGATTTCTATAATTGGAATAGGATCAAGGTTAGATACTGTGATGGTGCATCATTTACTGGGGATGTAGAAGTAGTAGATCCAGTAAGTCATCACAATAGATATGTTTGTAAGATTATTTTCCTCATTTTTTATTTGAGCTTTCTTGAAGTGGGTAGGCAGATACAATTTACCGGCATTTTTGGAAACTATAGTGGATGGTTTTCTTGTTATAATATTTTCTTCAAATAGGCCACAAAACTTTACTTCAGAGAAGCAAAGATTTTTCTTGGTGTCGTAGAGGGCCTTCTGGAGAAAGGAATGAATAATGCTAAAGATGTATAATTTTTCTTACGGATATTCCTCCTTTTTTTTACTGAATGAAACATTTGTAACTTGTAGTGTTATTACGTATGCTATTCTGTCTGGATGTTCAGCTTGTGGTTTGGCATCAATTTTGCATTGTGATAACTTTAGATCTTTTGTTCCCGAGGGCGCTAACGTAAAGTGCATTTTAGATGCTGGTTATTTCATAAATGTGTAAGCTTTCATACAGGGCCAAGATTCGATGACTAGAAGAATTAGGTTCACCTATTTTAAGTAAACCTAACATCTTTTATCCTGTGTACAGGAAAGATATTTCTGGAGCATCATATATCGAGGATTAGTACAACAACGTGGTCATGACACATGTATGAATTTTCTTCTATGTACAATTGTTTATATGCTTATTGAACAGAGGTTCGATCATCTTCTTATTGCATTTTCATCATTGAATTTGGAAATAGGGATCAGCGAAGAACTTGCCTTCGTCATGTACGTCAATAGTGAAACCTGGATTGGTAAGAGCGATTTTCTTGTCTAGATTAAATGACTTTTGCATTGTGACATAACTTGTCTCGTGCTGATATCACTCAAGCTGTTTAGTATTTTTTCCCTCAAAATATTGCACCACAAATCGGAACCCCGCTTTTCATTACAAATGCTGCCTACGATTCATGGCAGGTTAGTATGTATATGATCTCGCTGACATGAGCTTTTTATTGTTATATACAATCTTTTTTCATAACACTGTCAGTTAACTGTGTTGGAGATATTACACCGATAATGTGCACATTATATTCAAATCAATACGTACCGTGTTATACTCGTGAAATCGAAATAGAATTCGACTTACCGAAATCTGATTTGAGAAGATAAAATAGTGATTTATCGACTTCGAATATAATAATATGGATTCTTCACTTCCCAATATGAGTGAACACATGTTGTTCTTCAATTCAAACCTTAGCATGAAATCAAAAGAATAGTTAGTTACTTTCCGAAATCAAAATACTAGATTAGAATGAAATCGGAAAAAGAAAGAGGAGATGCAAGTGATGCAATCGGTCGAGGCAAGTGTTTGACACTTTGTCCTTAAGATGAATTTGCCCCGCATCGGTGCTAACGGTTTCTTGACAATCATCTCCCAAGATACAACGACCACATCTAGCCATAGGAGCACTCCAAATGACTTAGACCAACGAACTCGAACGGAATTCTCTCTCTACCATAACCATGATTTTGATGCAAGAAATAATCACTTCTACAAAGTGTTTTATGCAAAACTAAAGTAAAACATGAAATGGAATGATATGGAACTATCAATTGAATTTGTTCCACTTCTCATTATTCCATATCAAATTCAAACATGTGGGGATCCCTTATATAGTAGTTGGAACATCCATACCAAGAGACACATCTCTTAGAATTTATATCTCTCCATAAAGAGACACAATTACATCTCTACATAAAGAGACAATTATTGAAAATAATACCACAAGTTATGATCTCCAAGAGTCATAATCCATATGAAAAGACACATCTTTTCATCTACATATTTTCTAGAATATTTCACAATATTCCATATAATTTTTCAATAATTCAAAATTTGGCTTAATTTCTCATTCACCAAATAATATATTTCCAACAATCCCCCACATGAATGAAAATTAATGCAAATGACTATGCAGACACTAGTAGAGAGAGGGCGGAAAAACACTGCATCAGAGAAGGTAGCTTTTGGCCTTGAACCTCCCTTAGTGAAATACCATCGGACTTACTGGCTAATTGGTGAACGTGATGTCTTGAACCATTCAGCCATTGGTGTAAGCCAAGACAACAGTACTCACACAATGTCTTCCCTAAACCGTTCATGGTTCTCACTGTTGTGTTCATTTTGGCCCTGAACAACTCTTGGATTTCATAAGTGCTTTAGAGAATTCAAGCCTTTGAACATTCTCATAGAAGCGGCCCCACTTCACACTTATATAGGTGACCTCCTATCAAGAGTATTCTGCCATACTCTACTTGACTGAATCAAGCTATAGGAATCATTAAAAGTGTATCTTAACCTTTCAATCATTCTGCAAAAAGCACTTTAATATCATAGGAATGAGTAGGAATAATTTCCTAAGTGCTTCATGGAATCTTCATAACTTAGTTTTCCCTTTGAACCAAGATCTTGGGATCTCCAGTCAACAAGGTAGGGTTACCATTACAAAGACTCTTACGTCTAGGCTTTAATCTCATTCCCCCCGATATGCAGTATTCTTGATCTCTCGGTAAATCTCTAAAGGTACCACGAGTTTACACCATTGAGATCGACTGCTTAATGGTATTATGTCTACGACTTATACGTCTAGACTTACCATTACATGTGACTTAGTATCTCATCAAATATAGCTAATCAACGATTGATTGATTGATTTAATAGATACAACATGTCACCATCAAGAAATCATCTCATGAAGCTACATGCTTCTAACTAGCTTTATCTAAAGCTTTATAAATTCCAAACAACAATGTTAGAGGATTTCTATCACACACTACACTACTCACCACTTTAGTGGATTCCAGAAACATGGGTATTCAATATCATTATTGAAATATTACAATGCATTTCAACTTTGTGAATATTCTTCAAATATTCCAATTGATCTTGCATATCCAAACAAACACCATAATTGACTTTTATCCCATTTCATCCACTTTAGATTTAGTGTATATCATCCTTATAATTAATATAAGAATTTTCTATCATTTCCACCTTCATAGATACATTTCTATGATTATAAGGTATAGAAAATTGTAACTTTTAACATAAGTTACCCCCACAATTCCTCAATTAGGAATGCATATGCAACTAGTAATGTTGCATCCACAAATCTAGAACTTTTCACATAAGTTCGCAAGTATTGATATTAACCCCCACATTTTTGGGTTGTACTTGAACTTAGAGTTCATCAACTCTTTCGTAGTTCAACTTTCACAAAGTGGTTCAATCCAACCATCTTTCATTTTGATCACACATAATTTTGATCAAGGTCATCTTATAGACCCACAATGCTTTTCAAGCATAAACCAACTCAATTGGTTCCACGATTGAAATCGAATTCAACAATGAAGAAGACTAAGCATCTTGATTCACAAGAATTGCAACTTCTCCCAACAAATATCACATTTGTGACATTTCACGAAATAGTATTATTTCATGTTAAATAATACTTATTCACCATGTTCAAATTTAATGAACGAATCATCCATCGTTGTGTTTTCAAATAACAACCCAATGAGAGGACGCACCTCTTCGTATTAATCTCTATGAAGAAATATACCAATTGAAAATTAATCATACCAAATGTCATGATTTTTCATATGAAAAGACATATCTTTCCATCCAAATCGATTCTAGAATATTTCATAATATTCTACGAATTTCAAGTAATTAAGTGGCTTAAATCTCATTATCAAATAATGATTTCCACTTAATACAATTACAACAAATCACATTTTGTCATATTTGTATAAATCATCTCATTTAATTTCATCAAATTAATTGAGGTTATCATCATATTCCAATAAAATGAATTTATTCCATCTTAGTCAACACATGTTGTGACTAGGAATATCAATATCTTGAGGAAATTCACACACTTCCTCATTTAGAGATACCATCATTGATCCCAATCTCGATCAATTAAATTAACCAAGACCAAACGGTCAACCATTAATTTGGTATAAAAGATCAAAACGTATATTCATTATTTTATGTAATAAACATAAAACATCAACAATAATGTTTCCATGGCAGTTATAAAATGAACAGTCATCAAAATCATAAATTAGACAACTTTCCATACTCATCGAATACCAAGAGACTACCATCATCAACCAAAGTTAATACAATTTCCAATATGAAAACATGCATCCTCAAGTGAGCAAAAGTGCGAGTAATATATATTAAATATTCTCCAACCGAAAGAACATAGATTTCATCCATGCATATAAACAATTGATCATCATCAATTTACTTATATAGTGCAAATAGGCACTTCAATAACCTCCAAGGTTAAGCACTTAAAACCAATACAACATGCAAATAATTTGTCAACCAAGTATATAATTACTAAAAGGTTGGCTTATGAATTTCAACAATCCAAATAAATATTCATGGCAACCTTAGAATATAAAGTACAACATAACAAATTCATCTTAAGATTGTTGGAGATATTACACCGATAATGTGCACATTATATTCAAATCAATACGTACCGTGTTATACTCGTGAAATCGAAATAGAATTCGACTTACCGAAATCTGATTTGAGAAGATAAAATAGTGATTTATCGACTTCGAATATAATAATATGGATTCTTCACTTCCCAATATGAGTGAACACATGTTGTTCTTCAATTCAAACCTTAGCATGAAATCAAAAGAATAGTTAGTTAATTTCCGAAATCAAAATACTAGATTAGAATGAAATCGGAAAAAGAAAGAGGAGATGCAAGTGATGCAATCGGTCGAGACAAGTGTTTGACACTTTGTCCTTAAGATGAATTTGCCCCGCATCGGTGCTAACGGTTTCTTGACAATCATCTCCCAAGATACAACGACCACATCTAGCCATAGGAACACTCCAAATGGCTTAGACCAACGAACTCGAACGGAGTTCCCTCTCTACCATAACCATGATTTTGATGCAAGAAAAATCACTTCTACAAAGTGTTTTATGCAAAACTAAAATAAAACATGAAATGGAATAATATGGAACTATCAATTGAATTTGTTCCTCTTCTTTTTCCATATTTCCCCATATAAAATTCAAACATGTGGGGATCCCTTATATAGTAGTTGGAACATCCATACCAAGAGACATATCTCTTAGAATTTATATCTCTCCATAAAGAGATACAATTACATCTCTACATAAAGAGACAATTATTGAAAAATAATGTCAAAAGTCATGATCTCCAAGAGTCATGATCCATATGAAAAGACACATCTTTTCATCTACATATTTTCTAGAATATTTCACAATATTCCATATAATTTTTCAATAATTCAAAATTTGGCTTAATTTCTCATTCACCAAATAACAAATTTCCAATCCTCTTCACAAGACTCAAATTAGTTCTTCCATGGAAACTGATCCATAGATCACAAATGACATTTCGTTTGTACATCTTTTTTCTTTTGTTTTTTCGAGTATGTCCGGAGTAGTTGTATAACCCAGATGATTGATGTTTCGCCCGGGAATGTCCGGAATATATGTACATGAGTTTTTGATTTATAGTAATTTACGTTACCAATAAAAAAGGGGGAAAAAAGTCAAGACCAATCACAGCATGCAACACGACATTCCCTCCTGACATTCTTCTTAAAAATGATTTATACACATGGGTGAACCTAGATTAATTTTTAAGTGGGGGCGAGATTAGGGATGGAGCCAGTCCGCTAATGTAGAGGGGTCCAAAATTGAAGGGGTGGGGGCTAGAAGGGGTTCGGGGCAGCGCCCTCGAATTTTTTTTATTTTTAAAGTTGTTGAATAATTTAGATTTAGTTGCATTTTCTCAATTAGTTCATGCTATATAGGCCATGAACGAAGCCTCTCACCCTGCATCAAACCCACCCACAAATATATTCACTCTGACCATGCAACACTTTTTGTAATTACAGGTGGTCAAAATGAGATTTACATAACATACCAATTCTTCAACAATATTAGCGACCTGAACTACTACGTGGCCAAAATACTTTCCTTTCGAATCGTGGACTTCAATTGTCAAATAATCTCCAAGCCTTTCTGGCAAGCTGTATTCAAGTGGAAATGAAATTTAACCATCCAACCTTATGAGATTGAAAAATATATAACAAGATTAAAGAGAAAAAGATTACATACAAAACATGAGTTTCACCAGATCCTGGCTGCATTCGAGATAAAAAAAAAAAAAAAAATTTCAGTGGGGGCGGCCGCCCCCACTGGGCCCTTCGCAGGTCCGCCCCTGTTTATACATGAAGGGTATGGAATCGACGACAACACAATAGACAAAAGTCTCGAGTAGAATACACTGCCAAAATCTCTAGGATTAAATGGTGATTCTTGAGTACGGAGTACCCTTAAAGCAATAAATCACCCTTCAAAGTACCAAGGTGGAATCTTGAGCTAAAAATGAAAAATTACACGAAATAAGTGATTTTTAATATGGATTTTTTTTTCCAGTAGGAATCTAATGAGCTTCCAAAATATTTGGATTGAAGAAAAAAGATATAAACAAAAGTTTTAAGGGCACCCAAATCCCCTTCTGCAAAAGTGTAAGTCAATTTCTTGAAACACAACCAAGGTACAAGAACCATAAATGAGGCTGCCCCTGTGACTTAAAAATTAGTGGTGGTGTGTGTGTTTTCTTGTTAAGAAAAGAGGAGGAGACCAAATGTAAACAGAATCAAAGAAGTGAAAATTACACTATACCCTACTTTTAGAGATTCAAATTCTAAAATCAGAAAGATATTTTTGATATAGATACAGATTTTTTATATTTAATTAAATATTAATAATAATATTATAAAAATTAATAATATTATTATAAAAGTTAATTTATATATACCTACCCACCCCTAAAATTATTTATCAAACCCTAACTCTCTCATCCCCGTCTCTCTCCTCCCGAATTTGTAACCACCACCGCCTCCGCCTGGCCCCCGTCTCTCTCATCGCCCGCTTTCTTTCATCCCGAATTTGAAACCACTACTGCCTCTGCCTAGCCCTCGTCTCTCTCATCGCCAGCTATAGCAACTTAATCGTCGGACCGCCACTGTTGCGACATCGATTTGCAGGTTGCAGTCGCCCGCTGCGATTTGCACTCGACAGTCGCCCGTCGATTTGCACTCCAGCAGTCATCTCATCTCCTCTCCCTGGCTGCGAAGGTTTGTCGTCGCTCTGTCGTCGTCAACCAGTGGTGGGTGCAGTTCGGTGCGTTGGGTTTGAGTTTGATTTCTCCGATGGTTTGTGTGGCCGATGGTTGCTGTTGTGGTGCCAAATTTTTGGTTTTTGTTTTCGATTGTGGTTTTTAGATTGTGAGGTGGTGGCGGTGTGGCGGCAAGGTGGTCCTGGATTTTTTTTTTTGTTTCCGTTTGTGGTTTTCAGATCGTGACGTAGTGGTGATGTGGCGGAGGCATAAGTAAGGTGATGGTTGTTGCGGGGTGTTGGCGGTTTTGTATCTTACTTTTTTAGTATATCTGGTTGTGGTCTTGGTGGTTTCTAGCCGCGGTGGAGGTGGATCTGGTGGTTGTGTAGGTGTTGTTGGTGTAGTGGTGGCGGTGGACGGTGGTGGTGATTCTATTAGAGACAGCGTTGAACCCGTGGTCACAACTGTTGACGGTGGTCATAGATTAGACTACTTGTGACCGCATAATGGACTATCCGTGACCTTAAAATTCGACAATTTGTGACTAAAAATTAATATGTGACCTGTAATTTTTTGATCCGTGACTAATAAAATAATCTATGACCTATAAAATTATTGATTTGTGACCTCGGAATAATCCGTGACCTCCAAAATTTTTGATATGTGGCCGATAAACAAATTGTAACCTATAAAATTTTTGAACTGTGACATCGAAATAATTTGTGACGTATAAATTTTTTGATTTGTGACCATTTGAAAAAAACACGTGACTATTAACAAAAATGTTAGGCATAAGCCTTATCATGTTATCAATCATTATAAATAAAGAATCATGCGTTGTGACTTGTGACCTAGGCTGTGACTTGTGACCTGAGTTGTCGTCGGAGTATTTGACGGAGCAGCCACCGGAACAATCTTCGGAATCGGAGTAGTCGCCGGAATGGTCGCCGGACGGCTGGCGAAACGGCGGGGGTGGTGGAGGTGGTGGAGGTGGGTGGGTTAATTATATATATATATATATATGAATGGTCGCTGGACGGCTATCGAAACGGCAGGGTGGTGGAGGTGGGTGGGTTAATTATATATATGTGTGTGTGTGTCAAAAAACCTGATTTTTTAAATGTGAAAGATGTTTTGTTATTTTTAAAATATGATAAACTTAAAGTAAGATTTATGAATTTTTCTCATCAAAGAAAGCACACATAATTTATACCACAAAGCCCATTAGGAGGAGGAGGAGCATAAAGAAAGAAATATATATTAAATATTTGGGATTAGGATTGAAATTAGTTCTCTATTTTTATTTTTTTGTTTTATTTAAATATGAGGGTATAATCATTATTTTACAATTTTTTATTGAGAAATTAGATGAAAATGATGTTTTGCGCAATCAAATGGGCAATTAAGAATGAAAATGTTAAAAAAATTAAAGATGGTGACTTTTTTCACAATAATAGTAAAGGCTAGGGACTTTATTTGCTAATTACCCTTCTCTATAAATGGTGAATACCCATTTTCAAATTCTGGTAAATTACGAAGAAGATTAGGCAAAACATAACAATGGCGGCATCTCTAAGCACCCCAAAACTCTCTTCCCCAACCCTCCAAATCCTCTGCAAAAATTGCAAATTCCCAATAAACCCCTTCTTTTCATTCTCTCATTACAATAAACCCCACAATCTCGATTCCTTCAGTTCCTTTTCCCACCCCCTCACGCGCTCTTACTGCCGCCGATTCACTACTCGAGCCGATTCGACCAACGCCGTCGAGCCTCCGAGAAAGTACGATTTCGATCTCTTTACTATCGGCGCTGGCAGTGGCGGCGTAAGAGCTTCCCGGTTTGCCTCCAATTTGGGGGCTTCTGTTGCCGTTTGCGAGCTTCCTTTTGCTACTTTATCGTCCGATTATACCGGCGGCGTTGGTGGCACGTATGTTTACCTTATTTGTTATAGTTTACTTGATTGTTTTTATTCAAAATTTAAATAAATACATATGACCCATCTCTAGAAACTTAAGCTTCTTAAACGAGGTCATTCATGTGTATCACAGCCTGGCAAAATTGGTATGGTGTCAAACCTTTGATCATTATAAAACCTGGTCTGTACGCGAGGGGACTTTTTGAAAACTAAATTTGAATGAATAAACATGACCCTCTCTAATTCTGTAAGGTTTTAGACGAGGTCGTTAGCATGTAGCTATGTAGTGAATTTAGGTAGCTCTACAAGTTCTAAAATTTCATACTGTTGTGTATTTAAAATCTCGAGATATTCCTTCTGAACTTAGAATTCCAGATTCTGAGTTCGCTAAAACTTGTAATTGGTGAATTTGTGAAGCCCAGTGGAAGTTTGCTCAGTGAATTGTCAAAAGGGATTATTGAATTGTTTTTCATTTTTTCTTGTATTTTGAGTCACATCCCTTAGTTTGTATCTTCTGATATTTCATAATTTGCTTCTGGAAAAGTGAATATTTCCTGTGCTGGAGAAGACTTAATTGTTCCCATAAATTTATTTTAAGATGTTTTATCGTGGAGTTGCATAAATTTGTGTTCAAGATGTTTCTATAATGGCGGTAATAATAGAAAATCTTCTATTAATCTATTTCTGTATGCTTGCTTTAATTTTTTGTTTGCCCTGATTCCATATCTTTTTGCATTAATCATGGATTAATTTAATGAGACTAGAAGGAGCATAAATTGTAAGTTACTTTGGCGGGGAGTACTTTGAAATTTAAAGGTTTGGAGTACTTTAGAATTTACAAAGTTTTAGAACAAGTAGAACTAATCCAAAATACATAAAATATCATTTTATTCGTAATAGGAATGAAGATGACAGTGAATAACTGATTTAGGACCATATTGTTCAGAAACTTTATCACTTTACATATGTAAGTACGATTCTTATATAAACTAGGAATGTAATGAGGATGTAATGCAGAAGATTAGAGTGATTTGGACAAAATGGAGAAGTGCTACATAGTTTTATGTGATCTAAATATACTCATCAAGTTAAAATATAGTACGTTAGAATTATTAGACAGACTATGCTTTATGGTATTCAGTATTATATAACTGAAACATAGAATATCCATACGATAAACATGGCAGAATGATGATAATGAGGATACATCCCTACAAGTGAGGTGGCGCTGTTGAGGATAATTTATATGAATGATGGCTTACGTAGTGGACATGAATTGCATAAACTTGAAGAAGCTCTATTTCACAACATTCGATACAGTCCTAGAGAGAGGTGAACCAAAATTAACTTAGCCTGGTGTGGTTACACTTGATCCAATTAGATCTTGAGCAATAGATAGGCTGAGTGAAGGAAGGGATTCACATAGGCGAACCCAAATTTGTTGGAGTTATGGCCTAGTTTGCTGCTGTTGTCTCTCTATATAAATTTCTTAAAATATATGCCCTTGGTGAATGAACCAGTGGAGAGTGAATATGGTGGTTGCAGTGAACTATGCTAGTGAACTGCCAATAACAATAAGCTTGTGTGAATGCTTCATATCGATATATTTGATCTATCTATTTAATAGTCAATCACTTTTTCGTTTCTCTTTTAGTAGAAGTAGTTGTAGCCAGTTTAGGATGACTTTTCTCTTCACTCATAATAATAATACAGGAGATATATTATCTAACACATGTTATAATTCACATGTTCATACAATGGTATAAAGGTG
>CM032645.1:3673944-3712335 GCA_019097785.1 Fraxinus excelsior | reverse complement strand
TAAAAGGGCACATGAGCAAACGACTAAAGCGTGATTCATAACTGAATCTCTTACAAGGTAACCAACGAGGAGCCATCATCTATCATTCTTCTCAAACAGGCCAAACTATCCCAAGGTTATCTATAAATGCCCTCTCATTTAAAGACAAGAGGATGCAATTCAAATATCTCCCTCTCAAATAACTATTTATCTTCTTGCTCTTGTTTGAGCATCGAAACTAGTGAGTCCAGCAAGTGAAAGTCACGGCTAGGTAAGGAGGATTTGTTGATCGTATCTGTTTCGTCAACACGGATAAAATGTCTATGAAATTTCATAAACATGTTTGATTATACACGAAATAAAAAGAACTGAAGAAGAAAGGAATCAAAGAAACTTGTGCAGAGCGCTCCACATCAAAGGCCATGCCAAATTAAGACTCCTTCCTGGATTCATATTAGCCATGAATCTTGTCAATATTTCTGAACAGGAAATGATCAAATAGTACGAGAGACTTAAGAAAGAATTCATATATTTGAAACTATCATGAGAACATTTTATTTCCCTTGTGCTTATATGCATGTCAGGTTTAGATTTTAAAGGTCAAATCTTTGGAGAACAGACTCAAACAAAGTGCAGCAACCTTCAAATCCGAACCCCCTGCTTCCTTTGTTCATCATATTTCACCACCGGAGAGGTATAGGTATCCTTGCTAAGCATCTATTTTACAAATTCAGAAAGGAAAAGTTAATTACCTTGAAAATATGGAATGCAGATATTTGGATGTTTTTGCTCGAATCCTGTACAAAGAGAGTCAAATAAGAGAAAAAGATGAGAAAAACCTTCCAGGTCACTTGGAAAATGTTTTCCAATTTCCACTCTCTTGCCGTCAATCATTTTTTCCAATTCTTTAGCACATTAATGAATAAAAATAAAATATCATAATATTTCACATTGGTCATGACATCATACATCCCACAAGCATCTGAGATCATGAAGAGAGCATTGAGTACCTTCAGCAATGTCATCATGACTTTCAAGTGGCGAACTTCAGCAATGTAGCGCTTCATTATATGGGAACTTGGAGACTCCAAAAGAAATTCAGAGAGAAGCTAAAGTTCATCCATTTTATATTGTCAATAGAGTTAAACTGTCAATAGAAGTAATGATCACAAGCAGAACAGATAGCATATCACATAACTAACCTTCAAGGACTGCCTCCTTGTCACATAGTTGGCAGAGGTCAAGAGTTTTTCATACTGCTCAAAGAACTAGAAGCAAAACAACGTGAAACATGAGTGCACATCGCATAGTGAAATGTCATGATTTGAAGTGAAATTAATCCCTCCTTCTGCAGAAGAGTTCTCTCAACTTTCACGGCCAAACAAAAACTTTTAGCATAATTTCTCATCAATACATTTAATTTTTGACACAAAAAACTTATACTGAGAAGAAAATTCCTATCAAGAGGATGGTTAAAAGAGTGAAACGGGAGCATTAGATTGTAAAAAGGAGTACTTATTTTCTGGTGAAAAGAACTTTAAATACAAATAAGTTAAATAATACTCTCAGTTTATACTGATAACGAGCAAACCTCATTGTAGTGAGTAGTCAGGAATTCAGAAACTGCCGGTGGATGTTTAGTGAGCAGATCCTGTGACATGTTCCTTATATAGGTCATAAAGAATAGCAGAAAAGTATTTAATACTCAAACATTATACAAATTAAGGCTTAGGCAGATATCTGACCTTAAATGTAGAAAATGCATCAGAAGCAACATCAAAATTAGGGAGCTCCACAAATTTGAAAAACAACTCAAAACTTGGAGACTCCAATATGTATCTGAAATAAGATTATGGGAAACTGTGATCGCGTACAGCTGCATTGTTAAAAGAGGCCTCATACATACATATACATATACGCCCCCCCCCCCCCCCCCCCCCCCCCCCCCCCCCCCCCCACCCCCCCGGTCCCCCCCCCTCCCCCCCCCCCCCCCCCCCCCCCCCCCCCCCCCCCCCCCCCCCCCCCCCCCCCCCCCCCCCCCCCCCCCCCCCCCCCCCCCCACACCCCCCCCCCCCCCCCCCCGCGCACATTTTCATGTAAGAATGACAAAGAAGATTCTATTAAAAAATAAAAAGATATTAAAGTTAAAAGCATGCATCTCTTACTTTGCAAGAGTAGGAAATTTGATGCATTCCCTCAGCACATTTCCACAATTCAAAGCAATTTCCTTGTTATCATAGCTGCTTGCAAAACATTGGAAATAGTTGGTTCATTAGAAAGAGTACCCACAAAATCACAAAACTGTCTACAAGAACCATAGAAAAGAAATAAGAAGGAAAGTGAAAAGTGCAACAACAATTGAAAGAGGACGGGCAGAGTTGATCTCACAAACAGTCAGTCTAATACAAACCCTGTAGCCAAAGATTATTGATTTTATCACACATGCCAAAGTGAATCAAAGATAACAATAAGAAGAGACACGCATATTTTGCGCATGCACGCACACAAAACCCAAATATCTTGGCAGGAAATGTTGAAAATGAAGAGGGCACGAGCAACACTACCAATAGTTCGATTATTGGAAATTACCGATAAAAAAGTCTTAGTTTCAACTTCTATTGATTGTAATTCATTGTTAAGAAAGCTCTTGTTCACAACGTCATAAAATTTGATAATTTCACTACAACAGCAAAAAGTTTGAACTTTATAAAGTTGAAAAATAGTTGAAGCAAAAGGTCTTCAGAATGACAGATTTCATGTATTCAGAATGACACAGAATGGGACAGCATAAGGTATTTTTTTTTGGAGTTTGTTGAAGATATAGAAAGAATAATCTCTATGATATTTTTCCAATAGTGCATGATTATTTTCCTTAATAGTTCATTGTATAATTATTATGTAATCTTTCATTTTAGAATTATAGCCCTATAAATATGGTCTTTTACTCTATAATAGAAATAAGTTTATTATATACAATTTATAATATTCTTCACATGGTACCAGAACAATTTTGATCCTAAACAAATTAACCTATGAATTTCGTTTCCGACGAGCGGCCTTGAGCCGCTCGTCTGGCCATCAATGTTGGTTTTCTTTTCTTTTCTTTTTTTGTTCGGAGTTGGACATTTTCTCCTCTTAAGTTTGTTTGGAGTTTTTTCAGCTTTTGGTATTCTGAAATTTGGTCCAGTTTATTTGGAATTTGTTTTAGTACATGTTCAGTTCATCTGGAATTTGGTTTAGTATATGTCCGTTCATTTGGAATTTGGTCCAGTTCATCTGGAATTTGTTTTAGTATATGTCTAATTCATCTGGAATTTGATTTGGTGTTGGTTCAGTGTATCCGAAATTTGAAATTTGCATCCAGTTCATTTGGTATTTGTCGAGCTGAAATTTGAAATTTGCGTCCAGTTCATTTAGTATTTGTCGAGCTGGAATTTGACATTTGCATCCAATTAATTTGGATATGAAATTTACATCCCTTTGGTTTAGTAGTGGATGCATTGGTTACTTGTAGATATGAGTGTTCCTTCTTCCTTTCCAACCCGTATTGAGATTGACTATCATCTGATTTCTCTTTCAAGTCTTGGTGATGGTTTGGTTAGATTGGTGGATGATGATTTTTCATTAACATCAATTTTGAATTATTTGTTCAGCTTGGTTGACACAAGCAATTTTGAAGATTTGATTGGATCGATTTACCTTTCAAACTCAATTTGATTGCTGCTACACTATATTGAGTTTGATGGAGGGTGTTGAAAATATGGAAAGAATAATCTCTATGATATTTTTCCAATAGTGTATGATTATTTTCCTTAATAGTTGATTGTATAATTATTATGCAATATTTCCTTTTAGAGTTATTTATAGCCCTTTAAATAGGGTTTTTTACTTTGTAATAGAAACAAGTTTATTATATACAATTTATAATATTCTTCACAGAGTTAAAACAAAATATTGAAGGAGAAAGAGAAAGGAAAGTAAAATATATACATTTTTAAGAATTTCATTACTTCTTGAAGAGTTTGAATTACAGTGTAAAAGCAACAATAGAAAAAATTAATGTAGTAGTATTGGTAGCTAACTGCATATTGCCTTTTCATTTATTCTATGCAAAAAACAATAGATCTCCAATGCCTAGAAAATGGATTTAACAGTTTTTCTATCCTCCAAAGACAATTAATACTTTTGAACGACTGATCTTTTCCTTTTACATTTTTCTTTTGGTTCGAGGGGGAGTTTTCCTATCAAAAATTATGAAAACCTAATCATAAAAGCCCTCAGCGTGTATGACAAAACAAAAGTAATTGACCCACAGAGAGAGATATAGAAGCTCTTACCAGACTACAAGGAAGTCCAGTAACTCTAGATGGTTCTCCATGTATTGTACACAGCAACATACAGAGTCAACCTTTTGCTTCAACAATATCGACCAAGAGTGGACCAAATTTTTCCTAGCCTATGTACAGATTAACCATTATTAGTCAAGAATATTAGCTTAATCCACCAGATATATTTAACAACTTGCATGAGATCATTCATATACTTACTTCCCATCCCAAAATAGATAACTTGTGAATAAACAGAGATATAACATCTTCATTACAGATTTCAAGTGTGAGTTGTGAAACTTGATCCATGTTTGGTTCGACTTCACCATCTCCTGAGAGCATAGTTCTCATTGTCATTATGTTCTTGTCAACTTCTTCCAAAGCCTATAACAGAAAAAAAGAAAAAATGTAAATAACCATGATATATCCACAAACAATCAGTAGAGAGAAATCATATGCACTTCCAAGCATTATTCTACATTTGTCCAGATCTTGATAAGCAATGAATAACTAGGTTTTGATTCATAGCATACACTTTTTCCTCAATTAACAATTTGAATTATATCTTTTGCTCATAAATCAAAAATTAAGTTACCCGTCATTCTTCCTGGGGTAAGTCTACTACCAACCAGAAAGGAAAATTGAGCCCCTACCTTTATTTGGGAGAACAAGAGGAAAGGCTAGTCTTATTCCTTCTTCGAGGTCAGAATCATTTTAATTCTTTTCCTGATAAATGAAGATATTATAGTTACAAATGGGATTTACTTCCCTTGTGATTGTGTGTTACAGTCAAATATAGATTTGACATTGTACGTGTACTGGACTATCTGGACAAAAATCTAAAGTTCTACAAATGAACTGAAATTATGCAACATCCGGACTCACTATTAAAACAATCTGGCATACCTAAAGAGATTACTTCGTGCCAGTTCGAGTTAGACAATATTGATTAGACACAAGCAGAGATGTCAATATTGATGAGCAATATCAACGAGTTGATGAGATCCAAGATATTTGAGAGGTTCCTTTCTCTGTAAGTAGATTATAGAAAAATAATAAAAGAAATAAAATAAGCAACTTGGTCTATTGATGCTAATTTCTTGCCTTCAAAATTTCCACGAGGTTTTGCTATCTAAGCAAAGTTCAAAAAGACATTCTACCTTCCCCTGTGGCTTTTTTGCTCCTTTAATCATACATGATACAACCATACATATGGAAAATGAGCCAGATAGAGATGGCAGCAATTCAGAAGCACAACAATAACTCATATGGTATTAGGGGAACCAACTTAGTTTAAAAAACAGGTTGATTTATTTTGACTGGAAGTCTGCTTCCTCAGATTAAATTATATGTAATCTGTTAACAGTATTGAACAAAAAGGAACTTGTCTTTAGTCAATTCTTTTCAAACATCTTAAGAACTTCAGTTTCAAAGCATTGCGCCTATTGAAATAATTGAAGGCCTAGAAACCATCATCCACATTGCCATGGATTAAACTGCACTACTGAATTAATTGTTGAAATGTGGACGAATTAATCGGAATGGTAGTGAAGAAGCACAAAAACAATTTATCCCATTATAAAGCCACACATAATAGTAATTTAATGCAGAGAAGACGTGATCGGCAAGATAGTAACAAAGGGGAAAGTCGAGCCCCCTATAAAATAAAAGGCAACCAATGCTACCAATGTCTCATTCTGATTTATTCGAGTAGATCTCACACCTCGCCCCAGAAAATCATGCCATAAGTCTTAACGCACACTCCCCGACGCATGAAATTATTGCAATTTATGTATATACAAGAAAGCAATTTGTAGTATACTGTGTGCCAATAAATTAAAAACCTCAATTACTTTTATTTTCAATCACATAAAAGAGAGGGAAAAAATAACATAAAAGACAGGATTTTATACTAAAACGCTAAATCCATAAATACTGCAGTCATTTATATTTTTTTCCATAATTATTCCATTTTATCTTCTTTCATCAATGTGTGAGCAAATGCATTTAAAATACAATATTTAAACCAACTATACAAATAATTCAATCATCAGCACGTCAACAAAAACAACCAAATGAACATTCCAGAAGCCACATTTTCAACAAATCAAATTTGGTACAATTTAAATAACAAGTTATTTCCGATCACAAAAATATTAAATAATGGAAAAGAAGAGACCTTTTCGAGGGCTTTAACTTCCGCAACCGTTTTGGTGTCGAGAGCCATGAGACTATCTTTGATCGCCTTCGCCAGCTCCTGTGGGGTTTTAGGCCGAGAAGGCTTGAAAAATGAAAACGACATTTTCTTCTTTTACTCGAAATTATAAAAATTTCGATCGTTAATCGGCGAATTCAACTAGATTTCTCGCGATCAACTGAAACTTTACAGTGTTCATGAATTTGAGGATTTTGATTAGGGCTACACTGTAATGGAAATTCTCGCGTTTATACCAATTCCATCAAACGATATCAACAACTGTTCACACAATTTTGGAGAGAATACAAAAATAGTGTGAAGATTGAATTTTCCTCGTGGGAAAAGGGAATTGAGAAATAATATGCTTATGAGTTACTGTACATCATTACATGGTCCATTTGAGAAATGATTTACTATGTTAATTTTCAAGCTAATGTTTGAATAACAAGTTGTTATGTAAGACAAGTTGCTGCTATCAATAGCATTAAGCCAAATGTTGTTTTAAAATTGTATTAGTGAAAACAGCTCTCGCTCGTCCAATTAAGGGCCATTTGGTACAAATTCTTCAAATTCTACAGTAAATCAATTCTCATTTTCAACCACACATTCTTCAATAAAATAATATTTTCCATCACATCAATAATTTTTTTTTCTTTTTCAACCACACATTTCCCATCATATCACTATTCAAAATCAATTCTTTCCCCAAAAAATCCATCCCAAACAAGCTCTAAATTAACTAGAGAGAACAAGAATTCAGGTCTAGATACATGAGAAATTTCTGTCAATGATTGAAATGTTCACCGAACTTCCTCTCCCTTTGTAGAGAGGACATAATTCATACGAGTAAGTAGATATCGTAGTAACTTAAAAGATGTACCATAATTCTCCGTTTACACATCTCTCACGCTACACGTGCAAATCTTTGTTTGTTAAGAATAAAAAATATGTGACAAGTTTGAATCATGATTACTTGTTTGGCAGGTATATTGTTGGATGTCGACAATACCATTTTTCACTATAAATTTGTTGAATTGTTAATTTGAGAAATTACCCGAGCTCAGTTAGTGGAGCATGTTTTGTCAAATAGTAGATTGTGTGAGTTCTATAAAATATGTGGTAGTTAAGTAAAAATTGTGCATCCATCACAAAGATTGGAATTTTTTGACAAGTTCTGGATATAATTTGAACGTCACAAAATTTGAAAATCTTTGATAAGTTCTAGATAATTTAATGAAGAACAAGATAGAAAACGAAATTCTTACTTTATGATTAATCTCTCAAAGAATAATGTGTTGTTTATTGTACAATGAATATGTTTTATATAGAAAAATATAAAATAAATTGTAATCAAAACAAAACTTTGATTCTAGAGACAAATTCAAATAAGCTGGAAACTAAAAAATATCTGAATAAAACTAATATACTGCAAAAATAACGAAAACACACTTAAAACTATTTCAAAACAGAAAAAAGAATAAAAGGCTAAAACGGACCCCTAAACAATGAAATTTGGCCCTGAAAGTTTGACAATGTCGTATGAAGAAAATATGTAAAATTAAAATACACTTTCTGGATTCTACTTATAGACGAAAACTCGACACTCGATCTGAAAGTTATGCACGCTTTCGTACATCATTCACTCGAGGTAGTATGTACTTTAATTGTAATATTCACTCGAGGTAGTATGTACTTTAAGCAAAGTTTGCATCATGTTGTACAATTAAATGCACCTAGATAGCCTAATAAAAGAGAGAAAAAACTAATCTATCATATGCACGAAACTCATTAAATTGAAGTAAGAAATATCGAGAACTGTCAATCATCTTCTTTTGATTCAACTCATTGTTTCAAATTGATTACGAAAATTGGATCAAAACAATTGAGAAACTCCAAAGTTTAAATACTAAGACCTAGAATAAAAACCCTAATCACAAAAGTCACAATTGACCCAAATGAATTAACAATTAAGTACAAATCTGCCAAGTTCGTTGCTTCTCCTTTCTATGAAAGTTTAGCATCGTTCTTTATTTCTTCAACAAATTCATTTCCTATTTTCTTAACACTTCCTTGTAGTTAACCTTGATGGGATTGATATTTTCCCATCAAGGTTTTCAAATCCTTTTCTTTGCTAAAATATATAAAAAATGGTAAATTGGGAGAAGAATTGCTCACCCACTTCCATTTATTTCAAGAGTATATACACATCAGATTAACAAACTTTACAGATGTATGCCTATACCTAAGGAAGAAGTTATACTAACAACTTATAGCTAAGAATATCATAGCCAAATAATTTCAAAAGTTAAATCCAAATTATAGATAATACAAATACAAACTATATGCCCCCTCAAGATGGACCACGAGATGAGAGGCCAATCTTGACTTTAAACAACTGAAATTGAGGTTGAGATGACAATTTTTTTAGAGCATCTGCAAGCTGATCAGCAAAAGACACATGAGCCACGCGAAGTACCCCTGATTGAACTTGTTCTCGAATAAAGTGATAATCAATAGCCACATGTTTCATTCGAGAGTGAAAAAAAGGGTTAGAGCACAGTTGAGTTGCACCAACATTATCACAATATACAACATGAGAATAAGGCAAAGTAAAATCAAGTTCTCTGAGAAGAGAACAGAACCAGCTAAGTTCTTTAGCAATGGCAGCGACTTAGCAGTACTCAACCTCGAAGGAAGAATGAGTAATTGTGGTTTGTTTCTTAAAGCTCCAAGAAATGAGATTTCGACCAAGATAAACAAGATAAGCACCAATTGAGGAGTAATCATCTTTATTACCACCGTTGTTAGCATCTGAATATGCATGAAGAGAAAAGGGAGACTCTTGATGAAGAAGAAAACCTTCATCCAAAGTGCCACATAAATATCGTAATAACCACTGATAAATGTATTCTATACACTTAATCGAGCTCCAAAATATTCATATTTGTAATTTTTTTTTAATGGAATTATAGCCTAATTTATCATATAATATGTTATTAGGTGAAACTCAGTGAATGGAAGTGAAATTGAAAGAAAGAAGCAAAAAATGGCGAAAAAGGGCAAGATCCAAAGTTTGGGGGCTAAAATGCAAATACTCAAAAGTTGTGTCGAAGTTCAAGATGATGATTCGAGAATGCTAGGGGTCAAATAGATACGACTAAAGATCAAAAGGAGTGAAAACGGATCAATTTTCAACTGCACAAGCATGTCTAAATTTCTAGTTGGAGATTGAGATCCATTTTTAGCCTAGTAAACGTTCGAATGGGAAAATAGCTATTTCTATCAAAGTTGTATTTTTTTAAGTTATCTTTTCAACACATTGTTAATCGCTTTAATAGGATATCGAAATAAAAAGTTACGGTAAAAATACTAAAGCAGATGCATGTTGGACAACGACTTAACGTCCCGGCGCTAGAATCCAATTGCTCAGGCGCTACAAACCCGATTATTTTCATATTTTCAGCGGCCAGGCGCTGCCCCATAATGCCCAAGTGCTATGCGCCAACACATATTTTATGCTTTTATTGTTTGGGCCGCTAAAACCCTACAAAGACTCCAAATTGGTTAAGAACGTGTAGTAAAGTATAAATAGATCTAAGGAGGCATTGAAAAGGGGGTTCCCACACATTAAAAATGGGAGTTCCAACACATCGAATAGAGGGTAGAGATGGCAATTGGGCGTGGGTTCGTGGTGGGGCACCCTCACCCTCACCCTCACCCTGCCCTGCCCTGCCCTGCCCCGCCACTCCCACACCCTGTCCCACCCTACCCCGCCTTAGACGAGGCGGGGCGGAGTGAGGGCTTGCCTCGTTTCCTGCCCCGTTTTTTTTATTATTATTTTTTTCAGTTAACTAATTTTTTTTTTTGTAATTTATAATTAATTATTTTTTTAATCTTCACAGAGCGGGGCACCCTCACCTCCCCGTTAACCCGTCATGGCAGGTTTTTTTCACCCCATTCGGGGCGAGGCCTTATCAGGGTGGGACATGTTTTTTTTATCATCTCTAATAGAGGGTTCCACACATTGTGAAAACAAAGATACAAGATTAAGGGCACAATTCAAAAAGAGAAAAACATCAAGGGACTCAAGATCAAAGCAAAGATTGGAAGGAGAAGAAGATCTTGGTGCAATAGTTTATTCTTTTCCATATATTTATTCCAATAACCCGGTGATGTATTCAAGTTTATTTTTTTTTTCTTCTTACATTATGTGTAACTAAATTCCTTATTAGGGCAAACAATGTAATCTATTGAGACCCTTAGTTCTTTAGTTAAAGAATTCTGTATTTTACTTTTCCATGTGTTGATTTTATTATGATTGCAATGCATTGAATTATTTGATCAATAATTTGATGATCCATTGAGTTTCTTACGAATCGAGAGGTGAGTTTGAGACTTAGAACGTGTAATAAAATTCGGTAACGAAATATAACGTGTAGAGATACCTATACCTAGTACTGTAATCGTTATATGAATTTCTAGTGTCATAACTCGTTTAACTAAGGGTAATTCGCATAGAGATATGAAATTGAATTAGTTAAATAGGCTCAATGAGAACTCGAGAGGGGTAAATTGAATACCGTAGGAGAATTTGACCGAACACTACATTAGACTAGAATCTTGAATTGGAGACTAAGATAATCATTAGATGAAGTTGTTTTGCCATAATATATCTTACATACATGAATCTTTGATCAATTTGTGTTTGTTATTTCATCATAATTTTCATTTGTTTTAGACATTTAGTTCATTTTAGAAAATCAATATTCACAACTATCACAATTCTTTATTTGTTTGTCTTTTATCAAATAGGAGTTAAGAAAAGTGGGTTAAGACTAAAGTATAGTTCTCGTGGGAACGATAATCCGTACTCAAATGTCCACTATATTACTTGTTATGATATCGTACACTTGCGATATAAAAAATGCAACAAGTTTTTGACGCCGTTGTTGGGGACTATTTACTTTTAGTCTTAATTTATTTTATTTTTAACTGTTATTTGTTTTTATTTATTATTTACTTTTCTTTATTTTACTTTTTATATCGTTTAACTAACCCCCTACAGTTTTAATCTATCTTGTATCGGTATCCTCTCTTTATATTTTTTCAGATATTATGCATGATTCTAACATTGGTAAAGTAACAAAGTTGTTGCAATGACAAATCTCTACATGGATTGTCAAGATATACTTGGAGGATATCCAAATTGTGAAAATTTTATGCAGTGCATTGTACTGGAAAATGCTTGTTCTCTAGTTTACACACGCCGTAACTTCTAAAATTTCGAGAATATTTGATGTGTAGAAAACAAGCAATAGAAAAATCTGATGAAGGGTACATGCTCGTGGGAGATTTTGTACCTGACGATTGGGATGAATACATCAAACTTGTGGGAGATGGTCCTCCCCTATTGAACGAGAAGATATTTGCAAAGTACTTTAAAGAACCTGTCAAGTTGGATGAATACAATATGCTTATTTGAGATTTCATGTGTACGGGGAAGGATTTCAACAATGTGGCTACAATCAACTTGAAAGAGTTGAAAAGAAAGACTTCTCATTGCCCGTAGATCTAAAATGAGGATCGATCAGTCAATCCGAAGAAATTTCAACGATCGTAGAGGAACTTAACATGAATGACAACTTGATCACAAAGGAACCGAATTAAGTAGTAGAAATCAATGAAAATGAAAGCAATGTACACTTGTCCAAATTCATTGATTGTATAGAAATTGATTTTGTGATTAAGTCCGATGAGGAAGTCGAAGTCTACATTCTTGGGTTTGAATTGGATAGAATGAAAAAATCCTATTACTTTGAAAAGGACAATGTTGAAGTTTGGAAAAATAACGAAGAATGGAGCAAAATCAAAAGAAGAAAAATGAGCATGGAATCAAATTTTTTTTTTTCAAAGTCCCATGATACGGAGTGTAAAAGTCAAGCAAATGACTTTAAAGAAGCTCTTCTTGGAAGGCAATCCAAGCTTTCTTATTATTTATTTATTTATTTTATTTTTGAGTGAATGAAGTTTGTGAGTGTTACATTGGTCATTTATCCACTTTATGCAAAATTCACGTGTTTTGGGGACAAAAGGATCAAAACTATATTTTTCAAAATCCACATGTGCTATCCGGTTAGATTTGATGGTGGGATTGAGATTTGTAGTTGACACACACACACACACACATAGAATTTTGAAATGTACATGGATATATCTCGGGGCATTGGAAGATCCTTTTGCACTATAAGTTTGATAACCGAATCCTTGAGGAAATGTGCGCGTAGGGAGTCTCGTCAACTTCAACGTGGTTTGCACAATTTTTCCATAGCACTACCTTCATTCCATGCTTGTAGACTTGTTGGCACATAAATCTAAGGTATTGGGAGTTTTGAGTGGTCGTGAGGACTTGGGGATGAAACGCTAGAAAAATGGTTTTCTTGGTGGTCTATGCGACCGCATAGACTCACTAGTCATGCGGTCGCATAGAGGACTTGTCGAGCCCCAAATTTTTTTTAAAACCACAACACATACCACACTCACTCACTAACCAACTCCAACATTCCCTCTCCCCCACCATACACAACCCCACTTGAGAATCCCCATTCACCCCACAGTTAAATGATTGAATGGTTTATATACACTTTCTTGCCTTCTTAATTAAATGCATATGATTATGTGAGTTTGTGTGATTTATTTTATACATTTGAAAGAAGGAAAATAGATTCTACAAGGTATAAATCATCGTAGGGTCCGATAGGGGATATAAATATATCGTTATACTTTACGTGAATCTCTAAGTGTTTACAAACTGTCATACATTCTTATATATTGTATTTGTCATAGAAATATAGTCAAATGGTATGTGAGAATAGATTCAATTCTACTTGAAAGAGATTATTGGATAAGTTAGAAACATTGATTTTTCAACCCATTCTTCATGTTATCGAATTTGAAATAGAGGTTAAAAGTGAAATTGCTCGGGATCCTAGTGCGCTTTTAATTCATTAATTTCTTCAACTTGTTTGCATTCAAACGTTATTTTTGCCGTTAGTACGTAATCTTAGTTTAAATTGCATAATAGTCATAGTTTAATCAAAAAATCTAGAAAATCATCTTAAGTTTAATATATTCGGTTAAGATCTTGGTAATATAAATCAAGTTAAATCAATCCTCGTGGGATGATACTCAAAATTCTAATATCTCCACTTTATTACTTGTCAACGAACAGTGCACTTACGGTAATTTTAATTCGAAACATATTTTCGTGAACACAAACATATAAAGAACAATCAAGGAAAAGCTTGCCAAGTGTTTTTCTTGGAATATTTGTGTGTTGTTTTGTTTTGTGTATTTGATTACAATGATGCCAACTCCTTTTTCATACAAAGAAAAGCTATTAATACTACCATGGCTGACGTTGTGACCGTTGGATCAAAACCACGTGGCCACATCTCCTTTACTGAAGCTTCACCTCATTGTTTGTTATTACAATTAATATTTGATAAAGGGTCAGCCGTTCTACATTGTAGGCTGACACGCTGACACAGTGACATACTTTATTACAGATGTCACATCAATCACCTCGAGGACCTTCAAATTCTCAGCTAAAGTCAGAGTCAGCATCAGCCTAAAGACCGTTGGAGCCTTACAGCTTCAGACACCTTGAAGGAACCTCTGCTTCAGGCTTCAAGCCTTCGGTACTTCATGTAGAATGAAGGAGTTCGGTTATAGCCTCTATTTCAGTGAAAGGACCTCAGATGTCTGCTCTTGGACATCATTCTAACCTTGTTGACCTTCCCGTTGACTTCCTGTCTACATAGCTCCGTTGCCTATGTGGCTGTCTCACCTGAAGTCTCGGAGATATGGGTAACGAAGATTATTTTTCGATCCGAGATACTCTTTCAATTTGAGACATTTTAGGAAATGTTTTTTCAATCTCTTGGTTTTCAAGAAGAGAATTTTTTATCTTTTGTCCATTGTGCAATTTTAGGAGCATTTTAGTTCTCTTCGTAACTTGACAGAATTTCATCATTACGTTGGAAGTGAGGATTAAGTCTCATTTCCAAAGGTTGTGAATGTTTGTACTTTTGTGATATTTGTCCAGAATTTCATGCTTGAACACAAGGGATTAGTACCTAACTTTCAGGTTGATTTTGTCATGATTTACACTAAGGTTTTTATCCATGTTCAAGGCCATCTGAAGCCCTTTATCCGAGGCATTCCAAGGCCCCAGTTCAGTTCCTTGCCAAGGTTGACACGACCCGTCCCAAGTCACCCTAACGGACCTGACACGTGTCGTGTGCCGATAGTAGATACCAGCTAAGTGTCGGACCCACCACCAAGGCGACTATGACATGTTCTAACTGTCACTCACTTTTATAAAAAATTTAATAGAGTTTCCCCTATAATATGGACTAAAACTACCTGAAACAATACTCAACATTCTCAACCAGTACAAATAATTTAGAATAGAGTACACCAGCCCCTCAAACTCCAACTGCTCAAAATACAATACTTGAAAGTCAACCTTTACAAATACTTTACAACCAAAAGTCTCAAAATACACAATATGCAATGAGCCCATGACATGGATACACGAATTACAATTTTAACTTTCTGACAACAAATGTATGATCCCAAAAGAAATATGTACAATGTAAGATGACAAAATGAGTCATACAAATATAGACAAAAAGGTGGCTCGGCTCGGTGGATCAATAGGCTCTGATGCTGCTCAACTCAGCTACTATCTGATAAGAAAAGAGTTAATAAAATATGTGAATTTGTAACTCAATGAGTGGATAATATTTAAAGAAGAATAGTCTTCTTCCTTTTATGCATATTTTCTGAAAAGTCTTACTCTTTTGGAACTTTGAGAAAATTTGAAATCTGGTAATACTTTTAAAAACTTGAACATGAATGCTTCCTAAAATCTTTTATTCTTCATTCTAACAAGTAACTATAAAGCATAACTAATATAAGCAATCTAGTAGAAATGAAAATCTATGAAACCTTTTGATGTTCCAAGCTATAAGCTGAAAGCTTTATATTGAAAACTGAATAATCTGAATTCTATGAAAATCAAATAAGCTATAGAAATATTGAAATATCACACCAAAAATGTACCCTGAATAAGCTTACTCATGTATCGATTAATACCGATATACATGGCAAAGCTATTTAATTCTGAAATTCTGAGATCCTGTAATTCTAAGATTCTAAAATTCTGTAATTCTGAGTCATACGCGCTCAGAGCTATAAGCTGGTCATACACTATGGAAACACATTCACAATAGCGCAGAGCGAGTAAAATTACCACGATTGATCATACACTGTGGAAATACATTCACACCAGTGTAGGCTGTGGTAAAATCACCTGAGTATTTTCTGGTGGTTTTTGAAATAACTCTAAACATACTGAAATATGTAATATGAATAAAATATGCTAGAGAATTGATTTCAATTAACTGCATTTAACTTTAAAAGAATTGACTAGAAAATTCGTTTGATTCTAAAATCATGCTATTAAACCAAGTATATGGAATAATTAACTTTCTAATATATTATAAATTCAATAAATATTTATTAATAAATTTTTCCACTCACTCAAAACAAGCTATTGTCTAAGAAGGTCAGTAGGCTTTTCCAATTTCTATGTCATCGCCTGAAAATCATACAAGATAACTAAATCAACTACTATTAAGTCAAGAAACTTCTAAAATCTAATGTTATAACATTTCAACTAATTTTCTCCATACTAGAATAAATGTCCCCACTTATCCTTTAATTAAATGGGACTAATTACACTTTCTAATCCATTTACTAATAACCCCATGCATCAAGATAACCTCATTCCAAGCATAAATGTAAGCATTCACATCAATCTAGTAACAACAAGTAACTACAATCCAACGAATTAAATCTTATCTAGTTTCATAGTTTCATAATTCCAAATAAATATTTCAACATCACCATCACATTCAACAATATCCTTCATACAAGGATCCAACTAAAAATCCTAAGGTTTGCCACAAAAAATGAATTTCTTACCTTAATATAAATGGAAACTAGAGAATCAATAAACTTGAGCTCCAATCATTCTCATATTTTATAAATTTGAAAATTTAACCACAACTTAAACCTTAGAAATTTATCATAATACTCCTCTATTTCTAAATGAAATAACGAGAATAACAATGGAATTCAAGTTTAGAATACCCACTTTACCTTCTTCTCCCTTTTCCTCTCTTTTCCCCTTATTTTTTCCTTTATTTTTCCTTTATTTTTCCTCTTTCTCTCGATTTCTTTCTTCCTCTGCCGGTCTCGGTTTCTCTCCGCGTGTATGTGTGATGAAATGAGAAAATGGACTTGGGAAACCTCTAGATATAGGGTTTTTTGCATATGAAGTCCCTCAATTTCCAATGGTAATTAAGTAAGTTCTCAACTTTTAATGTAATCCATTTAAAATCCTTTTCTTTCACTACTTTAAAAAATGAGTCCCAACACTTAAATGAATTTTTATATCAATCCTCTATATTTATCCATTGTAAAATGGGCCCCAAGAGAATAACTTATTTCAATTAAATCCTTATTTGACTTTGACCAAGACAATTCAACCATTGACTTTGACTAAATAAAATTGGTTTGTAACAAAGGTTCTGTGTATTCCATTGTTCAGGGGAACCTTGAATATAGAGACATTCTTTTGGTCTGAGAGCCTTGGTGACTAAGGTAAAAATATTCATCTCAAGACATGTGGATATGCAATGAGAATGATTTCACGGCGACATGGTTTCAAGGTGGACCTTGATTATTTTTGTACATAGCAATGAGCTCAAGTCAAATGATCGATTCTACTATTACTAAAATATATGTCCGTGTGGATCTCTATTATATGCCATCCAATGGTTTGTTATAGTAGCAAGTCATCCATATATGTATTTAAATGTCTAAGCATTTTGATTTGTTAGATGAGCTGCTTTATTCATAAGAAAGAGATGAAATAATATTTAGTAGATCTGTTATAATGATATTTGTGTTTCATTATGACTCACGACTAGGGATAATTTGATGTTATATGTTATTTATAACTTATATCTTACAATCACAACACATTGTGATTATAAAATTATCAACACTTAATATTTTCACTCGTTATATCTAATTAACAATTAAGCATAATTAAAATAACATATGGCCCATAAAATAAATAACTCATTAATCGGATAAAGTGTTTGTACTCTATCAATTGATTGGACCTAGGATATATTACTAACAACTTTAATCTTAAAACAATGTCCCCACACCAGCGTAGGAGCCGTACTCGGAATGATTCAATGACTTGGAGGAAGTATATTTGTTTGTGAAATATGTTCAAGAGATGGATGAGTGTTAGGTCCAAATTTGTAGTTAGCAATTTCTAAATTTCTAATTGACAATTTACATATTCAAAATCATAATTTATTCAATTGTAAATAAATTCGAAATAGGAGTTATTGAGTTGTAATTTAAGCCAAAATAGTTTGGGGTTGGGAGAGTTTTAAGAGGAGTCGAAGACATTCAAAAAGATCAAGAAATGAAAAGACAACCGCTCGTTGCGCGCCAAGATAGTGCTCGAGGGCTCAAAATAGAAGCATTGCCGTTTGCTTGACTCGAGACTCGCACTCGAGCGGTGGAGGCACCGGCCACTTGACGTGAGGCCAGTGCTCGAGCAATGGTGTTATCTGTGAAGAGACCATATTCGATTTTAGACAGGTTTTTCAATCTTATTTCACTCCAAACAATAAATTATGACTTATGACTTTTTATTGATTAATTCCGCATCATATTTGGGTCAAACTTCGTTTAATTATTCAATTTAGATTAATTGGAGATTTTTTCAATGAGAAAAGTGAGCCACGATTCTTGTGTTTTAGATTCACACAATTTCAGGGGCATAGTTGGACACCCAATATTCTCAATAATTTTTTCACAAATCCGGTATGTCATAGTTGGCACTGCAGGCAGAAAAACAAAGTTAAATTACTCTTCCAAAAAGACGAAATAGAATCATGTGTTTAGATTCAGAATGAGCAAACATTCTCATACTTCGTAAAATACAGTGATAGAAGTGCATATCAAATTGTACAAGTGACAAATGCTTTCATGGGGCATGACGGTTTAAAACTGGAGACATGTACATAGCACATCTAGTTGTAAATTAATATTCTAAAAACCAAGTATATTGTAAATTCGAAAAAAATTCATGTTTGACAAAATTAAAAATAAATTTGAAGCAAAACAAAACAAAACCTACAAGATGTATAATATTTCCATTTTTGGATTGAAAATATCAATTGATATACTTCATTTGTTGCTTTTTTGAAGTACCTGTATCTCCGGGATGAGGGGTGCCTCCTGAAGAAAGAATCGCCTTATCTTGGCTGATTAATTTCTTTCCCGGTAACTCAATTTTTAATGCAAGCAATTATAGTCATACAAAATTTCAAATCATAATCCAAGAAGCAAAAAGAACTCACCTGATGCAAGTACAAGAAAAACCATAAGCAGCAGAACAGAAAACTGGATTTTCATCTTGAGAATCTCAAGCAAAAGAAAACCAAATGTTAGATAATATTGCTTTGTAAAGTGATTATTGACATCTAAAACCCATATTCTGGTTTCATTTTTATAGTGTAGGAAACCTATTAACCTAATCTCATAAAATTTAGTGGCAAATCATTTTTTTAAGTGGATATGAAGGCATTAAATCTCAATTCGGATCTGCAATTATCTTAGTCATATTTTATCATACTAGGTGCAAGCAACGTGCAATACACATTTGCTTAGTTTATATTTAATAGTTTTGTTTAAGAATTAATTTGTTATTAATAAAGATGTAATTTTTTTGGTTAATTAAATAATTAATGATGTAATGTTTATGTAATTGATATATAATTAAATAAAGTGCTTATCTCTATCATTTCCAACCCAAAATCACAAACAGAAAACTCTAAGTTCATATTATGTACAATAATATTATACTATATTCTAAAAACAAATGACAAGAAAAAGATGCCCCCAAATGGAAATACATTCAAAAAGGGAGTTTTTTTCCCATAAAATCACAAAATACATAACCAAAGACGGATTAACCAAATCTGCAGGCCTTATCCAAAAAATTCAAAGCCCTGCTATTGGAAATCCCATAAATCAAATATTTACCTCAACATAAAAAAAAATAATAAGTAAAATAAGTAAAATTGGAGCTATATTACTCCATAAAAATAATTCAATCTTCCCCTAGGTTTAGGCTATCAATATTGCATTGCCTTCCTTAAATCCCATATTAGCCTCCTTGCTTGAAAGAATAATCTCTTTCAGCACTGATTCTTCCTTTTTATCATTTCCCTTGGTGAAATTTGGATGTAATTTTTTTGAAATCTGACCCGTTGAAGCTAAAGTCAACAATTCTGAATCCTCAAGACCTTTGGCTGGGCCAAGACTACACCTTTCAGTCCCATATTTTGGTAATGCATCATTGAATTTCTTGATCTGCATACAAAAATGAAATCTTAGAAAATGATTCCAAATAAGATTTTTCGAAAAATTAAATAGAATGCAAATATAATTACTTACAATTGCATTAGCACAGCTGAAACTACACAATTTGCCCTATGCACCTCTATAGAATCTAAAGAAGGGCAGGACATGAATGTGCAGACTATGGCACATGGTCTTGAGTTCTTCATAATTAACCTTAACAAAAATTGCATTCAGGTTTGATTCAGCGAGTTGACAGATCTGTTGAATTAATTATCAAAATCAGGTAAATCAAAGGCAAAAATAATCAATTAAGAGTATAAAAAATGAATATTTGTACTTTAGGATGCAATGCTTTGCAGCCTCCATAACCAGGAGAATAAAAGTCAATTATAACCAATCTATCACCAGCATTTAACAAAGAACCAACAAGTTCTTGTGCAAAATGGATCTCTATCATGTTGGGCACAAGGGTCTTTTTCCACCATATTAGGCCTCTGCTAATACATATTGATATATGTGCCTATACACCAGGAAAGCTTAATTTTTGAAACCTTAATACCAAAAAAAAAAAACCATCAAGAAGAAAAAATAAAGGCACAAAACAAAAACTTACATTGATAGGAGTATTATGTTTTCAAGCTTTAGCATTCCAATTGCTAACAATTTTCTGATTTGAAAATTCAATGGGCTTTCCCATAAACTCTTGATTTTGAATGTGCAAACTAAGCCCCCGTTTGAAATCCATTTTGGGAGAAATAAAAATTTTGGAATAGTGATTAATGTGAGAATGTGTGGTGGAAAAGTGATGAAAAGTTTTTGATTTGTGTGTAATATTATTTTATTTGGAGAATGTGTGATTGAAATGAAGAATGAGAATGAGAAAAAGATATTAATGGGTGTCAAACATGGGCTAAATGTTCACAATTGAAGGAGAAACCCCAAAGTACCCTATGTGTCTGTTCTTAATGATGGTGTCATTGAACCCAGAAACAGAAAAACCAGCATTTATAGAACAAGATATTTCTTCAAGATTCTTCAAATTTTCAACCCTATAGCATCAAATTAAAAAAAAGGCACAAAATTCCTCCTCGTTTTGTAGATCATTTTGCTTGTGTGCTTGAAATAAAAACTCAGTGGAGAAAAATATGTATGTGTCTATAGATGTATCTATTCATTTTATCTCTATTGTTTCCGATAGACAATGAATGTGTGTGTAGGGGCGGACGCAGACTTTCTATGTTGGGGACACAATCAAACATTCAAAAAGTGACGAAAAAATTAAAATAAGAGATATTTTATTACAATTGTTCTCTACGTGTTCGCATACTTATCCTTTTTATTACATCAATATCAATATATCATCTTTATCCTTTTTGTTTAAAACATTCCTTTCATCGGTACTTTCCTTATCACAAGAAAGCAGAGATTTACATTTAGGATAATTATATTACCATTACAAAATTTACTAAGTACACCACAAATTTCTTATTTTCTTAAATATCCTTAAGTAAAATTACATAATTAGAGTTTTAATATATATTTTTAATTAAATAAATTATTATTACACCACAAATATAAAACCTAATTCATTTCTCCTTTTTTTTTTCCTTAAGATCTTGTGTATATTTTTAAGTGGACATGCTTATTTTGTGTTCTGTATGCATGCAATTAGATTAACTTTGATTAACTTTTATTTATTTTAAAATCAAAAGTGGTGTTATATATATATATATATATTTGCACGTCACTGTTCACGATGAACGGTGACGAGTCGATGTTCACCCGTGAACAGTGACTGTTGTTTTAAAGGATGTTTATTAATTTTAAGTGTTATGTGTATAATGCATACGTGTTTATTGTAAACTTACATGATGTTTATGACTAATTAAATTATTTTCTTTATATATAAAAATTTAAAGATGTTATGTAAAGTTTTATTCTTAAATATGTAAGAAATTGAGAGGTCTTTGGCACTTAACGACCACTAATCGGTCACCATCCGACGACCTTAAGGTATGTTAAGGGGTAAGAAGATGAGTTTACTTAAACTTTTTGCATTGCTTAAGTCTTTACTCTTTTTTAAGTAATAATACAATTTATTTTATCTCTAAAGTATGATATGTATTATGATAATATATGTATATCATGTGTTAGACTTAGTATTGGTAAGTGATGGATAAATTTTCAAGGACGAAAATATTTTAAAGGGGGTGATGATGTAATACCCCGAAAATTTTCATAAGATATAATTCAATTTTTATATATTATATTTTAATATTTTGAAAGTTAGGGACTAAATGATACATTTATCAAATTATATTTTATATGTGTCAAATATTTAAATATTGATGGAGTTATCGTAAATATATGAATATTGACTCATTGGATAAATCGTAATTAAATACATAAATCAGACTCGAGAAAAAATCGATTTGGATAAGTTAGCTCCAAAATATTTTAGTTTGAAGGAATTGTCAAAAGCTAATTTATTATTATTATTATTTAATTATAATTTTGAAAGTAAGGGGTGGTGAAAAAAGATTTTCCGTTAAAACAAAAAATTCCGTTAGTTTTTCCGTTAAATCAACAAATTCCGTTAGTTTTTCCGTTAAACCAAGATATTCTGTTTAATAGGCACTTTTTATATATAGAAAGATACTTGACATCCACAATTTTATTGTGCCAATTTTTGTAAAGATTACACCTTTTGGCATCTCAATTTAAAATTGCAATAAAAGGTTTAGTGAGATTTTGGTGGATTTAATATTACACCTCCAAATCAAAGTGACGTGTCTTTTCGTAAGTGGATATGAAGGCATTAAATCTGAGTTCGTATCTGCAATTATCTTAGTCATACTTTACCAGATATCTACAATTTTATTGTGCCAATTTTTGTAAAGATTACACCTTTTGACAACTCAAATTAAAATTGCAATAAAAGGTTTAGTGAGATTTTAGTAGATTTAATATTACACCTCCAAATCAAAGTGACATGTCTTTTCGTAAGTATATATGAAGGCATTAAATCTCAGCTCATATCTGCAATTATCTTAGTCATACTTTACCATATACTTGACATCCACAATTTTGTTGTGCCAATTTCTGTAAAGATTACACCTTTTGACAACTCAAATTAAAATTGCTACAAAAGGTTTAGTGAGATTTTAGTGGATTTAATATTACACCTTCAAATCAAAGAGACGTGTCTTTTCGTAAGTGGATAAGAAGGCATTAAATCTCAATTCGGATCTGCAATTATCTTAATCATACTTTACCAGATACTTGACATCCACAATTTTATTGTGCCAATTTTTATAAAGCTTTCACCTTTTGACAACTCGACTTAAAATAGTAATAAAAGGTTTAGTGAGATTTTAGTGGATTAAATATTACACCTCCAAATCAAAGCGACGTGTCTTTTCGTAAGTGGATATGAAGGCATTAAATCTCAATTCGGATATGCAATTATCTTAGTCATATTTTACCATATACTTGACATCCACAATTTTATTGTGCCAATTTTTGTAAAGATTTCACCTTTTGGCATCTCAATTTAAAATTGCTATAAAAGGTTTAGTGAGATTTTGGTGAATTTAATATTACCTCCAAATCAAAGCGACGTGTCTTTTCGTAAGTGGATATGAAGACATTAAATCTCAGTTCGGGTCTGCAATTATCTTAGTCATACTTTACCAGATACTTGACATCTACATTTTTATTGTGCCAATTTTTGTAAAGATTACACCTTTTGACAACTCAAATTAAAATTGCTGTAAAATGTTTAGTGATATTTCAGTGGATTTAATATTACACCTCCAAATTGAAGCCATGTTCCATTTTGCAAGTGGATATAAAGGCATTAAATTTTAGTTTAGATCTGTAATTTTCTTAGTCATACTTTACCATGTACTTGACATTTACAATTTTATTGTGCCAATTTTAGTAAAGATTATACCTTTTGACAACCCAAATTAAAATTGCAATGAAGTTTTAATGAGATTTTAATAGGTTTAATGTTACATATCCAAATCAAAGTGACGTGTCAAAATTCTTGTGGGCATAATTAAGGGGACAACTTTATGAAGACATCTCGGCTCATTAAATTCATTAGTAATCATTTGGTGAGTTGATAAGCATATATTAGTAGCATGAGATAACTATATATATACACTTATTTGGGCCTTCATTCTTAATTATTTATGGCTAAATGAGTGAATATCTACTGAAGTTAGGTTAAAATATGTTCATTATAGGTAAATCTTCGACTTGAATGCATTGGAATGCAACTAGAGTGAAAAATAAATTTTTGGACCATAATTGGAACTGATTCGTAACAATTTAATATCAATTGGATTGCATATGATCGATTAGAAGTATTAAGAGAGAAATCAGAGGTGATTCACAAGTTTCGAGACAATTGCAATGATTTAAAGATGAATGATCTATGTGTGCAAGTAAGAGGGGTCTCGAGCTAAAAGAAAGAAGCAATTGGAGGATTAAAATGTACAAGAAAAATACTCGCAAGGCACAAACCTTTGTGATCGTAAAGTAGGCAGATGCATATCATGCAGCTTAATTGTATGCACGTGAGATCACATCCAAAATGCCCATGGGATCACACTTGTTAACCCGACATCAAAGTTTTTGTTTCCTTGTTTTGCTCAACCTTTTTCTTGAAGGGAATTAGGGAACAGGTTGTGACCTAATTCTTGGACTATAAATAGAACTCTTCATCTACAATTCAAATGGAGAAAGCTTGGAGGCTTTTCTACATATATTATATCCAATCATTAGAGGGAAGGAGCAATTGGAGATCAAAATTCCATATTTCATGTAAATCTTTGAAGAAGTTTTTCATTGCAAAAAGGACCCATCGTGGAGCACTTTCTCACTAATTTAGTGAGCTAGATCCTGTAGTTCGCATAATTTGGGGCCTAGTTCGGTTCGTCACATAAACTGAATGGAAGCGGACACAATCCTATACCAATTCCTAAATTATTGTTTGAAGAAGAAGACATCCAAGGAGATAACTCAAGAACCATTGAAGGAATTCAAGATTATTTTTCGTCTTTCTTCCCAATTCTTTAATTCCAAATGATGTTGTATTATTTATCTTTTGTTCTTATAATTTTATAATGCTTGGCTAGTTTAGATGCTAGAAAATCATTGAACTCTATGTTACGAAATTTTGATATCAATTATATGATTTTTTATGATAAGATGTTAGTTCGGTTTGAATGATTGTTAATAGTTTTGTGTTTTTAAATTAATGTATGATTTTTATTGACATTCACGAGAAAGAACTCGAATTTAACATACATAACAATCATTATAAGGTCCAATAGACATTAGAGATTAGTGTTTATGGTTTGCATGATGCATTGAATGTTTTTTGGATTTTAATGCATCTTCTTGAACCCTCTGCATGCTGGTTATCTCCTATTAACATTCTTATCTTAGCCTTGGGTTGAGGATTCCTTGTTGGTGGTCCTGGCAAGATAGATTGTAGGTTAGCCTGTTGATATGGCTGAGGTGGTTGGGTATGGGGTGTCTGAGTTACTTCTCTTGGCTTAGCTACAAATTCATTCAATTGACCTCACTTGACCAAGGCTTCCACTTGTTCTCTTAGGCCTCTGTTTGGGAGGCATTATTTGAGGAAAAGAATGAGAATTTGATCCGTTATTTTCCAAATTTCGGGCCCCACCAAGACACATAAAGGTCAACAATTGTTGCTCCCCTCCTGTGCAACGGTTATAATTATTCTAAAATTTGGCAAATAATGCTCCCAAACAGAGGCTAGATCTCGACAGTCGTCGGTGTTATGGCCTGTCGATATATGGTACCAACAATATTTATTTTGATTTGACCATGTCATGTTTTCTTATAGGGAAGGGTTTGTGAAAGACCTCCTTATCTCCTCTTGTATAAATACCCCTTCTAAAGAGGTATTCAAATGGTGGTATTATTAAAACCTCTCAGAATAAGTGTGAGGTCGCTTTGCGTCTCTTTTTTCCTTTCTACGTTCAGGCATAGACCTCATGTCTATTCTCTTCTCTTTAAGCTGAGTTGCATGGTTAACCTTAGCTCTTCCTTCCTCTTGGTTTGAGGTCGCTTCCTTTATCCCAAAATGCTTCTTAACTCGTCCAAGAAATTCATGGTAGGTCTTAGGTCCATCCTCATAAACAGACCACCAGAAATGCGTAGTCTAATATTTTTTCCACTTTCCATGGACTATTTGTTGAACATGCTAAGGTAGCTATTTAAGGACTTACTTCGCCCTTGCTTGATACTTAATAAGTGTTTTTTAGGCATGGTTCTGGAATTAGATCCAATAAATTGAGTTAAGAACTCTGTAGCTAGGACGTACTGGCTTTTTATGGATCTTTGGTATAACCTCATGAACCATCTTTGAGCTTTATCTCCTAGTGTTAAGGGGAAAAGCTCAACACATGATGGCGTCGCTAGCCCTTTATAGTTCCATCAAAGACGTATATTTGTCTAAATAGCTAAGGGAATCTCATTCACCCTCATAATTGGTAAGTTGAGATATTTTCAATTTTTTAGGTAATGGTTCTACCAGCACGTCCTTTGTGGAAGGGAATGACAGTCAATGAAGTATTCTTCTACAGAGCCTTTATATTTGACCTCCAGGTCAGCTATGCATTTTTTCAGCTCATCTCGAACTCATCATTTTTTATGTGATCCTTCTTGACACGGTTGGTTTGTTTGCTTCTAGGTAATAATGAGCGGCGTGAACTTAACCTATCAAATACACTTTCCCTTTTTGGTAGTTAGCGGAGGTAGACTTATCACCTCATCGATCATACTTTTAGACGACTCTACCCTCGAGAAGTGTAAACTTCTTTTGGTGGGAGGTTGCCCAGTTCTTTCCCTGGCTGGAGACTATACATCCGTCTCAACCAAAGGAGATGTGGTAGCATATTTTTCTCCATTTTATTGACAGTGTTGATTAAATGCTTTATTGTCTCCTTTATGATGACGGGCTAAGGAATGTCACAGCCATTGGATTTATTTGTTCTTTGGAAATCACGAGGGATGCTGGTTTTACGAGGGTAAGTACATGATTGATTTCTAGAGGACAAACTGTGACTCGTGATGATTTTTAGGTAGGACGTGTACTTTTTTAGAAATTCTGTGGAACACTTATTCAAGGGTCTAAAATATCGATATTTGGTAGTAGTAGTTTTTTTTTTTTTTTTAATATATATCCTAAATTGTTGTATTTTATGTTATATATGTAAAACTCAATGGTTGAACAAGAAATTAGAAGAAACAAAAGAAAAATGACAAAATCTAAAGTTTGAGGACCAAATTGAAAATATTCAATAGTTAATTTGGACCACAAGACGATACTTCGAAGATTGCTGGGAAACAATTGGATGAAATTAAAACTCAAAAAGGAATGAAATATTATCAAAATCAATTTTCAATCACAAGTTATATTCCAAATTTTTAGTCAAAACCTGAGACCCATTTTTGGCATAGTAAACATCCAAATTGGAAAAATTTTGTTTCAATGAAAGTTGTAACCCTTTGAGTTATCTTTCTAAATCATTTTGAATCGTCTCAATCGAATATCAAGAGAGAACGTTATGGCCAAAATATTGATTGCTATACAGAGATAAAAAAAAAAAATCCGCATCGAAGACAACTTTCCTTATTCGATTGGAACTCTTTTGAAACTCATCTGGACATGATTTTTAATCAATTTTCTACTCCTACAAATACCTAACTACATAATACATATTGGAGATCTCTCATATACATTTCATACTTCAATATTCATCAATTATTATCATCAAATGAGGAAAATTCATAATTTTTGTTAAATAATTGAAGGGGATTTGCAAGAATCCAATCAACTAAAGATTCAAACTTGATTTTGGGCAAAGAAGAGAATGCGCAAGTAGAGATTCATCAAGAAACTATTTAAGAGATTCAAGATTATCTTCATCTTCTCAATTTATCAAAAATTCGAGTTATGTCTTTTTACTTAAATATCATTTCTAGTAATTTCGATATGCCCCACACCAACGGGAATTATTGAACTACGAAGAGAAGTAACTACTAATCGCAATCAACCACCACCACCACCATGCAGTTGAAGGGAAATAAGATATCCCACCCCTTATCGTGAAGAAGGTGAAGGAAAGGCTGCAATCACTGATGGTAGTAATGATGATCTATTGGGATACAAGATGGCGATGGATGATGTTGATTGTGATAAATGGCATGAAGTTATGAAACTAGAAATGGAATCCATGCACTCCAATTTAATCTAGAAACTTGTAAATTTACAGGAAGGCATAAAGTATGTTGGTTGTAAATGGAACTACAAGAAAAAGATACGAGACGATGGAAAAGTAGAAACTTTCAAGGCAATGTTCGTGACAAAGTGTTTTACCAAAGAGAAGGAGTAAACCATAAGGATACTTTTTCGCCAATAGCCATGTTGAAATCCATTCGGATTCTCTTATCCATTTCTATACATTATGATTATGAAATATGGCAAATGCTTGTCAAGAGATCGTTTGTAGATGATCATCTTGAGAAGATCATACATATGGTCCAACTAGACGGTTTCATGGAAAAGGCCTAGAGCAGGAAGTCTGAAAAGTGCAAAGATCTATGGACTAAAGCAAGCTTCTAAATCATAGAACATTAGATTTAACAAAGCTGCTAAATCTTATGGCTTTAAACTAAACATGGGTGAACCATGCATCTACAAACATATAAAAGAAGATAAGGTGGTCTTCTTAGTTCTTTACGTAGATGACATTTTACTAATTGGGAATGATGTAGGGAATTTGTCGAAAGTAAAGAACTGGTTAGCCAGCCAATTCCAAATGAAATATCTGGGAGAAGCCATCTATATTCATGGAATCCAAATCGTAAGTGATCGTAAAAAGAGGCTTCTGGTATTGTCTCGGGTATCGTATATTGACAATGTGCTTTTCAGGCTTGCGATGCAGAACTCCAAGAAGGGAAACTTACCTTCCCGACATGGAGTTCATTTCTCCAAAGAATAGTGTCCTAAGATGCCACAAGAAGAGGAAAACGTGAGATGAATTCCTGACGCATCAAGAGCTGGTAGTTTAATATACGCAATGATGTGCACAAGACCCGACATATGCTTTACGGTGTTTAACCGATACCAATCAAACCAGGATTGAATCACTGGGTAGCAATCAAACATATACTCAAATATCTAAGGAGAACAAGAAACTATATGCTAGTATACTCTAGTGGGGATTTGATTCCTATTGGATATACAAATTTTGATTTTTAATCGGATAGAGATTGTCGAAAGTCAACTTTAGGAACGGTGTTCACTTTGGGAAATGGATCCATCATATGGAGAAATGTGAAACGAACTTGCATTACTGACTCAACCATGGAGGCTGAATACATAGCAGCCTGTGAAGTAGCTAAAGAAGTAGTCTGGCTTTGTGAGTTCTTGAAAGATCTCGAAGTTGTTCCAGAAATGCATAAACCAATCAAACTCAACTATGATAATAGTGGAGCAGTAGCCAATATAAAAGAACCAAGGAACCACCGAAGAAGAAAGCATATAGAGAAGAAATTCACTTGGTGAGAGAAAATGTCCGAAAAGAAGACGTTTTAGTTGAGAAGATTGCATCTGCGAACAATATAGCTGATGTGTTTACCAAGACACTACCATCTAGTAGTTTTGAGCAACACCTTGAGGGAATGGGACATAGATATATGCCTCATTTACTTTAAGGAAAGTGGGAGATTGTTGGAATATGTACTCATTAATAAATGAGTTAAAAACAGCTGATGACATTTAGGGCGTGTTCGGTAGAGATTAAAATCGGATTAAAATTAAAAAACTAGCCGTTATTGTTGACTTTTATTAGACGAGTGGGACCCAATAACGGCTATATTTTCAATTTTAATTGGATTTTAAGCCGCACCGAACAGGCCCTTAATGATATTTGAGAAATTATTTCAATATCTTTTGCATGCATGATTAGATGCTTTATAAATATTAAAAATTCGTTGATTATTTATATATAATAACTTTAAATATTGTATATAAATGTTATGTACACGATGATAATATTTAAAGCAAAAAAAAAAAAATCTAAATTTGTTCACGATTTAAAATTGAAGTAGGGATCTTTAATTATGATCACTAGTGTGGTTTATTACATTCTGAATGAAACAATCTTATCCGAATTTTTAATAATGTGATTATTGGAAAGAAAGCTCCTTATACATAATTAGATTATAGAAGACACGAACACGATTAATTTTGAATCTCTAGTAAAATCCATTTTCACATAGGGTATTCAATTCTGATCAATGATGGTATGGATCGATCTAAATTCTAAGTAATTGATAGACTCATATTTATTAAGTTGTGCTTTTTGACGTGCCGGATAATGACGCAAATCATTAGTGTCATATCTTGGTATGTTGATAAGTAATAGGGCAGTTGGTTTGTTGTTTTGAGGCAATTTTAAGTTTTCAATTTTTTAAAACAGTCAAAACATGTTTTGTTTGTTATTTTCAAAAATGCATTTTCGAAAACAAAGAAAATTGTACAGTATAAAACTCGAAATGACTTTTTGACGTTTAGAGTGTTTTCAATGTAAACTCAAAACAAGGAAAATGAACTTATAAATTTATCAAATTAAAATAATTAATAAAATCACACAAAATCTACCCAAATACAAATATCCATAAAACTAAATAATCACATATAAGCATAAAATTGATATGTTTTACTAAATTATCAAATTAAGTGGAAAAAAATGTCAAAAAACTATTTCTAAAATTTTTAAACCAAAAGCGTTTTCTAGTTTTCAGAATAACAAACTAAATGTTTTTTCAGTAATCTTAAAATAATCCCTCAAAACAGAAATGCAAACCAAATGCACCCTTAATATACAAGAAGAAACCCATTCATTTGTAAAAAGTAGAGAGACGCTTCTCATAAGTGTTGATTTGGGACATGAAATTTTATGATTAGATCATTAAATATATTGTTCAGTAGACAATCAATGGGACTTATGGAGAAACATATAATTAAAGAGGTGAACGGATAAATACCTAACTTTAATTACGATCCATTTATGGAGGATTGATGTATATGAAATGACTAAATCAAATATCTTGAATATACTTTTTTTTATAATTTTATGAGTGCAATTCCATAGTTTTAGTGGAATAATTTGGATTTAATAATTTTGACGTATTAATTAAAGTGTTAAATAATTGTCATCATTATCGGGGCTTAAAATTATAAAGTCCATAGTTCTTCTCATCAGCTCCGTTAAAGTTTCATGAACATTATTATAGTTGGGTTAGATTAGTTAAATAGATTAATATTATTCTAAATAATATATTTAAAGTAATTTGGAATTATAAGTGTGATAATGTCACACTATTATCTACAACATGGAGTTTTTATTTAAATTCAATTACATGTGGATAAGGATAAATAATTAAAAGTTAATTATTTTGAATTGTTCAAAATTTAGTTTTCTCATAAGAGGATATGGGAGAGAAGATTTATCTCCCAGTAAAGTGGCGCCACCTCATCCTAATATTTGGGGTGGTTTTGAATTTTTTTTTTTTTTTAAGTTAAATTGTTAATTAAAGAATTAAAATAAAAATATATTTATCAGTTACAAATAGGACTCAACTCTGTAGCACAAACACTTCAATTAGGGTAGTTTATCCGTCGGACATGAGTCGATACCGACACTTCTCGGACACTCTAGCGTAATCATTTTTCTTTTTTATATTAAAAATATTATATATTGTTAATTCAAAATTATAATCAAGTAACAAATATGTACTCATGTTTGAAAGATTTCAACAAGAAACATTAATAACAAGTATAAAATTAAATTTATACTATATAAATAAAGAGTTTTTAAGAATTTAATCAGCGTGTCGTGTCGGTACTTTTTAAAAAAATCGCGTGTTAGCATATCCGACACGTGTCGTGTCAGACACGCGTATCCGTATCGGTGCATCATAGGGACTTAAGGTGGATAAAGATTTACGTGAAATACTTTTCTAAGAGTTTTTTTCTTTTCTTCTCACTTTGTATCAAGCCAAAATCTGAAACGTCCACTCGTTCGTTCCTTGTAATCGGCGATACGTTGAGAAAGAATTGTAGAGCTTTTGGGAATTTGACGGCTCTTAAGAGTTCAAGATTTACATCCTAGACGATCGTCGTTATAATTCTCACATCTTCCTTAATGACATGTTTAATAAATTAATATGTGTATTGTTTGATTACAAATTTTTGCAATGTGATTGTTCTTGCTTCCGCTTATTTTTCCTAAAAAAGGTTTTCACATCCAACAGTTGTTATATGATCATCTTTCAAAACAATGAATAAGAGATCCAGAGCTAGCCTTGAGGAGCAAGGACTTACATGAAAGGCCCAGTAATACACGATATTAACACAAGATTCCAAGAATCAATACCAAAATATAAATGATAAAGCAGAAAATAAAGATAGAACACAAGATATGTTTTGGCCTAAGCCCCGGAGGTTCGGCGACCAAATCTAACGCCTACACCCCCCGTTGAGCATCCAAATAATATGGATATCGCTTGGTTGCACTAATAGCCCAAAATGGCACAAAGCAAATACAATCAGTTCAAGATTACAGAAATAAGTCACAGAGACTTATCTTTACACAGACTGAAGGATCGAACACAGCCTCAAGGCACAAGAACAGGAAGATCACAAAGATCTGCCAAAACTCTCAAATGACAACCAGAATCACAAAGATTCAAGTCACCCCACACTCAATGTAACAACACTTCACAAACGATAGAAGTAAATCTAGAAGAGTTACTCATTTACAGGATCAACACTCACAAAAAACCCAAACCCTAGAAAATGAGATATTTCTCTAGTAGACAGAGAGAAGACGAGAGAGAATGAAAAGCCAGAGCCCAAATGAATCGATCCAGTCAACCAAGAGTCTCAAGCGTGTTAATAGCCAGAAGAGTCTAGAACGTTCAGCCAACGGTGAGGATGATACCACGTGTCAACAATCCAGCCAATGTCACAATAATAAAAGTGTCAATCCAGAAAATACGACTTCCCTCAAAATGTTGGAAGCAAACCAATTATGTCATCAGTGCAGGGTTCGAAACTCAACATTATAGACTCGGTTTCAATGACATGATAATTACTAACGAAAGCTGGCCTCTAGTGAAACAACCCCAAGTTAGCCTTGAAACCCAAGTACTGGTAAGCTTGTCTTCAATAATAAAAGGCTTTACGAGATGACCTCGTGAAGGCTAGGATTTATAGCTTGCCTCTAGCCTTAGCTTCAAAGATAATCAATGGGACGAGGCTCGTAGGCTTACAATGCCTCAAATAAACAAGGTTTAAAATTGTCTTACATTGAGCCTCAACGATAGAGATAATCACGAGGTGAGGCTCACAGGTCTTACAGCCTCAGCTCCATGACTGGCTCAAGTCTTGCCAAATGTTGACCTTAAAAGTGCATAATATTTTTTCAAGCTAATTACAGGTTTTTCCATGCTAGTTTCAGCTGGAATTTTCTATTTCTTGGACTTTGGTGTATTTTGAAGCCAACTTCTATATGAGGAAAGGGAGATTGATATTTTGGCTTTCTTTTAGTTGGAGATTATTTTTTGTTGGGTTTGATTCACCCAAATAATGCACAAACAAGAAAAACACACCCAAGAACATACGCTGCAGAAATCGAAATTATCACCAAAAAATGTTAAACCAGTTCGGCTATGTCTAATTTGGGGGGGTTCAGCTACCAGCTCAATCCACTAGTGCACCAAGAAAACCTTCCAGAGAGAGTTTGCATCAACCGAAAGTTTTAGTCATCGATCTAAAGATCTCCTAAAACTTCAATCCAAAACCAAACCCTAACACGCTATATACAATATACAGAACCTAATCAATACAGCCAACAATCGACCCAAGATTACTGTTACCATAGCGATTTACACATGAATTTCACAGATCCTTTCAAGATCTGAAAACATCAACTAAAGAGAATAAGAAGAGACTTTTTGAGAATGCCGGCAACTCCCGAGCCAAAAACCGACTTATCGAATGGAGAAAGTGAATCATCAAAAGTCATTAGCCAACAAGTTAAAACCAACTAAAGATCACAGCCATTGATTAAATCGAACGGCTCACAAACCATATGAAAAGGCGGGAATTAACAATCCAGCCAACATGAGATGGCCACGGGACACACAACTTAAAGAGTTGTTATTTTTGGAAACACGTTTTTTTTTTCATCTTTCGTTTTTCGATCAGAGGTACTCTTTCAATTTTCAAGGGGTCTGATCGAGATACTCTTTCAAGTCGAGGCATTTTAGGAAATTTTCTTTCAATCTCTTGGTTTTGAAGAACAGAATTTCTTATCTTTTGTCCATTGTGCAATTTTAGGAGCATTTTAATTCTTTTCGTAACTTGACGTTCTTTCATCATTACGTTGGAAGTCATGATTAAGTCTCATTTCCAAAGCTTGAGACTATTTGTACTTTTGTAATATTTGTCCAGAATTTCATGTTTGCACATAGGGACTTAGTGCCTAACTTTTAGGTTGATTTTGTCAGGATTTATACTAAGGTTTTTATCCATGTTCAAGGCCGTCCAAAACCCTTTATCCGAGGCCCCAGTTCAGTTCCTTGCCAAGGTTCTGTGTAATCCATTGTTAAGGAGAACCTTGATGATAGAGGCATTCTATTGGTCCGAGAGCCCAGGTGACTGAGGTAAAAATATTCGCCTCAAGACATTTGGAAACGCGAAGAGAATGATTTCATGATGACATGGTTTCAAGGTGGACCTTGATTATTTTTGTACATAATAATGAGCTCAAGCTAAATGATCGATTCCACTATTAATATTAAAACATATATCCATGTGGATCTCTATTATATGCCATCCAGTGGTTTGTTATAGTAGCAAGTCATCACATATGTATTTAAGTCATCACATAGGAGTTATTGAGGTGTAATTTAAGTCAAAATAGTTTGGGGTTGGGAGAGTTCTAAAAGGAGTTGAAGACATTCAAGAAGATCAAGAAACAAGAAGACGATCGCTCGCTGTCCGCCAGATGGTGCTCGAGGGCTCAGAACAAAAGCATTGCCATCTTCTTGGCTTGAGACTCGCACTCGAGCGATGGAGGCACTGATCACCTAATGCGAGGCCAATGCTCGAGCAACGGTGTTATCTGAGAAGAGACTAGATGCGATTTTAGACAGGTTTTTCAATCCTGTTTCACTACTAGTAAGGGAGACAACATATACGCAATTTTAGCAATGGACGTCTTCCGTTGCTATTACCAACGGATTGACAACAAATTATTATTTTATTATTATTAGAAATTACATATGAATTTACCTATAGAATTACGAATGGAACACTTCCGTAGGTACAATTTCGTTGCTAATCCATTGGTAAAAATTAAGAAAAATTAATTAATTAATTTTCCAACGTATTTTCCAACGGATGATTCCATTGAAAAAATATGACTACTAGAAATGGGGGCTATAGAAACTGATTTTTAGCAATGAAAATCTAATAGATTACGAACGGATCATCCTTTTATTATCCATTCAATAATTTGAAATTACCTACGAATTTACTGACAGAATAATTCTGTATGTAAAGTTCGTTGTTAAGCGGTATTAAAAAGAAAAGAAAGATATAGAATACATTAAAAAGTTTTCTGGTGGTAAATTTCCATTGGTAATAAGAAAATATATTAAAAAATTTAGTCACATATTAACTATTAGTGTCCGTTTGATTGTAAGGGTGGAAAGAAAATGAATTCCAGATAAAATAATTGCCTAGAAATTGTTAATTAAGTGTGTTTGATTGATATAATTTTCCACCCGAAAAATTTTTAAATTTTGTGTTCGTTTAGCTTTGTTTTATATGGAAATTGTCCATTAAATTGATTTTTTTTTTTTTTACTATTGGATATGAAATTTGTTTCCATTGCGGGGGGGGGGGGGGAAAAAAAAACCTAGAATAGCATTTTTCCACCAAATGCTTTGCTAATTTGTGACTACTCAACTTCGTAGGTAATTAGCGACGGACAAAGTTGTTGCCACTATTGTCGTTAAATCAAATTTGTCAGTAATTATCAACCAAAAATCTATGGCTAATTTGTTGGTAATTAGCATGGATTTTTATACCCCTCAATAACTTTCTGCGAGTGTTTTAGCGATGAAAATTTTTTGTCGGTAATACCTTTCACCAATGAATTCGCCTTGGGTGAAGCCGAGTGTTTTAGCCATTATTATTTCATGGAGATCACGTTCTTGACGATCTATAACATATTCCAATTGTTATTTGGCTCAACCGAAGATCAAACGCCAAAACAAAAATCATTTCCCAAATATTCTTCAGAATTCTGAAGTTGGTGAGGTTGGTTAATCCCAAATTTTATTTTTTATTTATTTATTGTTTTACAATTGAATTCAATATCCGAGCTTTGACCCTCTAACATTTCATCATCAATGTTGAGGCCAATTTTTAAAACATAATAAAAAGTAGGCCCCCTGGTCGCAAGGAGTTTATTTGGTTGAATTGCAAGGGCAGTGAAATGGGGGACAAATATCGACATAGTAAAACGTGCAATGGCATTTATTGTCTCTGCTACAAAAGGAATGCGAGCCCTCTGCGCCCATTGCAAGTTCTCTACATCTCAGGGAACACTGAGTATAATTACTTGGACACCCAATATTCTCAATAATTTTATCACAAATCCGGTATGTCATAGTTGGCACTGCAGGCAGAAAAACAAAGTTAAATTACTCTTCCAAAATGACGAAATTGAATCATGTGTTTAGATTCAGAACGCGCAAACGACCCCCATATTCTCTCATACTTTGTAAAATACAGAGATACAAGTGCTTATCAAATTGTACAAGTGACAAATGCTTTCATGGGTCATGACGGTTTAAAACTTCATTTGTTGCTTTTTTGAAGTACCTGTATCTCCGGGATGAGGGGTGCCTCCTGAAGAAAGAATCGCCATATCTTGGCCAATTAATTTCTTTCCTGGTAACTCAATTTTTAATGCAAGCAATTATAGTCATACAAAATCTCAAATCATAATCCAAGAAGCAAAAAGAACTCACCTGATGCAAGTACAAGAAAACCCATAAGCAGCAGAAGAGAAAACTGGATTTTCATCTTGAGAATCTCAAACCAAATATTAGATAATATTGCTTTGCAAAGTGATTATTGACATCTATAACCCATACTCTGGTTTCATTTTTATAGTGTAGGAAACCTAACCTCATAAAATTTAGTGGCAAATATCCTAGTCAGACTCTATCAGATACTTGACATCTACAATTTTATTGTGCCAATTTTTCTAAAGATTGCACATTTTGACAACTCAAATTAATATTGGAATAAAAGGTTTAGTGAGATTTTAGTGGATTTAATATTACACCTACAAATCAAAGTGACGTGTCTTTTCGTAAGTGGATATGAAGGCATTAAATTTCAGTTCGGATCTACAATTATCTTAGTCATACTTTACCAGATACTTGACATCCACAATTTTATTGTGCCAATTTTTGTAAAGATTACACCTTTTGACAAATCAATTTAAAATAGTAATAAAAGGTTTAGTGAGATTTTAGTGGATTTAATATTACACCTTCAAATCAAGTGACTGTCTTTTCTAAAGTGGATATAAGGCATTAAATTTCATTTCGGATCAACAATTATCTTAGTCATACTATACCAGATACGGACATCCAGCCCTCACAAAACAAATGCACAAACAAACACACACAGCAAACACAAAACAGCCCCAGTACAAAAACACCCACCCAACAACACCAACACCAGGACATCACAGCAAAACACACCAACAAGAAAAAACCAAATACACACAAGACAAACGAACAAACCCAAACACACAGATACCACACCACACCCCCAAACACACAACGCCAACAAACGAACAACAAACCAGCCAACAAAAGAGACAGACAAAAAACGCCCAAAAAAAATTTTATTGTGCCAATTTTTGTAAAGATTACACCTTTTGACAAATCAATTTAAAATAGTAATAAAAGGTTTAGTGAGATTTTAGTGGATTTAATATTACACCTTCAAATCAAAGTGACGTGTCTTTTCGTAAGTGGATATGAAGGCATTAAATTTCAGTTCGGATCTACAATTATCTTAGTCATACTTTACCAGATACTTGACATCCACAATTTTATTGTGCCAATTTTTGTAAAGATTACACCTTTTGACAAATCAATTTAAAATAGTAATAAAAGGTTTAGTGAGATTTTAGTGGATTTAATATTACACCT
>CM032645.1:3551216-3673706 GCA_019097785.1 Fraxinus excelsior | reverse complement strand
TTTGTTCCACTTCTCATTATTCCATATTTTCCCATATCAAATTCAAACATGTGGGGATCCCTTATATAGTAGTTGGAACATCCATACCAAGAGACACATCTCTTAGAATTTATATCTCTCCATAAAGAGACACAATTACATCTCTACATAAAGAGACAATTATTGAAAATAATACCACAAGTTATGATCTCCAAGAGTCATAATCCATATGAAAAGACACATCTTTTCATCTACATATTTTCTAGAATATTTCACAATATTCCATATAATTTTTCAATAATTCAAAATTTGGCTTAATTTCTCATTCACCAAATAATATATTTCCAACAAACTGATCATATGCTCTCGATTCTTTTAACATCGCCAATTTTCAGATAAATAACATTTTGGTTCCTAATGTTTTGGATCCAAATTATACTTGGAGCAATTGCAAGACTGATTTTAGAAGTTGCTCCCATAGTCAGCTCCAAAAAATTCAAGGTACTATAAGTTGTTTATCTAAATATTTCAACCGATCTTTTGCTTTCAATTGAAATGATGTTGTTACTATTTAATGAGATTTTCACGATTCAGGCTGGAAATTATAAATGCATTGACTGGAGTTGGTGTCCCTTCTTCAAGAGAATACTATATAAATTCGTGTTATACACTTTACAGTCAACTGTCTTGTTTTTTTTCTCTCATATTTTTCTATTTATGAAATTCTTTCCTACTTGTCATGTTTGCATTTTTTATTTGTTTTTCTTATTATTTGGGCCTTGGGGGTAGCCTATAAATCAGTTTAATAATTTATAAGATCAAAAAAATCTACTTCGTGCCATTCATTACTCTGCGGAAAATATAACCAAAATGCTTTAATGAAGCAGGTGTGCCTACACTCTCTCCTCATTGTAAACTTTCAAAATAAAAATTTAATCTTTAAGCTACAGATTAATTGTAGTGGATGAAAACCCACCATATGTTAAGGTTATTCATTTAAGAAAGTCAAAAAAAAAAAAAAAAGGGATATGTGTCATAGTTTTAAGCTCGCTTTTACCCAAGTGCATCCCTCCTCCCTGGAACCGACTTCAAAACAAATGCAGAGTGGGATATCAGATTTTACAAACTTACATATTTTGTTGAAGACTCAAACTTGGTTATGAATATTTGAAACTGAAGTTGAGTTTCATCAGTTTGTCCATTCATTAACAAAATCAATCCAAGTAGCAATGTTACATCTTTTAATATAGTTGATTGATTCTGTCTGCTTTTATCTGTTTGCCACTTTTCCAGGCTATCTTTCCTTGAGCATTTGCTGAGAAGGACTATCATAAAGCACCTAAATGCATATTCTTAGGTACGTTATTTCTTTCAATTCATAAAGCATGGAGGGGATCTGTTAGGTTGTGCGGAAATTGGTAGTGGCAAAACTGCTGCATTCACCATACATATGATACACGTTTTGGTTTTTACTTCCACTTTCAATTTTATCCATAATCTTATTTAGCTATGTAACCCTATCATGGATATTCACTATATTTTCTTCTTCTATTATAACTTATGTTTTTTCATCCATGAACCATTACCTGCCTTAGCTTACAGATGAATTGATTTTGTTTTTCTACCTAATTATTACTACCTGCTTCTGTATTTTTATTTCAATTACAGAGAGATTTTGCTTAATTTCTATGTCACTTGAGGAAAAAAGAAACTTGATGAAATTATCATTTTCAAGCAAATTATTATATTTCGTCTTGTAAATTACTACTTCCTCGTTCAAATTTTAGATTATCCCTTACATCTTTACCAAACATTATTTCTTTTAAACAAATGTATTTATTAAAATTTTCTAATACAAGTCGCCATCAATTCTTAACATTCAAGATGCTAACATTACTTTGAAAATAACACAATCTCTCTTCTTTTTAATCGCATATTTTTTAATAAAATAATATTAAACGTAAACTCAAAGTTTTTCATTTTTTGAATCACACACTTTTTTTAAATCACTATTATGAAATATATTTTTCTAAAAACTTAATTATAATGGAGCTCAAACATGGGCATATTATCTCTCTCTCCCTGTATGCTAGAAGAGCCACTTTGTATGGCACTTTTCCAAAGAGTTGTGCCAATTTTAGTTTTACTTCTTTACAAAACGTCTTTTATTATGTACTATCTATTTCTCACATGCAACCTTCCCCATGTCCTTTTTCCCAGACTTTCCTCAACATTTTCCAAGAGTAGCTTTCAGAAATAATGCATCTCAATGAGTTCTTTCACCCCGACCATTTTCCACTTTGGCCTTTGACCACTTAATAAAAAAAAAAAGAAATTGGGAATTTAAGGGCAAAACCCAAAAATACTGCCATTTATCATCACCTCACACACGATCGAAAAAGAGAGAAAAAGAAAAAAAAAAATATCTCAATCGAGATCCAACTGACCAAACCATGGCTCACAGTTGACAACACAACCACTAGCAACAAGTCACCGACGAAGTGATCTCTAACAAGGTTAGTTTTTTTTTTTTATTGTGATTGTGGTTTTGATTTTTCTTCGATGGTATAGTTTGAATTTAATATTTAAAATAGCTTATTTGTTGATTATTTGGAAGATGGTTGATTAGTAGTAGTGATTTTGGAGGGAGAGGGGAGAATTTCAATTTTATGGCTGGAGATCGCCATGAATTTAATAGTCATCATTGACTATTTGGTGGGAAGGCCCAGACTGTTAAATGATCTGTGCCGACTGTTACGGTCGACCCAAATCTGTTTTACATTTTTTTAGCTGGGCTGACTGTTTGGGAGAGAGGGATTTCAATTTTATGGCTGGAGATCGCCATTGAAGGTTGGAGATCGTCGGAAATGGCGATTTCCAACCTTACAGTCGTCCGCGACTATTAAATTGTCCGGACTTTTTTTAACAGTCAGCCCAGACTATCAAGGATTTTACATTTTATTAATTATTTAATTTTTGCAATTTTAAATAATAATATAATTATATTATTTGATAAAATGGTCTTTTTATTTTCTTCAATTTTTATTTTATTTTATTTTATCTTGTTTAACAATCGGCCCAACCCTTTTTTTAAAAAAAATTTGATTAATTATTTAATTTTTACAATTTTTAATATTATTTTGATTTTGTATTTAATTTTTCTTTTTATTTTGTTCTTTAATTTTTCTCCTTTTGTTTTATTTTGTTTAACAGTCGGCCCGACTTTTTTTTTACATTTTATTATTTATTTAATTTTGACAATTTTAAATAATATATTTATTATGTATATAATTTTCTTTTTTATTTTGTTCTTTAATTTTTATTTTATTTATATATATATATATATATATATATATATATATAATATATTATATATATATATATATATATATATATATATATATAATTTGAAAATGAAATTAATAAATTAAACATTCTTTTTAACCAAATTACCAAATTCATTTTTTTTTCCTTTTGTTTAAGTTTAAAATTCTTTTTAATTAATTTTTTTTTAAAAACAAATCTTTAGTTTTTCAATTTTACTTAAAATAATATTTATATTCTTTAAAAAATCACTATTATGAAATATATTTTTCTAAAAAATTAATTATAATGAAGCTCAAATATGGGCATATTATGCATGTGTCTGGGCGCACCGTGTAATAAAATTCAGACCGTTATTGAGCAAAAACTGGAACGTTGCATAATTTTTATTAAAACATTCTACACCAATTTAGCCCATTTATTCACCCATTACCAAATTTACCCGTCCCATTTAGAGAAAGTGGAGACTTTGCACATAAAATGGAGGATAAAATGGTTTTTTTACTTTCCAATGTAGACAAAACGTGCAAAGGTTCAAGAAAGTGGGACCTTGTGATTTGATAGAAAAATGGATTTTGGTTTGGGAAAATTGCACCCTGACAGGCCCATATCTCCCTGTATGCCAAAAGAGCCACTTTGTATGACACTTTTCCTAATGTGTGCCAATTTTATACTTTTTTTTTTTTTTTCAATTTTTTTACTTTTGTACAAAACGTCTTTTATTATGTACTATCCATTTCCCACACGCAACCTTCCCCACGTCCTTTTCCCCAGACTTTCCTCTCCATTTTCCAAGAGAAGCTTTCTGAAATAATGTCTCTCAATAATTAAGGTCTTTCCACTTTGGCCTTTGACCACTTAAAAAAAAAAGGATATTGGGAATTTAAGAGCAAAACCCAAAACTACCCTCATTTCTCATCACCTCACACACGATCGAAAAAAGAGAGAAAAATAAAAAAAATCTATCTAGCCGACCAAACCACAGCTTACAGTCGACAACCCAACTACCAGCAACCAGTCACCAGCGAGGTGATCTTTAACAAGGTTAGGTTTTTAGTGTGATTATGGTTTTGATTTTTCTTGAGTGGTATAGTTTGAATTTAACATTTAAAATAGCTTATTTATTGATTATTTAGAAGATGGTTGAGTAGTATTGATTTTGGAAGGGGATGGGGGAATTTCAATTTTATGGCTGGAGATCGCCATGAATTTAACAGTCGTCCTCAACTGTTTGGGGGGATTTCAATTTTATGGCTGGAGATCCAGCCATACAGTCTTCAGCGACTGTTTTAATATTTGGCCAACTGTTAATAGTCCACTAATAGTATAATCAGCCCAGACTTTTTTTAGGAGTCGGCCCATACTGGTAAGGGTTAACTGTTAAATGATCTGGGCCGACTCTTACAGTTGGCTCAAATCTGTTTTATGTTGTTTTTAGCTGGGCTGATTGTTTGGGAGAGGAGAATTTCAATTTTATGGTTGGAGATCGACGCCTTACAGTCGTCGGCGACTATTAAACAATTGGCTAACGGTTAGGGCCAACTGTCCAGACTGTTTTTTTAACAGTCGTCCTAGACTGTTTTATTACATATATAATTTTTCTTTTTTATTTTGTTCTTTGATTTTTATTTTATTTAATTTACTATCATTTTTCTCTTTTTCATTTTGTTTATTCTTTATATATATTTATTTTTGGTAGAATTTATAATTTAAAAAAATGTATTCCTTTTTTAAATTAAATAAATAATTTGAAAATGAGAATTAATAAATAAGACTTTCTTTTTAACCAAATTACGAAATTCATGTTTTTCCTTTTGTTCAAGTTTAAAATTCTTTTTAAACAAATCTTTAGTTTTGTCAATCTTACTTAAAAAAATATTTATATTCTTTAAAAAATCACTATTATGAAATATATTTTTCTAAAAAAATATTTATAATGGAGCTCAAACATGGGCATATTATATCCCTCTCCTTGCATGCCAAAAGAGCTACTTTGTATGGAACTTTTCCTAAGAGAAAATGTATGCCAATTTTATACTTTTGTTTCCAAATTTTTTTTTTTTTACTTCTTTACAAAACGTCTTTTATTATGTACCATCCATTTTCCACACGCAACCTCCCCCATGTCCTTTTTCCCCAACTTTCCTTTCCATTTTCCAAGAGTAGTTTTCTGAAATAATGCATCTCAATAATTGAGTTCTTTCACATGTGAGATTTGATTTAGATGGGTTTCTTCTACTTCTTCGAGCCTTCACTGAGGAAATAAGTGGAAATGGCCGGTTGACCCAGCCATTTTTCCACCTTGGCCTTTGACCACTTTTTTTAAAAAATAGAAATTAGGAATTTAAGAGCAAAAACAAAAAATACCCTCATTTCCCATCTCACACGATCGAAAATAGAGAGAAAAATAAAAAAAATTTAGTTGGGATCCGATCGACCAAACCACGGCTCACAGTCGGCAACCCAACCACCAACAACCAGTCACCTGCGAAGTGATCTTTAACAAGGTTAATTTTTTGTTGTGATTATGGTTTTGATTTTTCTTGAAAGGTATAGTTCGAAGTTAACATTTAAATAGCTCATTTTTGATTATCTGGTAGATGGTTTTGGTGGGGGGGGAGGTGGAATTTCAATTTTATGGCTGGAGATCGTCGGGAATGGATATCTCCAACCTTACAGTCGTTGTCGATGTTAGCAGGGCCGACAACTTGGGGGTGGGATGAGGGAATTTCAATTTATGGCTGGAGATTGCTTCGCTTACGGTCGTCGTTGACTATTAATAGTCGGCCAACGGTCTTGACCGAGACTTTTTTCCTAAGAATGTGTGCCATTTTTATTTTTATCCATTTCCCACATGCAATCTTCCCCATGTCCTTTTTCCCAAACTTTTCTCTCCATTTTCCAAGAGTAGCTTTCTGAAATAATGTCTCTCAATAATTAAGTTCTTTCACATGTGAGATCTGATATAGATAGGTTTCTTGTACTTCTTCGAGCCTTCACTAACGAAATAAGTGGAAATGGCCGATTGACCCGACCATTCTTCCACTTTGGCCTTTGACCACTTTGAAAAAAAAAAAGAAATTGGAAATTTAAGAGGAAAACCCAAAACTATCCTCATTTCTCATCACCTCACACACGATCGAAAAAAGAGAGAAAAAGAAAAAAAATCTCATTCGAGATCCAGCCGACCAAACCACGCTCTTAGTCGACAACCCAACCACCAGCAACCAGTCACCGGCGAAGTGATCTTTAACAATGTTAGTTTTTTTATTGTGATTATGATTTTGATTTATCTTGAGTGGTATAGTTTGAATTTTAGGAGGAGTGGAAGGGGGGATTTCAATTTTATGGCTGGAGACCTAGCTATATGAAAGCTCAAGATTGGCTAACCAAGAGGGGAGTGAATTGATTTTTAAAACTTTTTCGTTGACTACACAAGATTTTAATCTAATAATCACACAAATGATAATGAAACAAATCAAACACAAATAGACACGTAGATAATCGAATAAGTTTGCACAAAGTAAAAGAAACGTTAAGTAAAAGAGTTAGAGAGTGCAAACGATTTAATATGGAGGTTTGGTCCAACGCAATGATCTACGTCCCCCGTTACCAAGCTCTCCGTCACGAGCAAGGCCTATTTTACTATGTTGATTGACTTGTGATGCAATCCAACCCTTTACGACGCTTCCAGTGACTTACAACCAATGAGCACCGATTCTTTTACAATGTTGAGCTTTCTGAGACCTTAACTCGACCACAATCCAAAATGAATTTACAAGTTAAATATTCTCTTCTTATCGAATGATAGAATCAAGATTGATAACAAGAAGAGAAGAGGCAAACATTTCAATAGATATCAATGAGTTTGGCTCAAAGTGTTGATATGAAAAACTTCTTAAAGAACTAAAGACTTTCACAAAACTAATCACTCAAAAGTTTTTCAAGAATTTAATGTTTTTGATCTTCTTAAAGATGGAGAATGAGGTAGTTGGGATTAATAGAAGTTTCACTTTAATGCTCAAGAATGGCTAGTTCAAGTGGAGAAATAGTGAGGTATTTATAGTTCTCAAATGGTCAAAAACTCTGTCCTAACAGACGCACTTTACCGGACGTCCGGTAAAATATCGAATGGTCAATTACTTGTTATTTTTGTCAGAATATTGGACCGTTGTGGCCAAAAATTGGTCATACAGGACGTCCGGTACCACCTATTTGGCCTGAAACGCCCTCGTTTTTAAATTTGTCAAATGTAAGTGTTGGATGGACATTTTAAAATGTTTTTCAAAGTATTTGTCCTATTTAAAAGTATATATTGCGAATTTTAACGTTTAAAAAACATATTTTTCAAGTAAAACATTTTGTCGTAAGTTTTGGATAGTAAAATCAAAACTTTGAGTTTGTCACGATACATTAACCAGTATTAAAATGTTTTGCCTTTACATGTAGTCGTAAAACGTCTAAGTACTTAGTTTGAATGATTTGACGTACATTACTTGATTGGTACTTCGACTTGTGTCTTGATTTTCGTGGAGGCAACATTTACGGGGTTTGCAACATCATTCTCAATGGCCTCATTTGTTTGATCTTGTTTCCACGTTGGCTTTTGTATGCAAATTACTTGATCTCGAACTTTGTGCCATCAAAATACTTTTGTGCAATAATCACTATGGACACTTAAATCAATTTGTTTGTAATAAACATATTTTGTTTGTGATAATCAAAATGAGATGTCAACCATAGGTCAAAATTTTTTCCTTTTTTGATTATGACAAACACAATATGATTTGCAAGATATATGTATGAGCAAATTGATAAGAAATAGAAAACAACATTTGCATAAGTATTTCCCCTATGAATTTTACTACGATTCCCCCTGTTTAAGTATAATCATGTAAATCTTGTCTACTTATCTATCTCTTCCCCCTTTTGGCATAAGCAAAAAGCATGGAACCAAACACAAAGAACTTAGTAGAGAGAAGTAACAATATAACATCTAATTATCATTTCATAAATAGTTCATAGTTTGAGTACATAAACAAAACATTCAACCATAGTTTAAGAAGAAAGAAAGAAAAGAACTATGGAGCCAGATGAGGAAGATACGAAAATTGAGTCAACATGTCGGTGAATAAAGTAGTCATCTGCTCTTGCATAGTAGCCTGTCGTGCGATGATCGCATCCTGTTGAGCTTGTATGTGATGGAGTTTTCCGTTCATCCCATCGACTGTGGTAGTGAGGGAGTCGATCCGTCCGCTCAATAGTGTAAACTGATCCTCGAAGAGACCCCAACTGGCAGGAGGTAGAGCACTAGACCGAGGTGTAGCTCGTGAGGTCCCCGTGGCATGCGGTGTGCCCTCGTCGTCGTCCTCTTCCTCAAATGGAAATGTAGACGGCCCATAAGCCAGGTCAAACCCCTTTGTTTCAGCCACCAATTGTCCATTTTTCTTAACTATTTTCATGCGTTTGAGTGTAGTGGAATTGATGGAATAGGAGGGATGATGTTTGAGGAACACCTCGTCATGAAGAGGGATAATGCACTGGTCGAAAAATCAACTTTCCGACCTACAAAAAAAGAATCAAATAGAAAAAGATCAAAACAATTCACTTCATCTCGATGCCCCTTCCGAGGTAATATAACATTGGCGATGATATTTTGTAAAACTTTACAGGGAAGAGTAAGTTGATTTGTAGAGATTTTCTTGATGTTTTCAATATTTTTGCCCGTGATAGGACAACAAACATCAACTGGGTCAAAACCATCAACTGAAGGGTGAGTTTTATGCACGAAAGTTTGAATATCACATGGTTCAAGTTCAAGAATGCTACAAATAAGAGGTTTCGAAACTGGGATTTGAACATTTTTATAAAGCATGTAATGTTGGCATCCCGAGAAGGAAAAGTCATGTTTTAATAAAATTCTCGCATTAACCGTGGATAAGTGTTTTCTTCTATAGTGCAAACAGATGTCCAACCCATGTTCATGATAAAATCCCTCTATTCTAAATGCAGGGGCATCGAAAGTAAAAGAGGGTAGATCAACATTTTTTCGACTAAAATGGGTGACTTTGCAAAGAGATTCGCCGGCGTCTCGGGTTTGAGGTCCATATCTTCTTCCTCGGACTATGGAGATGGAGTACATCATCGAACGGTTTGCTTGAGCCTCTTCCCTCTACCTCGTAAAGTCGTCATTTCAAGACAAATTAAGGTTTTTCGAAAAAAATGGTTTTCAAGACAAATTAGGGATGTGACGTCTCTGTGCGGTGTCACAATCAAACACACCCAATGCATCTATCAAAACATCAACCCCGACACTCCAATGCACCACATGCAACATCCAGCTTTAGTCATCCAACAACCAAGTCTCAATCAACCAAGTTGGTTCAACCAATACAACCGCAACTCGAAACAAAATTCTACACCAAAACATTAATCCAACAATCCCAACCTTAATCAAGGCACAACAATACCACATTCAACACACAAACACTCCAATCATCCCAACAAACCTCAATGCATAAACAAATCCGAAATAATGCCAAAAACCTCCAATATCTCAATGAAAAGAGCAAAAACGTGCAAAGTGATGATAAACTATCACATGAGTTAATCATGAAGCAATATCACGACCCACACACTAGAATGGCCAAAACTACGAAAAATCATGAAGAAAATCGCAAAAATGAGTAAAAAACTAAGATTTTCGAAAAATACTTTCGAATCTTATTGGTTTGATGAAATACCCACTTAACACAATGACTTGAGGTGAGAAAAATGATGTTTAGACACGGATTTTATGTGGGTGATGATAATTTCAGAGAAATCAAGTGGAAATTTGGGGAAAAATGCGAAACCCTTGAAAAAAATGACGTTTTAATTCAAAATAATGCGACATCGCTTGAGCGAGGGTTGAGTGGCAAGCTAGCGAAGCAGCTTCTGCTGATGTTGCTCGAGCATGAGCTAGCGCGAAGCTAGTGAAATTGCAATTGACAAAAATAGCACAAAAATTTAAAAATTCAAAAAAAAAATAGCATTTTTTTTTCTCAAAATAACTAATATATAAACTTCTCAAGTTCTCGACACTTTGATAATTAAAATCAAGGATGCAATCACAAGTCGAACAATATCAAAAAGACTTTCCCACATACACAGTTAAGTTCAAGATGAAGTAAAGTGTATAAATGACTCATGTGTGTAATATGTTACTATTCTCTCGTGAAAACGACTCCAAACCTTAAATTTGTGAGAAAGGACATGTAAAACATCATTGTAAGATAAGTATGATCCCTATTGATGAAAGTCAAACACGAATACATTTTAGGACCAAAAAACGAGCTCAATTATATGATATTTTTCCTTTTATCCCATGAATTTGAACATTTTTTTATCGCTTTTCTCAAAAATAACATCTTATGTGCAGACTCTGTCGATAAAGCGACTAAATTGACCTATATAACGAGCTTTAGGCCGATTAACCCAAGTCAAATGACCATAGGCACCAGGTTATAGGAAACCCCTTGTGCTTAATTACTCGAGTTAAATAGGCTTCAAACATAGTATAAGATGAAACAATTAAGTATCCAATTTTTTTATTTTATTTTCATCATAAATGTAACAATGCATGGAGACTATCACGAGCTAAGGTCATCTAAACCTAGGTCAATTCATGTTCGAGGTCACTCTACTAACATGTTACTGTCATCCTAAATCTCACACATACGGTTCAGACTCATTTACAAGATCATAGTGTGTGCAGTGCAGAAATTACGTGATAACACAGTACTCAATACTCCACGTTAAACCGAACCAAGCAATGGAATTAACAGTGCAAAACAGATAAATGCTTACTTGGTCATACATAACATGTTTAAAATCTTAACAATATGTTGTTTGCAAACATAAAATATTTTTGTATTTTTCTTATTTTTCAATTTTTCTGAAAAACCATACTTAAAGCAAACAAATGCAAAGAAATAGAAACATTAAAAAAAAAGTGGGATACATGCATGAATGAATGGATACAATGAACTGCACATGCATGCACCTAAACACCAAATCAGGGCGAACTTTGAATGCCCTTACCATGAAGAGCACGACCATTTTCACGACCTTTGAAGTCGCTCATCTTGACCCAAACTTTCTTAGAAGCAGAAGATGATTGAGTTAATCGAGTCATCATCTTAGTTAAATGGCTGACTTGACCGGCAAGAAAGTCAACCTTATTGGTGAATTCCAGATTCTTACTTCTATTCCCACGGTTATGACACCTAGGTCGAATGTGTCCCACTACACCACAGTGGTGGCAAGTGGAATGAACCGTGGCTCAAACGTACTCGATGGTAGTTGTCGATAAGTAGGGCGATTGACCCTATGCTATTCAGTAGGTCTCGATCCAATGGCATGCTTACCTTTGAGTTTCAGATAAGAAATCTTATAAGCTTTGTTTGTGGTAGGAACGAACGTGATCTTGGATGTACTAGCTGTAGCATCATGGTTATGAACATAACCCAGACCATGTCTGTCACCCGCACGCTTGTTCATCCCAAGCAGATTATCCTACTTCTGTGACCCACTCATGAATGATTGGAGTTGGGCATTAGATTTATCAAGATCAGACGTTAATGATTTAACTTTAATCTCCAACTTTTCATTGACGAGCTTCAACTCATTTACTTCTTGGTCGAGTCCTGAAGGTCACTCAACAATTTTTCACGTCCAAGCTCAAGCTCGTTCACCTTTTTCAGAACGGCTTTGTTGACCTTTTTGATCTAAAGACTCTCCTCAAACAATTCACGATAAGACTCGTGAATGTCCGTCTCGTCATCAGACTCTTCATCGGACATCTTACTCTCATTCTCTCCTTTTCCATCTTTAATCGTACGGTTGGATTCGATTGCAACAATCGAGGTGAAGGCCATAAATTTTTGTTCATCCTCACCACCAGATGCCTCATTCCGAGAACATGAATCCGACTCCTCATCACTCATGGTCACAGCTAAAGCCTTACGCCTTTCCTTAGTTGAGCTCCTATTTAGAGTAGGACATTCATTCCTATAGTGACTGTAATCCTTGCACTCATGGCATTGGACGGATTAAGTTTTCTTAGCGGGAGTCCTAGAGGTGTTCTTCTCACATCTACCTCTCGAGTGTTTATTAGGGACCTCACTACTTTATGCCCGAAGCTTTCTCTTATTCCTCATCACCTTTTGGAATTTTTTAACAAAATACGCAATTTCGTCGTCCCTAAGTGTCTCAGTGTCAGTGGACTCTCTCTCATCTTCTCTAACAGTGTTGATGGTGATGGATTTCTATTTCTTAGGCTGTGCTAAGGTCAGTTTATAAGTTTGGAGGGATCCTACGAGTTCTTCTATTTTAACGCTGTCTAGATCATTACTTTCTTCAATTGCAGTTACGTTAGGTCTAAACCTCTCAGGTAGGGATCTAAGAACTTTACGAATGATTTTCGACTAGGGGATCCTTTCGCCTAGATTAAAACCATAGTTCACAATATCATTCAACTTAGCATAGAACTCATCAAATCTCTCATAAGTTCTTTAAATCTAGACGTCAACATTTGCAATTTGGAGTTTTTTTTAACAATTTTAGTACCCTCATGAGTTGTCTCCAAATTATCCCAAACTTTATTCGATGTCTCACACAGACACTCTCTTAAATTTCTCAGGAGACAGCCATAAACAAAGGATGCAAACCTTTACTATTCCAATTACATTCATCCAAGTTTGTTTTAGTCCACAAAGAAATATCAGTGGGTGTAACTACACTTGCAACAGTTGTTGTAGGTAGAGTCCACTCATTTTGCACACAAATCCATATACATTCATCCAACGCCTTAAGAAAATCTCTCATTCGAACTTTTTAGTTACTGCCATCAAAATATGGCGAAACAGATAAAGAACTACTCATCTAGACTAAATCAAATAAGAGTCAGGAATCAAAATTAAGCTCTAATACCAATTGAAATTTTGAAGTTCGACCTTAACAATACTTAGAGGGGGTGAATATGTATTTAACGTGGAATTAAAAACAATCACGAATTAAACATCAATAAGTCACTTTCAATTCTTATTTAGATGGTTAATCATGAAAGTCAAATTATTCTATATTGAATTACTGCAGTTTGCATATCATAAACAATAAAAAATAAAGCAGTAAAGAATACAAGAATTTTTCATGGAGAAACCCAACTGGGAAAAACTCCGGACACTTTGCCAATCAATCCACTATAAACGATTTTGTACTTAGAGTCTAACAGACTAGACGACGACACGAACTATCTGATCCTGACTGCAATTCTGACAGCTCTTCTGAATTCTGTGCTCCCATGCACCAATTTAAGCTGCAATAACCAATGCTATCTTAGAACTCCGCTATCCTGCAACAGTCCCTAGCTTGGTAGAATTGCCTATCAAGTTAAGTCCTTTTGTTCATAGAATTTGCCAATTACAAAATCAACTAAAACCTAACACAAACATTTCCTACAAATGGGGTTTCTTCTCCTGTTGAAATTGCCCTTGAGCTCGGTTGTGGTTCTGACTTTGATTTTGATTTCCACCCCAAGCGGAATTAGGATGATTTCTATACCTCGGGTCGTAAGTGTCAGAATGAGGGTTGTTGTTCTGACGTTGACCCCACTATGGATGCTCCACGTGCTCCGTTCCTTGTGAAAGGATAGGACACTTAGTTGTGCCATGTTTTGCTCCACACTCCTCACAATTGGACTTTTTTACTTATGTTGAGCTTGATGTTCGTGATATGCTCTCCACCTTGTGAAATAAGGAATCAATCTTTGTAGATAAGGTCGAATACGTATCTACCTCGTAGACTCCAACTGATTTCTTTGGACTTCCACGTAGACCACATGGCTAAAGTGCGAGCCATTCTTTCAAACAACTCCCAAACTCCAGCGACCATTCTTATGGTTAAAGAGCCATTTGATAAGGACTCAACCATGTCCCTATAATTCAAAACAAGATGGAAGAAAGAAAAAGTTGGTTTATATATATATATATAGGCAAGATACTTATATTATTTATAAGGCAAGACCCTATAAATAAGATTCTATACATTAGGGTTAAATATATTTCTATAACACTCCCCTTCAAATTGGAGCATAAATGTTTATCATGCTCAGCTTGTTACAAAGATAATCAATCCGAACCCCATTTAAAGCCTTTGAAAAGATATCTTCCAGTTGTTCTCATATTTTCACATACCCTATAGAAACTAAATCTTGCTGAATCTTCTCACGAATGAAATGACAATCAATCTCAATGTGTTTCGTTCATTAATGAAAGACTGGATTAGATGCAATATGAAGTGCAACTTGGTTATCACACCATAACTTAGCCGGTATTGAAATTTTGAGACTCACTTCAGTGAGGAGCTGATGTATCCATATTATTTCACACACAGACTTAGCCAAAGCTATATATTTTGATTTTGCACTCGAACGTGAAACCATACTTTGCTTCTTGCTTTTCCATGAAACCAAATTTCATCCAACAAATACACAATAGATGAATGTAGACTTCGATCTTTCTTGAATCCTGCCCAGTCAGCATCTGAAAAATATTCGATCCTAGTATGACCATGATTGCCATACAGAATTCCTCTCCCAGACATTTATTTTAAGTAGTATAAAATTTATTCTACAACTCTCCAATGATCGACAGTTGGGGAAGACATATACTGACTTACTATACTAACTGAATAGATAATATCTGGACGAGTCACAGTAAGATTTTTCAACTTCCCAACCAGTCTTCTATATCTCTCAGGATCTTCAAACAATTCACCACATTTTGTAAGCTGCAAATTAGGAACCATTAGAGTGCTATATGGCTTAGCCCCTAATTTTCCTGTTTTAGTCTACAAGTCAAGCACATACTTTCTTTAAGATAAGAGGATCCATTTCTTACTTCTCATCACCTCAACACCTAAGAAATACTTTAGTGTTCCTAAATCCTTTGTGTGAAACTGACTATGAAAAAAAGATTTGAGAGATAAAAGGTGTCAGAGTAATCAACCCCATATGTTTGAGCATATTCCTTAGCAACAAGTCGAGTTTTTAATCTAGCAACAGTCCCATCAGGATTGACTTAATTACGAAAACCCATTTACATCCAATAGCCTTTTTTCTGCATGTAAGTGTACCAGGGTCCAATTACCATTGTCATCCAAAACATTCATTTCCTCAATCATAGCATTACACCATCCAAGATGAGATAGGGCTTCATGAACAGTCTTAGGAATAGTAACAAAGGAGCAAGATGATGGTGATAAATGGTTATAGGATACAAACGAAGATACTGGATAAGTACATTGACATTTACCTTTGCAAAGTGCAATAGAAAGATCATCGCTCGAACTGGGAACAGGATCTGATGATGAAGGAACCGGTGCAGAACATGACACATGAGGTGGAGGAATATGAACCAAATCAGGAGCAGTAGGTTGTTGGTGGCGATGATAAACCTGTTTTATAGGTAGCGTATCAGGAGCAGATGAAGGAAGATTAGAACTAGGGAAGGTAAAAGTATAGATTAATAAATCATCATCCTCCAACAGACTGACAGGACCTGAAGATGAAGCAAATGGTGTTTATTCTAGAAATATAACATCAGAAGACATAAGGTACCTGTTAAGAGTGGGACAGTAATATCAATACTCTTTTTGCACACGAGAATATCCAAGAAAGATACACTTTAGAGATTTGAGATAAAGCTTTGTAACATGAGGTTGAACATCCCGAACAAAACACGTACAACCAAATATCTTAGGTTCAATAGAAAATAAGGACTTATGAGGAAAAAAGGACATGAAAGGGAGTCTCACCAGATAGAACGGAGGAAGGCATACGATTAATTAGAAAATATGCGGTAGAGACGACATCATCCCAAAAATGTTTAAGGACCTGCATTTGAAATAACAAAGCTCTGTCAATTTCAACATGTCTATTTTTTCTTTCAGCAACTCCATTTTCTGAGATGGTGTATCTACACAAGAAGTTTGATGGATAATGCCATGCTGAGCCATATAGTTATGGAAGTATTCTGATAAATATTCCTTAGCATTATCACTTCTCAAAATTTGTATAGAAACATTAATTGAGTTTTGATTTCAGCACAAAAAGTTGTACAATGAGAGGACAGTTATGAACAATTTTTCATTAAAAATAACCATGTCATTTGAGAATAATCATCAACAAAGGTAACAAAGTATTTAAACCCAGCTTTAGACCCAATAGGTTATGGACCCCAAACATCGGAAGTAAACTAACTCAAAATGAGTATTAGCTCTTTTATTAACTCTAGGACTAGAGCTCAAATGATGATATTTGGCAAAATGATAAGACTCACAATCCAATGAAGATAGACTAGAAAACTGAGGATAAAGTTTCTTTAACACAGGTAACGAAAGATGACCAAGTTGACAATGTGTGTCAAAAGGGGTCACAACCCCAGAACATGCAACAAACTTTGGTAGTTGTGTATCAAGAATGTAGAGGCCTCCAGACTCATGTCCTTTACCAATAATCTTCTTCGTCATAAAATCCTGAAACAGATGAAAATCAAGATAGAATGAGATACAACAATTAAGAGAGCGAGTGAGCTTACTGACCGAGACTAAATTAAAAGACATGTTAGGTAAACTTAAAACAAATTGTAAATAAATTGTGGGTGTTGGGATAATTGTGTCGGACCCCAGAACATGAGATGTAAATCTATCTGCTAGAGTAATTGTAGAACTGGAGGCATGTGAATGAAAGGAAAAAAAAATACTAAAATTACCCGTCATGTGATCTGTGGCACCAGAGTCAATGACCCATTTGGAAGATGAGGAAACAAGGAATGTGTTCATTTTACCTGAATCAGCGATGACAGTAATAGAAGTAGATGAAAGACTTTAGAGATTTATGATATTCTGGGAACTTGGCATACTCATCTGCAGGTATTAGAATATGCTTAGAAGCATCATTAGTAGAGGCAACATGTGCTGACTGGTTCGGCTGTTTCTTGCGCTGCAACTTCCTACAATCTCTCTTCACATGTCCTGGCTTATGACAATAGTAACATACAAGACCTCCCGAATCTTGTCCTCGAATACCAAGATTTCGATCATAGTTACTTGAGTTTTTCCCTTTGTTGTCACTCCTAAATGGTTGTTTCCCAGATTCACCGGTACGACTGACAAGAGCACTGTTAGGTTGAATAGAAGCTGAATTTTTTGTACGAAATACCCTACTAAAAGCTTCTTCCAAAGAGGATATCTCAGGGCTAGAGAGAATTTGAGATTTAGCAATCTCAAACTCAGAAGGAAGACCAGCCAAGAAGCTCATAACCGCCATCTTTTCTCTCTGAGCTTGCTGGACTTTCACGTCAGTACTGAATGGAAGTAGCATATTAAGCTCCTCATGAGTCTTCTTAAAGTCCATAAAATAGTTAGTAAGAGATTTGTCACATTTTTCTGCACGATAAAAGGCTTGACACACCTCATAAGTATGTTTGATATTTCCTTTGCTAGAGTACACAAACTCCAAATAATTCATCAATTCTTTCACATGTTCACAATGATTTATCAAACCAACCACCTCACTATCAATAGAATTACGTATTTGCAAAAAATAGACTAGCATCATCTCTTAGCCATGAGGCTCTTGAGTCATCACTGGGCGGTTCATTAGTAAAGTGATTATCGATAGTAATACTCCGCAAATACAATCTAACAGTTTTACTCCAATCTAAATAATTAGATCTTTTAAATTTATGTTTCGTGATTTTTGACATCATATGAATCATATCAAACATAACAACAGAAGTCTTTTCCTCCATATTATCAAATATCAGGTGAATAATAGAACAAAAATCACAACCGAGTCAAAATACTTGAAGAACCCGAACCTGTCCCCAAAATAGATCCCACACCGAAGAGATGTTGATCCAAACAGGTAGAGAAAACATAAACAATGAAGCAAAAGTTGCACTTTACCGGAAAATAAATAGCTGGAACAGACTCAGCCGGTGTTTCTGAAGCCCAAAGTGTTTCTTTACTCGAACAGGACTGGGAAGATCAAATAGATACTCATATTAGCTTTCTGACATTGCAATGGACGTCAGCTATGCTAATAAAGACTAAGCAACTTCCAGATTTTAGTTTCAAACTTCAAAGGTATTGGACTAGAGCTCAACGCTTTCCTGGAGCTGCCCAAGGTCTCCTTTTACTTGAAGAAGATGGGGAAGATAGAGAAATGGCCGAAAAAGAAGAGACCTAAGAAACCAACGACTGCAGCAAAGCCGCAACTGGCGGAGCGATTCGAAAGAGGATCGGTGAATAGCGTAAACCCCTAGCACCGGCGACTACAGCTACCCTAGCATTGGCGACTGGTGGTCAATTTTCTTCCAAGGATGAGAAACCACACACCACTCTGATACCATGTAATCTGAGACAAGATGGAAGAGAGAAGAAGTTGGTTTCTATTATTCACATTAATCACTTAGGTTTTGATTTCTATATATATATATATACAAGATACTTATATTATTTATAGGGCAAGTCCCTATAAATAAGATTCTATACATTAGGGTTAAATATATTTCTATAACACTCCTGAAAGTTGGAAGTAGTCCCGTGTATAAAAATTTGATTTGTGATGGTTTGTCGAACCCATGTTGAGGGCATTTCCATAGCATGTTCTTAAGTTCGTTCCATGCCTCATCAAATAACTCTAATCATCAAATAACTCTAATTCATTCTGACTAAATATTGATATTTCGTGCCTCAGTCTCACAGCATCAGCTGGTGAGAAAAATTTTGTGCAAAATTTGTGAGTCAGATCGTTCCAAGTAGTGATACTTGCCACATGGAGTGAATCTAGCCATTCAAGTGCCTTATCCTACAGTGTGTGTGGAAATAACCTCAGCCTGATTGTATCTTTTGATATCCCTCAATACCTGAAATGTTGACACATATCCAAGAAGCGGGATACATGTGTATGTGGATTCTCGTTGACCATCTCTTAGAATTGGTGTCCGTTTTGGAAGAGTTGGATGACATTAATCTTCAACTGAAAGTTTGGCTGTTCGAATGTGGGGTAGACAATGCTAAATTGACTTTGACCAACGAATGGTGACAAGAAATCCCCAAGAAAAGCATTCCCATCGTATTGTGCCTCCGCATTGGTTGGAGCTGCAAGATTTACCCTCGGTTCCAATTGTTGATCAGCCGTTAGTATTTGTCTTTGATTTTCCTACTGTGTTGTTCTAGCTATCCTTTGCATGCGATGAAAAGTTCGTTTAATATCCAAATCTGTTAGAAATAGTTCATTGCCAACTGATCTTCGCATACAAGGCCTGAAGGCAAGAACAATAGTAGCACTTAGCTCAGCCTAAATAGAAAAATTGAATAAAATATAATATGTAAATTAAAATTAAAGACAAGTTCAAATTAGTATCTAAGTAACAAAAATCAAACTAAAATCAATCCCTCGAAACGGCGTCAAAAACTTGTACGAAAATATTTGTTCGTTTTAAAACCACTGCAAGTGTACATTTCATTACCAAGTAATAAAGTGGAATTGTACAGTTCCGGATATCATCCCACAAAGATTGAATTAATTTGATTCCAAATACTAAGACCTTAACCGAATATATGGAAATTGAGATGATTGTAAAGATTTGTAACTAAACTAAAATTATGTATGCAATTTAACTAAATTTTACTAACTAAATGCAATTAAACGTTTGAATGCAAATTAAATGTTTCTTATGAATAACAAATGAGTACTAGGATCATGAATCTCCATGCAATACTCGCTTTTATATCTAGTTCCACAATATCACAACATGTTTGATAATTTGAAGAATCAATGATCCTAACCTATCCAACAATCTCTATCGAGAATTGTTGGACCTATTCATGTAAATTACCCGACTATATCTCTATGACGAATTTAAATTCACAATAATGCATATAGTTTTATGATCACTTGGAGATTCACGCAAAACATAGGGATATATCTCTATCCCCTATCGAAGCTTATGATGATTAATACCTTGTCAAATCTATTCGCATTCTCTCGAATGCATGAAATAGATCACTACACTCACACAATCACATACATAATAATTGTGAAAACAATAAGTGAATAAAAATAATTCAAATCTCAAAACATGTCTTAATTGTCAAATATTGCAAAACTAGAACCCAAAGTTTACATAGCAAGGTTCATAAATCTCCTAGCACAAGAATAACTAGCCTAACATGGAAAAAAGAATAAAATACGAAAATAATGTAATAGAAGACATCACCAAATAACAATTACGCTTGAAAAACCGAGAATCTTGTTGTCGTCCCTTGAAATACTTGCTTCAAGAGCTTCTTCAAGATGTATTCTAGGGTTCTTCTATCTCATATGACGTCTCTCCCTTCGTTCTGGATGTTTTTCGACTTTTATACTTGACCTAGATTTGCTTTCTAAAGTGGTTTAATGAGAAAAGGAAATCAGAAAATTCGCAACAAAAAAATAACCATGCAGCCACATGGTATGATTCCATGGGACCGCATGGAGCATCAAACTGCCCCCCTTTTATGCATGTTGAGGTGTGTGATGAGAATTTCATTTTCTTCATTCTAGTTCTCGAACTTCATTTTCTCTTGTTTTGGTCTCTTTTGGTCGTTCTTTCCCTTCTATCATCCCACGCATCCCTCGACTTATGATCTAGCTCGTGTATGTTCTTGAGTTGGGCCTCGGGTCATCTTTTGGCTATTTGCATTTTGGTCCTTGAACTTTCATTTTCTTCATTTCTGATCCTTTTTCGCCAATCTTCTCTTTCGTTCCATCAAGTCCATCAATATAGTGCTACAAAACGAAATTAGATAGAATTAAGCCATATTCAAATGTTTTTGTCAACAATTAGTCATGATATGTGGCCCAATAAGTGTTGGAAAATGCACTTATCACTAGAAACCAAGTTGTGTAAGTATAATGTAAATTCGAAAAAATTATGTTTGACAAAATTAACAATTACTTTGAAGCAAAATAAAACATCCTACAGGTCTCACTTTTATTAATTATCAAGGACTCTAGACACACTAACACGGAAAAACCTACATGATGTATAATATGTCCATTTTTGGATTGAAAATATCAATTGATATACTTCATTTGTTGCTTTTTTGAAGTACCTGTATCTTCGGGATAAGGGGTGCCTCCTGACAAAAGTTAATTTCTTTCCTGGTAACTCAATTTTTAAAACTTTATAAATGCAAGCAATTATAGTCATACAAAATCTCAAATCATAATCCAAGAAGCAAAAAGAACTCACCCGATGCAAGTACAAGAAAAACCATAAGCAGCAGAAGAGAAAACTTGATTTTCACCTTGAGGATCTCAAACGAAAGAAAACCAAATATTAGGTAATATTGCTTTATAAAGTGATTATTGACATCTAAAACCCATATTCTGGTTTCATTTTTATAGTGTAGGAAGCCTAATCTCATTAAATTTAGTGGCAAATCCATTTTTCAAGTGGATACAAAGGCATTAAATTCTAGTTTGGATAAGCAAATATCATAGTCAAACTCTATCACATACTTGACATCTACAATTTTATTGTGCCAACTTTTGTAAAGATCACACCTTTCGACAACTGAAATTAAAATTACAATAAAAGGTTTAGTGATATTTTAGTGGATTTAATTCACACATCCAAATCGAAGCTATGAGTCTTTTCGTAAGTGGATATGAAGGCATTAAATTCCATTTTGGATTTGCAATTATCTTAGTCATACTTTATCATATACTTGACATCCACATCCACAATTTTATTTGCCAACTTTTGAAATGATTACACCTTTTGACAACTCAAATTAAAATTGCAAGGAAGGTTTAGTGAGATTTTAATGGATTTAATATTACACCTCCAAACCGAAGCGGTGTGCCTTTTGCAAGTGGATATAAAGGTATTAATTTCCAGTTTGGATATGCAATTATCTTAGTCATTCTTTATCAAATACTTGACATCTACAATTCTATTGTGCCGATTGTTGAAAATATTACACCTATTGACAATTCAAATTAAAATTGCAACGAAGGTTTAGTGAGATCTTAGTGGGTTTAATATTACACCTCCAAATTGAAGTGATGTGTCTTTTTGAAAGTGGATATAAATGTATTAAACTTCAATTTAGATATGCAATTATCATAGTCATACTTTACTAGATAATTGACATCTACAATTTTATTGTGCCAATTTTTGTAAAGATTACACCTTTTGACAACTCAAACTAAAATTGCAATGAAGGTTTAGTGAGATTTTAGTGGATTTAATATTGCATCTCCAAATCGAAGCAATGTGTCTTTTTGTAGGTGGATACAAAGGCATTAAATTCTAGTTTGGATATGCAATTATCTTAGTCATATGTTATCAAATAATTGACATCTACAATTTTATTGTGCCAATTTTTGTAAAGATTACACCTTTTGACAACTCAAATTAAAATTGAAATGAAGGTTTAGTGGATTTTAGTGGGTTTACTATTATGCCTCCAAATTGAAGGTGTGTATCTTTTTGTAAGTGGATATAAATGCATTAAATTCTAGTTTAGATATGCAATTATCTTAGTCATACTTTACCTGATACTTGACATCTACAATTTTATTGTGCCAATTTTTGAACAGATTACACCTTTTGACAACTCAAATTAAAATTGCAATGAAGTTTTAGTGAGATTTTAGTGGGTTTAATATTATACCTCCAAATTGAAGCGATGTGTCCTTTTGTAAGTGGATATGAATGCATTAAATTCCAGTATAGATTTGCAATTATCTTAGTCATACTTTACCAGATACTTGACACCTACAATTCTATTGTGCCAATTTTCTAAAAGATTACACCTTTTGACAATTCAAATTAAAATTGCAACGAAGTTTTAGTGAGATCTTAGTGGGTTTAATATTACACCTACAAATTGAAGCGATGTGTCTTTTTGTAAGTGGATATAAATTTATTAAATTTTAGTTTAGATATGCAATTGTGTTAGTCATACTTTACCAGATATTTGACATCTACAATTTTATTGTGCCAATTTTGGTAAAGAATACACCTTTTGACAACTCAAACTAAAATTGCAATGAAGGTTTAGTGAGATTTTAGTGGATTTAATATTACACCTTCAAAACGAAGCGATGTGTCTTTTTGTAAGTGGAAATAAAGGCATTAAATTCCAATTTGGATATGCAATCATCTTAGTCATACTTTATCAAATACTTGGCATCTAAAATTCTATTGTGCCAATTGTTGAAAAGATTACACATTTTGACAATTCAAATTATAATTGCAACGAAGGTTTAGTGAGATCTTAGTGGGTTTAATATTTACGAAAGTACATTTGACACGTCATTTTTCAATATGTATTTGGTTTATTTAATTATTTGAACAATATTATCATTAATTTTGTTGTCAATTATTTAGTTATGATAATTGTACATTTGGCAAATTCATTCTGCTTGATTAAATAGTAAATAAAACTCATTGAAAAACTTTTTCAGTAAACTGCACATACGGTACGGTATGTTTGTTGCATATCCGGTAAGTTGCAAATATGGTTAATTGCATATCCGGTATATGTGTCGTAAATTCGGCATTTTTTAAACTGACAGGAAGTGGAAAAATATTTTTCGAATGATTATATTTTTATTATAATTCAATAATTTCAATAATACATCACTTTTCATTTTTCGATATACATTTAATTATTTCAATAATACACTACTTTTGGTTTTTCAATATGTATTTAATTTATTAATCATTAGACTAATTTGAGCAATATTATCATTAGTTATTTTGTCAATTATTTAATCATGATGAATGTAGACTTGACACGTCTTTTTTTCAATATGTATTTGATTTATTTAATTATTTGAACAATATTATAATGAATTATGTTGTCGATTATTTAGTTATGATTAAAGTACATTCGACAAATTCTTTCTACTTGATTAAATAGTAAATTAAAGTCATTAAAAAAAACTTTTTCGGTGAGATACATATGCGGTATGTTGCAAATCGGGTACGGTATGATAGTTGTATATTCGGTAAGTTGAAAATACGGTAAGTTGCATATCCGGTATATATTGTAAATACGATATTTGTTAAACTTGCCGGGATTGGGGAAATATTTTTTGAACGATACTATTTTTATTATAATTCAATAATTTCAACAATACATTCCTTTTCATTTTTAAATATATATTTAATTATTTCAATAATACATCACTTTCCGTTTTTGATTATATATTTATTTATTAATCATTTGAGCAATATTAAAATTAGTTATTTTTTCAATTATTTAGTTATGATGAATGTACATTTGACACGTCATTTTTCAATATGTATTTGGTTTATTTAATTATTTGAACAATATTATCATTAATTTTGTTGTCGATTATTTAGTTATGATAAATGTACATTTGGCAAATTCATTCTACTTGATTAAATAGTAAATAAAACTCATTGCATATACGGTACGGTATGTTAGTTGCATATCCGGTAAGTTGCAAATATGGTTAATTGCATATTCGGTATATGTATCGTAAATTCGACATTTTTTAAACTGACGGAAGTGGAAAAATATTTTTCGAACGATTCTATTTTTATTATAATTCAATAATTTCAATAATACATCACTTTTCATTTTTCGATATACATTTAATAATTTCAATAATACACTACTTTTGGTTTTTCAATAAGTATTTAATTTATTAATCATTATAGCAATTTGAACAATATTATTATTAATTATTTTGTCAATTATTCAGTTATGACGAATGTACATTTGACACGTCATTTTTCAATATGTATTTGATTTATTTAATTATTAAAACAATATTATAATGAATTATGTTGTCAATTTTGTAGTTATGATTAAAGAACATTCGACAAATTCTTTCTACTCGATTAAATAGTAAATTAAAGTCATTAAAAAACTTTTTCGGTGAGATACATATGCGGTATGTTGCAAATCGGGTACTGTATGATAGTTTTATATCTGGTAAGTTCAAAATACGGTAAGTTGCATATCCGGTATATATTGTAAATACGGTATTGGTTAAACTTACCGGGAGTGGGGAAATATTTTTTGAACGATACTATTTTTATTATAATTCAATAATTTCAATAATATATTCCTTTTCATTTTTAAATAGACATTTAATTATTTGAATAACACATCACTTTTCGTTTTTTATTATGTATTTAATTTATTAATCATTTGAGCAATATTAAAATTAATTATTTTGTCAATTATTTAGTTATGATGAATGTACATTTGACATATCATTTTTCAATATGTATTTGGTTTATTTAATTATTTGAACAATATTATCATTAATTTTGCTTGTCGATTATTTAGTTATGATAAATGTATATTTGGCGAATTCATTCGACTTGATTAAATAGTAAATAAAACTCATTGCATATACGGTACGGTATGTTAGTTGCATATCCAGTAAGTTGCAAATATGGTTAATTGCATATCCGGTATATTTTTCGTAAATTCGGCATTTTTTAAATTGGCAGGAAGTGGAAAAATATTTTTTGAACGATTCTATTTTTATTATAATTCCATAATTTCAATAATACATCACTTTTCATTTTTCGATATACATTTAATAATTTCAATAATACACTACTTTTGGTTTTTCAATATGTATTTAATTTATTAATCATTTGACTAATTTGAAGAATATTATCATTAATTATTTTGTCATTTATTTAGTTATGATGAATGTACAATTGATGAATCATTTTTCAATATGTATTTATTTAATTATTAGAACAATATTATAATGAATTACGTTATCAATTATTTAGTTATGATTAAAGTACATTCGATAAATTCTTTCTACTCGATTAAATAGTAAATTAAAGTCATTAAAAAAACTTTTTCTGTGAGATACATATGTGGTATATTGCAAATTGGGTACAGTATGACAGTTGTATATCCGGTAAGTTAAAAATATGGTAAATTGTATATCCGGTATATATTGTAAATACGGTATTTGTTAAACTTATCGGGAGTGGGGAAATATTTTTTGAACGATACTATTTTTATTATAATTCAATAATTTCAATTCCTTTTCATTTTTAAATATACATTTAATTATTTCAATAATACACCACTTTTCGTTTTTGATTATATATTTAATTAATTAATCATTTGAGCAATATTAAAATTAGTTATTTTGTCAATTATTTAGTTATGATGATGTACATTTGACACGTCATTTTTCTATATGTATTTTACTTATTTGATTATTTAAACAATATTATCACGAATATTATTAATGTACATTCGACAAATTCATTATATTCGATTAAATAGTAAATTAAAATCATAAAAAAACTTTTCCGGTGAGTTGTATGTACGGTATATTGCATATCCGGTACGGTATGTTAGTTGCATATTCGGTATATATATTAAATACGATATTTGTTAAACTTACCGGGAGTGGATACATATTTTTTTTAACGATTCAATTTTTATTATAATTCAATAATTTAAATAATACATTACTTTTCATTTTTAAATATACATTTAATTATTTCGATAATATACTACTTTTCGTTTTTCAATATGTATTTATTTTATTAATCATTTGAGCAATATTATCATTAGTTACTTTGTCAATTATTTAACTATGATGAATGTAGATTTGACACGTCTTTTTTTTCAATATGTATTTGATTTATTTAATTATTTGAACAATATTATAATGAATTATGTTGTCAATTTTCTAGTTATGATTAAAGTACATTCGACAAATTCTTTCTACTCGATTAAATAGTAAATTAAAGTCATTAAAAAAACTTTTTCGGTGAGATACATATGCGATATGTTGCAAATTGGGTACAGTATGATAGTTGTATATCCGGTATATATATTGTAAATACGGTATTGGTTAAACTTACCGGGAGTGGGGAAATATTTTTTGAACGATACTATTTTTATTATAATTCAATAATTCAATAATACATTCATTTTCATTTTTAAATATACATTTAATTATTTCAATAATACACCACTTTTTGTTTTTGATTATATATTTTATTTATTAATCATTTGAACAATTTGAGCAATATTAAAATTAGTTATTTTGTTAATTATTTAGTTATGATGAATGCTCATTTGACACGTCATTTTTCAATATGTATTTGATTTATTTAATTATTTAAACAATATTATCGCGAATTGTGTTGTCAATTATTTAGTTATTATTAATGTAGATTCGACAAATTCATTATACTCGATTAAATAGTATACTAAAGTCATAAAAAAACTTTTTCGGTGAGTTGCATGTACGGTATATTTCATATCCAGTACAGTATGTTATTTGTATATCCGGTAAGTTGCAAACACGTCAAGTTTCAAATCTGGTGTGTGTGTGTGTGTGTGTGTGTGTGTGTGTGTGTGTACACAGTATTTGTTAAACTTACCGAGAGTGGAGAAATATTTTTTTTGATCGATTCTATTTTTATTATAATTCAATAATTTAAATAATGCATTACTTTTCATTTTTAAGTATACATTTAATTATTTCAATAACTACTTTTCGTTTTTGATTGTATATTTAATTTATTAGTCATTTGAGCAATATTAAAATTAGTTATTTTGTCAATTATTTAGTTATAATGAATGTACATTTGACATGTCATTTTGAATTGTGTATTTGATTTATTTAGTTATTTAAACAATATTATCGCGAATTATGTTGTCAATCATTTAGTTATGATTAATGTACATTCGACAAATTCATTATACTCGATTAAATAGTAAATTAAAGTCATTAAAAAAACTTTTCCATTGAGTTGCATGTACGGTATGTTAGTTGCATATCCGGTAAGTTGCATATCCGATATATGTGTCGTAAATTCGATATTTGTTAAACATATCAGAAGTGGAAAAATATTTGTTGAACGATTCTATTTTTATTATAATTCAATAATTTCGATAATACACTAGTTTCCATTTTCAACATGTATTTGGTTTATTAATCATTTGAGCAATTTGAGCAATATTTTAATTAGTTATTTTGTCAATTATTAAACTGTGATGAATGTAGTTTTGACATGTCATTTTTCAATACGATTTGTTTTATTTAATTATTTAAATTATATTATCGCGAATTATGTTGTTAATTATTTAGTTATGATTAATGTACATTCGACAAATTCATTATACTCGATTAAATAGTAAATTAAAGTCATTAAAAAAACTTTTCCATTGAGTTGCATGTACGGTATGTTAGTTGCATATCCGGTAAGTTGCATATCCGATATATGTGTCGTAAATTCGATATTTGTTAAACATATCAGAAGTGGAAAAATATTTGTTGAACGATTCTATTTTTATTATAATTCAATAATTTCGATAATACACTAGTTTCCATTTTCAACATGTATTTGGTTTATTAATCATTTGAGCAATTTGAGCAATATTTTAATTAGTTATTTTGTCAATTATTAAACTGTGATGAATGTAGTTTTGACATGTCATTTTTCAATACGATTTGTTTTATTTAATTATTTAAATTATATTATCGCGAATTATGTTGTTAATTATTTAGTTATGATTAATGTACATTCGACAAATTCATTATACTCGATCAAATAGTAAATTAAAGTCATTAAAAAAACTTTTCCAGCAAGTTGCATGTACGATATGTTAGTTGCATGTCCGGTAAGTTGCAAATACAGTAAGTTGCATATCTGGTATATGTGTCGTAAATTCGGTATTTGTTAAACATATCGGAAGTGGAAAAATATTTTTGGAACGATTCTATTTTTATTATAATTCAATAATTTTGATAATCCATTACTGTTCATTTTTCGATATACATTAAATTATTTCAATAATACACTACCTTTTGTTTTTCAATATGTATTTAGTTTATTAATCATTTGAGCAATTTGAACAATATTATAATTAGTTATTTTGTCAATTATTTATTTATGATGAATGAGTTCACTTGACACGTCATTTTTCAATTTATATTTGATTTATTTAATTATTTGAACAATATTATCATAAATTTTGTTGTCTATTATTTAGTCATGATAAATGTACATTTAACAAATTCATTCTACTTGATTATATAGTAAATTAAACTCGTTGAAAAACGTTTTCGGTAAACTACATATACGGTACGGTATGTTAGTTGCATATCTGGTAAGTTTTAAATACGGAAAATTGCATATCTGGTATATGAGTCGTAGATTCGGTATTTGTTATACATACCGGAAGTGGAAAAAATATTTTTTGGACGATTCTATTTTTCTTATAATTCAATAATTTCGATAATACTTCACTGTTCATTTTTCGATATACATTTAATTATTTCAATAATACACTACTTTTCGTTTTTCAACGTGTATTTAGTTTATTAATCATTTGAGCAATTTGAACAATATTATCATTAGTTAACTATGATGAATGTACATTTGACACGTCTTTTTCTCAATATGTATTTGATTTATTTAATTATTTGAACAATATTATAATGAATTATGTTGTCAATTATTTTGTTATAATTAATGTACATTCAACAAATTCATTCTACTCGATTAAATAGTAAATTAAACTCATTGAAAAAACTTTTTCGGTGAGTTGCATGTACGGTATGTTAGCTGCATATCCGGTAAGCTAAATACGGTAAGTTGCATATCCAGTATATGTTGTAAATACGGCATTCATTAAACTTACCGGATGTGGAGAATTATTTTTTGAACGATTCAATCTTTATTATAATTCAATAATCTCAATAATACCTTATCTTTCATTTTTCAATATACATTTAATTATTTCATTAATACACTACTTTTCGTTTTTGATTATAGATTTAATTTATTAATCATTTGAGCAATATTAAAATTAGTTATTTTTGTCAATTATTTAGTTATGATGAATGTACATTTGACATGTCATTTTTCGATATATATTTGATTAATTTAATTATTTAAAAAATATTATCACGAATTATGTTGTCAATTACGGTATTTGTTAAACTTACCGGGGGTGAAGAAATATTTTTTGAACGATTCTTTTTTTATTATAATTCAATAATTTCAATAATACATTACTTTTCATTTTTAAGTATACATTTAATTATTTCAATAATACACTAATTTTCGTTTTTGATTATATTTTTAATTTATTAATCATTTGAGCAATATTATAATTAGTTATTTTGTCAATTATTAATTTATGATGAATGATATCACTTGACACGTCATTTTTCAATATATATTTGATTTATTTAATTATTTAAACAATATTATCATTAATTTTGTTGTCAATTATTTAGTTATGATAAAAGTACATTAGACAAATTCATTCTACTTGATTAAATAGTAAAATAAATCCATTGAAAAACTTTTTCGGTAAACTGCATATATGGTACGGTATGTTAGTAACATATTTGAAAAGTTGCAAATACGGTAAATTGCATATCCGATATATGTCGTAAATTCTGTATTTGTTAAACTTACCAGAAGTGGAAAAATATTTTTTGAACGATTCTATTTTTATTATAATTCAATAATTTCGATAATACATCATTGTTCATTTTTCGATATACATTTAATTATTTCAATAATACACTACATTTCATTTTTCAATATGTATTTAGTTTATTAATCATTTGAGGAATATTAAAATTAGTTATTTTTTCAATTGTTTAGTTATGATGAATGTACATGTGACACGTCATTTTTCAATATGTATTTGATTTATTTAATTATTAGAAAAATATTATAATGAATTATGTTGTCAATTATTTAGTTATGATTAATGTACATTTGACAAATTCATTCTACCCGATTAAATAGTAAATTAAAGTCATTAAAAAAAACTTTTTCGCTAAGTTGCATATACAATATGTTGCATATTCGGTACGGTATGTTAGTTGCATATTCGATAAGTTAAATATGGTAACTTGCATATCCGGTATATGTTGTAAATACGGCATTCATTAAACTTACTGGGTGTGGAGAATTATTTTTTGAATGATTCAATCTTTATTATAATTCAATAATTTCAATAATACCCTACCTTTCATTTTTAATATACATTTAATTATTTCAATAATACACTACTTTTCGTTTTTTATTATATATTTAATTTATTAATCATTTGATCAATTTGAACCATATTAAAATTAGTTATTTTTTTCAATAAATTAGTAATGATGAATGTACATTTGACACGTTATTTTTCAATATGTATTTAATTTATTTAATTATTTAAACAATATTATCGCGAATTATGTTGTCAATTATTTAGTTATGATTAATGTACATTCGACAAATTCATTATACTCGATTAAATAGTAAATTAAAGTCAATAAAAGAACTTTTTCGATGAGTTGTATGTACAGTATGTTGCATATCCGGTACGGTATGTTTGTTGTATATTCGGTAAGTTGCATATCCGGTAATATACATTTAATTATTTCAATAATACACCACTTTTTGTTTTTCAATATTTACTTAATTTATTAATCGTTTGAGCAATATTATTATTAGTTATTTTGTCAATTATTTAGTTATGATGAATGTACATTTGACATGTCATTTTTCAATATGAATTAGATTTATTTAATTATTTGAACAATATTATCATGAATTATGTTGTAAATTATTTAGTTATGATCAATGTATATTTTACAAATTCATTGTACTTTATTAAATAGTAAATTAAATTCATTGAAAAACCTTTCCGACAAGCTGCATATACGGTACTATATGTTACTTATATATCCGATAAGTTGCAAATACGGTAAGTTGCATATCCGGTATATATGTTTTAAATTCGGTATTTGTTAAACTTACCGAAAGTGAAGAATTGTTTTTTGAACTTTTCTATCTTTACTATAATTTAATAATTTAAATACTACCTTACTTTTCATTTTTCAATATACATTTAATTATTTCAATAATACACTACTTTTCGATTCTTTATCATTCTTTTTGTTTTCTTCTTCACACCATGCTAAGCTACTCTATACTAGAATGATGAACAATGTAATATGAATTTAAATTTCTAGTTTTATGTGTTTCACATTAAAAACACATTTTTAAAAATTGAATGATTTATACGATTTTATTTTCTCTATAATTATTGTGCACGATAGTTGTGTGAATGTAGTAACCTGTTTTATGCATTCGAAAGAAGGAAAATCGGTTCGACATATATAAATTGTCATATGGTTCGATAGAGGATACAAATATACCGTTATGCCTTATGTGAATCTTTAAGCATTTATAAAAATTCATGCACCTTTATATATTCCCATCCATCATAGAAATATAGTTGAGTCATATATAAAAATAGGTTTAACATTATTCAAGAGATATTATTAAATAAAATATGAACATTGATTCGTCAAATTCAATCATATTGTAAACGTGTAAAATTAGGGTTAAAAATGATTATTACATGAGAATTCGGGATCCTAATATGTTTGTCATTCATTAAAACACATTAAACTACTTTTAACATAATTTGCATTCAATTTAGTTAATTCACTCTTAATTGCATAAGTAGGTTAATTTAGATATAATTTAATCATAACACACCATAGTATTCTTGTTTCGGTTAAGGGCACGATAACTAAAATTGAATTAAATCAATCTCTGTGAGACGATTTCGGATTCAAGATCCATTTTATCACTTGTTAAAGAACAATACACTTATGGTGATTTTAATTCGAAATATATTTTGGTGAATAAGTATCATAGTAAAATATCTTTTACGGGTGGCACAGATACTGTCTTGATTGATAAGTTCCATATTATCAAGTTTGCGGCCTTGTGAAAGTAGTCGAGATTTACAATTGGCATTTTAATTTAAGTATTCAAAGGCAAATTAGGGATTAAAATTCCGAGTGTGACCCTAGCAATTTCTGGTTATTCCCTTCACCCATTATTTTCTGATTATTATTCTACAGATTCAAAGAAATCTGCAGCTTCGAATAGACGAACAAGGGCGTTACCTTCAGATGATGTTTGACAAGAACAAGGGTCCTTGTCCAACTGCTTCTTGGACCCCCCCAATGTACAATCCTATGATGTATATCTGGGGATACTAGCAACTGTGGGCATGAATAACGGCCGATCATTTTTCAAGATAAAAGAGCGGATATGGAAGAGGGTGGGGACATAATCTATTTTTTCGGCTGGGGGCTGGGAAATTTTGATTAAGGCTATTTGCAGGCAATCCTTATATATATGATTTGCTTGTTCACGCTGCCAGACTTTGTTTTGCCGAGAGATTAGGTTGCTGATTTTGCAATTTTGGTGGGTTCAGCTGAGGGAAGGAGGGAGATGGCTTTGGAAGTAGAGAGGATGAGACGTTTCCTTCAAATAACTTGGTTCCCTTGAATACGGTGAAGAAAATAACTACTAGTTGCAATATCTCCATACTAAATTAGATCTGTAAACAAAATTAATTTGGGCAGAATTAGAAAAATTTCCTTATGTTCTCTTAGATGGCAATGTTCAATTAAAGTAAAAAAAGCAAAGAATACGAAGAAGGAAAATGAAAGATTTGCTATGTCCGAAGGGTGACAATACATTTATTTTCTCCTCCTAACAAATATTGCTGATATGTGTACTCTAGGAAGACTTAACATTGAGCTCATTTCTTCTTCAACTAATAACTATGAACGATCTACCCCCCACCTTCTATCGTCTTTTTATTTTGTAAACTCGATAAACAAATCCTATCAACCATCTAGGTTTCTCATATTTCAAAATAAAATATCCTGCCACCAATCCAAATAGCATTCCACATCCATACCCCATGACAACAGCCTGCCAGGTGAGTCCGTCTAAGATATTGAAGTCATCATCTTTCTGTGTCATCGACACTGGAAGCTGCAGTTTTGGTTCGTCATTTCCACACACCTTTGTCAATGGCAATCCACATAATTCTGGGTTGCCAATATACGAACTGTTATCAAATGTAAGAAGCTGCCCTTGCTGAGGTATGGGACCAACAAAATGATTGTGTGAAATGTTAAGGAATGACAGAAATGTCAACTTTGTCAATTGCCAAGGAATCTCTCCTACCAATTGATTTGAACGGAGGTCCAATGATTCAAGTGAAGTCAAATTTTCTATTGATGGGATGTGACCTGTGAAACTATTATAAGCTAAATTTAGAGCATGGAGGCCTGTGATCTTTTCTAGAGAACTTGGAATATCTCCTTGAAATTTGTTGTTTGATAGATCGATGCTTGCATAGGCTCTTCGGATACTCCGCAACTCATACTCGCACCCCTTCAGCAAAACAGTCGAACGATCACTAAGTACAATTTCACTTTCATTATCCCTCACATTCATCATGGCTTTGAAATTATCTAAAAATTCAAATGGAAGAACACCAGTGAACTCATTATGGGACATGTCAAAAATTCGCAGCTTAGAAAATGGATGCTTCACCTTTGAAATAGGTATTATATCATGGAATCTATTGGACTTCAACACAAGAACTCGAAGATTCGGAAGAGTTCCCATCCAAAACGGGAATGGGCCATTTATTCCATTGCTTCCAATATCTAGTGCTTCAAGCTTCCTACAATTGACCAATGTTCTTGGTAATGTTCCATTCAACTGATTTCCATTTAAGTCCAATATAAGAAGTCGACATCCCTTTGTAAATATTTCAGGAATGGAGCCATGAAAGTGATTCTGTCTCAAATTCAAATAAACCAAGTTCTCACTGAGTTTAGAGATGGTTTTGTGCACCTGCCCACTCAATTGATTCCTACTAAGATCCAGAAAAGCGATTGACTTCAAATCTCCAAGTGAAATCATACCTGTGAGATGGTTGAAGGAAACATTCAAGGAGACAAGTTTCGTTAGATTCCTGAATGTTGGAGGTATTTCACCTGAAAATAAGTTGGCTGAAAGGTCTACTTCCTCCAAGTTTTGCAAGCTTCCTATCCCGTGAGGGATATAGCCTGAAAATCTATTACCAGTCAAATAAAGATAATTGAGATTTGTCAACAATCCAATTTCGGATGGGATTTCCCCAGTGAAATAATTGTTTTCAATCATCAATATTGTTAAATGGGTCCAATTTGTCAAAAAATAAGGAAGGATCTGACCCGAAAGACTACTATCATGGATGGACAAAAAAGATAAATTGGTCAGTTTGGTGAAGGATAAAGGCAAGGATCCCGTGAGTGAATTCCCACTTAAAGACAAGTTTGTAAGATTTGTGCAGAGGCCAAGTTCAGAAGGAATTGTGGAATTGACTAGACTATTGATTTTGAGATTAAGAATTTGAAGATTTTTGAGTTTGCCTATTGAAGATGGGATATTTCCTTGAAATGAAGTTAGTTCAAGGAATTCCAGATCTGGCATCAAGCCAAAAATATCAGGAATTGAACCCGAGAAGTTGTTCAATAATAACCCAGTAAGCTTCAATTTCGTCATCTTGGTAATAATCGATTGCAAGGTTCCCTGAAAATGGTTAAACCTAAGATCAAGATATTTAAGCTTACCTAGATTGGTGAATAATGATCCCGGAATCTTACCAGTAAAGGAGTTATATGACAAATCAAGAGAAGTTAGGTATTGAAGATCACCAATTTGATATGGAATCAACCCACGAAAATTATTCCTACTTAGGTCGATAAGTGAGAGGTTTGAGAGTGAAGCAAAATCGAGTTGGTCAAGTGTACCTTCAAGTTTTGCACCAGATAAGTATATATAATAAATGGACCCCTCAGCGTTGCATACAACCCCTGTCCAACTACAGAAATTGCTTACATTATTAACTTTCCACGAATCAAGAAAATTAGGATTTAAGATGGTGCTCTTCCATCTTAAAAGAGCATCCACTTCTCTTGTTGTAGATGATCCAATGTTTTGTGTGGATAGAAAACAGAAAACGAGAACATGAAGAAGGAAAAACAAGGATATTTTCAATGCTTCCATGGTTAATTGTTTTACATTTCATTACATTTCTCGTTCTTATATAGATGTAACGACATGACTTGAAAACAACGTCATGAATGCAAATTGACAGATTGAAAGGGCGGGACAAATTGAAAAATTTTGAATGTATGATGAGACTCATCATATTTGGAAAGGGTGGGACAAATTGCAAGAACTTGCTATTTTCGTATTTGAATGGAGGATGAGAAACTCACCATATTAGATTGGGAGGGATGGACTAGTAGGTGGAAGTCCACGTCTTCAATATCTAGATGTTGATATTTTGCCCCTTTTTGCAAGTTAAGAATAAGTCCTCTTTTTCATTATTTTTGAAGCATTAAAGAGAAAAGGAAGTAATCACATTAAATATTGTAATATGAATTTTTATTAATTTAATATTTAATTGAATAAAGTAAATATATAAACCACGACGAAATTTGTGTTAGAAGACAATTTTACACATCACATTAAATGCAGTGGAGTGGAGTGGTGATAACATGATTTTAATTATTATAAATATTATTTTTGATAACATCATTTTGACTGTATAATAATAATTAACTAGATTTGTAATGTACAACTAATGAGACGTACATGCAAGACGTGTGTCATAGTGTAGTTGGCTACGTAATAGTATAGATAAAAGGTTTTTTTTTTTTTTTTTTTTTTTAGTTACATAAAATTTAAGCATATGTTGTTAAATGTTTTAAGGCAACAACATTGAAAAAATTATGGACGGGAACTAGCTAAACAGAGAATTCAAATTAAACTACGAATGAAATGCTCAAAATGTGTTAATGTTTTCATGGCTATTTGTTTAACATTTCATTTCATTTCCCTTTCTTAGATAGAGAGGTAACGATGTGACATATTTGCAAGCAAAGTCAAGTAGGCAAATTGATAGATAATCACATGGCAAAACTTGGAATTTTTATATTTGGATTTATGATTAGAAACTCATCATATTTGAAAGCGAGGGACAAATTTAAATAAATTACACGGCAAAACTTTCTATTTTCGTTTTTGAATGGACTATGAGAAACTCACCATGTTTAAATTGGGAGGGATGGGCTAGTAGGTGGAAGTCCACATCTTCAATATTTGGATGTTGATATTTTGCCCCTTTTTTGCAAGTTAAGCCCCAGTCCTCTTTTTCTTTTTTCATTCTTTTTGAAACATTCAAGAGAAAAGGAAGTAATCGCATTAAATATTGTAATAGGACTTTTTATTAACTTAATATTTAATTGAATAAAGTAAATATATAAACGACGCCACAATTAGGGGTGGCAAACGAGTTAAGCCGACTTGGCTCATTTTATACGAGCTTGAGCGGCTCGGGCTTGTCAAAAAGACGAGTCCGAGCACGAGCCGAGCCTGCTCGGCTTGTTTTTGACAAGCCACGAGCCGGCTCGTAACGAGGGCTGGGCAAAATGTCCGAACCGAACCGGAATCGAACCAAACCCAACGGGTTTTCTTAAATTAAAAACCCGAACGGGTATCCGAATCGAGAACTGACGGGTTTGATTCAGTTCTCGGTTCTAGACCAAGAACCGAAGAACCGAATTTTTTTTTTTACAATTGGGTATTTGGGCTTCAAGTATATTGAATATAACCCAAACCGACTAATATAAAAAAAATTGAAAAAAAAAAACCATTAAATATAAAAGGGACAGAGCCTTAGAATTTTCGGTCTTCTCTTTTTCAAAACCGACCAACATAAAAAAATTGCTAACAAAAAAAAAAGTCACTAAATATAAAAGGGAAAGAGCCCTAGAATTTTCGGTCTTCTCTTCTTCTTCTCTCTCCGGTCCATTCCCGCCGCACAACATGTTTCTTGTCCAGTCATGAGCTCGCCCGAGTATGGGTCGAGCCGACTCGGCCCATTGACATCTCTAGCTACAATTTGTGTTAGAAGACAATTTTACACATCACATTAAATGCAGTGGAGTGGTGATAACATTATTTTAATCATTATAAATATTATTTTTTATGACATCAATCTGACTATATAATACATAATTAACTAGATTTGTAATGTACAACTAATGAGATGTACAGGTAAGGAGCGAGCTATAGTGTAGTTGACTATGTAATACGGTAATAATATAGATAAAAAAAAATTTCCTAAAATTTAAGCATATGGTGTTAAATGTTTTGAGGCAAAAGCATTGCACAAATTATGGACATAAACTAGCAGAATAGAGAATTCAAATTAAACTACGAATGAAAACATCAAATTGTGTTAATGTTTCCATGGCTATTTGTTTTAACATTTCATTTCATTTCTCTTTCTTAGACAGAGGTAACGATGAGACATACTTACTAGCAAAGTCAAGTAAGCAAATTGATAGATAATCACATGGCAAAACATGGAATTTTTATATTTGGATTTATGATTAGAAACTCATCATATTTGGAAAGCGAGGGACAAATTTAAATAAATCACACGGCAAAACTTTCTATTTTCGTATTTGAATGGACTATGAGAAACTCAACATGTTTAGATTGGGAGGGATGGGCTAGTAGGTGGAAATCCACATCTTCAATATTTGGATGTTGATATTTTGCCCCTTTTTGCAAGTTAAGCCCCAGTCATCTTTTTCATTCTTTTTGAAACACTAGTGGTTGCACGTGCAATGCACGTGCAGCGTTTTTATTTGAGTCTTGATTAGTATAGAGTTTATTTGGTCATAAATTACATATTGATAAGTTAATAAACAGAAATACCAATGAGAATGAATTGTAATTACATGGCTGCATAACCTGGTTGATTAAATACTATAGGAAGAGTAATAAATGTAAGCAACAATTGATTAAAACCAAAAGACAGTGACCATATGCTATGGATATAGAAAAGAACACAACATAAGCAATATTTGCATTAAGTGAAACCACAAACATTTAAACTAGTGATAGATGAACACATGTGATTTTAAAATTATTACAGCCTGTTGGTCCATGTGCAGGAGCAAAAAAAAGGCTACAAAGTCATATCTATTACAGCCTTCAAAAAACTTCTACTGTCACATGTTGTGGTTCTTTGGTACAAAATTATCCCATGTAATTAACCACTTCATTGGACAAAAGATAATTTCAAACAAAAGAACAACAAAATGCCCTATTGCATTTTTTTGATGGATGCTTGCTTGTCTTCGTTGGTGGTGCGTTTGTCGACTTTCTTGCTGGCAGGACTTGGGTCATCAAATTTATAGAAAAGTGACCTCTTTACACAAGGAGATGAGGTTGCAAGAAGTGATGCCGAATCTGCATTCTCGACTTCAGTTATTGGACTTGTATTTTTTCTGTTGTCTGAGTATTCAATAGTTGGTTCTTTTGTAGTTGAGTCAAGCATGAAGATGATTTCATACTTATGGTCTGCTGAGCTTAACTGTTTCTGAACGGCAACACTGAATTCAGTGGGATTTGGTAGCAATAGTATTGCCTTCACATAGAATGCATGGTCTTTATCAATTTTTGCATGGACAATCTCACTAAGATTTGGTGCAGTTTCCTGGAGATGTTAGAAATGTGAGTAGTAACTAAAGTAAATTTGTCAGTGAAAAAAAAGGTCAGTGACCCTTACAGATGTTGCTTGGTCCATTAAAACCTCAGCACGACATTGCAGAATATTTTCAGCTGTTTTGCCCATAGCTGATGCAGTAAGAGATCCAGTTGAATCATGTAATTGAACATCTACTCGTGCTCTAGAATATTATGAGATAGCACCATTAGTATAATGAATGAGGTTTAAATAGTTTTGGTTGGAGAATTAAAGATTGCATCACTATGAAACTAATGTGCTAGGTGTGCAGAATTTACAATGATTTTTTTTTTTACCTTGGCATTGCTATCGAGCTTTGAGACTTACAGAACTTGCAGTAGTATGTCTCACCGGCCTTAGTAGCATTTGAAACTCTGTTGCAGTTATTACAGGATAGATACCAAAAGGAGGTTTTTTTCATTTCAATATCTGCTGTTGCTTTTACCCAGAAATATTTTTGCTGTGAATGAAGCAGCCTGGATTAAATAATGCACAAGTGTTCTAGATATGTAATATAAACTAAATAAATGGATTGTAAATTTGTAGAAAATCTAATTCAAACGAAGTTTGAAATGATTTACCAGATTTAACAGAGATTGGATATCTCTAATATTAGTGTATTTATCCTCAGACGGAAGTGATAACTTTGATGGTGTAAGTGCGAGATATGGTTTCATCAATGTGATTTCATTCAATTCGTCCATGTTTTCAGCAATCCTTGCAGATTATATCATGGGTTTAAATACAAAGTTAGTTCTCTGGAAAAAAAATTATTTAAGAAGCTAATTCTATTAGAATGGAAGGGTAAATTTAAACATGTAAGAAACTGGAATATTAGCACTTGAAAACATCAAATGAAAACAGTTTAATTCTGAAAAGAAATGAGTAAAAAAATTCAACATGTTCATGAATTATGGAGTGAAAAGTGGGCTACTTATGGAATGCTTAATCTGAAAACATAAAAGACTTATAATCAACAGTCTACATGTATTGAAAAATATAGTCATAATCAAGTGAGCATCTCTTGTGCAGTGAATGATAGTAAAAAAGTTACAAGTTTAGTAGAAGGTAGGTTATTTTTCTAATGGATCAAAGCAAATTGGAATGCTAATGCTAAAAGAGGTATGAGAAAAGCATATTAACAATTATTCAAATCTATGCGAAAGTGTAATGATGGATCAAGAAATGGACAATACATGAGAGTTTAATTCATGTACTGAAGTGATTTGAAGTGGAAAAATGTAATAGAAGATAGATATTACCATGACCTGAACTCTGTAATTTCATCAAATGGATAGTCAATGAAGAAGCAACTATTGGTCTTTGTAGATAGAGACAGCCCTACAGAGATGAAGGAAAGTATAAATGAGTTTTTTAGGTTATTTTATATATATATATATACATAAATACATGCAACTATCTGCATACACTAAATTTTTTACTGTAACAACCAAGTAAGATGCTATATCCAAATATATATTTAGGAAAAGGTTCAGCAAACAAACCGTTGAAAGATGAAACTTTCAAATGATTTCGAACAAGGACTGGTTTTTTTGCTATATTGTTTGCAATGAGAATGCATTCTCGCTCCACGAAAGCTTTCCACATTGTCAGGACAACTGTTTCAAACCTAGCATGCAATTTAAAAAATGAATCATATCACAGTCTAAATAAGATTGATTTAAAGTATAACAAAGTAAACATCAACCTTTTGTTCATAAGAACAATGTCTTGAACATATACTTGCCCACCAGCTAGTGTATGTATGAGCCTCTTGGGTCATATGTCAATAGCAATTGCAAGTACAGCTATATAATAGAATAATATGTTAGTATGAAACAATGATGAAAAAAATAAGAAGATGGAAGAAAAAAATATGTCAAACAAATGATGATGATACCTATGTCGGTATCCGTGTCCATATATTTTTCGAAGTCATGAAATGGAGTGATGTGGAATGTTGAAAACAATAGTGCATCATTGTTTTCTTGTATTTCATCAATCCTAGTTGTGCCGGAAATAGTCCACTGTACATCACCACACAGTTTATAATCGCCTTTTCGATGTCTTACATATGTATTGGAGATCAAGTATGTTTTTCTAAGGGTTAGCTCATTTTCAAAAGCTGAAATGTTATTGTCTCAAATTGTGGCATGAACTTTGTTTCCCTGTTCAATTTTGAAATACAATTGTGGTCAGTTAATCGACTATCTAATCTAAAGTGTAATAAAGATTACACCAGAAAAGACGATGTGAACACATTGTGAAAAAAAAAAAAAATTTACACTAAAATGGCATAACAGGAAAGCAAATGAAGTCTATATTAACTATGTTATACCTTTTCATCCATAAGTATGAAGTTCTGGTATTTTGAGGGGCTGTGTTGAGCTGTCCTTGCTGGTCCCTTTTCAGCAACAAACACTTTTGCTGTCCAAGTTCTTTGACCAGGAGAGATATCTGTTATGAGACTGTATTCCTTTACCATTGCTTATGTGTGATAGCAACCAATACAAAGGAAGACAGAGTTAATAAATGTAAAAACAATTGTTTTAAGTGTTTTGATAAACTTAAAGGAACCTGAAATAAGTGGCATTAAATGGATACAGAAAGATAACCTGAAATAAATACAACTGGAAAGATGTTGAAGAAATTGGCTGAAGATGAAGTCTCTGATAATGTCTTAGTATATTTTTTTTGTGATTTGAGAAGATGCTAGTGTTAGATATATATATATAAGCAGGAAGATGACGAGGTATGTGGTACCGTGTTTTAAGAAAATAATTAGGTAGTGCACCATACTGTTTTGTGAGGTCAGATAAAATTGAACAATGGTAAGATGCGTGCAGTATAGGCTGTGTTTGTGTGTGGTTTTTTTTTTTTGGTTGTATAAGTGCAACATACTCTTTATTCTTAATCAAAAAACAAACAAACAAAAAGTCAGATCTGTAATGAGACTTGTGATGATGACAGGTAAGAATGGGGCAGTGGTAAGGTCAAACACAGACTTACTTTATGTCCTTCAAATCTGACAAGAGCTGGTAAAGCTGATAGATTGTATTGACAAAGATAATGTTGCAAGTAAAATGCTAAAGATTTTGTAGCTAAAAAATCTGTGAGCATAGTAGCAATCAAATCTTATTGGTTTTTATGTAGGATAATAAAAAAAACTTAGAGCACATGAATTGTGATACAATATGAATTATTGTTGTCCACAAGAAAGGAATGTGCATACCTATTTTCCTAAGGGCTGCACATCTGAAATATTGTCCCCAGGGGCAGTTGTTCCCACTGGTGTGTTTCATTAGTATTGGACAAACAAAAGTAAAGGTTTTGCCAAAAGTAGGTGGTGCACATGTAAAACAATCTCTTCCTTGAAATATTTGTAAATGATCATTGGAATTGACAGATCCATTCAATGGTGCAAAAAGACAATAAATAAAAAATAAAAAATAAAAGGAATATAAGAAAACATAACCCAAATGAAAGATCATACGGATAATAAGACTGGATAGCTTGCCTCTAGATCGGTGTTGGTTCTTCAATTTCAATTCAGTCAAACTGCTCAACAAATATGATCTGCAGATAAAATATATCTGTTCAGGACCAATTATTCGAAATTTTAGTCCTAACCATCGTATTAACATTTACAGAACTACGATGACCAACAAATGAGAGTGACTAAACATGTATGATTTAATAGGCATAAAGAAAAACCACTTAGCTCTTGCAGTATGATTTAAAGAAGAAAAATTCACAACATAAAGAGAGGTGTTTGATACAAGCCAATCTTACTGGCACACTTCAAAGTTTACTAGAGTAATTTAATTATTAAGAAACATACAGCTTGAAGGTTTAGAAAGAAAGGTATGAATTGTCTAAGAATCAAAAACTACTTGTAATTCAGGAGCTATTTGCGTCATTCCATTAAAATATCTTCTTTGGCCCAAGTCCATTACTGTTGAAATGCAGAAGGACAAAAGCCATAAAATAATCATGATCACAAAATTAATATATGTTCAAAAAGCATAGGATTCTAGCTCTTTAGAAGCTAAATATTCATAAGCCTTAGGATAACTTAATAGCATGCATTGAAACGGACCCGAAGAGAAATATGTATGTTTAAACGAACATGTTGATGATCTTGATTGCTTCAAGTTCATTTGGATTCTTGCAGTAATTACCTTACAATTTGAACACTTGTCAAACAATTTCCTAGGCAATCAGCTTAATTAAAAAGCATTAATTTCACTTTAGCAGCCATATGCTAACGTATTCTAACCCAAATGACCTAGGAAGCCCAATTTGATACAAAAACAATGAGATCCAGGTAATAAAAAGCAAAGAAAATTTACTCAAATTTAGTCTACCGCATCCATTCACATGTCTTTATTTACAATAATATGTAACATTTTACTCTCCTTATATTCTTCAGTTTTTCTCTATTGTGTATCAGGTTCTAAAAAGCCACCAGTAGGGAATGAAAATTAGATGCATTCGACAACAAAACAAGTCGAGGAAAGTGGATTAAAAGTTTGCGAATGTTTAAGTTTAAGGGAGATTAACAATCTGCAAAGAAGCTAATGAAAAGAAATTGATAAGCCTATCTTACTGTCCTTACAGCCATAATATGTATTTCTGAAAAGTACATCAATTAAAGTAACCTTATCTACATCTAGAAATATAAAGAACAGACAATTAATAAACAGAGTATTAATAATTGGATAACCCATTAAAAGAAAACGGCTTTGAAACGAGAAATCATACCACTTGGTTAGAGACACCATAAAAATACCTCTGACGACAGTCTACTCAAGAATAGGTGTTAGGACACTTGTGATACCTACCAACCAGGCAGTGAGACTTTGAAAATGTAAAGAAGGGCATCAAATTTCAGAATGAGGTGTAGAGCATGTAACTTGTAATTTTTCTTCCTATTAAAAGTAAGAGAAAGGTAGAATCATAAACCAGACTGCAGACATCATTTTTCTAGTCCTCGATGCTTAAGCTTTTAATTTCTAGTATCATGCACCTAACATCTAATATCTATAACTGATTACAGTGACTTGGTATTGATTTAACTATACACCACTACATGCTTTACACTTATAGAATTCTTTTTAACAATATAATAAACTTATGACAGATTTATAATTGCATAACCCTTAAAAAGAAAACAGCTTTCAAACGAGAAATCATACCACTTGGTTAGAGACACCATAAAAATACCTCTGAAGACAGTCTGCTCAAGAATAGGTGCTAGGAACAACATGAAACTTTTAGCCTGAAAAACAAATGCAAGCATGAGTTTCACTCACAAAATAAAAATGTTACGATAAATTTACTAATTGAAGGATTTTATCGTAAACAACATTTTTTGTACATTTGTTATGCAATAACGAATGTGTATTTGTTGGTTTAACAAGGATTTTGATACTGTCACTTATTTTTGCTCTTGACAATGCAACGTATAACTGACCATGTGAAAATACTGGTTCTGGAAGATACAATCCAACAAAATCTAAAGCTTGACCTTGGGCTTTGTTAATCGTCATTGCAAAGCATGGATGTATTGGAAATTGAGTTCGTTTGAAAGGGACTGAACCTCTCTCACTTTCTAACGGAATGAATGGAATTCTAGGTAGAAAAACATGTTTTCCACGATATTCTCCAACAGCAATTTCAGCATGGATAACATTTCTTTCAAATTTTCTACAAATCAATCTGGTACCATTGCATAAACCTTCTGAAGGATTTATGTTTCGAAGTAATATAACAGGACAATTTTCTTTCAATATAAGTTCATGTGATGGTATACCATTTGGAGTTAGTGTGTTTAAGAAATCTTCTTGAATACCTTGTTCAGTTTTATCAATTGTTTCATCAAAACTGTAATATGTAAAGTTTCTACCTGGAATTTGCTTTAGTAACATACTATTAATTTCATCAACTGATTCATTTTTTGGAGTTAAGATAACTCTATTAATCATGGTATCTAAGGTGTCGCTATATGTTTGTAAATTTGGGAATACAACGTTAATTAATAATTTCAAGGAAAGTAATTCATCATCGAAAGCTAATGTTAAATTAGATGGAAGCTCAATCATACCACAAGAATGGGAATCTTCAAGTCCATTACCTATAGAAAGTAAATATTTACAATACATTGGATCTAACAGGGCTCTCATATTTTGAATTAAATGTAAACGAATAAATGAAGGCCATAGGTATGAGAACACTAAACTTGCTTGCATTATATCTGTCTTATTTCCATTCGGAACAACTGGTAATATTTGACGGAAGTCTCCACCTAGAACTATTACTTTTCCACCAAAGGGTGTATCACATTCATTAATATCTTTAAGCATTCTATCCAAAGCTTCTATAGCGTAACGATGTGTCATAGGAGCCTCATCCCATATAATCAATTTTGTCATCCGTAAAAAAATCCCTAAGGCCGATTGTTTACTAACAGAGCAACTTATACTTGTATTTAATTCTAATGGGATTTTAAAACATGAATGAGCGGTGCGACCACCTGGTAATAATGATGCTGCTACACCTGAAGAAGCTGTAGCCAATGCAATTAAATTTCTTGTTCTAACAGCTTTTAATAATGCTTTGTACAAGAATGTTTTCCCTGTTCCTCCTGGGCCATCTAAAAAAAACAACCATGTTCCATCAGTGAAAACTCTATGTAATATTGCATCATACGCAGCTTGTTGTTCTTTATTTAATACAATTGACGAAGTAGTTTCAATGTCAGCGAAGCAATCCCTCATTTCTTCAGCAATCATATTTACTAACCTTTCATTTTCATCCATGTTTATTTCAAATGGAACTAACTTATATTCATTTATGTTCTTTCCAATTGGTTCAAGAACACTATTTATATATTGTAATGCTTTCAGTTCAGCATTTTCGTAAGAAATGCCTTGTTGAACATAGTCTTCAAACATGTATGTTTTAAATTTAGACCAAAGAGTTGATGGATTTTTAGGGGCACATAAAGTCAATAAAGTGGCAAATAACATACGTAAAGAATTCGGCATTTGATAAACTATTGCTTTATCTAAACAAAGTTCACAATTATTATCCGCATTCAACAAGCCATGTAATAGAGATGATTCACGAAAAGAAGATACGTTAACATTATTAACTTTTTTCAAGCTTTCAAATGATGTTGAACCTCTAATATGATTTAGTAAAAGTCTTAAGTAATATCTTTCACCTTCAGATGGATTCGCAGTAACGATTCGACCAATTACATCTTTATTTTTTCTTGGAGCCCAAATTTTAGATTGAGCATCCCAAACAAAATGGATCGGAAAATCTCTATACAATAATGTTTTAGCTTTTTCATTTGTAGAATTCATCCGAAAATATTCAGTTAACATTGTACGATGTACATAATCTCTAGAAACAAATATTTTTTTTAGATCAGAAGAATTGTTAAACGTAACCAATTAACTGTTTTCAAGGTGTAATTGTAGAGGAATAACAGATGGAGAATTCTCAGATAAAATAAATCCGTAAATTCTCCAAGTCGCTTCTGGCGGAGATATCCACCTAGCTGTTTGATACTGTGAGATTTCATCAATATCATTATCAAGTTCGTTATTTTGCAAAGAAAAACTTATTCGATCATGACCTTTATAAACATATTTGTATAAATATTTAACAACTTTTATGGTGGAACAAATTTCTACATTAATATGACAATCATACTTAGCTATCAAATAAGGATTATAAGGCACCACCCATCTGTTATCTAAATACTCACCTCTAACCTTAACTCGTTCACCGTTATCACGTCGTCTATATAAAGGGTATGAATTATTGCCCAAAGTAGTAATTGTTGAATATTCTTTAGGGTACTTATTTTTACACAAGTTGTTCTTTTCCATACAAACATTTTTTGGATTTAGAATTCCACAAGAACCATGCATCATATGCTTGATAACACGAGAACGTAAATAAGGGTAATTATTTTGGTTAGGAATTTCACATGAAACAATACTGTCAATGACATTGGTAGAAGTAATTTTTGATCCGTGTTTTAAAATCAACAAGAAATGAGCATGTGGAAGACCCCTTTTTTGAAATTCAATCACATATATGTATGCTGCAATAGGACCAAATATTTTTTCTTTAAATATGTCATGCTTCAATGTTTCCAATCTAGATCTAAATACATAAGATATTAAATCAGGTCTATTATGTACTTCATCGTTGTGCCGTAATTCTTGTTTTATCTCAGGCCAATTAGGATTACAAGTTATTGTTAAAAAAATATCAGGTTTTCCAAATCTCTGAACTAAAGCCATTGCATCCATATATCTTTTTTTCTTATCTCTAGGACCACCAGTGAAGGACGATGGTAAAACAATTTTCTTACCAATTTTATACCCTCTAGTTTCCCCTGTTCCAATAGTATCAACAATCCCTTGGTATAATTCAACTCGTATATGTTTTTGGTTATTTCTAAAGTAATCTAATCTAGATGTCTCAATTTTCACATACATGTCAACTACGTATTGCTGCAAAAGTCTACCAGCATGAAGCAAGATCGAGTTACTCGAAGTCCTAATTTGTAATTTATAACAATAGTACTCCCGACAGGAAACTTGGGATATTTTCTTCAGTTTTCTAACCCCTAAAAAGAAAGAAAGTAGACGATATTTAAAATGGCATAGCAAACTAAAAGTTAATTACATTACGAATGGGTAAAAGAGAAGAAAAAGTTTGTATTGACATGCCTTCATTCTCTCTCTCAATTAGTTCTTCTGCAGAATTCATATTTCTAATGTCAATTACATCTTCGGCTGCAAGAAAACAAGAAGGATGTGTTTTAGAAATTCTTTTAATGCCCTCGTGCCATCCAAGTTCACCATAAGGAAACAATAAAGGGTACTGAAGAGGACCGTAACAACCAAAGTAATAATGCACTCTATGAGATGATCCAGAATGACCAAAAATGGTTATGTCGCGAACCCTAACTTCTGCAGTAGGGTCTTCATCAACCCAAACTGCAGCTATTTGAGATGATGTTGGAAGATTGTACACCCTTTGATCGAGTTCAGGATTACATCTTATCTGTATTTTATACGTCTCCAAGGCTCCAATACTATTTAGAGAGCGAAAAAATTTTGAGTAAGGATTAATATTTAAAATATCTATCAATTTTTGTAACATTGATTCCGAAAAGCGATTAGAAGTATTCATACGATTTTGAATTTCATTTTCAGCATCATAAAAATATAATTGTAAATAGCTTGGTTTGCCATCATGTGGTAACAACGGATTTATGTAGTGATACACCTGACCCTGAACTCTAAAAGTATAAATTCCTCTATTCATCCTACACAAATCAGTGTCATATTTTACGCTGAAGGACGTGAAAGCAAAATGGTTATTGTAACTTCGACAAATAGTCTTAAATTGTAAAGCTTCAGGTGACGATGATGTGAACAAATCATACAAATCAGATGGTACAGTATTAAGGCATAGCCTAATTTTTCCATCAGAACAACAAAAAGTTTTAGGTTCTTTGAATAATTTCTTTGCATTACAGTAACTACAAATCGTCTGTGATGGTAAAATGTAAGGTTCAATTGGAATTGCAGGTAACCTTAAGGTTGAAATATGTTCACTTTGTTCTTCATGTTCAATATTATTGTTAAATATAGCTGTAGCGTCAGCACAAGATTCAGGACCTAGGACTATGGAACAAGAAGCGAGTGCTTCAGTACCACACAAGACATTGTCACCAAAATGCGAATCTACAATACATAGATTTCAATTAGCTTCATTTACAAGCACATATAAAAAAATGCACCATAAAGATCAATTTGTATAAAAAAAAAATTTGTAGCTTCCAAGAAAACACGATTTGGGAATAATAATGTTCAATCTAAACGGTAAAAATGAGATTAATAACTGGACCTAACATTCTTATGAGACACACCTCTATTTTATTTTATTTTTAAAAAGCATCAAATTGCTAAAAAAGAAATTATTCATTTTCACACATTTTTCAGTGGCTGCATCCATAAAAAGGAAATCTTAAAATTGAGATACCACATTTTGTATGAAAATATCTAATACTTCATGCTGTATAGCGTAAAAAGAAAATCCACATTGAATTTAAAGAACATGTATAATAACTACAACTCTATAAAGTAATAAAAATAACCTAGATAGGTGAGTTCTTGTTTTCCCACACATAACAAATTTTGGAAAACAAAGAATTTGAATACAATATACAATACTTTAACTCCATAACAATAATGAAAACAACTTAGACATGTGAGATTTTGTTTTTTTTTAAACAGAGAATTTTTTTCGGGGAAAAATAAGAAATGTTACATAATAAAAATTGTCGTCAATGAAGATATCCAAAAACATGAACGACTTTTATGTGCGAAAAATAAAAAAGTAATTTACCTTGTAATTGTGATGCATGTGAAGGACGACCAATACGTCTTTCCTTGTTTCCTTTGAATTCCTTTCGCTTTGCACATAATTCTCTGTCTCTTAATTTGCATTTCTTTTTTGTTTGTCATAAAAACTTTCTCAAGTCCACCATCATTGCGATCATTGGAAACAGATACCCGACGAGAATTAGACATTACCTACAAACATAATAAAAAAAATGAAAAATGCTTTCAAACGTCAAAAGTAAAAACTCATTATTTTGATGCAAGGGAACATAAATAAAAACCATCAGCTCTTCTACATTGACAAATGTAATAAAATAAGATAATTAGAAGCAACAGCTAAAATTTGCCCACACTTATATGCATCAGTACACACTCAAAAGATTATCTCATTAATCATTATCTTGGTGCAAAAGTAATACTTTAATAGAAGGCAATTTCTATTCTTCCATCAAAAGTATCTCAACACTGATTTCAATTTGCTAGCATCTTTGGATAACTTTAAGGGAAAAATCACAGGGTATTTTTTTCACTGCTTTATTGAATAATTGAATGTTCACCAAATAAATAACGCATAGAAAGAACCCTAAGACTCTTTACTTGCATTCACAAAGTGGCATGCCAGGAAATAACATGTAAAACAATTAGGTGAATTTCCTATAGAATAATCTCAAAACTATTGAATCTACTTCCTAAAGAATCACTGAATCATAGAAATGTATTTCAAACATACACACAACAATACAGAAAAATACAACTAAAAACTAAAAAAGAACCTTACAATCACGAGATACCAAGTTCTAGCTTCAAGATATTTGCATAAAATTTTCAATCATAAAAGGCGGTACTAAAAATTGGAAAATGAGTAATACAGTAAAAAATGTAAATTAACAAGTGAGATAGAGGAAATATTAATATATTTTCTTCAAATATGCTATTTGAGTATTATAGTATGTATGATGCTCACATCCACTGGCTCAGAAAAAATCCTCACAAAATCGTTCGTCACTCTATCAGCAACCAAATGATAGCAGCCGTAAGTCCGCCCTTTTTATTATCACAGGCAACTAAAAGGAAAATTATGTATTAATAAATCAATATATCTGAACTAAAATGGCAACTGGTTCCACCCATACATTAAGCATTCTATCTCAAATAAATAAGTAATCAATATTCAACAAAATGAATAATCATATAATAGATTACAACATTAATAATCACCCAAAACTAAAAATACCGTAGCACGAAAGCTAAAGACATGTCCTATTAAGCCTCAAACATGCCACCAATTCCAAAATTTTCTTCTTCATTCATTTAACTATTCTTTTTACGTCTTAAACCCAAATTCTAGATTACAGCTCAGTCACTCTTCTTCAACTTTTGTCTTGCAAAATTTTAAAACCTTTAAACAAACAATTACTATTTCTTCAATTTTCATTTTCTTTGTCAATTTTATTGTTTATTATTCAACAACCTAACCTCCTCGCAATCTCAGCCAATAGACACAAACAAAAGAAGAAGTTACATTCCCAAAATTTTAAATAACAACATTGAAATGATATGGTTTTTAATCCACGTAAAACAATTATCCCAAAAAAAAAAAACTTAAAGAAATTCACAGAGCATAAACCCAAAATTCTGTGATATTCTCAAGATTTAAAAACTCTCCAAGTGCATTAAGAATAATAAATATTATCGTTCCTTTTCAACTGAAGTTCTAAAAAAATATTCAACGGTCTCAATATTTTAAAACCCTCCAAGTGCATTAAGAATAATAAATATTTTCGTTCCTTTTCAACTGAAGTTTAAAAAGAAAATTCAATGGTCGCACAGAATTCTCATTTCATATCCAGAACAAACTAAATAAATTAAATATTCAGGCAAAAATCATGACGATTGGAATGTGAATCTCTGAGTGATTGTTATACCTGCGTTCTTCTTCTGTCCAAGGTGTTACCCTTTTCAACCTCGTTCTTCTCATGTGTCCAAGCAAGAACGTAAATAAACTACAGAAAATGAATTATCTTCTCCTGGAAAATGAATGACAAGCAACGAAACAAGAAAAAAAAGATTACCTTTTTCGACTCACTCAAGATTTGAGCCCTCTCACAGCGAGAATCAACCCAGACAGGAATTTTTTTTGGAAAATTATAACACTGATAACCCGAAAAAATGGAACAAAAGGCACACGACGATTAAAAAAGGCTAGATCGACCCGAGGAAGATGATGAAAACCCAAAATTCTAAAGAAGGTGAAAAAAAAAACAAAGATCGAAGGAACCCACCCAAGATCCGAGCCCTTTCACAGCGAGAACCAACGTAGACAGTGAAAAAATTGCGAACTGATAACCCGAAAAAAAGGCGACAAAAGGCAGACAACGACTACACAAAGCTAGATCGACCGAACGAAGGCGATGAAAACCCAAAAATTGATAGTAGTTGAAAAATAAAAGGTTGAACGAAAAAACACGAAAAGGAAAAAAAAAATATAACACCGGTAGATCTAAGAGGATGAGCAGACAAACGACCAAAATTATATCGCCTGGGAACCAAAGTCGGATTTGCGGGAGATACCAGATGGAAGACAACGAAGGGGCGGCGCGAAACGAAGAGGAATGGAAACACCTAAAACAAACAAGACGGAGGACAAACCCTAAGACAACAAGGTCGCGCGACTGAAGGTAAAAAAAAAACCAACCACTTAAACGGCGTCGTTCTGCCATTCTAAAAATGGTGTCGTTTTGTGTAGGAAATAGTTTCTACAGTGACCAGCCTCCTCACTCTTTTTATATGTGTAGGATTGAAGACAAAAGGAAGTAATCGCATTAAACATTGTAATATGACTTTTTATTAATTTAATATTTAATTGAATAAAGTAAATATATAAACGACGTTGCAATTTGTGTTAGAAGACAATTTTACACATCACATTAGTGAAAGGGTGATACCATGATTTTAATTATTTTAATTACTATTTTTCTATATCATTTTGACTGTATAATACATAATTAACTAAATTTGTAGTGAACAACTAGTGAGACGTACATGTAAGGGACGCGCCATAGCGTAGTTGACTAGGTAATAGTATATATATATATATATATTTTTTTTAAGCATATGGTGTTAATTGTTTTGAGGCAACAACATTGCACAAATTATGGAGATGAACTAGCTAAACAGAAAATTCAAATTAAACTACGAAAGAAAAGCTCAAAATGTGTTAATGGTTCCATGGCTATTTGTTTTAACATTTCATTTCCCTTTCTTAGATAGAGGTAACGATGTGACATACTTGCAAGCAAAGTCAAGTAGGCAAATTGATAGATAATCACATGGCAAAACTTGGAATTTTTAGATTTGGATTTATGATTAGAAACTCATCATATTTGAAAGCGAGGGACAAATTTAAATAAATCACACGGCAAAACTTTCTATTTTCGTTTTTGAATGGACTATGAGAAACTCACCATGTTTAAATTGGGAGGGATGGGCTAGTAGGTGGAAGTCCACATCTTCAATATTTGGATGTTGATATTTTGCCCCTTTTTTGAAAGTTAAGCCCCACCAGTCCTCTTTTTCTTTTTTCATTCTTTTTTAAACATTCAAGAGAAAAGGAAGTAATCGCATTAAATATTGTAATAGGACTTTTTATTAACTTAATATTTAATTGAATAAAGTAAATATATAAACGACGCTGCAATTTGCGTTAGAAGACAATTTTACACATCACATGAAATGCAGTGAAATGGTGATAACATGATTTTAATTATTATAAATATTATTTTTAATAACATCATTTTGACTGTACAATACATAGGGTGTTTGACACCCATTCTAGTAGAAAATATGTTTTTGAATAGTGAGTGATGAAAGAATGTGTGGTTAAAAAGTAAGGAAAATTTTTAGATTTATGTGTAATATTATTTTATTGATAGAATGTGTGGTTGAAACGAAGAAAAAGAAAAAGAATGAGAAAAAAATGGGTGCCAAACGGGGGCATAATTAACTAGATTTGTAGTGTACAACTAGTGAGACGTACGTGTAAGGTGCACGCCATAGTGTAGTTGACTATGTAATAGTATATATATTTTTTTTAAGCATTTGTTACATAAAATTTAAGCATATGGTGTTAAATGTTTTGAGGCAACAACATTTTAAAAATTATGGACATGAACTAGCTAAACAGAGAATCATATTAAACTACGAATGAAAAGCTCAAAATGTGTTGGTGTTTCCATGGCCATTTGTTTAACATTTCATTTCATTTCTGTTCCCCAGATAGAGGTAACGATGTGGCATACTTGCAAGCAAAGTACTAAAGATGGAGAGGTTCAAAACTTCCTTGTTCGTTGGGTTGATCAGTCTAAGTCTAATTGTACGTGGATTACTAGAGTGACACTATAGCAGTATGACTCAGACTTATTGGAGCTCTATCGAAGTCAGCAAGATCTTCCTTTGCCAAATTTTCCTTCCATGCACTCAGGAGACTTTGTTGGGGACAGATTCAGACCACCACTAATATGCTTTTATGGGCATCGGAAGAAGCTCGTTCAACCTCTTGGTTTATGATTGGACGATTAATTGCTGCCTCTTATGATTTATTCACTCGACAATGTCGAGTTTTTCTTCCACCCCGAGAGTTATGCAAACATCACAATCTATTTATCGTTGATTTTTATTAATTATGTTTTATTATTATTATTGGGCTTGTAGTAGTAGATTAGTTAAAACCCATTACTAGTAGGTTAAGTTTTTACTATTTATTGGATTTTTTCATATTAGTGGAACAGTTAATGATTGAATAAAATTTCAATTGGCGATTGCCACACATTTTCTTCCTTTTCCCTCGACTTTTCTTTCTTCTCTGCCGGCTGTTTCTTCCTGTTCTTCTCTCTTTTTTATCCCCTTATATTGCCTACAAATTCGGGCTTGAATTTTCAATTGGTTCTACATCACATAGTTGACTTTGAGCATCCACAGTGCCTGTTTTTTATTGAAATATGTGGGTAGATTGGAAAAAGATCACTTTAATTATGAGCCGGTAAATCGCAATTTATTGTTCAGGGAACTCAACTTCAAAACCTGTGTTTTTTCACAGCTTCTTTTATCGTTTTTGCCTGTTAGCATAAATTTAAAGGAATAAGGAATTGAATCCTCTAAAATTTCATGAAGCATGTACATTGATGTAAATTCCTGTTTTTCTTTAAGAAATCTCAAATAATAAACATGAGAAAGTAGATGTACTGAAGATGTGAATATATTTTCCTCAACAGCTTGTTTACTCTCTCTCTCTCTCCTCCCCCCCCCCCCCCCCCCCCCCCCCCCCCCGGCTTTTGCAAGGTGAAAAGAGTATTTGATTTGCAAAACTACTTCCTAATTCCCCTTGCTAAAGCTATAGAAGAATATTTAGTGATTTGCAAAATTTAGTGAAGCTATAAAATTTGAAAGAACATGTACCTTTCAAATCCACCTTCGTATCCTCCAGAGCCGAAACAACATAAAATCTCTATTTTTTATCGTGTCATAGAAGAATCCCGAAGGTGTCTACTTCACTTAAGCTGCATAAAATGGGGTCGAGCCAAAGCATGTGATTCCTAGAAGAGTAGTGAAGATATAACCCTTTAGAACAAGCTCGATATATAGAATAGGATAATATAAGAAGCGATCTATGGGTGACTAATTGAATTCCTCATATTTCGCGCGGAAAGTCGAGTCTCGCTAACAATTAAAGAAAAACTCAGACGATTAGACCTCTTGAGACAAAGTCCCAAAATGATATGTTTTATTGAAGATGTACAATAGGTGAGAAGACGAAATGTCTCAAAGGGGCGCAAGCGCACAGAACAATTAAAGGCTAAATGCGATAAAAGTAAAGATAATGAAAATTACATAGTCTCTGTTCGAGAGTGTTTGACTCGGGGTTCATTTTCTTCTATGCTTTCTATTCTCTTTATACTCATTCGACAATTTGTTGTGGTGAAACTGTTGGTCGTCCTATAACTACCCACGTTCTCCATCATGGCTGACTTGTTATGGAACCACCGTCTTAACTGCTATCATAAATTGCACTGTTCGAACATGCTTGTAACTGAGATTCTAGATCGTGGGGCATGATGGAATTACCCTTTAATTGCCTTTGTAATCGTTGCTTAAAATGATAATTTGCTTAGATCATGGGCATTTCGTAATCCTGGGCGATAATAGTTCCGTCGCCCTGATCATTCATAAGGTGCTATATTCACCCAGAGGTTGGGCATCTAGTAGGCTTGGACGATGATGGGCATTTACTACATTACTCCATCTTGGGTCTTTTAGATGGTCCTTTAGGCCTATCATTCACATCTCTTATTTGGGGCTTCACTTTTTGGGCCATTTAGTTGGACCACATTTTATGCGTCAACAATTACCCCCTAATATGGCAAAATTAATATCGATTATTAATCTTATGCCATATTCATTCTTTGTACTTTCCCACAATACTTAAACTCCTAAAAAAGGGGAAGAATCCCAGTCATAATTTTGTTTGGCGGTGTCCTTATATATTCCAACAAGTGAAATATAACGACATTCTTATAAATTAAGGACACGCCACTTCTTCGCGCCATTATACCTACATCATGCATTATTGTGCCTTCGTGAGATTACTGTTCATCTTCTTGCTTCTTCCCTCAAGCACTTGCACTCTAATATCTTTGAAAGGCTTGTGATAAATGGCGACATCAAGAAGCTCTTTTGGTTTTGAAGATTATCAAGAACTTCTTACCAAACCCTATGTATCTGCAACTTTCCTATCCTCAGCAAACTCTGAACTCAACGAGTTCTACCTGGGCCCATCATTCAATGATGTTGATTCTGTGGGGTAGGCCGTGGTGGGCTAATTGTTTCCCTGCACTATAAACCCCCATTTTCTGAATCCCTTTCCATTAAAGCCAATCCGGGACAAAGGTATTCGTACTTGGCCCAAATCTGATGCTACTTTTCGATTTTGGCATGTTCGTATGATAAAGGGTGGCCCCACTAAGGCAATTTTTTTATCGTACTAAAATTTCTGATTTGTTAGAAATCGCACTTTGCCCTCCAACTTTTGATTCTATGCTTTTTCCAATTGTTCTGAGTTTCTGGTCCTCTGAATATAATACTTTCATTTTTCCTCTTGGTCCAATGTACATTACTTTAAGAGATTTTGGGGCTTTAGTTAACCTTCCGCCTTTGGGAGATACTATTTTCCCTACTATTATGGTCACTAGAGCTGCCCCAAGTTTTGACAAAAGAGTCACTGACTCTTACTCGGGCATGCAAGAAATTTATAAGAATACTACTTCTGAACCCACTCATGCTGAATGTGTAGCCTTCCTTCAGGTTTGGCTATGTAAATATGTCCTCTGTGTGCCTAGCATAAAACCTTCCATGTCTTACTTACCCATAGCACACGAGCTAGTGCGTGGTATACCCCTGAATCTCTGTTTGCTTTTCCTAGCTACCTTTTATAGAAGCATGACTTCCCTTCAGTCTCAACTTCGAAATAGTGCATCTCCTACTGGTAGTGGACCTCCTTGGCTTGCCCAATTGTCATTGAGATCATATTTCCCACAGCTCGATGTCCTCCAACCTCCTCCTAAACCAATTAGTTGCTATGGGCTGTTTGTTAATCAATTGGGCCCTGTAAAAATGTCAAGTATGGAGGTTTTCACACTCTTTTATACCTTAGATTCTATTCCTTCTTTTTTTCCCTTTTTTTGTTCATCAAATTCCCATTTATGTAAAGCCTCCCTCTACCATGACTAATGCGAATGTTGTTTTGTCTATTTGGGCTCAATTTCTGATTGGGAGGGAACTCTTCCATAATATCTTGACTGGCACCAATGCCAAAGCTGGGATTGAGGAATATGCTCCCCATTTTTTTGTTCGCCAGTTGAGTTTGGCCAAACTTGGCCTGTTCTTTTATGTTTCTCTAAGAGTTTGACAGACCGTTTTCATACCATTACCAAAACGGAGGCAGAGGCCATTAACATTCGCCATGCTGCTTTAACCTAAGGTTTTTCTATGGCTTCTTTCAATCCTACCTCTGCCACTCATCCTCTATTTGCTTGACTCTGGCCTGCTGTGAAACGCAAGTTGTTTACAATCGTTGTTAATCGTGCCTTCCACTTGCTGGAGAGGGACCCTCTTCTGGTTCTCCTGTTCTTGCCATTCCTCTACCTTCCAAGAATCTTATTTCTCCATCAAGGTCTTCCCATACTCGCGTAAAATGTTCTGCGACCAATGATAAATGCAATTTTTATACGTTTATGTTGGTTCATAAACATGAATAATCATCGATAAACATTCGGAATAGAGCTTAATTTGTGTGAATTGTGTTTGTAGGGCAACAATGAAGATTATGGTGGAAATTAGAAGAAAAGTAGAGAAAATGGGCCAAAACGAAGGAAAACAAAAGTTCAGGGACCAAAATGCAAATAATCAAAAGATGACCCGAGGACAAGTCAAGAGTGGACATGAGTTTAATCATACATTGAGGAATGCATGGGATGATTGGAGGAAAAGAATGAACAAAAGAGGTCAAGACAAGAGAAAAATGAAGTTGGAGGACCAAAATGAAGATATGTGATAGTTGTTTATACCTTGCGGCCGCAAGGTGTGATCTTCCATGCGGCCGCAAGCAAGGATGCAGGGAAAAAAAGTGAAAAAAAAGTTATTCCTTGCGGGTGCAAGGAATTTGTCCTTGCGGCCGCAAGGAAGAAATCTGGCGCGAATTTTCTGGTTTCCTTATCCGACTCCAACATGTATGGTAATGATTCTAGGGCAACTATAAAAGCTAAAATACGTCCAGAAACTAGGGTTATGCCTTCCTAGAGAGAAAAACAACCTTTTTGGAGCAAGAACGAAGGCAAGGACGAAGAATTTCACTCCAAGATCCAAGATTTCAAACTTTACATTCAAGAATTGGGTGATGTCTTCTCCTAAATATTTTCTTTGTTATTTTAATTTATCCATGCTAGGCTAGGTTTTTAATTGTACTAGGTGAACGATGAACCTCGTATTGTGAACTTTTAATTTCTATTTTGCAATTTGATATTTAAACACGTTTAATGGATGTTGAATGATTTATATACACTTTCTTGTATCTACAATTATATGCGCAATGGTTGTATGAGTTTGGGTGATTTATTTTATGCATTCGAAAGAAGGAAAATAGATTCTACAAAGTATAAATCATCGTAAGGTCCGATAGAGGATAGAAATATACCGCTATGCTTTATGTGAATCTTTAAATGTTTACAAAACGTCATGCATTCTTGTATATTGCATTTGTCATAGAAATATAGTCAAATGGTATACTAGAATAGGTTCAATTCTACTCGAAAGAGATTATTGAATAAGTTAGAAACACTGATTCTTCAACCAATTCATTATGTCGTCAAATTGTGAAATAGGAGTTAAAAGTGAACTTGCTTGGTAATTTGGGATCCTAGTACGCTTTTTCATACATTAATTTCATCAACCTTTTGCATTCGACATATTTTTGCATTTAACTCATCATTTTAGTTTAATTTACGTAGTAGTCATAGTTTCATCAAAAATCACAAAAACAATCATATTGAGTTTAATAGATTCGGTTAAGGTCGAGATAATAATAATCACGTTAAATCAATCCTCGTGGGAACGATACTCGAAATTCTAGGATTTCCACTTTATTACTTGTCAACGAACCGTGCACTTGCGGTGATTTAAATTCGAAACATATTTTCGTGAACAACCAATCCCGCTAACACCACCAAGGATACTTCCAGCTGTAAAAGGCCAGCTTCTACTTTGCCAAGTTTGGTTGATGATGATGATGATGATGATATTCCCCTTGTAGTCAAAAGAAAGGTACTTGACCTTGTTTCCGTGTGTAAAGCTTGTTTACTCGTAAAGATCCTTTGTAGGTTGATGTGTTATCTGGACTTCCAAAGGTGTTGTTTCTCTTTTGAAGGTCCTGCCTTCACTTGATCTTTCACTTTCAACTTCTACTGAGGTTTCTTCGTCCAAGTTATTTAGAAAAGGGACTTTAGCTTCTAGTCAAGTTGGAGAAACTCCATTTTCCTAGGGTATCGACCCCCCACGTGTTGAACAAAAAGGTAGTACAGAGAATATGATCTTTTCCTTTGTATGTATTGTTGAATTATGATTTATCATAGCTTGATTTTTGCAGAAAACCCTATAGATTTGCCCGTTGTGGGAAAAATTTCTAGTTCATATAAAGGAAAATCTCCTCAAGTGGGTGGAGCGTCTGATGATGTGCCTCAAGTTACCTAAGTTGTCGATGTGGTATCTTTTGCTTCGCCTTCCATCTTTACTTTGTGCACTGTAATGGGAGCGCTGATTGCTTGCCCTTTTCCCTACAGGAAGCTGACTCTATTTTACGCTCTATCCAAGACCTCTTGGGAGCAGGCAAAAACAAGCGTTACTTCTCGCTCTTCTTCAACTACCTCCTCAGAAGAAAACATGGAGGCTCTTAGGTAATCCTTACTTGAATATGTTGCCTTTATGGACATGGATGTCCACCGAGCAAGTGCTTCTGGCCAGAAGGATAAGTTTGAGCAGTTGAGTGCCAAAATGGCTCACGCGCTTGAGCTTCATTCGCTCACTATTTCGGCTAATTTCAGACTGGCATTAAAGATTACTCATTTAGAAATCAGCTTTTTGATGGCCAAAAATGTCGAATTGAAAGCTGAACAAGTTCAATATCTTCGCGCTTCTAATGAAAAGGCATCTCTATCCCAAGAGCTTGAAAAGGCAAAGGTCCATTTAAACGAATTCTCTTCTGAGGTTATGGTTGGAGATTCCTTGATGACAAATTTGGCTGTAGAGATGACGGAGATTCAAGCTAGAATGGATGACTACGGGGCTAGGCTGGCTACAAAGAAGTATGTTGATGCTCAAGAGATTGAACGACCCAAGCCCTTGCTTGAGCGTTACACCAAGCTAGAAGTTGATGAGGATTATGTAATTGCATTGTCCAACGCCTCCAATAAGCAGGGCGATAAGTGGGGAAAGCTTATAGAGCAGATGCGCTCTATGTGGGGAAAGTTGTAATTTAGGACACTTGATTTTCTAATATTCTTTTGTAGGACGATGTCGTCCTGAAACTTGTCCTTATAATTCCTAGCTGATAGCATTAATGAAGTAGCTTTTCATTCATTTGCATGCCATGTTTTGCATAAATCTCGTAACAACACAATCAATGTATTCTATAATCGCTAATAGTCACTATATTTTAATTACTAACCTCATACTCGTGCATTTCTTTTAGTGTAACTTCACGTAGAATAAGACTTTTGACTTCCGACGTCTCTTCAGGATTTGTTCCTTCAATTTCGATTACTACACAACTGATTATTCGTGTTATGCCTCTTCAGTCCGCTATAAATAGGCGTGTTTTTTGCATATTCACCATCATTTTTTGCTATTATCTACGACACTCAAGTGACGAATCTTCTGTATCCAGGAAATCGTTTGTTCTCTTTTTAAAATGGCTCTTTCCTTCTCTGAGTTTTCTATTTGTTGTTGATATGTACTTTGGTATGGGAGATATAGGAAATGGTCTTTAACCAATGAATGTTTTTTCAACGCCCTTGCTAAGAGCGCTTTTCTCAGCAGCAAAGTTCTTCCCTGCTCGTTACTGTAGAGATGCACTTAGGAAGGCGCTGAAGATCAATTACTTGTTGAGAGTGCTTCTCAACCTCTCCATCCATCATTGCAGTAAGGTATTTAGGAAGGCAATGACGACTGTTTACTTTTTGTTGTTGTAGTTGATATGAAAAGAATGATAACCTGCTTTAAATTACAGCTTATGTAATATTTTGCTTATTTTGTCTCTTGATTTGTAAGAAACATTTAATAATAAAAGATTTTATTCGAACGTATTTCTCTCTCATCTTATTTCAGACGTGATCGTCCAATTTACTTGTGATTTGTTGACATGGTGCCTATATTTGTTCACTTTCCCATATGGAAGGAACATACTTTTGTAGGTACTTACCATTAATAAATCTGATATGCTTAGTACTGTCTAAATCCTCTAAGTGGTAAGCCCCATTAGACAATACACTTTTCACTCTATATGATCCTTCTCAGTTGGGCGATCACTTGCCATATTTTGGATCCTTACTATCTAAAGGAAGTATTGTTTTACACACCAAATCGTTCAAACTAAAAGACTTGGCTATGACTTTTTTGTTATAGAACCTGGCCATTTTTCGTTTCTGAACTTGTAGCCTATCTAGGACGTCCAACTTTAATTCGTCCAATTCTAATAATTTTTGAACTAGTGATTTTGCATAATCACTATCACTTAAGTTACTTTGCAGACCTACTTTGATTGACTGCACATTGATTTCCATAGTAAACACCATCGTTTCTTGTCTAAGTAAGCTGAAAAAGGGTTACTTTGATACTTGAGCGTGACGATGTCCTGTAAGCCACAAAGCCTTGTTTAGGCATTCATGTCAATTCCTGACATTTTTGCCTATGATTCTCCATATAATGTTTTTCAGAATCTTATTTGAAGATTCTGCTTGTCCATTAGATTGAGCATAATAAGATGTAGAGTTTACTAACTTAACTCCAAACTCACTCAAGAACTCTCTTCACTTGATCTCCATTTAAAGAAGTTCCGTGATCCATCATTAAAGTTTGTGGTATCTCAAATCTATAAATAATGTGGTCACGAATAGAGTCTATAATGCTCTTTTGAGAGATCTCCTTTAAAGGTATTGCTTCCACCCATTTAGTGAAGAAATTCGTTGCAACTATTATGAATATATATTGCTTGGACGTGGGGGATAAATCTTCCCTATAAAGTCTATCGCCCAACCCTTAAACGGCCATGCTTAACAATAGGTGTCATTTCTCTTGCTGGCGCCTTTTGTATTGGGCCATGCTTAACAACTCCTTGTTTATTGAACACATGATTCTCTCATCTTAGGCCAAAAAGTATCCACTCCTAACAATCAACCAGCTCATTTTTTGGCCAACCTGATGGGCTCCACATATCCCTTCATGCACTTCAGCCATGATTAATTTGGCTTCTTACAAACTTACATATTTTAATAACACACCATCCAGATGTTTCTTGAATAACTCCTCGTCTATTAGTGTGTAATTCAACGAGCGTAATTTCATTTTCCTACTTTTCTCTTTGTCGGGTTCTTTTAAAAACCTTTTTATTTCTTTATTTATTTATTTTTTTAATAAGTAAATAAACATTTATTAAAAAAGGTCCCAGTATACTAGAAGTATACAAAAAGACAAAGGAATCAAAAATTACAATGGTCCAACAACTCTACAAGAGAGTTGATTGAATGAATACCTAAGCCCTTAACCTACTCAAACAATAAATGAAAGAAACTGCTCCTCAACTCCGGAATGGAGGTCTCGATGTCCTCGAAATGTCGAGTGTTTCTTTCTCTCCATACATACCAAAAAACACAGTGGAGAACAACCCTCTACACCAAGGTAGTCCTTCTACTGCCCCTAGGCCTCTGCCAACATGAGAGACAAAAAAACCTTTTTATTTCTTGTCTCCAATCTATTGCATCCCCATCTGTTATGCAATGAACATTGATATTTCTCACAATCCGTTGTGCTGCGGGCAAGATTACCCCGTACTCGCAAGTGGATTCTACATTCAACATCTTTGAGTGACCCGAAGCCATTTGTGCTAACTCATTTGCCAACTTATTATACATTTTGCTAACATATTGAAGCTCCACTTGATCGAATTCCTCCAAAAGCTCTTGGGTGATTTCGTACTGATTTATGATGGATTCCCTTTGGCATTTAAAATCGCCAATCAACTAGTAAATTACTAATTGAAAATCACCCCTAACGAGTACATACTCTCAATTCTAGTAGCAACTCCAATCCCACAATCAGAGCTTCATAATTAGCCTGATTATTGGTACATATTCTATACATTGTGAAAGTGAATTTATAATAAACCTCTAAAGGATTTATTAAAACAATTCATACCCCTGCCCCTCCAGAAGTTTTTGATCCATCAAAGTATAAAACTCAAGGTTTTAACTCGAATGAATCTACTTACAGTTCAATTTCTTTGGGCATATTAAGGCATGGATGATCGGCCAAAAAGTTAGCCAATACTTAATTTTTAACTGCCTTTTGTGGTATGTGTTGTATTTCAAATCCCGATAATGCCAAAGTCCAAAGGCATATCCTTTGGTGTAAAATAGTAAAATAAGGCGAGAAAACATATACTTAACTAGATTAATATTAGAAATTAAGTAAACAATTACAGGCCGTAAATAGGCCCTTAATTTTATACATGTGAAATACAAAGCTAAACATAATTTTTCAATAGCAGAGTAATTACATTTACATTTTGTTAACTGTCTACTCAAATAATAAATCGTACTTTCTTCGCTAAATTGGTCTTCTTGTGCAACCATCCCGGTTATTGATCATTGCTCAGCCGATATGTACACTTTCATTGGTCGTCCCTGAATTGGTGACACCAACACTGGCGGACTTGACAAATATATCTTCAAGCTATCAAAAGACTTTTGATGTTCTTCCTTCCAAATGAACTCGTCCTATTTTTCAACTTTAAGAGAGGCGAAAAGGCTTTCGTTCGCCCTGCACAGCTGGAGATAAAACGCCTTAAAAAGTTTACTTGGCCTAAAAACCTTTGCAGTTCTTTCTTATTACTAGGTGGTTTAACCTCTAAAATGGCATTTGCCTTATTTTTATCAAGTTTAGTCCCTCTTGGTGTACCAAGAATCCAAGGAAGTTTCCTGCACTAACACCAAATGCACATTTTAAAGGGTTCAATTTTAACTTGTATTGCCTCATCGTTCAAATGAGCGTCTTAGTTGTTCAAAATGGTCTTCCTCTTTAATAGATTTGACCACTATATCATCTACATACACCTTGACAAATTGGTCTATCATGTCATGAAAAATCAGGTTCATTGCTCGTTGATAAGTTGCTCCTGCATTTTTCAGGCCAAAAAGCATAACCACCCATTCAAAGCACCCTAACAATCCAGGGCACCTAAAGGTAGTTTTATGTATGTCTTCTTCAGCTATGTAGATTTGGATATAACCTAGTATCCATCTATGAAAGAATACATCACATGTCTGACGGTTGAATCTACTAAAGAGTCCAATGTAGGCATTGGATACTCATCTTTAGCCATTGCTAAATTTAAGTTCCTGAAATCTATGCATACCCTTATATTTTCGTTCTTTTTTAACACAGGTACAATATTAGACAACCACTCAACATATCTGGATGTTCTAATAAATCCCACTTTTAACATTCGCTCTATCTCTTTCTTTACTTCGGGCAATACATTAGGGGCAAAGCGCCTAGAAGATTGCTTATGAGGCTTAAAGTTTAGCTTAGTTGTCAACCTATGTTCAACAAGACTCCTATCTAGACCAGGCATGTGTTCATATTCCCAAGCAAAACAGTCTTTATACTCCATTAACAAAGCTATTAACTTGGAACTTACCTCTTGATTGAGCATCTGGCTGACAAACGTTGGATGATCCTCGCCTTCGTCGCCAATATCCACTTTCATCAAAGGATCTTGTGCTTGAGCATGCCCAGGTTTCGCAATTCCAATCACCTCTTCGTCTGAGTTCTTTGGAGATGATTTATCTTCCAAGCAATCCACCTGTTGACTTCTCAGCTAATGTTTTGCTCCAACTTGAATACTGTTATTTTGTTCCTTAACGTCTCCATTGCTATTTCTTTTTTCGTCTTTTCCTTACATTCTTATTAAAAGCCATCAACTTGGCTTTGAAGGCCAGAATGTCGGCCATATTTTCTTACCGCTGACAATTCATTTGATTTCCCTGGTTATCTTCTTGCCAATTATTAGCTCTTCCAATGCCACTATATTTGGCATCATTTGACTGAACATTTCGGTGAGTGCATCCATTGAAAATGGTTCTTTGCTTTGCGCCACAATCTGAGTCTCTTCCCTATCTTGAATTACCCTGACCGGTCCATAATTTCCTTCATACATGAACCTTTCCATTGAATTTGCTTCTGCAACAAAGGGCCTATGATCTACATGCACTATCTTTGCTTCACCTTTGTTGTTCCAGAAAACCAAACATTGATGGAGCGATGAAGGTATGCACCGACTTCCATGAATCCAATCTCTTCCTAGCAGCACATTGTAACTGGTTGGACAATCAATTACGAAGAAGACTGTGGTCCTAGTAGTCGTTCCCACCGTTATATCCAATGGCATGACCTCTTTACCTGAAGTTTCTCCTCCATTAAAGCTTGTAAGAATCACTTCTGTTGGGATCATGTCGCTTTCTGTCTTTGTGAATTTCTTCATCATCCTGGATAGGATGGTATTGATAGCTGCTCTATTGTCAATGAGTACCTTTGCCACATGTATACCATTAACCAGGGTCTTCACATACAACGGCCTCAAATGCTTAGTTAATTTCATAGTTGGTTTCTTGAAGATGACTTTCTCAGGTGCATCTATTTCCACTTCATGTTTATCGTTGGCTGATTTGTTTTCGTGTGACAAGTCCACTTGCAGTATTTCGTCCTGATTTTCTGTTTCACTAACACCTTCCATGCCTTCTTCCAACACTTATACTTTAGTTACCCAACTAGTAGGAGGATGCAGTATTTGTGGAGGCGACCCGTATTTCTCAGCGTGAGGCACCTTCACCTTTCTTTTAGGTGTTTCGTATAAAATATAAAAATCGAAAGGATGCCCAGATGGCTCACAAACCATATGAAAAGGCGGGAATTAACAATCCAGCCAACATGAGATGGCCACGGGACACACAACTTAAAGAGTTGTTATTTTTGGAAACACGTTTTTTTTTTCATCTTTCGTTTTTCGATCAGAGGTACTCTTTCAATTTTCAAGGGGTCTGATTGAGATACTCTTTCAATTCGAGGCATTTTAGGAAATTTTCTTTCAATCTCTTGGTTTTGAAGAACAGAATTTCTTATCTTTTGTCCATTGTGCAATTTTAGGAGCATTTTAATTCTTTTCATCATTACGTTGGAAGTCATGATTAAGTCTCATTTCCAAAGCTTGAGACTATTTGTACTTTTGTAATATTTGTCCAGAATTTCATGTTTGCACATAGGGACTTAGTGCCTAACTTTTAGGTTGATTTTGTCAGGATTTATACTAAGGGTTTTATCCACGTTCAAGGCCGTCCAAAACCCTTTATCCGAGGCCCCAGTTCAGTTCCTTGCCAAGGTTCTGTGTAATCCATTGTTAAGGAGAACCTTGATGATAGAGGCATTCTTTTGGTCCGAGAGCCCAGGTGACTGAGGTAAAAATATTCGTCTCAAGACATTTGGAAACGCGAAGAGAATGATTTCATGATGACATGGTTTCAAGGTGGACCTTGATTATTTTTGTACATAATAATGAGCTCAAGCTAAATGATCGATTCCACTATTAATATTAAAACATATATCCATGTGGATCTCTATTATATGCCATCCAGTGGTTTGTTATAGTAGCAAGTCATCACATATGTATTTAAGTCATCACATAGGAGTTATTGAGGTGTAATTTAAGTCAAAATAGTTTGGGGTTGGGAGAGTTCTAAAAGGAGTTGAAGACATTCAAGAAGATCAAGAAACAAGAAGACGATCGCTCGCTGTGCGCCAGATGGTGCTCGAGGGCTCAGAACAAAAGCATTGCCATCTTCTTGGCTTGAGACTCGCACTCGAGCGATGGAGGCACTGATCACCTAATGCGAGGCCAATGCTCGAGCAACGGTGTTATCTGAGAAGAGACTAGATGCGATTTTAGACAGGTTTTTCAATCCTGTTTCACTACTAGTAAGGGAGACAACATATACGAAATTTTAGCAATGGACGTCTTCCGTTGCTATTACCAACGGATTGACAACAAATTATTATTTTATTATTATTAGAAATTACATATGAATTTACCTATAGAATTACGAATGGAACACTTCCGTAGGTACAATTTCGTTGCTAATCCATTGGTAAAAATTAAGAAAAATTAATTAATTAATTTTACAACGTATTTTCCAACGGATGATTCCATTGAAAAAATATGACTACTAGAAATGGGGGCTATAGAAACTGATTTTTAGCAATGAAAATCTAATAGATTACGAACGGATCATCCTTTTATTATCCATTCAATAATTTGAAATTACCTACGAATTTACTGACAGAATAATTCTGTATGTAAAGTTCGTTGTTTAGCGGTATTGAAAAGAAAAGAAAGATATAGAATACATTAAAAAGTTTTCTGGTGGTAAATTTCCATTGGTAATAAGAAAATATATTAAAAAATTTAGTCACATATTAACTATTAGTGTCCGTTTGATTGTAAGGGTGGAAAGAAAATGAATTCCAGATAAAATAATTGCCTAGAAATTGTTAATTAAGTGTGTTTGATTGATATAATTTTCCACCCGAAAAATTTTTAAATTTTGTGTTCGTTTAGCTTTGTTTTATATGGAAATTGTCCATTAAATTGATTTTTTTTTTTTTTACTATTGGATATGAAATTTGTTTCCATTGCGGGGGGAAAAAAAAAACCTAGAATAGCATTTTTCCACCAAATGCTTTGCTAATTTGTGACTACTCAACTTCGTAGGTAATTAGCGACGGACAAAGTTGTTGCCACTATTGTCGTTAAATCAAATTTGTCAGTAATTATCAACCAAAAATCTATGGCTAATTTGTTGGTAATTAGCATGGATTTTTATACCCCTCAATAACTTTCTGCGAGTGTTTTAGCGATGAAAATTTTTTGTCGGTAATACCTTTCACCAATGAATTCGCCTTGGGTGAAGCCGAGTGTTTTAGCCATTATTATTTCATGGAGATCACGTTCTTGACGATCTATAACATATTCCAATTGTTATTTGGCTCAACCGAAGATCAAACGCCAAAACAAAAATCATTTCCCAAATATTCTTCAGAATTCTGAAGTTGGTGAGGTTGGTTAATCCCAAATTTTATTTTTTATTTATTTATTGTTTTACAATTGAATTCAATATCCGAGCTTTGACCCTCTAACATTTCATCATCAATGTTGAGGCCAATTTTTAAAACATAATAAAAAGTAGGCCCCCTGGTCGCAAGGAGTTTATTTGGTTGAATTGCAAGGGCAGTGAAATGGGGGACAAATATCGACATAGTAAAACGTGCAATGGCATTTATTGTCTCTGCTACAAAAGGAATGCGAGCCCTCTGCGCCCATTGCAAGTTCTCTACATCTCAGGGAACACTGAGTATAATTACTTGGACACCCAATATTCTCAATAATTTTATCACAAATCCGGTATGTCATAGTTGGCACTGCAGGCAGAAAAACAAAGTTAAATTACTCTTCCAAAATGACGAAATAGAATCATGTGTTTAGATTCAGAACGCGCAAACGACCCCCATATTCTCTCATACTTTGTAAAATACAGAGATACAAGTGCTTATCAAATTGTACAAGTGACAAATGCTTTCATGGGTCATGACGGTTTAAAACTTCATTTGTTGCTTTTTTGAAGTACCTGTATCTCCGGGATGAGGGGTGCCTCCTGAAGAAAGAATCGCCATATCTTGGCCAATTAATTTCTTTCCTGGTAACTCAATTTTTAATGCAAGCAATTATAGTCATACAAAATCTCAAATCATAATCCAAGAAGCAAAAAGAACTCACCTGATGCAAGTACAAGAAAACCCATAAGCAGCAGAAGAGAAAACTGGATTTTCATCTTGAGAATCTCAAACCAAATATTAGATAATATTGCTTTGCAAAGTGATTATTGACATCTATAACCCATACTCTGGTTTCATTTTTATAGTGTAGGAAACCTAACCTCATAAAATTTAGTGGCAAATATCTTAGTCAGATACTTGACATCTACAATTTTATTGTGCCAATTTTTCTAAAGATTACACATTTTGACAACTCAAATTAATATTGGAATAAAAGGTTTGGTGAGATTTTAGTGGATTTAATATTACACCTTCAAATCAAAGTGACGTGTCTTTTCGTAAGTGGATATGAAGGCATTAAATTTCAGTTCGGATCTACAATTATCTTAGTCATACTTTATCAGATACTTGACATCCACAATTTTATTGTGCCAATTTTTGTAAAGATTACACCTTTTGACAAATCAATTTAAAATAGTAATAAAAGGTTTAGTGAGATTTTAGTGGATTTAATATTACACCTCCAAATCAAAGCGACGTGCCTTTTCGTAAGTGGATATGAAGGCATTAAATCTCAATTCGGATATGCAATTATCTTAGTCATACTTTACCATATACTTGACATTCACAATTTTATTGTGCCAATTTTTGTAAAGATTTCACCTTTTGGCATCTCAATTTAAAATTGCAATAAAAGATTTAGTGAGATTTTGGTGGATTTAATATTACACCTCCAAATCAAAGCGACGTGTCTTTTCGTAAGTGGATATGAAAGCATTAAATCTCAGTTCAGATCTACAATTATCTTAGTCATACTTTACCAGATACTCGACATCCACATTTTTATTGTGCCAATTTTTGTAAAGATTACACCTTTTGACAACTCAAATTAAAATTGCTATAAAATGTTTAGTGATATTTTAGTGCATTTAATATTACACCTCCAAATTGAAGCAATGTTCCTTTGTGCAAGTGGATATAATGGCATTAAATTTTAGTTTAGATCTGTAATTTTCTTAGTCATACTTTACCATGTACTTGCATTTACAATTTTATTGTGCCAATTTTAGTAAAGATTATACCTTTTGACAACCCAAATTAAAATTGCAATGAAGTTTTAATGAGATTTTAATAGGTTTAATGTTACATGTCCAAATCAAAGTGATGTGTCAAAATTCTTGTGGGCATAATTAAGGGGACAACTTTATGAAGACATCTTGGCTCATTAAATTCATTAGTAATCATTTGGTGAGTGGATAAGCATATATTAGTAGCATGAGATAACTATATGTATACACTTATTTGGGCCTTCATTCTTAATTATTTATGGCTAAATGAGCGAATATCTACTGAAGTTAGGTTAAAATATGTTCATTATAGGTAAATCTTCGACTTGAATGCATTGGAATGCAACTAGCGTGAAAAATAAATTTTTGGACCATAATTGGAATTGATTCGTAACAATTTAATATCAATTGGATTGCATATGATCGATTAGAAGTATTAAGAGAGAAATCAGAGGTGATTCACAAGTTTCGAGAGCTAAATCCATCATTTGGAAAGTTTGGGAATACAATTGCAATGATTTAAAGAAGAATGATCTATGTGTGCAAGTAAGAGGGGTCTCGAGCTAAAAGAAAGAAGAAATTTGTTAAAATGTCCAGCACATGCCATACAGAATATTCCAGCTCATGATCAGATCACGTTTAGCATCTTCCCTCCAGTTCACGTTCAGCACATGGCTTCCCCTTCCAGCCTCTTCTAGATCCTTCTTCTTGTTAGTTTGTTAGATAGCTTGTTAGCTATTTCCTCTATAAATAGATTAGTTTGCAATGTAATTTCCTAAGTTGAATGAATGAAAATTCTTCCTCTTCCCTGCCATTTACAGCAGGTTTTATCTTCATTTGAATTTTCAGTTTATATCATTTTTAATTTCTTAATATGGTATCAGAGCGTAAGGATGCTTCCGACTGCATTTTCTTCTCTGTTATTTCCTTCTTCTTCAATAATCGGATCTGGAATGAACCTTTCTAATATCAATGTTGGAATCGAACCAGTTGCAGAACATCAGGAAGGGTTTTAAAGGGAGATTCTGTAGTGCTTATGGGTAAGAACACCATGATGAAAAGGAGTGTAAGGATTAACGTTGAGAAGACTCTGGAATGGAGATCTGAAGATAACTCTGACTTCAGATCTCCCGCCGGAATCTGCCAGAATGTCTGCCATTGAGGGAACTCGTTCAGCATCTGTTTTTCACTCAGTTTCAACAGCTGATGTCCATTCCAGCTGCCCCTGAGTTTTTGATTTCGAAGCCTCCAGTTTCAATTCCTGCAACGGAGGATGTCTCAGTCATCTCCATTAATGTGTTATTCCACCATTGATGATATTTTTATCAAGTTCGAGTTCCTGCCATTGTAATGGCAGACTTCAATATTGTTTGGATTCATCTTCATCAAGTTTTGGTTTCTTATTTTCCTTCTCGGCTTCATCATCGATTGTTCAAGGTTATGGATCAGCTATTGCCTGCATCTCTTCATCCTCTTCAATATTCAAGATGTTTCATCTTGAGGGAGGTGTGTTAAAATATCCAGCACATGCCATATAGAATATTCCAGCTCATGATCAGATCACGTTTAGCATCTTCCCTCCAGTTCACGTTCAGCACATGGCTTCCCCTTCCAGCCTCTTTTAGATCCTTCTTCCTGTTAGTTTGTTAGATAGTTTGTTAGCTATTTCCTCTATAAATAGATTAGTTTGCAATGTAATTTCCTAAGTTGAATGAATGAAAATTCTTCCTCTTCCCTGCCATTTACAGCGGGTTTTATCTTCATTTGAATTTTCAGTTTATATCATTTTTAGTTTCTTAATAAAATTCGAGGATTAAAATGTACAAGAAAAATACTCGCAAGGCACAAACCTTTGTGATCGTAAAGTAGGATGCATATCATGCAGCTTAATTGTATGCACGTGATATCACATCCAAGATGACCGTGGGATCACACTTGTTAACTCGACAGCAAAGATTTTGTTTCCTTGTTTTGCTCAACTTTTTGTTGAAGGAAATTAGGGAACAAGTTGTGACCTAATTCTTGGATTGTAAATAGAACTCTTCATCTACAATTCAAATGGAGAAATCTCGGAGGGTTTTCTACTTATATTATATCCAATCAATAGAGAGAAGGAGCAATTGGAGATCAAAATTCCATATTTCATGTAAATCTTCGAAGAAGTTTTTCATTGCAAAAATGACCCATCGTAGAGCACTTTCTCACTAATTTAGTGAGCTAGATCCGGTAGTTCGCATAATTTGGGGCCTAGTTCGGTTCGTCACATAAACTGAATGGAAGCGGACACAATCCTATACCAATTCCTACATTATTGCTTGAAGAAGAAGACATCCAAGGAGATAACTCAAGAACCATTGAAGGAATTCAAGATTATTTTTCGTCTTTCTTCCCAAATCTTTAATTCCAAATGATGTTGTATTATTTATCTTTTGTTCCTATAATTTTATAATGCTTGGCTAGTTTAGATGCTAGAAAATCATTGAACTCTATGTTACGAAGTTTTGATATCAATTATATGATTTTTTATGATAAGATGTTTGTTCGGTTTGAATGATTGTTAATAGTTTTGTGTTTTTTAATTAATGTATGATTTTTATTGACATTCACGAGAAAGAACTCGAATTTAACATACATAACAATCATTATAAGGTCCAATAGACATAGTTTTCTAAAAAGCGTAAAGCGTAGCTAGGCGTGGAGACTAAGTTTCAAGCTTTACGAGTCTATGCGAAGTTTAGGCTTAAAAAGACATTTTTTTTTATTTTTTAATCATTGTAAAAAAATTCAATAATTCAAATAATACATACTAAACATCTAAAATTATAAAATATTGTATTTACTTAATAATTCCTACATAAACAAAAATATAAACAATACAAATTTTTATTATTCATTTAACAAACTAATAATAATTGAAATTAAACACAAAAGTCAGATGCCCAAAAGCATAGGAAAGTGGAAACATGGGAACCACAAAGAAAAAGAAGAATTGTAAACAAAATTTACTGAGATTCACATGTCCCAAAATTATAAATACAATGTAAAGCATAATAACATCCTAATGCTATACATACCTGATACTCAAATCATTGCGGTGTGCGAAGAAATTGAGAGGTTTTGAACCGTTCTTTCGTCTTTTTTCGTTCTTTCGTTTTCTTAGTTCTCTGGAGTCTTGAGTTTTTGAAGTTTGAAGGGATGGTGGACTATTAAGTCCGGGCTGTGGGTTTATTAAAAGAGGGGGGGGGAATTGGGCCTCAGGCGGAGGCGGGCCTAGGCGTCCCTAACGCCAGGAGACGTCTAGACCCGCCTAAACGAGCATTAAGCGATCAACATTATCATTGACCACTTAATTTTCGCTTAGGCTCTAGGCGAAGCGTTTCACTTAATTTTCGCTTAGGCTCCAGGCGAAGCGTTTTCATCACGCTCGCCTATGCGTGCTTTTTAGAACAGAGAATAGACATTAGAGATTAATGTTTTATGGTTTGCATGATGCAATTGAATGTTTTTGTGATTTTAATGCATCTTCTTGAACCCTATGCATGTTGGCTATCTCTTATTAACATTCTTATCTCAGCCTTGGGTTGAATATTCCTGGCAAGGCAGGCTGGGGGTTAGCCTGTAGATATGGCTAAGGTGGTTGGATATGGGATGTCTAAGTTACTTTTCTTGGCTTAGCTACGAATTCCTTCAGTTGACTTCACTTGACTAAAGCTTCCACTTGTTCTTTTAGATCTCAGTAGTTGTCAGTGTTATGGCTTGCCAGTCTATGGTACCAACAATATTTGATTTGATTTGACCCTGTCATGTTTTTTATATGGAAAGGTCTGCTGCAAAAGACCTCCTTATCTCCGCACGCATAAATACCCTTTCTAAAGATTCTCTTTTCTATGTTTAGGCATAGACCTTAGGATTAGTCTACAAGTACATGGATTGTTTCACAGGTGACATACAGGAATTTGAATTGTGCTGATGTGTCAAGTGAAGGGAGGAAAAAAGAAAAAGAAAATAAGCCAACCCCAAATTAAACCCGCGAAAACAAATAACCCAATTCATTGTTCCCTCCACCACCACCACAGCCGACACCTAAAGCCTTCAAAATCGCCACCCTCCATCTTCGTCCAACCTACTGGCGGCCCCTATTTTACCTGCTAGCACAAGTTTGACCCACCAGCCGTCATTTCCCACTTCTTGGACAACCGCGACTGAAGCGAAATCGACGTTTTCTGACCTTTTTTTTTGCCGCGACTGAAGTTAAATCTGACTAATTGACCAACGGCGCATCATTTTTACAACTTGCACTGTCCAAAACTTCCTTCAGATATGGAGTTGGAAGGTATCGTTGACCCGACGGGGAAAGGTATCTTCAAAAATCTTTTGTAATGCGTAGTGTATGATTTTTAGGAATTAAATTTGTAATGGAAATATGGAGAAGAACCCGTATGTGAATACACTTACATCAAACCACACCATTAATTGAAAAAAAGAAATTCGAAATGGAAGATGAGGAACGCAGGCACTGATTTGGCTACTGTTTTAACTTTGAGTGGAGCACCATTAATATTTTCTATTTCAGTGCTTATGGTTCTTATGTCAATCAGTTCTTTAATTATTTAACTTAATTTGAGATTTTACATCTTTGCAGAATGATTGCTTTTATAATGCGGGATGGACAGGGGATATATGTGAAGTCATTATGTATCTACACCAAGAATACCCAGAAGCTCCATTAATTGTTGTGGGAACTAGTATTGGTGCAATTGTTTTGGTATACTTCTTTGTCTTAAAGCAGTTTCATAGAAGCTAGTGATAGGGCTTAACTCAGGTTATGGTGACTGTATCAATGGGAAGATTTTGCTTTTTAGCTCATGTCCCAATTAAGTATAATTTTTAAAGACAGCAAGTTCTTGGATCTTTCATGTTCAAACTGAATGTATCTCCAGAGTGATATATGTATATATGGAAGTACCGCTTACATTTTTGCTCTCCTCATTTTCTGTGTTTTATACCAAGCATGTGAAAATTGTTGGATCTCAAATGAGGTATTCTTCTCAAATGCCTCAAGTTTTTGGCACGCAAGAGACTAGAGAGCATGGCAGCATCAACTTGGACAATTGGTATAGAAGAGATATCACTTGGTTTTTAATCTGCTGAAAATTTGCTGATTTTGGAAAATTTGTTAAGCTCAACATTGTTGTGTCACTTGGTTTTACTGGAATCTGTTTTTGAATCAGTTTTCCACTTATTTATAACAAGTGAAAGTGCTGAATTTTGGAATCTTGGTTATATTTGTTTGTAGAAGTGTTAGGGTGGCTAGTGTGATATCACAAGGGTTCAATATCTCAAGCACTCACCCTCAACATAAAATGCAAAACTCAAATCCATGGCAAGAATAAGAAATACTGATGCCAAACATAATAAAAAGGAACATAGTTTACACCCATTTTCATGTTCAATGCTGAAGTGTACAAAACATAAAATTACAACACTTAGAACATGCATATCCTCCTGAAGAACTAAAACCATCCCCATAGTTCTTAAACATTTTGTTGCAGTAAAGAACTCCCACCAACTCCATCACTTTTCAGGCTTACTGCCCGAATTCTCAAACAAGAAATTCTTGACTAAATCTAGCAAGTTTTGTAATATAAAAATAAAAATCTAGAAAAGTAAGTTATATTATAAAAATAAAAATAACTTAATCATGTTTGGCAATTTGGAAAAGCAAATAAGCTGCTATTCTGTAGCCACTGCTGACAGTGAAACAATTGCAAAAGAGCATTTTATAATCTTAGCTGAACATGAAGTAAGTAATACAAAATTTCACTTATAAGCACAACCAAACATAGTTTTGTCTTGTGAATCTGCCATTGTTTTGAAAGAGAAGCTATGGTTTGAAGACAGACCAAAAATTAATTTTTGAGTATTTCAGAGACGTATCAAACAAGTAGGGAGCCTTGGGCAAAATCTCTAAGGGGATCTTCTGATAAAAGATGAAAATGGAGAAAATTCTAAATTACTATAGCAACTTTCTTCGCTGCCTCGTCTACCGCGCGACTATGTTTGGGCAAAGTCGGGAAAAATTGTTCTTCATTGCTTCGTCGTCGGTGGTTCAAATGTATCGTCGGAGGCATGCTCTTCAATGGTGGTTTGATGTAGTCGTCGACGGAGAAGCAGTGGTGCGAGACTGCAAGGTCGACTTCAAAAATGGTCATCGATGAAGCAGCAATATGGTGTGAGGTCGACTCCAAAAAAGGAAACGAGAGCACTACCGGCCGGAGATGGAGACGAGAGCGCCGCCGGCCGATAGGATTTTGAATCACCACTGGAGAGTTTAGGCCAGAATGGAAGAGAAATGAAATGAAATTGGTTTTACCCTTTCCAATTTCACGCGTTTTGTCTTTTTCTTTTCCCTCACTTGCCACGTCACCCCAATTCAAAATCCTGTAACTGACCTGTGAGCCACCTCCTGTACTTGTAGCATTATCCTAGACCTTATATCTATCATCTTGTCTTTAAACTGAGTTGTGTGGTTGACCTTAGCTCTTCCTTCCTCTTGGTTGGAGGTCACCTCCTTTATCCCAAACTGCATTTTAGCTCATCCAAGAAATTTGTGGTAGGTCTTAGGTCCATCCTCATAAACAGACCACCAGAAAGGACGGCCATAAGAGCTACGTTGTCTGATATTTTTTCCACTTCCATGGACTATTTGTTGAACATGCTAAGGTAGCTCTTTAAGGACTCACTTTGCCCTTGTTTGATACTCGCTAAGCATTTTTTTAGGCATGGTTCTGAAATTAGATCCCATAAATTGAGTCAAGAACTCCGTAGCTAGGTCGGTCTAGTTTTTTGTGGATCTTTGGTGTAGCCTCATGAACCATCTTTGAGTTTTATCTCCCAATGTTAAGGGAAAAGCTCGACACATGATTGCATAGCCCTTTGTAGTTTCATCCAAGACATATATTTGTTCAAATAGCTAAGGGGATCTCATTCTTCCTCATAATCGGTGAGTTGAGATATTTTAAATTTTTTAGGTAAGAGAATGACAGTCGATGATGTATTCTTCTACAGAGCCCTTATGTCTGGCCTCCATGTCAGCTATTCATTTTTTCAGCAAGCTCATCTCGGACTTGTCATTTTTTCAGCCCTTAGGTTTGTTCGCCTCTACGTGATAATGAGTGGCGTGAACTTAACCTGTTAAACACACTTTCCTCCTTTTGGGTAGTTCTTTTTGTTAGCGAAGGGGACTTTTCACCTCATCGATTTTACTTTTAGATAACTTTACCCTCAAGAAGTGTAAACTTCTTTGGGTGGGAGGTTGCCCAGTTCTTTCCCTGGCTGGAGATTATACATTGGTCTCGACCAAGGGAGAGGTGGTAGCCTATTTTTTCTCCATTCTATTGACAGTGTTGATTAAAATCAGCTACGGTGATCATCTTAATTTGTGTGCCACTGTCATTGCAAGACGTTGATTGATCTAGATTTAGATGTTACAATCATGATTGCCACTTGTCGTTGAATGAATGGTCATAGGATGGGTGATGATGTCAACCATCATGTGTTGGAATCAAATGGAGATGATGATGTTCACAATATGACGATGATATGCTCCTACCTCCCACGATATCTAATTGAGTTAATGTGGCTATTAATTCTTCTTTAGATTTCATAACACTTTATTTTGAGTCAAAATAATCCTAATTTTGAATTTTTAAATTCGGATGCCAACATGGATTAATAACATTCTTAGAGATATGTATTGAGGGCACGTTAAATATTTTATTATCATATTTGTACAAAAAAAAAAGGGGTTACTATTGCTTTTCTTTTGGAATATTGAAAATAATAATGTCATTCTTTTTAGGAGCAAATAAGAATATTAAAATAATGTTGTGCTACTTTAAGAGTAACAACAAATTATTGTCTTGAAAATTATGTAAAAGTTACTCATCGGTAGCAAAAGCAAAATATTTATAGAGAAAAATCATAATTGCAAGAAATACAATAATCATAATAATTAGAGTTGCAGTTGTATAATGATCATTTACAAATAAACATATAATTTATAACAATATATACATTTTTTGGTTTACGAAAAATATTAAATATCTAAACTTAGAAGGAAATAATAGAATTTGACAAGTGAAATCACACTTTTCTTAATTTACACTTCACGAGCTGAACAAAAGTTGATTATTATAGACCTAAATTGGCGTGAGCTAAAGATTAGCCCCAATTTGAGGTTGATTATAATTTTAATACATTTTTTCTCTCTCGTCCTCTTAATTGCATATTTTTTCTCCAATAAAATAATATTACATTTAAATTCAAAAAAATTCCATCTCTTTTATCCACCCCCATATTCTTATAAAAAAATCAATATTTCAAAATATATTTTTCCTAAAATACATTAAAATGGATCCCAAGCATCTCTAATTAGACAATTAATTGATTTGGTAGGGAAAGCGGAGACAGTGATTGTGGAAGGCGGCCGCGGCGGAAGGGGTGATTGATTTGGTTTGGGTTTTGGGGATAGGGGGTTGGGGTTGGGGTTGGGGTTGGACTTGGAAGGGGAGGGAGATAATGAACCGTTTTGAACTTTTTTAATTATTTTATGTTAAAATAGTAAAGTTATAACTGAATCAGAACTGTTCTTGAACTTTTTTAATGGATATGGTGCAAAGTTTGGGGATAGGGGGTTGGGGTTGGGGTTGGGGTTGGGGTTGGGTTTTGGGGATAAGGGGTTGGGGTTGGGGTTGGGGTTGGGGTTGGGGTTGGGGCTGAACTTCAAGATGCTTCCAAATGATAACTGAACTTTCAAACTTTGCACCATATCCATTACTAACCAAATTTCGTTACCATGAATGGTGTGTTTGATGGAAAACACGCATGGAAGACGACAAGAAATTAAAATGTGACAAATCAGATCACCAAATCTAGGTTAGCACCCCACCCCACCCCACTCCACCTGACCCGATAAATGTTAAATTCAACAATTTAAATAAGAAATTACATATATAATTAAATCTTAAATACGAAAATGTTAAATTTGTAAAATTTAATGCAACATGGAATATTAAAGTTCGAACACCAAAACTACTAAAATAGCATGCACGGAAAATTAACATAATATCTGTTCTTAAAAAAAATGCAATAATCATTTCTAAATTTATTTTTAGGGTAATTGTCGCAAAACGTCCCTACCTTTCAATTTCTTTGCGCAAAACGTCATTTTGACCAATATACCCTCCTATATAAAGAAAAGAAAAGAAAAATCAAGAATAAATTGCAATCTTACTCCTAAACTTTCTAAAAATACAAATCAATCCAAAACTTATAAAAATATTAAAAGAACAAAAAACTCTCTCTCTCTCTTTCCCCTTTTCAGCCGAATACATGAGCTAATTTTTCTGCGACTTCCGGCTACCCAAACTGTCGAATATTGGTCCCAACATGTTCTTCTCATTACCCTCTACAACTACATACCAAGAAATTCCTATAATTCATTGTGATTTGGTCGGAAATCAAATTCAAAAATTGCAACATGAAAATCGGTTAAACACCCACAACTAGTCGCCTAGCCACCCAATCGGCCAGAATCCGCCACTGGTCGACACCCCTCATCAAGTCGAAGCTACCTATGTAAATAATTTCCTCCAACAACCACCAACTTCAAAGCAAAGACAGTCCAGTCGTGACAGCGCACCAACAAGGTGCGATTTCTGGTTCAGGTGAGGTGAGCCATGGTGGCGAACCACCTGAGCTGGGTCGCCGTTATCTGGTGCACCTAGCCCAGCCATGGGTCCCCTTCAGTTTGGCTTCAATCCTAACAATTTTCGTCTTAATTGTCCGCTGGTGCGAACTCGCGACAGTCACGAAAACGCCATAGAAATCACCACATTCCAGCGTCGTCCAGACGACCCATGGTGGCAAACCACCTAGGCTAGATTCGCCTTCACCTAGCCCAACCATGTGTCAAGGTCAAATGCACCTGGAACCCATTCAATTTATGAAAGCTGTGAAGAACTGGTGCGAAGGATACGGGTTCAGCAATTTTGATTAATTCAGGTTGTTGAGTTGTTGTTTGGGGTAGATTGGTTCCATGGTTGAGGTCGCCTGGTTGTGGGCTGTTGACCAGTGTGAGTTACGATTATGGGGGTGGCCGGAGATGATGTTTCCAAGGATTTTCAGATTTTTTGGCAGCGAACTTTGAGCATTAATTCTGGCCAAAATACTTGATGAAGTTGGGAGAGGTTGGATGGGAGTTGAAGAGGAAGTTAAGGGCTGTCGATCGGTGTCCAAGTCCGACGGCTTTGGCTGTCGTAGGTGTGCCGGCAGGCAGCGGTGGGGTAAGGGTGAGGTGGGGAAAGAATGTGAAGTTTGGAAGGTTATTTGCACTTTTTAAAACGTTTGGACCTATTGTTGCAATTTATTCTTGATTTTTCTTTTCTTTTCTTTTTTATTTATTTATATAGGAGGGTATATTGATCATTTTATATTAAAAATTAGTCAAAATGACTTTTTGCGCAAAGAAATTGAAAGGTAGAGACGTTTTGCGCCAATTATCCTTATTTTTACTTGGCAACCTCATGAGCATTACTTGGTCAATCTTTCACTCATCCACACGACCCGTTCTAATCTGAAAGGTTATTATAAGTGTGTATTTTGAAACACTCAATAAAAATACGTGCATATTCTTATTATTAACATAATATAAATATAAAAATGACATAACATATCAACATTCTTAAATTTAGAACAAATTGATCGCGATATTCAATATCTCAAGGAATTTCTTAAAAACTCTCATATCCCGTAGGATTTAACATATCGACTTAATGGTCCATCCCGAAGGATTTAACATAGAAATCGACCCGAATGCCTTAAAATATTTCACGCCAAAATCTATAAAAATATTAAGAAAATAAGAATTTACCACTAGCACAAAGTATTCATACCTCAATTGACACACAAAATTCAAAAAATGTCACTTGAATTGAAGATATAAGAATGAATAGTGTGTGTGAAAAATAAAATAGGAACTCGTGAAATTCTGGAAACAAAAAATTTTCACCTCAGAAGCATATATTTATAATTCTGACAATTAATTCCCAATTAATTCAAAAGATGTTCGGGCTCAAAGAATTTAAAATCAAAACGTTTTTGAGATAAATTAAGAATTTATAATCTTATTAAATTTAATTATTACCAATATTATATTAAATTCTAATATCACCTTTTAAACTTCCAAGCCAACCGCCATTTTCTTCATTATTTTTATAAATAAAATATTATAATAACATACTTTCTTTCCTACTAAAATAACTCGGACACAACTAGTTCAAAAATATTTTTTATTGATTCCAAATTATTTTATTTAATACGAGTTACAAAATGAGTATAATATTTGATATATTTCATTAGCTACTAAGCCTACTATAATACTTAAATATTCGAACCAAACTAAATTTATGATAGATTCTATAAAAAAATCATTTTTTGTAAATAATTGGGTTAAACTTATCACTTCGACTTTTGGACTTTATTGTGATAACAATACCATACATAAACTATTTCATTTACTAAATGACCAACATTAAATTTATGTCCTTATGAAAATAGTAAGAAAATTCGAGGTCCTTTCCCCCTAAAAATAACTCCATCCTCGAAATCACCTTATTTAGTCGAAAAGCTCTCGATACTTGGCTTTTATTTCCTCTTCTTTCTCCCAGGTAGCTTCTTCGACTCCATGATTTTTCCATCGAACATTAACCAAAACAACTTCCTTATTTCTTAATGCATGTACTTTTCTTTCGATAATTTCCAAATGAGCATCTTCATACGTTAGATCTTTATGTACTTCCAATGAATCGTAATTTATCATATGTATTGGATCATGTACATACTTTCTAAGCATTGATATGTGGAATACATCATGCACCGTCTATAGTCTAGGTGGCAATGCTAAACGGTAAGCTACATTCTCAATTCTGTCTAAAATTTCAAAAGGACCTATAAATTGAGATCTCGACTTTCCTTTCTTGTCAAATCTAAGAACTCCTTTTATTGGTGCAACTTTAAGAAACACTTTCTCAGCAACTTCAAATTCTACCGACTTTCTTCGTTGATCTACATAACTTTTTTGTCTATCTTGAGTTGCTTTTATTCTGTTTCTAATTTTATCGATTGCTCATACTATCATTGCAATAATTTCTGGACCTAAAATTCGATTTTCTCCGACTTCGTCCCAGTGAACTGGGGACCTACACTTTCTACCATATAGAGTTTCATAAGGAGTCATGCCAATAGTAGGCTAGAAGCTATTATTGTATGCAAACTCCACTAACGATATGTATGACTCCCAACTACCTCCCAAATCTAATACACATGCTCGAAGCATGTCTTCTAAGATTTGAATATTCTTTTCAAACTGTCCATTAGATTGAGGATGATAAGCAGTGCTAAAATTCGACTTTTTTCCCATAGCTCTTTGCATGATCTTCCAAAATTTGGAAGTAAATCTTGGATCTCGATCTGAGATGATAGATCATGTAACTCCATGTAGTCTAACAATTTTCTTGACATATAATTTAGCAAATTGATCCATACTGTAGTTCATTCTTATTGCAAGAAAATAAGCTGACTTTGTCAATCGGTCCACAATTACCCAGATAGCATCGTGTCCTTTCGTTGTTTTCGAAAAACATACAACAAGATCTATGGCTATTTGCTCCCATTTCCCACTCCGGAATTTCTAATGGATTTAATGGCCTGATAGTCTTTGATATTCTACTTTAACTTGCTGACATACTATGCACTTCTCAACTAAGAGACCAGTCCCTCTTTTCATATTCCTCCACCAAAATATATTACGAATGTCTCAAAACATTTTAGTACCCCTAGGATGTGCAGAATATGGGGCATAATGAGCTTCCTCCAATATCTCCTTTCTTATCATTTATCTTTCGATACACATAACCTTCCATCAAATATCAAAACATTGTAATCCCTTTCTTTTACTTGTACCAACTTCTGCCTTGATTTTTTTCTTAAAAAATGGTCATTGTCCTAAGCATCCTTGATTCGATCCCTAAAAGTAAGTTGAATCTTTAATCTTGTAATCATTGCAATAAATCGAGCTGGCGGAATGATAACGTCTAAATTCAATTTATCGAACTCCTTTATCAACTACACTTGAGTTGTGGGTAAAACTGCTAGTTGTCCCACTGTCTTCCTATTAAAAGCATATGCGACTACATTAGCCTTACCAAGATGGAAATGGATAGTTGTCGGCCCCTTGAAGGTTGACATGCGCAATGGCTTGAGACTCCTTGCACTCATGCTGAGAAATTGTGGGATGGTGTGTTGATGATGCACACTTTGAATTCATAGCAAGGAAAATCGTGGGAAGGATGCTTCAGTTTGGTAGAGTCAGATTGTTGCATATTGGGCAAGGCATGAGCTGATCCAACTTGTTGTTAATGGGCAAATAGTTGCAGACAGACAAGACATGGGCTGGTCCAGCTTTCTTGCTAGTGGGCTAGAGTCCACTAATTCGGGTGTCCAAGTTGGGCACATGTTTGGCATATGTGCTAGACGATTTTGGGTGTTCACACTAGTAGGAAGTGTGGGCAGTTGCTGGGAATAGTCATGGGAGGTAGTTTCTAGCGGTTTTGGGTCAATGGGGTTGGTTTATCCATTTTGTAGTTGGGGTGTCAACTGCATACGAATGTTGTCCTATAAATAAAGAAGGACTTGGACTGATGAGACATAGAAAACGTGTTGTGTTCCTTCAGTGTTCCTTCGAGTCTTGTATTCATTGCGGAGTAATAATACGAGTTGGGTTTTCCCGTAATTCAGTGTCCCTTTACATTGTTGTCTTAAATTCGTGTGTGTGTTGTGCAATTTTGGGTTGGCTGACTAAGTGAGGCTTAGTGCCCTCACTAGTTCGAGATTTTGGCTAAGTATTTTAACTTAGATTTCGTCCCGATGATAATAGTGCAGTCGTAATCCTTAACTAACTCTAACCACCTTCTCTGCATCATATTCAAATCCTTTTGAGTGAGGAAGTATTTATGATCCATATTAATATTGCACTTTCCTCCGTAAAGGTAGTGACACCATATCTTAAGAGCATGTACTACTGCCGCCAACTCTAGATCACGAGTAGGGTAGTTTTGCTTTGATCGATAAATTTTAAATTCAACAATTTAAACAAGAAATTACATATATAATAAATCTTAAACACGAAGATGTTAAATTTGTAAAATTTAATCCAACATGGAATATCAAAGTTCGAACACCAAAACTAATAAAACAACATGCACAAAAAATTAACATAAAATTTATTCTTAAAATAAAATTATGCAATAATCATTTCTAAATTTAATTTTATTATTATCTTTACTTGGCGACCCCATGAGGATTACTTGGTCAATCTTCCACCGTCCACATGACCCGTTCTAATCTTAAAAATTATTGTAAGAGTGAGTATTTTGAAAACACTAAGTAAAAATACGTGCATATTCTTATTAACATGATATAAATGTAAAAATGGCATAACATACCAACATTCTTAAATTTAGAGCAAACTGGTCATGAAATCCAATAGCTCAAGAATTTCTTAAAAATCTTCATATCCGGTAGGATTTAACATATTGACCTAACGATCCATCCCGAAAGATTTAACATAGAAATCGCCCCGAAGGCCTTAGAATATTTCATGCCAAAATCTATAAAAATATAAAGGAAAAAAGAATTTACCACTAACAAAAAGTATTATTACCTCAATTGACACCCAAAATTCAAAAAAAATGTGACTTGAATTAGGGAGGCAACGGGACGGGTTAGTCATTCTCACTCCCGTTCTGTTGGGTATTTTTGTTACCTACCTCATTCACATACCCGGTTAAAGTGGGACATGACGGGTTCGGGACGGGGTAGATCCATTGTCCCATTAATCGCCCCATTTATTTTTTCTTTTTATTGTATTTTTTATATATTTATTTAGTAAATATTATTACTTTTGTATTAACTAGTTGAAGGTTAACGTGCGTTGCACGTTATTCTAAAATGCATTATATGCATGGACGGATGTTGTGGGAGACTGTGCCAGGATGTAGCTCGGTGAAGTCTTCATACTACTATATTTTTTTGGTGTTAAAAAATTATGTTAAAAAAGAAATTCATGTGTTATATATTAGCTCAGCTTGTAGTATGATTCTAGATCCATTGATGTTTATAAGTATTGTAAAAGTAATATATGAAGATGAGTGTATTTGAAGAACAATTTTGTAAATAAATGGGTTAAACTTATCACTTCAACTTTTGGACTTTATTGTGATGAGAAGGCCAGACATAAACTATTCCACTTACTAAATAACCAACATTAAACTTATGCCCTTATGAAAATAGTAAGAAAATTCGTGGTGTTACAATTCTCCCCACCCATTTCATTTTATTTCATTCATACCCTATGAGGTATTCGTCGGTTGGATGATTTGTCACATTTTAATTTGGGGTCGCCTTTCACGTGTATTTTTCATCAAACACATTAACATTGATGATAACAGAATTTGGTCAATGAAGAATGAGGTGCAAGATCTGAAAGTTTATAGGTTATTCTTTTCGTATTTCAGTTTTGTGTTTTGAGTTTTGAATTTTGAGTGTCCATTTTGAAATTGTTGTAAATGTGTTCTTTTTAGTATTTTGAAAAATTATTTCAAAAATTAAAAAAATGGAAAACCCATTTACTCTCTCTCTCTCTCTCTCTCTCTCTCTCTCTCTCTCTCTCTCTCTCAACAATGACAGCTTTCAAGCACCTCTTCTCTCAAACCCAACGTCGCTACTTCTCCACAACGCCGTCGCACCACCTTTCTTCCCTCCTTCTTTGTCGCCTCTTCTTCGCAAAACCCGACCCGGATGCCAATCCCAACTTTCGTAAACCCCTCCCCATCCAATCTGTTTCCTACCCAACTAGAACCCAACCCCCTCCATCCGACAAAACCAAGTCCCAATCCCAACCCGAATCTCCACCTAAACAAATCACACCTCAAGTTGACCAGGGTACCAGACGTGGACCCAAGATGAAATGCGGTACGTAAAGGATGCCCCGATGATTTCCTTGATTTCGTATCCGTCTAAGGTTGCCCTTCTCCCTGAGGACCGTGTGAAAGAAGAGGAGGAGGGTAGTAAAAATGAGAGTGACGAATTGGAAAGGGAGATGAGGGATTGATGACGAGAGGTAGAATGCCATAATGACGAGGAGAAGGGGTATTGGGTAAGGAATAGGAGGACGATAATGTTGTGTTCGCGACCTTGATTAAGGGCGGTGGCGGTGGCGATTTTCATGCGGTGTTGTAGTGGTGGTTGGGTCGTGGTGGTGTTGGGGGTGGTGGTTGGCAGTGATTGAAAATACTTAAAACATGTTTTGAAAATTTTGGTTTAATTATAACTGAAAACACACAAAACGACAAATTTTGGATTTTTCTTTGTAAATTTTCTACTTGTTTTCAAAAATGCGTTTTCGAAAATAGGAAAGAGAACGCATTTTCACCGTTTTAGAAAATCAAAAACAAAAAACGACTTGAAAACGGTAAAAAGAACAGACACTCAGTGTTTATCTAGAAGTATTTTGGAATTCAATGAGTAAGTCATCACCATGCCTAAATTTCAGTAACTATTGAAACATTTTATTCGTTATCATCTTGCCTTTTTTAAATTTGGTCAAAATCAAATTTTCTGGTCAACTAATCCATCCATTTGCCGCATATTTCATAAGATCCAAACTGAAAGTTAAGATAAAATTGGCTAAAAATTGAAACATAGGGGCGGGAAGTGGAAAATGAGAAGATTGGGATAAAGAAAATTTAGGACAAAATTTGAGGCAAGAGACATGGGAATTACCTTTAGAAAGTTTGGAGAAATTAAAGTTATCGGATCACTGGTTGACTCGAGAAGACTTTGCTTTATAATTTATTTATTAAACCAAAAATGGAAAGATTTATCAAATTAATAATAAAAGAAAGAAATAATTGTTGTCAAATTTAAAGGGTCCATAATTTATTTCTTTCTATTCATATATTTATTATTTTGATATCTCTATATATGGAAAAACTATATATTTGGGGAACGTAATTTTTTAAATGAATTTAGGGATTTTTACATATTTGCCCTAAAATATCCATAAAAGTTTATATACGGTAACGTAATAATTCATTTGAAATTATCTCACAATTTGTAGCCTTTAATACGAACATTCATTGTCTCGTTATGGTTATCACATCGAATTCATTATTGTGAAACTAAACAATTATTCTTTTTATATAAGTTTCATCATCGTCTTAGTCTATCAATATATCAATTCAAATTCCTTCAATATTACCATAATTTATTTGGGAGCGATGTTGATTCTCGTATTGACTAGAACATTTTGATTTTTCTTAGTCAAAAATGAATTTCACTAGCGAAATAATTTGACATACGTTCATGCAACACTTAAAAATTAAAGTCTAGTGAGACTGAGATCTTCATCCAGTTTTACTTATTTCAGACGAGCTTAAATTTGTTGTCTTGAATTCGATATCTCCCAAATACATTAATAAATAGAAAGACGTCTACATACGTTTGACACCAAAAATCTATTTTTTAAGAAGATATGATCCCGTTTGATTTAGATAAGAATTGAATTTTTAGTAGATTTTGATAAAAGTTGATGGAATGTATGGTTTAAAAGTTGTGAATTTCATTAAATATGTGATTAAAATTAATTAATATTTTGACTTCGATTTTAATAAATTATTGTCATTGAACCAAACGTAGCATGATACATATGCCAATCTGACTCGCCAACTCAACTAGCCCGCGACTAGGCCCAAAAAAAAACACAAAAAAAAAAAAAACATAATCAACTCGTGGCTCGTTAGAATGAGCCGAGGCTCAGGTCGAGCCTCATTTTTGAGTATTGGCCAAAGCCGTAGCCGGCTCACGTGGCTCGACAAGCCACACTGGCCGTCTCGTGGCAGCTACGCCAACACATGCCATTGGCCAGTGGCTTGAAAATAAGACAAAGATTGTCTTTTGAAATTGTCTATATGAGATCTTGAAATTTTCTACACGCACTAAAAATGTCTTTTATTTTGGAAGTTCATTTTGTATTTCAAGACTGTAATTGTAAAAGGAAATATTAAATTGTCATTTGTTAGGTCAATTACTTTTTGAAATATGATTTGGCATCTTACAGATAGAGGTATCAAGATGGACGGATCGGTCAGACCCGTGAAACCCAGCTCGGATCGACCCGGGATCGCTGGCCGACCCGTGACCCGAGCGGGCGGTTCACGGGTCAAGGAGGTGTGACCCGTGGGTTTCGCAGATTGCACCTTCACGGGCCGCGGTGACCTGTTAAAAAATAAATAAATATTATAGTTAAATAAATGTCAACCTACCTAGTTGGGATATACTTAAACTATAAATTATAGTAAAAGTAAATACCAACATAATTGAGATGTACTTATACTATAAATATTTGATAATAGTAATTAGAAATGCATTTAGTTGTTATTTGTTTAAGTTAAATTTAACTTTGCAATGTTATAAATATTTCATGTAACATAAAATTTGAATTCTATGTAAACATTTTTTGGTATAAATATGAATTTATCATTTTGTTCAATTTTTAGTTTACATTTAACAAAAAAAAAAAATATATTTTTTGCTATAAATATGAAAAATTTTATATTTTTATTATTTTACTTATACAATCATATGGGCCAAATCGGAACAAACCGCGACCCGTGACCCGCATGGGCTCGACCCGGATGAATCAGCGGACGAACCTGAGTTGTAATCTAAAATTGTGGGTCCACTCGGAACCAGCCCAGAACTCATAGCGTGCAGGCTTTTTTTCACGCGGACCGTTTCCGGGCTCATATGTTGGCTGGCCGACCCGGTCCGGACCACCCGGATTGACACATCTACTCACGGAAGAGACACAAATTAAGGGGAACGCCATTATTTGATGTGAAATGCATGTCAGAATAATAGATTAAAGGAAATATATGATTAAAAATGAATAAAAAAATTGGGTTGCGTGTAATGTTATTTTATTGAAAAATATGTGATTTAAAAGAAGAGATAAAGAAAATATATTTTGAAAAAAAAATAGAAATCAAACAGGGCTAAATATGAGGCTAATAATTAGGGTTACCAACTTCGAGAGTTGAAGGCAGCTACGACTGCCTTTAAAAGAAAAAGAAAAAATTTAGAATTTCAGCCAAAAAAAAAAAAAAGAGTCGGTCCCATTTTTCGGCTAAGATTTGACTCGGCTCGGTTAAAAAAAACTCGATTCATTTTTACTCGAGTCATGTCCAAACTACGAACTTTGACTCGTGAGCTGACTTGGCTCGACTTGTTTACATCCCCTGACTTGATATGTTGAAATGCGAATATTAAAATAACAATCGAATTCAAAAAAAGCGAATTTCCAAAAAATGAGGTTAGAAGTTGAAAAAATTCAAATGAAGAAAATAATGATAATAAATAGCTATTGTCTTATCTGTCCCGTCTCTATACATTGCATGTGTTTTTTGAAAATTTGAAATTGGAAAAAAATTGTGGTCTCAAACATTCCATGCACATAGTAACAAACACATGAAACAAAAGCCTCCAATTCTATTTCATCTGTCTCGTTATGTAGTCATAATTCATAAACCCCTTTATCTTTGTAATTTCCCAAATTTCTTTTACAATTTTTTGTTTTTAAAATAGTTTCCTTTCCTTTCCTTTCCTCTTTGATGTTCATGATCTTGATTTTCCTTCTACTGACCCCACAAAACCCAACTCCATAAGTTATGCAATTTCTATGTTTGATCAAAGCAAAAAAGGTTTCTATGCTTTTTGCTAGGGTTTGATTTCTTTTTTTTTTTTCTTTTTCTTTTTCTGCCTATATGATTTCCTTTCTGTCAACTCAAAATTCTCTCAAAGTTTGTTGATTACTTTATTCCAATCTTGATATCAAATTTTTTTGGTTACTAGAATATAAAAGAAAACCCCTTTTTGTTTGAGATTACAAAACCTCATCATTTGGTAATCAAAATTGCATTCCAAGAAACCACTTTTTGTGGGTTTTTTTTGGATAATCCATTTTGAAAATCAACTAAATGTGGAATATGAAGAAATCCAATCTTGCCATCGTCGTTAAGAATTACATCTTTTCGTGGGTTTGGTTCTAAATCCCTAAGTTTCTCTCAGAACTTTCGACGAACATTTTGTGGGTATTGTGAGCTTTTCTTTGTTGATATCTTCAAATTACATTGGAAAATGGGGTGTGTTCATGGGAAGTGTTGTATCAGGTATCCTAAATCCTCAAGTGGTGATGAGAAGGAAGATTTGGATGTATTTAGGGGTATGGATACGTATATACTTGCTAACAGTTCTTTAGAGGTTGTGGATGTTCCTTTACAAAATTACAGGTTAGAGTATTCCGTGCTTACGCACCGTGGGTATTATCCTGAAACCCCTGAAAAGGACAATCAAGATAGTTATTGTATTAGAACAAAGATTCAAGACAACCCGGATGCACATTTCTTTGGTGTGTTTGATGGGCATGGACAGTTTGGCACACAGTGCTCAAATTTTGTCAAGGATAGGCTAGTTGAAATTTTGTCAAATGATGCTACATTATTTGATGATCCTGTTAAGGCTTATAAAGCTGCATTTTTGTCAACAAATGATGAACTTCACAGTAGTGATATAGATGATTCCATGAGTGGCACAACGGCTATTACAGCTTTTGTCATCGAGGATAGACTATACGTGGCAAATGTGGGTGATTCTCGAGCAGTGATTGCTATCAAGGAAGGAAACAGAGTTCTTGCTCAAGATCTGTCATATGACCAAACGCCATTCAGGAAAGATGAATGTGAGCGGGTGAAGCTTTGTGGGGCTCGAGTACTGAGCGTTGATCAAGTGGAAGGGCTTAAGGATCCAGGAATTCAATCTTGGGGAGACGAGGAAACTCAGGGGGGTGATCCACCAAGGTTGTGGGTGCAAAATGGGATGTATCCTGGAACTGCATTTACAAGAAGTATTGGAGATAGCACAGCTGAGAAGATTGGTGTGGTTGCTGATCCAGAGGTGTTAACGGTGCAACTTACGCCCAACCATCCATTCTTTGTTGTAGCAAGTGATGGGGTTTTTGAGTTCCTATCCAGCCAAAATGTGGTGGACATGGTATGTGATGCTTTTTAGTTATGTATAGCAGTACATTTGTTCCTTCCCATATGTACAAATGCAGCGTCAATATTTAGGAATTTTATAGGTTGTTTCTTCATGGAGTGCCCTTAATGGTTTATTTAATCCAGAAATAATGCATATGTAGGTTAATGATGCCTAGAACTCCACAGAGTTTAAAACACGCGAACAAGTAATTAAAAGTCACATTTTTAAAAGTTACTTAAAAACATGCCATTCCATGCTTGGAAAATTTTTATTTAAAACATTAGTTATGGATGCAACAATATTTCCATAAAGTGGTCTAAACAATTACTTTTTTTGGATTTGAAAATTATCTCAATGTGTTGATTTGTTAAAACAATGAGTTGTTATTATTTTACAGTTTCCATTTCTTGTAGCCGTATTGATCCTCGTTTCTAGTACCAACTTGAGTTCATTGAATTTATTCATCTCAATGAAACTATTATTGGAATGCGGGTCGGCAGTTGCTAACAAACTACTCTTCAACACAATATATGTCAACAACCGGGGGGTTTTTTCGATAGGCCGTATGCACATCAAATTCAATGGGCTTAAGACTTGGTTCTTGTCCAACTTCAGTTCATTGGAGAGTTGGTGCACTTCCTGATGCATCTTGTTGCAGCTGTTTTATTTTTTATTTTTAAGAAAGCCACGGATTCGAGAATTAAGTGAAAGTTGCATTCAATATCAACATTGATACAATAAATTGTTGTTTTAATACTGTTTCTTGTAATGCAGTCAACTTGATAAAGAATTTGGTTATGATTTGAAATCCTTTAAATCTTGTTTTCAGTTTACTGATGAAGGAAATCTAGAAACTGTCCCTGCATGTATTTTTTGTCAATATTCAATTTAGCAACACTTGCTTGCACTCTTGTGCATTTCATGTATTATATTTAAGAGAATAGAAACTTTCTGCTTGATGAGTCGAGGTATTGACGACACAATTTCTCTTATATCTGACTTTGTTGTTTCCATCCATCTTTGCAGGTGACTAAGCATGCTGATCCCAGGGATGCATGTGTTTCCATTGCCAGAGAATCATACAAATTATGGTTAGAGCACGAAAACCGGACGGACGATATAACTGTCATCGTTGTACACATTAAAGACTTGACGATGACTATATAAATCATCTGGTTCTTGCTTTAGTGATTGCTTCCCTCATAAAAATACCAGTTCTCCATTCTGTTATATGTAGCTTGCAATTATAATCCAGAAATGCATACTTTGATCTGTCCAAGGTGTTTTGTCTTGTTTAATGCTCTTCATTCACCACATGAACCATGTTTTATAATTAGAATTTCAGCATATTTTGCCAGCGGATCAAAAGCCCAGATGCTGTTTTCCTGTCTGCACGAGTTCCTTGATCCTCAGCTGTGACTTGTGAGTTCTTGCTTTGCAACTCCCACCCCACCTCGTCCTAAATTCCAGGAAAGATATCTTGCTTACTTTTCGTATCATTTCTTTCGTACTGCATTAACTAAACAGAGACAAGACCAAAAGGAAGTTACTCCCAAAGGTTTTGCATTGGATATGTGTCGTCTGTTGAATGCTTACTTTGTTGGTCTATATAATTCATGAATGTCGCGGGGTTTACGTTACAAACAATATAACGAAGTATTTTTGTAAATCGGTTCAATAATTTGTGGCATACATGTGACAGTTTGTTATTTGATACATAAGATAATAAAACACTGAATAACAAACTGCAACATGTATGCAATTTAGGACAACTGATAATTTTCACTATGAATAACATTAATCTTCTCGATTACCTATGTTCTAAACCAATTCACTTGCAATCTTATTTGGGTAAAATAGTTCGATCCAATTCAAACTGTGCAACATGGTCACGACAATTCTAATTATCAATGCAGATTTAAAAAAGTGGTTGGATTACCAGTATGTTGTCTTATTCTTGATGAATAGCTTGGTGGTCTCTCCATGTCAGGCATATTGATCCCATCAAAATTTAACAACTATAATTTTGACTATTTTAATAAGAAATGCACGACCAAAAATCGTCGGATAATCAATAAGTGGATTGATTTATCTCTTATCTCCACAAGCTCACAATGTGAGTTGTAACTTAATTGATTTTTCTCTCTTTTTCTAACGAGAATATATACACGATGTTTAATTATCAATTGAATAATATTATCTAGTATTAGTGATGTATTTTATATAAGTCGTAACAAAATATTATGAGTCGTATCAAATGAGTCAATTTTTAATTTTAATTGAATCACAAAAGTGATGGAGAGAAACTCATATAAAAAATCTTTAAAAAAAAAAAAAAATTAAGTACAATGATAAATGCTAAGAAAAGAAGTACATTCAAGAAAAGTCCCCTAAATCAATAAACCGTCCAAATCCATTTTCGTCCCCAAAATATTATCTCCGCACTGGCCCTTAATTTCCTCAAGTAAATACGCAAATCTCTACAAAAACCCACATTAAAATTTCAAGATTCGAGTCAGCTAATCTATGGCCGCAGCACCCAATTCAGTTCAGAAATCAGTGGAGGAATGGCGGGCTATTCTCTCTCCCGAGCAATTTCGCATCCTCCGACAGAAAGAGACTGAGTAAGTAATCTTCGTCAAACCCCTATTTTTGTTTTTCCTTTGATTTTTCTAGATTATTATGGTTAAATACTTGTTGAAGCCTATTATACATTCTTCCTCACTCCATGTTTGCAGTTTACGTGCCTAAATGTCTTAGACATTTATCAAGGTGTCCTGTAATTGTGTTGTATTTTTTTGATAATTCTGCTTGCGGGAAATGGTTTGATGAATTGCTGGATTGTTAAAAGATCTTGTGGCACTTATAATCTCTAAGGATGACAAAGAGATCAAGAGAAATGAAACAAGACTTCATTTTTAAACTCTCTAAAGAATCCCTGTTCATTTATCAATAATTTTTAACATGATGAACATGAGTTGCTCGTGGTTGTCATTTTCACACACATATAGTTGTTGGACAATGAAAACCTTTGCATGCTGTAGTTACGTTTTGGGAGCCCCTAATCCTCATAGAAACTGCCTACCTGCATCTAAGATCCACTAAGAAAATGTTGTTTTTGGGGTGTTTCTTTTTTGGGTTCTTTCCATTTCCTTGTCGAATTTAGCAGTAGCTAGATTTATATGAATTTGGTGGTTTTCATATAGCATATAAAAATTCCCCATCAAGTTCGGAATGCTGCAAAAAGATTGAAAAGAAATGAAATGTGTATAGTTTGTTACTTCGTTAGGCAAGAGATTAGATTTCAAGATGGTGTCATGGACACAGAAACCATTGTTTTCTGATGGGGTGGGATGAATCGCTGGGGCTGTTCGAGAAAGTTGAATGCTTTGATTTTCTGTTGTATGACATATTTTCAGTGTGATATATGAACCAACTAGTTAACGGATTTTAGATTTTTTTGCTAGATTCAACACTTATTGGATTAAAATGATTACTTACTGATTATCAATATTATTATGTTGTTACTGATTCCTATGGTTTGATTCTATAGTTATTAAACAGCACCTGCAAACATTGTAATTTTTTCCGAATAAATGTATCCTAAAACCTGATTGTACTCCCAAATGAGAACACTGACATAACGAGATAGGGCCATAACTAAGTTGTTCGAGTAGTTCACCTTCAAATAGGTTTGAGAGGGGAAACTGTTCGCTAACAATTGAATATTTAGATTTTGATAGCTATTGATCATTGACAAGCAAAACATGGAATCAACCGGGACACAGTCCTTTAGTTGGATTTGGTAATTTTTATGCATGCCTTCATGGTCTATTAATCGGGATCACACTCGCTTGGAGTAATATTAAGAGTGAAGTTTTTGGATGTATACACTTCCAAATCGTACATATGTTAAAACTGGTTGCTTTTTTGGTTAGGTGAAGTTTATAGTATTTTGACAGTAAGATGAAAATGAACTTGATAAAATGGCATTCCAAACATGCACTGATAATTTAATTTTTACAGGCCTCGAGGCACTGGAGAGTATGACAAGTTTTATGATGATGGTATCTATAACTGTGCTGGTTGCGGAACTCCTCTGTACAAATCTACCACCAAATTTAACTCTGGCTGTGGTTGGCCTGCTTTCTTCGAAGGTCTCCCAGGAGCCATTAACCGCACAGTGAGTATAAACTTTTGTTAATAATTTCATTCGTATAGAAGATCCCATATACGTCCTGCTAATGTTACGTTTGAAAATTTACTTATTTCAGCTGGATCCAGATGGTAGGAGGACTGAAATCACATGTGCTGCTTGTGGTGGACATTTAGGCCATGTATTCAAAGGTGAGGGGTTCCAAACGCCTACAGATGAAAGACACTGTGTCAACAGTGTTTCAGTCAAGTTCGCCCACATGGAAACCTCTGCTTCCCTGTGAATTTGTTTGCACTGTCGTTAGCAATAAATGAAACCTTGTGTCCTGTTTGTTTTTGCGTTGTTGCCTATGTGCTCTTGAAATATTAGCAGTTTGTGTTACAACAAATAAGTGATTGTGTTTGGTGCTTAGTTCCTGTTTTCTTTTTCTTGTATCCTGTGTGTTGAGGCCTAGGGACGGCCACAGCAATAAAGGATCCCAAGTTTATCCGGGTTCAGAATTGATTCAAAGTCTTACGGTTATGTTTATTCCAGAATTGGTTATGAGGGAAAATCCAATTCTTACATGTACTCAACTCCAAGCAACTCAAAGCTCAATATATATAGTAAAAACACGCAATCTTAATACACTTTGGTATGCAAAAGCGTATATTTGGTCCTTTGATCAAACTTGTTCAGAATGCTGTAATGAAAGGAAAGGAGTATAAGAGTTTGTCAACTAAGCTCATGTTTGATGTAGATTAAAAATCGATAAAAATTTCAAGTCAAAGTTAGTAATTAATTTTAACTATATATTTCATTTGACTCACTTATCGACCACATATCAAGAGAGAAGAGAAAACATTTGGAGTCCAACCCTGAAGCCATAGCTATGAAATTTCTCCAAATCTCCCAACCTTCTCTTCCCTAGCTCCCAGTTTCTCTTGAAAACTCTAGGATCCGTTTAATTGCAAGAATGGAATTGGATTGAAAGAAAATGAATTTCAGGGAATCGAATTGCCTAGAACTTGTTTCGCTGGAAATTGTTAATTAATTGTGTTTGATTGGTATAATTTTTCACTTGAAAAATATTAAAATTTTGAATCTTTTGGTGTTCATTTGACTTTGTTTTTCATGAAAATTGCCTATTAAAGAGATATAATTTGTTACAATTGGGGATAAAATTTGTTTCCATTGCCAAAGAAAAATTATTAAATTGTTGAAGGACTAATTGGACGCTATAAATAATTGGAGGAAACAATTAATGCTGTTAAATTTTTGAGGATGTAATTGATGCTAGTTGGAGGGCTTAAATGATTCGATTAAATAGTTAGAGGATGGAGTTGAATTTAATTAGTAATTAAAGGATGACTTGAAGCTAATAAATAGTTGGAGGATGGGATTAGTGCTAGGAAAAATTGAAGGTTAAATTGGACGCTTATAGTAGTTGGAGGATGATATTTCAAATTATTGGAGAGTGTAATTGATGCCATTGAATAGTAATAGGATGAAATTGATATTATTGATTGTTAGAGGATAAAATAGAGTGTACTGATTAGTTGGAGGACTTTAAAATTAATAATTAAAGGATGAATTCGAAGCTAATAAATAGTTGAAAGTTAACCTCAAAACTATTTATACACCTCAAATTCGATCTTTAGCTCCTATTTTGTACATATTAAAATTTTTATTCTCATTCTTCTACTCATTTTCAATTATACATTCTTCAATAAAATAATATTTTTCATCACACTTGTAACTTTTTTTTTTCAACCACACATTCTCCATCAATCTACCATTCCAGAATACATTCTTCCAAAAATAATGTGACTTAAACACACCCTTAACTAATTAATACCTAGAATTAACTTCAACCTCCAATCGTTTGAGTGGATTCCTATTTCATAATCAAACAATTCCATAGCATCTCGAACTATTCTATAGCATCAATTACATCCTCCAGCTTTACAATGTCTTCATTTCAATCTCTAACTATTCTACAACATCAAATTCATCCTCCAACTTTTCAATATGATCAATTTCATTCTCTAAATATTAACTAGAATCAATTGAATCATCTCACTATGATCTAGCATCAAATTCATCCTCTAACTTTCCTCCAACTATTAATTAGCTTCGATTGAATCCTCCCACTATTCTCTAACGTCAAATTCATCCTCTAACTTTTAATATGACCAATTTCATCCTCTAACTATCATATGCATAAATTGAATCCTTTTACTATTCTGTAGGATCAAATTCATCCTCAAACTATTAACAAGTATCAATTACATCTCCCAACTATTATCTAGTATGAAATTTAGTCCTCCGATTTCTCATTATGGTTGATTTCAACCACTAATTTTTGTATATGGTTAATTTCATCATCCAACTATTCCCTAACTTCAAATTCATACTCCAACTTTTCATATGGTAAATTTTATCCTCTAACTATTCCCTAGCATAAAATTCATCCTCCATCTTTTAATATGATCAATTTTATCCTCAAAATTATTATCAAGCATTTTCGTCAATTTGATCCTCAAACTATTCATAAGCATCAATTGCATCCTCCAACTCTCTAGCATCAAATTTCGCAATAAATTGTTTAGTCCCGTCCCGTCCCGTAACAGAAAATTTCGCAACAAAAGGCCATACCCAGTCCCCCTAAAATCGACTCCGCCTCCTCCACCGCCGCCTCGGCCTTCGACTCAAGCAATCACCTATTAAAGTTTACATATGGAGAACGGGGAGAAGAAGAACTATGAGAGCTACGTGGTGGTGCATAACATAGCCAAGAGGCACAACGTTGGGACATTGGCACGTAGCGCCACTGCCTTCGGGGTGTCGGAGCTGATTCTCGTTGGCCGGCGCGATTTCAACGCCTTCGGCAGCCATGGATCCACTTCTCACTTACGCTTTCGCCACTTTCACTCCCTGACCCTTGCGTGCTCCTTCTTGAAGGTGCTCCTTTACCCCCCACACTGCCTTTTGAGTGTGTGTAAGAGTATATCTGTATTTGTTACGCGTTGGAAAGAGATTCATACTTTTTAATATGTTAAGTATACATACACTTGCACAGTGTTAGGATAAATGAAATTTTATCCCTTCAATATATTTTCAATTTTGACCTGTGAGTTATCGACTTTGAGATGGTAACAATAATGTGATGATAAGAAGTGAATTCTCCGGTTGAAAATAACGAATTCCCTGTTTATAACAAACATTTTCTGAGTTTCATGTGTTACAGTTTGAGGTTGCATATGACAAAATACAAATTTTTTTTTTTTTTTGTTAATTTTTTTATTATTATTTTTGCAAGTTAAAAAGTTATGAACTTTATGGTGTAAAGAAATAAATTGATATTGAAAGCAGACTTCATTAATATCAATATTTTTGGATGCTTTGTGAAAACTGACTCAAATTTTTTTTTGCAAAACCAATGGTGGATGGAAAAGTTTTATAGATGTAATATAATGTTAATTTTCTGTGGAAGTTGAATGGTAATTTTACTTTGCAAAATGAGAGAATCTTGCAGGTTTTTTCTCTGAAGTTTAATCTTGCAGGTTTTTTCTCTGAAGTTTACTTTTTTTTCGGTTTTTGTAATGTTTGCATTGATTAGGAGATGGACTGCGATATATGTGGTGTAGAGATCACGGATAATGCAGTTGCAGTAAATGAGCATCCTTTCAGGAAGAGCACTGCTTTCCTTCTCGGCAATGAGGTAGGATACAGGATACTGACTACCATTTCCTTCGGTTTCCAAATTTTAAATTGACTTCATTTGTTGTGGTGAAAATTTATTAATAAATGAAGAGATTGCATTGTTTATTATGAACGCCCTTTGTTGTAATATAAATGAAAATTTTCAGCTGCTATAGATCTTACCTTACTACTGTATCAAAAAAGTAGTCAAATTCTTGTTAATAAATCCAATAATGTTAAGCTGTGAAAGCATTTTTATGTGGGAGTTTTAGTCAAACAATCGAGGAGAACCAAGCCCATCCATTTTGAACCCAACTTGTTGGAAAAGTTTGAGTAATTTTTGGCCTGTTCTAGTATATTAGGGGTCGTTCTCTTTGTATTTCAGTTTTGCGTTTTGAGTTTTGAAATCATTTTGTATTTTGTGTTTTGAGAGTCCATTTTGAAATTTTTGAAAACGCGTTCTTTTTGACATTTTGTAAAACTATTCCTCAAAATCATTTTCTCCAAAACACGTTCACATGGTTTCTTCTTTTCCATTCTACAGCCAGAAATGCCCCACGCCCCCACCGGCGCCACATCCTTCTACCTCACAAACCGACCACCACCGACCACCTAGACCACCAGATCCCAGCATCATTCCAACCCCCTGACCTCCCTCTACAACATCCACGGATTAATTGACCATAAATTAGTCGAAATCAGCTAAAATTGCAGCTCTACCACTCTCGGTTTCAGCCAATAAACACTGTCGCCGGCCACATTTCCGATCGCGGACCACCACAAATCCACTCCTCTCAACAAGGCACATCCAATACCGGGAGGGGTCACCTTCGATTGGCTCCAGAACTGGCTGATTCCGGCAGAAGCCGTGTGCGCTGAATCAGGTTTTTAGGTTTTTTTTTCCTTCGATTTTGGTGTATGATTGAATTGTTGTTTGTGTGGTAATTGAAGAGGGGATTGAGGGCTTCATAATGGTTTATTAATCCAGCCATTTTGGAGGAGGTTGGCCGGAGTTTGGGAGGTTTGAAAGTGGCGATAAAGTGTGTTTGGCAGTAGAAAGGAGGAAGCCGTTTGTTTTGTTTCCTGTGTTGCAGCAAAAGGGAGGAAGCCATTTTGGGCCATTCCCGTGTTTTCCATTTTTTCCTGCCTTTGTGAAGAAAATGTGGAAAACGGCTTTTTGGCCGTTTTCTGTTTTCTTCACAATTTTTTTTTCCGTTTTCGAAAATTCGTTTTCGAAAATGATGAAGAGAACGCGTTTTAGCCGTTTTGAAAAATCGAAAACAGAAAACGGCAAAGAGAACGGCACCTTAGTTGTTCAATTTTCGACTCTATTCAGCGCATGACGACACTAAAGCACCCGTGATCTTGGAAAAATCTCCCCTATCATTTGTAATCTTGCTAAGTCTGCCTGGCCTGCAGTTCCCCCTTATACGTGAATTTTTCTCGTCAAACCAAGCCCAGCACTCTTCTCTTGAACAAGAGCTTCAACATCGCGATGAACTCTCACAGATGCAACTGAACCTGGGAGAAGTGAAGAACAACAAACTTTGCAAAGGAACAATATAGAATTCATTAACAAATCCTGGAAAGATAAATATGGACAAACACCAAGAAGGATACGCAGTAAATGTTTGAAGACTAATTACGAATCAAACCATGGCTCTAATGCCAATTTTTTGGGGGCAAATAAGGACAATGAAGCCCAATATACACGCCTGAACTTGAAAGCTTAAGCCATTAGGTCATGGACCCATCTTAGTATGTCAGTTCTTCAAACTTCAAGTATCTATTTCACGTGAGACAACTTGAAGACATCCACATTTCTAACATATTGCCTTTTTTTTTACTCTCCGGGAAGGAAAAATTTATACTTGATGTTTTGCTAATTTTCAATTGGTTTCTTCACGGGAATTACATAATGTTTTTGTATTGTGTCTTAGGGAACTGGGCTTTCTGCTAAGGAGTGTGAGATATGTGACTTCTTTGTTTATATTCCACAATTTGGAGGTGGCACTGCCTCTCTTAACGTTACTGTTGCAGCTTCCATCGTCTTACATCATTTTGGAGGTTTGTTAAAATTGTCAAGTGCTTCAAACTTATCGACCAGGCTTTTAATTCTACTTATTCTACTGGTTCTCTGTATGAATAAATTACTAGCATATTCCTACTAGAATCCCATGGGACCTTCCAGATCTACCGGTCATTTGTATTGAGTTGACCTAGAAATATGATACTTAAAGGTTTGATCGATGAACAATCTACTAAATTATTAACTGTATTGACCAAAACTAGTAGAAAGAGAAAGCATATAATTAGATTTTGGTCCTAGAAATCTTTCACTGCTTTGATTTCATTCCAACGTAGTTGTTCTAATATAGCAACACTTAGTAAGGTGTTATCTAATATAGTTAGATGCTGTAGTTTGGAGGGGTCAGAATTCATATGCAAGAGTTGAGATCTATAATTAACAGAAGCACAAGTACATATATTTCCTGTATAAATCCTTACATAGTCCTTAACAAGAGCTAGTGATTTGGTCAAATAGATATGAAGAGGATATTATTGGTTTTGTGTTTACTTGATTTTGTTGCTGTTTATAGTGATCAATTAGATCATCCACTAATTTTCTACCTCATTCTCTAATCCGAAGAAAGATTCCATTTAACTTTGTTTTAGAATGCTTGAAGTGGCTCTTGCCTTAAAGTTCAAAATGCTGATATTCTTGAAAAAATATACATGTACATACTCGATATGTTTCTGCATATGAATAGATACCTTACTTTATAGTGCTTTTTTCCCTTCCCCCTGAAGTATGACATTTCTTCTAGTTAAGTTGTGTAATTGATTTTAGCAAACTTTATTTCAGTTTGGGCAGGATTCTCCGAGAGGTCACGTGAAGGAAACAAGTTTCTTGTAGCTGAAAAACCTGTTAATCAGATGAGGAGAAATTATTGCACAGAAACAGCAGCATCTGTTATTGAGGAGCGAAAATTAAAGAGGGAAAATGCTGCAATTGGTTTTTTCGATGAGAGTGGAAAAGATGAAGCTGCTCCTAATCTTTTGGATACATTGTTTGATTGAAGAGAAAATTAGAAATTTAATTAGATTGGTACATTACTTCTACGGCAGTGTGGATTTTTCGTCAGCATGTTGCTGCTATGATCAGTCGGTAGAAGCAAGAACAAACACACTTCAATTGAAAATCCTAGTCCATTTCACTTAAGATGAAATGACATTGTAATAAATTAATTGCTGTATACGGAATCATATTTTAGCCAACAGTTGATCAATATATTAATGTTTGTGTTCAGTTTGTGAGGTATACACCTATATTTTGTTAGGGAAATAAATTTCAAATAATCTGAATTTCTTCCTTGTTTTTTCCGACATTTTTTTTTTTTTTTGGGTCGTTGAAGGTGTCAAAGATTGCTGCAGTTAGGTATGCATCAAGATGGTGCTTGATTGCTGGATTAGATTAATACTGTTCAGTAGGTAAGCATCATTTGACCTTTTGTTTGTGGGATCTCTCTATTGCCCTTTGATGTAGAAATCTCTCAATTATTTGTTGATTATATTATTTTTAGAATTAAACAGGAGACAATATTTCTGATTGTTACCTCATCAATGCCTCATCATTGTGTCATGTGATGTATATCCTTTCTAATTAGCAGTGTCGTGAAAGCCCGTGTTATCACTTTTTTGAGCTGATTTCTGGGTCGAAGGTTAGAACGGTGTTAATTATACGTGCTAATCTCTGTCCTCTCTATCGCTCGTGCACGCCACAACATAAGTTTCTTTTGGACTTAGGATTGGTGTGGACATTGAAACCAGCAAGACAATCCAACAAGCTATCTTGAGAGCCTATTCACCAATTCTTAAAGGGGCCAAGGATTGAACATGTATGATGTCTGTAATCAATCAGTCATTACTGATATGTAAGATGATGAACAATTATCCTCCATGGTGTAATAAAATTAGTATATTAGTGTGTGTGTGTGTGTGTGTGTGTGTGTGTGTGTGTGTGTGTGTGTGTGTGTGTGAAATGGAATGCCCTTCTCAATCTTCTTCTATTAATTTGAGGGAAGTGAACATCAAAATAGGAAAAGTGTAAAGAAAAAAAAAAATCTGATGCTTCTGATCGGTTAAAACATGCTCGAGTTAGAGGTGTAAAACTGGACCAAGCCAGCAGATTGGCTCTCCAAAAACCCATTTGATTTTCTTCGTTTTTTTTAATAAACGTTTGAGAATACCAAGCAAAAAAATCTGTTGGAATCCGTGGCCTTGTGCAGGGACTGATAGCAAAAATACAGCCATGCTGTTCGCTTGGCCAATTTTTTACGACTATACATCTAGCTGGAGTGAAGCTTAACCATTCGCTTTCTGAATTAGATGGGTTCCTTTTCTTAGATCCCTTTACACTCGGGATCCTGTTAAAAGAATAATGTTTTGCACGACCATCTACAGTTTCATACATGGTTAGCATTTTCTTGATTTAATTTATGAAGTTCCACTGTTCCATTCTCATGGATGGACAACATTACGAGGACATTTATAGTACTATTATATTATTGAAACTTCTCGGAACTTGCTTCTTTCCCTGGTTTTATATTCTGGATTCCATTAGAATGGTATCAAAATGTGCCGGCCACCAGCATGGCTGGGCTGCACCACCCCTAGAGCCGGAAATTGTTGGGCCTGTCTGTAGGGGACCAAGACCCTCGTGGGGTAGCCGGAATGATTTCTCTAATTCTATACGGGTAATGAAAAGTCCTGGTTTCATGGGTGGGAGTTGGTGTGTTATGTTGTCACGAAAAAGAAGGTGAACAATAATGCCCTCCATAGTCAATCTCCACCTCAGTCTATGGAGCAGTTGGGATGTTTCTTGTCTATATGTTTTATTTGTCAACATTTTTATAAACCAGATCTCTTTATATATTACTTTTCAAAGGCCAGCAGAAAAAAGGATCACTCATTTTTATTAGAATTTTGAAGCTAATCAAAGTCTGTTTCATGTCATCGAGAGAGCATTTACAACTTTCATACACCAAACAGATGTTGTATGTTCTCAGCCGGAGATTTCGGCGCTTTTGCTCAAAGATACGGCAGCTGATATGGCGTCGTCCTAGGCCTAAACTTCTAATCAGAAGGCTTGTGAATCTGAATTCAAAAGGACAGATTAGACAAAGAACAGCAACCCAAAAGGATATTGGCAAAGTGAATGGCACCTCTTTACAGAGGCCAATTCGACTTGCAACTTTCAATGCTGCCTTATTCTCCCTTGCACCTGCTATTCCTAAGGCTGAGAAATCAGTTGTTTTCAGTCATGAAGAGGACTGTTTGACATTTGGGAATCAGTTGAAGTCTGTGAATGGCCGGCCCAAGGGTATACTCAAACAATCACCACTTCACCCAATGATCAATGGTTCTGAAGGTGAGAACAAACTCACTAAACCAAGAGCAAAAGTCTCAATAAATCTTCCCGAGAATGAGATATCATTATCTCAGAATAAGGTTATCAACGTTATTGAGGATTCATCGACAAATTTTAGTTTCAACAGCCTGGCTCCTGTGAGGTCTCCCATATGCTTCCCTGCGAGCATGGCAAACTGGATCAAAGATGCGAGTTTGTATGGAAGTCGAACCATATTTGATGTGCTTAAAGAAGTGGATGCTGATATTTTGGCTTTACAAGATGTGAAGGCCGAGGAAGAAAATGATATGAAGCCGTTATCCGATTTGGCTCGTGCACTGGGGATGAATTATGTGTTTGCTGAGAGCTGGGCTCCTGAGTATGGAAATGCCGTTCTTTCAAGATGGCCTATTAAGAAGTGGAAGGTTCAAAAAATCTATGATGACAAAGATTTCAGGTGATTTTTAACAATTTTTCCAGTATTCTTGAAGGTTTAAAACGTCTCTTTTTAGTATGTTTCTCTTATCACATTCAAACTAGCACGAGTAAAGAAATCATATGTAACCTAAGGTTCCAGCTTACACGTGTTATGTGCCCGCTTGCAAACACTGATACAACAATAACAACAAATTCTAATTCTCAATAGATTTAAGGTCGGCTACATGAACCCTTCTTCATTTTATTATATTTGTCGATAGATGTACGGGGAGATTCAAAGCTACTAGATCATTAGCAAGTAACATTTTTCCATTTAAAATTTGAAATACCCCTTCCTCTTCTAATTTGCTCAACTGAAGTCCACCCACTCTTATGAAAGAGTCTCTTTAGGTTGATACAAAACATGACCCCAACCACCCAAGTCGTCATTCCCTTAATTCATCCTCAACCAATGCCACTTCTGTTTGTTTGCTCGTACTCTCATTTCTTATCTTATCCATTTTAGTATGACCACATGTCCATTCTACCTATCTAAGGGGCGGACCCAAGAAGGGCCCAGCGGGGGTGGCCGCTCCCACTGAAAAAAAAAAAAAAAAAAACCAAAAGAAATTTATTTTTTTTTTTTTTTTTTTTTTACAATTTTTTTAGCTTATTTTCTATCTCGAATGCAGCCAGGATCTAGTGAAACTCATGTTTTGTATGTAATCTTTTTCTCTTTAATCTTGTTACATATTCTTCAATCTCATAGAGTTGGATGGTTAAATTTCCTTCCCACTTGAATACGCTTGCCAAAAGGGCTTGGAGATGATTTGACAATTGAAATCCACGATTCGAAAGGAAATCATTTTGGCCACGTAGTAGTTCATGTGGCTAATATTGCTGAAGAATTGGTATGTTATGTAAATCTCATTTTGACTACCTGTGATTGCAAAAACTGTTGCATAGTCAGAGTGAATATATTTGTGGGTTTGATGCAGGGTGAGAGGCTTCGTTCATGGCCTATATAGCATGAACTAGTTGGAAAAATGCAACTAAATCTAAACTATTCAACAACTCCCAAAAAAAAAAAAATTCGGGGGCAGCGAACCCCCGTAGACCCCCACCCCTTCAACTTTGGACCCCTCTACTTCGACGGGTTGGCTCCGCTCCTAATCTCGCCCCCACTCAAAATTAATCTAGGTCCGCCCATCTTCATTTCCGTTACATTGATCTTGACCTTTAAAGCATTGTTCTCAGGTTCTGTAATACTTGCATTTGTTATTTATTTCTGACCCGTGTTCAATAGCCTGACTTGCTACAAATTTCTGTTCATACAGGAATGTGATAAAAGCTACAATCAATGTGCCGTGGACAGGGGAACTAAACTTCTACTGCACCCAACTCGACCACTTAGACGAAAACTGGAGGATGAAACAGATTAATGCAATAATTCGGTCAAATGATCATCCCCATATTTTAGCAGGAGGCATCAACTCTCTTGATGCATCAGATTATTCATCTGAGAGGTGGACTGACATTGTAAAGGTAAGTCATTTTAATAACTCATCTTCAACTATCTGATTTTTTTTAGGTACTTCAGCAATTAAAAATTATAAATCTCTTGTGTTTTCATCCTAATAGTATTACGCGGATTTAGGAAAGCCAACGCCAAAAGTTGAAGTTACGAAATTCTTGAAGGAAAATGAGTATACAGATGCTAAAGATTTTCCAGGGGAATGTGAACCAGTGGTTATGATAGCGAAAGGCCAAAGTAAATTACCTTTCTCGCATGTCAGTTTGGTATGCAATAATAGTCCATACTGAACAATAGATTTTTTAGCCTATTTTTCTTCTTTACTATTGTTCAGTGCGGTCTAATCTACCTTACCAAACATGTCATATTATCCATTTTTGTGTAGATCTTAGTAAGGCAATTTTCTCGGTATTAATCTTATTATTCTATTTATTTCTTTGTAACAGATGTACAGGGAACATGCAAGTATGGAACTCGAGTTGATTACATTTTGGGTTCACGTGGCCTGCCCTACACGTTCGTGCCTGGATCCTACTCAGTAATTTCATCGAAAGGCACTTCTGATCATCATATAGTTAAAGTAGATTTAATGAGAGTAGCATATAATACTCGAAAAATTAAAAGGATACATAAGAAGCTAAACCAAAGAGTCAAAAAAACTACAAATTCATGTTCTTCTGGAGGTATTTGGCGGTTAAACTCCTGATTTTTTTCCATGAAAAAATAGTATACCTTGACTTGTTTACAATATTGAGGAGTAGATTGCTTCAGTGTAAGTTACATTATTCAATGTGATAGTTATGTACACTTGGCCGGACTTTTTGGTATTTCCATTTCGTCAGATGATACGAATGCCAATGATTTTCTTCATTGATTCAAACTGTAGCAGCTGCAAAATCTGATATTGGGATAGCCATTGTTGTCATTGCATTCCAAGTCCAAGGGACTATTACTGTAGAATATATTAGTAGCATTCATGACTCCTAGAGAGTTAAACCAACAGAATAAAATTCTAAGATAGATTTTTTCTTGTTCCCTTTCGAACCATTTCTAGGCTGCAATGTGCTGACCCATTCCCATTCAATCCTTAGGAAAAACTCCTACCGCCTCTCTTCCAACTAGAATGCCCATTTTGTCTCGCCCTAAATGGAATGGCTCTCTTAGTTACGTTGCGCCCCAACCCGAGTTCCCACGTCTGACCCGAGTTCCCACGTCTGAGACAATAGCGCTTCCGCTGAACTCAAACCTATTATCATATTCAGTCGGAATAGTTTGGGTAATACTTTTGCTGGACAAGGCATCCCGGTCAGCACCGGTTTTGTTTGGCACTCGACTGAAAAAAAGGGCAAGATGGATGGAAAGAAATCAATTTAAAGCACCAATTCTGGTCGGAAGAATCTACTGTGGCCATCTCTAACCACCTTTATGAATTCTAACCCAAACCAGCCATGACAAGGCTGAGTTTATTAGAACCGTTGTTTAGAAAGACTGGGAGCTGGGAAACGTTTACTCATACTGACGGAAGGCATAATTAAACTAAGTGATAGGGAAAGACTTGGAAAAATCCTTCCTAAGCCAGTTTTTCCTAATATCTCGTGCCTTCGAAACCAAAATACACAGTTTTTCTCCTTTTGTTCTCGTCTAAGTTTTCATCAGAAGAAGACTACAAAATTTTCTTATGCCGCGAGTAACCTCTTGAGATGGCATTTTCCATAGTTTTTTTAAATACGCAATCGAGAGAGAAAATTCTGATGAGATTGGAGAAATGGACAAAAATTGTTAAGGAATAGTTCCACATCGAATAAAAATAGAATAAATAACAAATATAGAAGGGATTGGACTATTCCTCGTAACAAGATTAATCTTTTTAAGATCGAATATCAAGTCTTGATAAGATATCACTGAATCATAATAATTGCGTACCCCTGCAGTCTTCCGTGAAGGTGTATCAACAATAATAGCTTTACCTAGACTGCAATCCTATCGGTAGACTCAATCCTAGTTGGTCATCAGGTCATGCCTGGTTGCTAGCGATAGTCGGGGCATAACTAATGGCTCTTTGATTAATGTAGACTGCCTTTACGATGTGCTCTTATTGCTTTTTAATTTTTTCACAAAATCGGTTAGTTTTTTGTAGAAAAACCAGTTCGAACTGGACCTGAATGGTTTGGAACAACAGCAACTGTGACGAATCATAGGCCAGTTTGGTCCCAAAAGTTAAAAGATAGTGCTGTCTGATTCATGTCAATTTATGGCTGAATGTGGCCTCTAATTTGGCAGGCTAGGTTGAACTACCTGCCGTTTTGACACCGCTATTCATGATCGACACTCTCTACATAGGAGTTAGCCCTCTAAAGATTCACGATAAGAGCTAGACGCTCCATCCTTCCAGGTGGAAGAAATGGTTCTGCAAAACTCTATTTATATCATTTAATCTATCATTTAAAGCCACCTAGATTGGGGATGTAATCTCAGTGGGGATGAATAGCATTATTCAGATTATGGCCACCGATAGGTTGAGCATGTTTGGCAAAGCTTTTATTAGATTATAAGTTGTGGGTCTTTGAAATGTGTGCATAAAAATAGAGTTGCCCAACTTGTAAGTAAGAATAAACTTTGACAAACATTTATGACGACAATTTCTTAGATTATGGATATTAGTCGTCTATATGAAAATTGAAAGGGATCGAAACTAACAAACAAATTCTTTTGAATACAAAATCCCAGTTTAGATTTATGTAACAATCAACTTCTTAGAAATCAATTAATGGATATTTACAACATATTATTCATAATTCACACTTTAAAGAGGTAGAACCTCCATGCACAAAATAAAAATATAAAAATAACAAACATTCAAGCACTTATTTTTCATATCTAAATAATCAACATTAGCACAATCACCCTTTCCATGTGGCTAAGCTTTAGCAGAACTTGAACTCGAACTCGAACTTGGGCTCGAAGGGTACCCTATGCCATGGCGGGTGTTCGGAAATATCACGAATATCGAGCCGGAAATTGCCCCGATAACCGGTGGCAACGCCATGAGCAGAACCTTCTGAGTAGACTCAAAAGATGGATAGAAACACTCCACAGTATTAGGGTCTAACATAGCCACGACAGAAAATACAATAAGTGAAAAGAAAGCATGAACAAAGTCCCCAAATCTAAGCCTATAAGAAGACAAGTCCTGTGAGGATGAATTAGGCCATAGGCCCTTATTTGTTGCAATGCCATAATGACTGATTCCTTCACTGTCTTCATAGCTATCAGTAAATGATGCAAAGCAACACGAAAATGCAGAAACGACGATAAGCATGCCGGATAAGTACTTATTTGGAGTGTGGCATTGGCCATTGTTGGTTAAGACAGGATTAAGGAATTGAAACATGAAAAATGTGCCTGTCGGGAGGAGTTTGATGAGGTTGCCAATGCCTGATAACGTTTTTCCTGTCATAGATTGGTTAGAATTAGACATTTTTGGGTATATGTGTGCAAAATATATGGATTTTGTGTTTGTGCAGTGGTTTAATGCAAGAAGTTTATGGGATTTATAGGACCAGTGGGGATTGCTTCTACGTAAAATGGGATGATCTTAGAAGTAGGAAATTATATTTATTTGCTTCTACTCTTAGGATGGTGGCTTTTCCAACCTTGAAGATAAGGTATATGACGTTTCATTCAAAAGGTACATAATTATGATTTCGATGATAATTGAAAAAAAAAAAAAAAATGAATTCATAGCCGTATGGATAGATTTTTCGGGTTTGGTCTCATGTCCAAACAGTGGACATGGCAATAAAACAGGGTATGACGTGACACGTTTCCACGCACACAGTAGGCATTATGCAACTTCAACAACGATTTTTTTTATTTTTTTTTTTTCGTGTGTGTCAAACTCGTGTCGATGAACAATTTATATAACCACCCTTTTTCTTCAAATTGTCGAGAGCATAATTGTATCGGAGGTAGATTACCTAGAATTTAGTTAGATCTGGTTGTGTGGATCAATCAAGAAAATTCACATTGTCGCACGATATTTTTTTTTCCCAAGATTTTGATCAATATTTGAACTAAAGAGTGGGTGTTTAAAGTTGAGGGACTAAAGAGACAATTACAGAAAATGAAAATTTTGAAGAACTTGGGACCTTTGGAAGCAATAAAATATATGAGCACGAAGTTGGTATTAAATTATCCTAATAACAAAAATTGATTTTAAAAACTAACTTAAATTTAATATAGTAACTAAATATCTTGCTTGTTCAACGTTAGAAGTAGAGATAGTGACAAATCAAACTCCACAATAAAAAAATGTTCGCATGATCAATCCAATATTAATGTAATAACTAAATTGCTCGGCGCTCGTTCAATCATGTAATTGCAGATGTGGCGATGAAATGAATTGAGTCGAATCTTCAATCTTCTAATACTACGTGCTACACGTATCTTATCTTAAGTGAAGATCATTCAAAGAAATAGCGACGTGAACCAGATGATAACGATAAACCATTTTATTATAGGGTCAAAATAAAATTAACATTGCCAATTAAAATTAAACCTAATTTAATATTACCAAACTCATTTGACAAATTCATTAATCTTTTCAACTTAACCACTTACATGATATAAGTAATTATCAAAATGACTTCTTAATCAATAAATTAATAAGCATTCAATTAATTTAGAAATAATCTACTTATTGAAAAAGACATTTTTAATAATCTAAATTAATTATGGTTTCCAGGGTCAAAGTTTATGACCTCAAACCAACGTGCAAGTTTTCTCTTCCATTGTATTGAGTCAGCGAAAGGGTGAAAAAATACATTTTAAGTAAATAATTATGACACTTTTATTCTACTAATATTTTGTTTTAACAATAATTATATGTTCAATTGGTTAAATTTTAGTTAAAAGCTTTTTGTCTACCAAACAAACTTAGGCATAGTGTTCTTCTATGCCAAACACGGTGTTACGAAGCTTTCTCGTCTATTTTTTACATTAGCAAACAAATTTAATAATGTTACATATTTCTTCATTTGTCAATCGAAAATGGCACGTAGATATTTTTTCTCTTCCAAACAAACTTAGGAATAGTGTTCTTCTATGCCAAACACGGTGTTACGAAGCTTTCTCGTCTATTTTTTACATTAGCAAACAAATTTAATAATGTTACATATTTCTTCATTTGTCAATCGAAAATGGTACGTAGATATTTTTTCCCGAAGTTTTTCAATCAAAACTTTTCCCTATTTCTCCACTTTTTTTGTGATTCAAAAGCATGGTCCACTCAATTTTTCATGCTGTATATGAATATGCACTTGAAAATGTTCCCAACTTTTACCTAAAGTTAGAAGATATACATACAAGAAATAACAATTGAGAATAGAAGTACAAAAGAAGGTGAAATTTGAATTTTCCTTTTTAAGAAATAAATATTTTGAATTGCTTTTTCTTCTTTCCAGCACATTGACACTTTCCATGGGTGGGAAGAAAGGTGACACTATGCTACAGATTGGGTCCTACAAGCCCCCCCCCCCCCCCCCCCTCCATTTTATCATCAATTATGCTACAATTTCCGATATATTGATACAATTCTTGACATAATATCACACGATATTCAATTATTGAACTGTTTTATACACAAGCTTTTTTATCCAATCATCTGTTGCCGCCTCGAATTATGTCACTGAATTAGTTAAATTTCTTCTGACAAAGTGACAAAATTGTTTTATCGTCAACCACAAATGCTTAAAGTGTTACCAACCTCTACTTTTTGTTGGGATTAGCTCGAGAGTTTTGCTGTACCGGTGGTGATTTATTTCAAATGATTTTGCCACTTTGTCGAAAGAATTGTAACAGATGCAGTGACATAATTTGAAGTTGTAGAAGATGATGAAAAAATTGATTGTGTTCGAAATAGTCTAATGTTAGAATGCTAGTTATATTAAAGATTTTGATATTGTTGCGTGATTGTTTTTCAAATATCGATTTGTGACGTCAATGTTTAATTTTGAGTGATTTTTAAAATAATTCTATCGTGTATTATTATTCAACTATTCTTAAAATATTTAAAAGAATAAAATTGTATACTAAAAAACGGTAGTTTATTTAAATGATAGAAATAAATATGTGTATTACTATTTACCAGCCACATTATTATGAAAGAATATATTATGGAATAATATATTAATGAAGAATGTGTTGCTAAAAAATAAGGAAAAATTATTGATATGATGAAAATATTATTTTATTGAAAAATGCGTAGTTGAAAATGAGTAAAAGAATGAAAATGAAAATTTTAATGTGTACCGAACATTGGCTCAATATGATTTTACGTATTTTACCTATTTATTTTTTATTATATATCAATTAACATTTGAACTTATCATCGTTGATTTGAATAAATTCTTTCAATAAATATAAAAATCTGTTACAAATTCCAAAACCAATCAATCACTCGAAGAAAAATTAAATTATGGAGTACAAGAATGGTATAAAGTCCTTAGCTTAAGATGAAATCAAACTAATTGATTGAGCTCTGTTTGATGGGGGTCCAATTAAACTTTTAATAAATCTTTGATAAAACTTCCTATATATAAAAAGTGGCTATCAAACGGAATATGTTGGTTTAACGGAATTTCTTGATTTAACGGAAAAACTAACGGAATATCTTGTTTTAACGGAAAATCTTTTTTCACCACCCCTTACTTTCAAAATTATAATTAAATAATAATAATAATAATAAAAAATTAGTTTTTGATAATTCCTTCAAACTTAAATATCTTGGAGCTAACTTATTCGAATCGACTTTTTCTCGAATCTGATTTATGTATCTAATTACGATTTATCCAACGATACCAATATTCATATATTTACGATAACTTCATCAATATCTAAATATTTGACACAAATAAAATATAATTTGATAAATGTATCATTTAGTCTCTAACTTTCAAAATATTAAAATATAATATATAAAAATTGAATTATATTTTATGAAAATTTTCGGGGTATTACATTCTCACCCACCTAAAATATTTTCGTCCTCGAAAATTTACCCGTCACTTACAAATACTAAGTCTAACACATGATATACATATATTATCGTAATACATATCATACTTTAGCGATAAAATAAATTGCATTATTACTTAAAAAAGAGTAAAGATTTAAACCATGCAAAAAGTTTAAGCCTCCGTTTGTTTCTCATTAAAAACTCATAAAAATGAAAAATATAACCATTATCTATCACATCAATCTATCAATTTTGAATTTCTATCTCTTGTGTGGGGTCTAATAATGACTATATTTTTTTATCCTCATTCTACATTAATGAGAATCAAACGGAGTTTAAGTAAACTCATATTCTTACCCCTTAACATACCTTGAGTTTTCTGTTTGTGATTTTGGGTTGGAGATGACAGAGAGAAGCACTTTATTTAATTATTTATCAATTACATAAACATTACATCATTAATTATTTAATTAACCAAAAAATTACATCTTTATTAATAACAAATTAATTCTTAAACAAAACTATAAAATATAAACTAAGCAAATGTACATTGCATGTTGTTTGCACCTAGTGTTAATATAATGTGCAAAAAGATGAAAAGTCGTAGAATCAAACAATTTTAATAAGTGATAGCAAAAAAACTCGTCGTGTTCCGAATGTGGCAGAAAAAACCTGCCCCGAGAGCTGGCGAGACGGGGCGGGAAGAAGATTGTCGCCCCACCTTGGATCACGAGACGAGGCTGCCTCGCCCCGAACCCACCTCGTGAAAAATAAAAAATAACGACAAATTTAAAAAATATATTAGTTAAATAGAATTTTTTGAAAAAAAAAATTACACGGGCCTGCCCGTGCTGTGCCCAGCCCAAGAGGGAGGGACGCGGGGCGAGACGGGAGGGAGGAGTGGCGTGCCATCTCTAATTTTGATCTCAATACACTATTTATTTTCATTAATCAAACAGCAAATTTTTACAAATTCCTCAACACCGTCATCTTATTACCAACAATACAACATATTTAACATTTTTATACAATACTAGTTGTCGCCTCGTGCTATGCACGAGTTTTGTACTTATTATATGTTTATTAGCGTGCTATTTAATGATAATATTAGCGATAATAACAACGTAAAACGAAAACCTTAAATCTTTAAATATTATATTAATTGATTAAAATAAAATACATATTAGGAGATATGAAAATATATACAATGATTCTGAATACTTCTAATATTTAGCAGCACCTCCAACACTTTTTTGAGCAGCAGGAAGGAATCTCCACTTGAAATACTTCTTAGACCAGGATCAAAAAAATCATATGAGAGCACTTTTTGAATTGGAAAATGTATTAAAAATCTAATTTGTATCTAAAGCAAACATGAGACTAAATGATGTAGGATCATTTATGAGTAGAGCTACACTATATATGAGATTAAGTTACAAGTAGCAATACCTGTGTTCTCCTATCACGCTTCCTTTCACTTCATGGAACGTATCTGCAGAAGCACATGGAAACAAATTTGTTACTTTCTAACCAACAACTACAACTGGTATCCTGACCTAAGCAGACATACACCATTTGACGTAATTTATAAATTTTGGATAGTGAAATACACAGAATATATATATTTTACCTGACATTTAAGAAGGGCGAAGGAAATATTCATCGAAAGCTACATCGATTGTAATTTTTCGCCTGTATATATTGATCTTGTCCAATGAAATTGATTCAATTGGTTGTCCAAAAAGTAAGCATTCAATGTGTTTGAGCACAAATACTCCACAATTAGGCCTGAAATAATACAATATAGTATTAGACTATTAGTAATGTTAATATGAAAGTAAATTTAAGAGTAAATTTAATTTTAAGTAATGTTAATGCGCACCCACTGTTTTTGGAAGCAGGACAGGGTATAATATGTATGTCCATTTTTTTGTTTTCGTATTTTCTTAACCCCTGTCTGTCAGAGGGCATTAATAACCCTTGAATTAACAATAATACCGCCTTTGCATGCAGCTTGATTTCGTCTGGGTAGCGAATGGTGTGGCTACAATTATATATCTGAAATTTCCATTCGCGTATATCCACAAGATAAAGATACCAATTATTGCCCGGCGTCGTACATGGAATTAGTAGATAATTGCACTTTTTCCATGGAATTCCATAAATCGGTAAGATGCCAGATACATATTGCTGGAATACAATAGAGCTTGGTGAAGTTCCCTTCTCAAGGCCTTGTCTGACATTGTTTTGCCATATCATATAACGAGTACATTCATCTTCAAATGAGAAATCTAATAGTGCATATTCTTTAGAAACGCGAGGAGATTTATCACGAATCAATCGTCTCAATAGTGTTAACTCTGTGTTAAGAATCTATTGAAAGAAATAAATTGAATTAGAGACATTATTTATGCATTGCAAATATTGCAGTTATTATTTCTATATTATACTAACCGAAATATGTAGATCTTCAGATGTATTTTGTATAGTCAAGAGCATATCTCGACTATATTTGTGCCCGCTTCCATTATCCCAGTAATGACTACAAAAAAAAATTATATCAGTTTCAATACAATATAACGAAAATTATAATATATGAAATAATAAAGTATAAGTAGATTTCTTACTCCGGTGGATTTCTGTCAATCCAATCTGTTATGGTTGTGTATTTATCCACAGAAAAGTCTTCCAAAGGAGATATAAATGATGATGTAGATTCATCATTTGTTCGACCTTTATTTAGAGGAATGTTTTGTTGTAGAGAATTTACAATAGTGTCCATATTGGATTTCCAAGTAGACAAATGGAACTGCATATTCTCATTCCTTTCAGCATCTGAAGATTTTAGTGAACTTATATTGGTATCTACGAAGGATTTCATGGATTGGATGTCTTGTTGGGATTGTTTCTGTTGTTCAAATAGTTGTGTTTGGTTGTCAAGAATGGTTTGGTATCTAGCTTCATGATTTTTTGATTCTTGAATCATATCCGCCTTTAAATTATCGTATAAATTAGACACTTCTGATACCAAATGTTGCTTGTAGATGCCAAAAAATTCTTCCATCTGTTCTTTTGTTACATAATTATGGCGAGAAGAGGAACAACCTGGCTCAAATTGAAATGTAGTGGCCGGCACATCTGTATCATGTATTGGCTCAAATTGAAATGTAGTGGCCGGCACATCTGTATCATGTATGTCAGCAGGCGGTATTTCAAATTCAAATGAAGTACCTGGATCAGGATTATTCATTTGATGTTCTTGTGTGGTAGTATGCGGAATTTCTTCAGTCACGTTAGCGAATGTTCCATTTACGATAGCATCTAATATATGTTGTTCATTATCTGGTGTCAATGACAGCGTTGTGCACCACACTGTTTCTGATTCTTCTTCCGTGGGTATCAGAACTGGAATGACTTCAATCTATAACAATGGAAGAAGATTCTGTTAATTTTTAAAACGAATAATTTAATAGTAGAATATTATTGAATGATTATAATGAATTTTAGAATACCTCTTCAGCAGTTATAGAGGTCAAAAAATCTCTGATTACTTTTTCAGTCAGAAATTTGTTTGGTCTCCATTTATGTATTCTGGGAAACTGTAAGGTTCTACGTTTGCGACGACCGAATTGTTGCCCAAATTGTGGAAAGGCTTCGTATATCCAACACTGCAAAATTATAAGAAGTTAATATTGTACGGCAAGAATTGACTCGGTAAGGAAATGAAAATTTATTAAAAATATAAATTACATACCTGAAATGCAAGTGGAAATCCATGTATGGAATATTTTCGATCTGTCTGTTGGTTGTTTCGCAGTTTTTGTGCGCGTTGTTGCAATGAATTCAACAGAACGAAATACGATATACGACCCCATGGATAAATAAGAAATTCGTCTAGATTTTCAACCATGGCCAATGTCTGATAATTAATATATCTTCCAACAGGTTTTAAAACACACTCCACTAACATGACTAATCCCAATTTGAATTTATCCTCCATATTTTCACATTGATGAAATGTTTCGAAAAGCATTACCATAGTGATTCTTTTACTTCCGTGAAAATAAATATTTCTAAGTCGATCATCACTGGAGTCGAGTTCTGCTGTTACTTCGTGACAAGGTAATCCAGTAATCAGACAGTACTCTTGAATACCAAATCTGGCAAAATGATTATTTAATTTGAACCATATTTCATTTGTTTTGCCTGAATCAACGATCCTCAATATAAACTCGTGTATTAATCTGCTACAAAATTGTTGCTCTTCTGTTCTATAAAGATATCCACAAATAAACCCACACAAACTGCTGCTAAATATTAAAGACTGTTTGTCTTCGTCAATAAGTTGGATGAAATCTTTAACGTACCGAAGCAATGGAAATTGGGTGATGGTGGCAGAGAACCATTGATCTGGGGCAACGATATAATCAAGAGACATCTGCAATCTGAAAGAATAAATAACCTTCAATTTAAAAAAAAAAAATATATGGAACAATATATGGAACTCCGCGTGCGGAGGTTTTGCCCTCCGCCGCGGAGGTTTTGTCCTCCGCACGCGGAGGACAGAGCCTCCGCGTGCGGAGGTTCAGACCTCCGCAAGCGGAGGTTCAGGAACCTCCGCTGGCGGGGGTTCTGCGGAGGTCAGAACCTCCGCTTGCGGAGGTCCAGAACCTCCGCTGGCGGAGGTTCTGACCTCCGCAGAACCTCCGCGCGGAGGTTCAGATCTTGTGGAGGACAGATCCGTCCGCGGAGGTTGCTTCTTGACTGATATTTCACCGATTACCTGTAGTGCAAAACCTTGCTTGAAGAGATGGACTACAAAACCTTGCTTGAGAGAGATGGAGTAGAGGTATGGAGGGTGAATGAAGTGAGAGATTGATTTGTGAGAAATGATAATTTAGGGATTTTTGGGGGAGATGGAAGAAGATAGGGTAATTTTTCAAATTATATGTTTTCATTTAGTTATTTATTTAGTTATTGTAATTATTTATTTCTAAATTTATTTATTTAGTTATTGTAATTATTTATTTCTAAATTTATTTATTTAGTTATTGTAATTATTTATTTCTAAATTTATTTATTTAGTTATTGTAATTATGTATTTCTATTTAGTTATTTATTTATTTTTAAATTTATTTATTTAGTTATTGTAATTATTTCATTTATTTAGTCACTGTAATTATTTATTTCGTTATTGGATTTATTTAGTCATTGTAATTATTTATTTCTTTTAACTATTTAGTTATTTATTTAGTTATTTTGATTATTTATTTAGTTATTGGATTTATTTAGTTATTGTAAATATTTAGTTATTGTAGGGATTTATACAGTTGGATTTATTCAATTGTCGTAATAATTTTTTTGATTTAAATAATATGATGGATATAAATAAAATTTTTATATGAAGGGAAAAAAAAGGGAAAAGAAATTTTCAAAAAATATTTTTATAAATATATATAATGTTCAAACCTCCGCTAGGTTAATTTTTAAAACGGGTGATTATATGTTTTCTTAACTATTTAGTTATTTATTTAGTTATTGTAATTATTTATTTCTAAATTTATTTATTTAGTTATTATAATTATTTATTTAGTTATTGTAATTATTTATTTCTAAATTTATTTATTTAGTTATTGTAATTATTTCTATTTAGTTATTTATTTAGTTATTGTAATTATTTAGTTATTGGATTTATTTAGTTATCGTAATTATTTATTTCTTTTAACTATTTAGTTATTTATTTAGTTATTGTGATTATTTATTTAGTTATTGGATTTATTTAGTTATTTATTTAGTTATTGTAAATATTTATTGTAGGGATTTATACAGTTGGATTTATTCAATTATCTAAAATATTAACTGTTTTGTAATTGAATTTATTTAATTATCTAAAATATTAACTGTTTTGTAATAATTTTTTTGATTTAAATAATATGATGGATATAATATAAAATGAGAAATAAAATTTTTATATTAAGGAAAAAAAAAGCGAAAAGAAATTTTAAAAAAATATTTTTATGAATATACGCTCTCCGCGTGCGGAGGTTCTATTCTCCGTGCGCGGAGATCACAGCCTCCGTAAGCGGAGGCTGTAATCTCCCCGCGCGGAGCTGGATTCTCCGCGTGCGGAGGTACGAGTGTCCCCGTGCGGAGCTCGCCGTCGTGCTTGATATCCCTGCGGAGATTGATATCCTTGCGGAGGTTCCAGTGTGGATTCTTCGCAAATGCTCCGACCTATTAATACAAATATTTAAATATTTAAAAGTAGAAACAAATGTGTAATGAAGAAGAAATGAAAATATATTTACGTAAATTTTCCTTTCCTTCATGGTTTTCTTCATGTTCATGTTTCTTGGGGTAAATGGGGAGATGGAAAGTTGTTGCATGTCTCTTTGTATTTTTTTTTTTATATCAATTTAATATATAAATATTAATATATAAATAGTAATTCATAACGAAATAGGGTTATTTTATATAGTTGTTATTTATATTTACAAACAGCGAGACGAAAGACTAAACAAGCATCTTCCAAAACCTATTCATCTGTTTTAGAAAATAACAAAAACCCAAAACCTCTTCATATTGCCTTCAAAAGTTATATGTTACGTATGGAGGAGGTTTCTTCACTGCGTCTTCACTGGTTCAAAAAAGAAAAGTTCAAGTCACTCATGTACTGAGGACTCAACTTTTGCGAGCTTTCTTCTCTAAATTGGAATTTGGTTGAAGAGAATCATCTGATCGAAAGAGAGACTTTTTTGCAGCAGTTGTTGTTTGAGTATTTCCGGATTGTTCACTATTTGAGGATTGTGCCTTAGCTTTCCCTTTATTTTTCTTGCTGTCTTTGTTGTCTCCTGCAGCTGAATTTTTATCTGAGTTTGTCTCATTGATTGCAGCAAGTGAAGGTTCATTTTTTTCTAAAGAGTTGAAGGTGAAGATAATTTCAAAATGGCACTCCGAAGGATTTTGCCGTTTTTGTGTCGCTTTGAGATAAAATATTGAATCTATTTCGTTTTCACTTTCAGTTTTCATAAAACTGTTTATCTCCGCATCTGGTTCCTGCAAATTGGAAATTGGAAATATTGAAATGTAAAGAAAACAATATTTAACAATAAGAAAACAATTTTGAAGAATGTAAACTGTGATTTGACCTTTTCAAAATGGGTCCTTATTGCGTTACCAGTACACTGTAACAATGTTTCTGCAGCGCTTCCTATGATGCTTGCGTCTATCATTCCAGATTCGTCTTGTAGATGCACGAAAGCATTTGCTCTGGAGGAGATATATGACGTGTATTTTTAATTCTGTTGAGGTATGAAATAAAATCTGAACAATATAAATTACCTTGGTACAGCTTTTGCATATTCACATTTACAGAATCGGCACTTGTGAATTTCTCCAAGATCTGCGTTCGACAATTTTTTGCAGTTATCGCATGACATGTACCAGAACTTTTGATTTTTTGAAATGATCTTCCAACGTGCTTGGACCCAATAGAATTTTTTCTGCACAATAACCAGTTAAAAAATGTTGAAATTTGAAATGAATATATTTATATTAATGAACATATATATTTGATGAAGACTTACCTCAGGATGAATTCCTAGTAACTCAGCAATTGGCGTAAATTTGTCGTCGGAGGGAGGTATTATTTTCGGTGGTGTGAGAGGAATAGAACCATGATCTTGCGTGAGTTGGTCAAGTTTTTCTTTGTTAACTTGCAGCCTGGAGAAGAAAGTCAGTGTATATTGATTTATAAAAATGTAAAATGTATTTGTTACATTATATTTAAAGTACCAATCTTTGTACTCTGCCACAGCCAGTATGTCGCTGTTGATGAAGAAAGTGCTGTTAGTTTTGGTTGATAAAGTAATACCTGCAAAGTAAATAATAAATGTTGGTATATTTGTCGGAGGTAGATGTATTTAAATAAATAAAAATGAAATGAACATTTATACCGTTAAACGAAGAAACCTTAAGATTTATA
>CM032645.1:3445348-3551116 GCA_019097785.1 Fraxinus excelsior | reverse complement strand
CTAGTTTATCCAAGTTTCATCACACATGTGAATAGGTGACAGTTTTTATTAAGCATGACCAATTTATATGGATGTCTTATGTGAATGGATCAGTCATCTAACCAATAGATTTTGCCCACAGGTGATTTATTCCATTTTGTTTTCACAATTTCTACTCAGTATTTTGACATTGTAACATAAATGAAACCCGAATATTTCTTCGTCAAGGACGCATTACATTTTAGAAAACAGATTGGATATTAGATAATTTCTTCAAAGGATTTTGTTCTCACAATGGATATATATAAATTTATTTTTGAAATTGTTCTAATTATTAGAATAGATCTTCTACATGTGACATGGCACACTACAATAGGTGGTGTGATATAATAATTGATTATACTACATATTATAGTGTTCTATGTCACCGGATATATATATTTGTTAAATTTACATTTCTGATGCTAAATTTGTTTTTGAAATTGTTCTAGTTATTAATCGTAGACATAATAATGCTTAGACGAGAAGGAAAAACAGTTGCAGCATTCCCTTTTCACTTTGTAAAGACACGTGTTTCAATGTGTTGTTTTGTTTAGTGTTTATTCAAATCTCAAAGTAAGGGAAAGCGCTCATCATGTCACTGTTTCCTATTCTACTCTTTCAAATGGCCAAATCGTGTAGGGACGAAAGGAATGTGTGAAGCGCAGATATATTTCATTATTTATGTGCACGCCCAAACAATACAAACATATTATTTTTTCTTTACTTCAAAGAGTTTCCCCAATGTGCAGGAATGCATACATCTCCTTTGGCATATCATTCTCACAAGTCCGTAAAACTTTGTCCAATTCTCTAGTCCATGTTTGGTTTGACTAAAAAGTTGATAAAAAAATTAATTATTTTTAACTACACATTTCATGACATTCAGAACTTTTATCAATTTTTTCAACAGTACATTTTATCGACTTTTATCAAAATGTATTAAAGATTTGATTTTTAACAAAATCAAACAGGGGTTTGTCGAATTATTTATTTTATTCGAAAACTTTGTTAAAGATATTTGATCTCACTATACATGTTTATGTTTAGTTGTACCGTGTTAACTCAGTATCACCGTTTGATTCTCATAAATGTAGAATGAGAATAAAAAATATTTATTTGATATAATATATTTATTTGAATTAGTTATTTTTCTTCAATGCACCTTGCCAGTCAAGCAATTGATGCTATGGGACGGATTAGGGGAGGCGCTAATATTAAATATTTAGCAAAGGAAATATTGATATCTGCAGTTAGATGTACTTAAAATATGGAATTTTTTATTTTTTCTTTAAGAAAATAGAAATTAATTTTAATAAAAATGGTAGGGATAAGGATAAGGATATAGATAAGAATTTAGAAGAGATGATAGCATTATCCCATCTTCTTTTTCTTCTTTTTTTCTGCTAATTGTCAGATAGGATTAGGCAGCCTGGTGGAAATATTGATCATTTCAAATTTGAATTTGGCCATTTTAGCACTCTTTTCTTCACACCAAATTTGACATTGCTTTTATTTTCAAAATTGTGTGCAGGAAACTGGATTTTTTTTTTAAATATTCAAATTTTATGTTTTTCAATTTTTAAAAATTAGAAAGTAAATGCGTTTTTTAGTTTATTATTTTTGAAAATAATTTTTCAAAATGACATAATAAACGAGTTTTCAACAATTTCAAAATAAATTCAAAACTAAAAATAAAAAACTGAAATACGAAAAAAAAAAAACACCCTTAGTTTTTTGTCATTTCCGGCTGGCTATGTAGTTTATAATACCGAGGTTGGTTGAACCAATTTATAAAGACAATTCTCAACAGGTGAGATACACATTCTGCAAATTAATCTCCAAAGTTGATAAATTATTTCGACCCTGCTACTTGTCCCAAGATCCCCTATATTGGAGGGGGGTCTGCCCCCAACAAACCCTGCCCCCTTGACTTGACCCGGGATTGAATTATTTCATCATCTGAACCTTGCGCTATAGCTTCATAGAAAAATCTGGTGAGTTTGTATGGAGTACTCGTCGAAGCTGAAGAAGCCTCATGCTGTTTGTGTACCTCTTCCAGCCCAAGGTCACATAAACCCTATGCTAAAACTAGCAAAACTCCTCCATTCCAGAGGTTTCCATATAACTTTCCTTCACACAGTGTTTAACTATGAAAGATTGATAAAATCTAAAGATCCAGATTCAATGAAGGGTGTTGAAAATTTTATTTTTGAAACAGTTTCTGACGGTTTACCTCCAAGCAACCCCCGAGAAATTCTCGACCTTCCGGTCCTATGCGTATCAATGCCTATACACTGCAAGAACTCGTTTAGAAAACTAATCAAAAAGCTTAATTCTTCGGCAGATGTGCCTCCTGTCACTTGTGTAGTTTCTGATGGTGTCATGAGCTTCACTTTGGAGGTCGCGAGAGAATTTAACATCCCGGAAATTCTTCTCTTCACCCCAAGTGCTTGTGGCATGTGGGGCTATCTTCACTTCGATGAGCTTCTTCAAAGAGGCTATTTTCCATTCAAAGGTATGCAAGTTTAACCTAGCTAATCTAATGAATTAAGTACTTTTTTTGTGCTATTTTATCGATTTTTTCCTGTATTTGTTGATGTTGAGACATTTAGATGAGAGCTGTTTAAGTAATGGATATCTTGACACCATAATTGATTGGATACCAGCAATGGAAGGCGTTAGATTAAAAGATCTCCCAACATTTATTCGGACAACTAACCGGGATGATATAATGTTCAACTACAACTTAGAATCAGTGAACAATGCATTGAAAACTGGCAGCCTCATTCTCAACACATTTGATGAATTGGAACAAGATGTCTTGGATGCCATGAAAAGCAAGTTTCCCAACATTTACACCATTGGCCCTCTGTCTTTACTTTCTGAACAAATTATTTGTGATGCAAAAATCGAGTCGGTCGAAGCAAGTTTGTGGAATGGAGATGACAAGTGCTTGGAATGGTTGGATAAGAGAGATGCAGGATCAGTTGTGTATGTAAACTATGGAAGTCTAATAATAATGACCCCTAAACAATTAAGTGAATTTGCATGGGGACTAGCTAATAGCAAATACTCATTTTTGTGGGTTATTAGGCCTAATCTTGTGAACGGTGGCACAGAGATTATATCACAAGATTTCTTGGATGAGATTAAGGATAGAGGGTTGATATTAGATTGGTGTCCACAAGAAAAAGTTTTAGGCCACCCTTCAGTTAGAGGGTTCTTAACACATTGTGGGTGGAATTCTAGTTTGGAAAGCATTTCACATGGGGTGCCCATGATTTGTTGGCCATTTTTTGCAGAACAACAAACGAATTGCCATTACTTGTGCTCAAAGTGGGGGATTGGATTGGAGATTGATAGTGATGTTAAAAGAGAAGAAGTCGAGGGGCTACTGAGGGAGTTGATGGATGGGAAAATGGGGGAGGAAATGAGGGGAAAAGCTATTGAATTGAAGAAAAGAGCAGAAAGGGCCACAAAACAAGGAGGCTCATCCTACATTAATTTTGATATGTTAGTACAAAATCTCAAAGGAGAGTCATAGATCATTGTTATTTGATTTAGTATATCTCATTTTCTTAGTTGCTGAGAATATTGATTGAGATTGCGCAAAGAAAATAAATATTCGAGCAAAGCTGATACAATAGGTTGTGTTTTTTTAATTCGTACACGATGAAATCCACCATATGTCCTTTCAATCAAGAATCATGTTTGGTGTACAATATAGATGACAACTTTGTTTGCAAAACACCATATGACATTACGTCATTGGACAGTTTAAATGGAAAGTTGTTTTTGCAGCAAACTGTTGTTTTTTTTTTCTTTTCAAAACACCACAATTTTATCCACATTGTCAACCTAGGTTACACAAATAACAAAATCTTTTCATCAATGTTATATTCTTTATGTCACGCAAGCAAAAGAATGGTACGCCAATTTGTGCGCTACTACATGATTGGGTTAAAAATAGAGTGATCAACTGAATTTATACAATTGTATACTTTTGATCGATACAATATTATTCCGTCAATGTACAATATCATATACAAACAATTTAGTGATGGGTAGAGTCTGTTGAATTCACGAAATCAACTCTAAAACATAGATTCAACATTTGTGTTTGGATTATTCTAATTATCAACTAAAAATAAGCGAGTCTTGAAATTTAATCAAATAGCAAAGGCATCATTTTTAACCTTCTTTAATCGTCAAATAATCATTATTAACCAATTCTTATTTTGTGTTGACAATCAGTATTCATTATATGCTCATTTTTGTGAATATATAAAAATGTAAGATAAAATTAGAATATCAATTAAAATTGCATTAAGCTTAGAGATCTCTATCCTCTACGGGACCTAGTGTTCTAAAACTGTGTTACTTAATCTCAACACGAATTTCAAAAATATCTTAAAATTGGCCACCTGTAATAGGGTGACAATTAACTCAATAGTAAAGCGAGCAATTATTAAATTAAGCTCTTGTTTATTAGAGATTCTTTAAAATTCATTTTTAATTACGTATTCTTCTCTAAAATAATTTTGCATATTAACTCATGATTTTTCTTTATTTTTTAACAATATGTTCTAAAAAATCTAATTTATAAAATCTAATCTCAAAAAATTTACATCAAACAGAAATAATCAACAATGCTTTGTCGTGAATTCTAGCAACAAAAAGTTTAGTCGATCATAATTTGATAACAAAATACAAGATATTTGTCAAATTATCGACAGACAAATTAGAAGAATAGTCTTGAATTTTTTCAATAATTGTGGATGACACTTTCTTCCTCTTCAAAACCATTCAACACTGCAAAGAATAATTGTAATTCTTGCACCTAATTGTGTTACATAATGATATAGAGCCCATGTTTGGTTTAGATTAAAATCTGATTTTAATCTAAGTCAAAGTCAAATAATCAATATTAATCATATTTTTTATGGGTTTCACAACTTTTTAACCATAGATTTCAAAACTTTTTATCACAATTTACTAAAAATCTAATTTTAATTCTCACCAAACACTCTTAGAGGCTTAAAATGCCCTAAAACGAGTCCAAAATAGCTAGAAGTTGAAGAATTGGGTTATTTCAATGACACCCGAATTTCCAACCCGAAGCAACTCACACTTGCCATCCCTTACGTTTTATCTATTTTAAAATATCGCACGGAATATCTGTACCACGTCCTGGTGCATAGCTGCCGAGTTAGGAGTAGAGATACAGAGATAACATGTAATCTTCGCTGATGTCATGCTGACCTAACTCGTATCATGAGGTCCTATATTTGCACCCCTGGCTCCCGAACTTCTAATGTCTTCAAATTTGGTCATTCAATATTTCTAGCATTTCATTTGATCTCCAAACTTTTAGTTTCATCCCTTTTGGACCTCCATTTTTTTTTCTTCATTTTTGGTCCATACATTCCTATTCTCTTCTTTTTAGTCCTTGAACTTTTCAGGCTTCTATTTTAGTCCCCAGAATTTATGAAATATTCCAATTAGTTGGCATATCTGTCTGTTTGAGTCTCATAAATCTTCAGCTGACGCCATCATTTTGTCCAGTTAATACTTTAAAATACTTCATTTTACCTAACTCAGCTTCAAATTGGAGATTTAGCCTACAATAGTAAAAAACAACACAAAAGTAAGTTGAAATTTGCTTGGTTAATTCAAAAACCTAAATAAACTTGTAAAACAAACTTATCAAATACCTCAAACGTAACTTTGCTAGTCTCGACCAAAACTAAATACTCATCAATTTTAACACATACAAAAATAAATAGAAGACTTAGCTAGACAACTCACATAAAGACTTCATATTCAAAATGGAGCAATTAGTTCACAATAAATTTTCAAACAATACAGCCATAAGAATTTGACTTGTCCTATGCTCAGCTGGTTTGTGAATACCCAAATCTAATCATCCCCTAGGTCCGACCAAAGTTGTCTAGAAGAAAAAAACTTTCAAGCTGCTTCCATCACAATCTTAATTGGTCATGTTTCTCCTTTCGCACTCATGAAATGCATACCCTCAAACTCGATATTGAGTCTTTCTCCCGAAGTGTTATTTCTGAGGTTGCTCTCAAACTACTTGTTACGAATTTTAAATCTCAAGATAATGACGATAATAAAATAAACACCAAGATTTACGTGAAAACCCAATATGGAAAAAACCACAGGCATGGAAGAAAAATCTATTAAAATCAATAGTAATTGTGTTTACAATATCAAGATCTCAATTCTCACAATTGAAATATAAGCTCTCTAACTCTCAAAATGTTGAATAATCTTTGTTGGAGTTCTAGATGAAGAAGTCATTTTCCAAGCCAAACTTCCAATCCTTAATGAAATTTGATTTTCATTAATTTGAACTCTTAAAAACCTAAACTCCTTAGACTTCTTTTATTCTATCAAACCCAAATAACATGAAATTTGGATCACACCACAATAAATCTCCACCTTGAAACAAATTTCATCACAAGAAATTCAAGACACATCTCTAAGTAAACATCATTCATCCTCTTCCAAATAAGTCTCAATGGACTAAATCAATGACAAACATCCACTAAGTTCAAGCAATGTTCAAATTTAGAAATATGAAGTGGTTTTGTCATCATATTAGCTAGATTATCCTTGGTATCAGTCTTGCTCACTACAATATCACCACGAGCAATCACATCACGTACAAAATGATACCCAACATCAATATGTTTAAGCACACAGTCTTCTTTTCCAAAGACTATGAACCCCTCTGGTCATTGCATGTAGATGCTCTCTTCAAGTTCTCCATGTAAGAATAATGTCTTGACATCCATCTGTTTAAAATCCAAGTCATTCTTTGTCACCACTCCAAGTAAAGTCTGGATGGAACTATGCTTTACAACTGGAGAGAACACATCTTTAAAGTCAACACCTGAAATCTGACTGTAGCTCTGTCACTAATCTAGCTTTGTATCTAGTATCTTCAATCTCTGATGTGTTTTTCTTTTTTCTTTTAACACCCATTTGCAGTGAAAAACATTTTTACCTCTAGGTAATTTCACCAAGTTTCAAGTGTTATTTTTGCTCAATGACTTCATTTCCTCGTGCATGGCAATTATCCATCTGCTAAAATCACTGCAACTGACTGCCTCTAAGGCTCTTGAGTGGAATCAATGTTTTCAGCCACACTCAATGCATAAACTATCAAATCTGCTTCATCGTACTTCTGTAGAGGTCTAATCTATCTGCGAAGTCTATCCTTAGCTATAGAATACTGTGGTATTGGTAGTGTAGGCAAAGTAGGCAAGATATTACTGTCTGTTAACCCCGAATTGGACTTATTTGCAACCTCTGATTGTTCGTTTGAACCAATTTCCAACTCCATGTGAGTTGAATGATTCTGTTCCTTAGTTTTATCAGATTTCCCAAGAGGTGAACCACGAACCATAGTAAGTTCATCAAATACTACATCCCTACTAACAACCACATTTCTCGTCTCAAGATGCTACAATTTATATCCTTTCATACTTAATTTATACCCAAGAAATATGTACTTTCTTGGCCTAGGCTCCAACTTTTCATTATCCACATGAATATAAGCAGGAACCCAAAAATCTTCAAATCATAATAGTAAGAAGGTTGACTAGACCATACCTCTTTTGGTGTCATTTTATCAATTGCAACTTAGGATGAGCGATTAATTAGAAAACAAGCTATAGTAGCAGTTTCAGCCCGAAAAATCTTAAGCAACCTGTTGTACAAAAATATATTTCGAATTAAAATCACTGCAAGTATACAGTTCATAACAAGTAATAAAGTGGACATTTTGAGTCCCAACTATCATCCCACATAGATTGATTTAGTTTAATTTTACTATCTCGGCCTTAACTGAAACAAGAAAGTAGCACATTTATGTTATAGTGGAAATTGTGACTAAATTAATTTATGAATGTGATTATGAGTAAACTAATTGAACTGGAATGCAAAACAATGCTAGAAAATGAGTAGTTAAATTTAGTGAATGAAAGGCGCACTAGAATCACAAATCCCCATGCCATCTCTTTTAATCTCAATTCTACAAATTGACAACACGGTTGAAGTTTTAAAGAATTAATGTTCATATTCTATTCAACAATCTCTCTCGAGTAATGTTGAAACTACTCTCATATACGATCCGACTATATCCCTATGACCAATGTAAATATACAAGAATGTATGAATTTTTGTGAACACTTAGAGATTCACGTAAGGTATAGTAGTACATCTTTATTCCGTATCAGACCCCTACAATGATTTTTACCTTGTCAAACATATTTCCCTTCTCTCAAATGCATGATATATGCCACCAGATTCACACTATCATTTGCGCACATAATTATGGAAAAACATAATTGTATATAAACCATTCAAATTCAAATAACGTGTTTTAATGTCAAAAATGTAAAATCGGGAATTAAAAGATTACATCATGTGGTTCATCGTTCTCCTAGTACAGAAATATCTGGCCTAACATGGAGAAAATAATAAAACACAGATATTTGAAGAAACGATATCACCGGTTTAATAATCTGCTTGAAATCTCGTCAATCTTGTGTTTCTTCTTGTATTTTAGGCTCAAGATTTCCTTCAACAGGTGTTCCTGGGTTTTTTTTTCAGTTGGAATGTCTCCACCCTCGTATTTGACGGCTCTCAGCTTTTATATGCATTCCAAGATTCGTTTCCTTAAGTGTTTGAACGAAATAAGAAAACTAGAAATTTTGCCTCGAAAAACAACCATGCGACCGCATGGTTCAACCAAGAGTAGCCTCTGTAGTCCCTGTAGGCATGTGTGCAACCACATGGAGAATTCTACCATGCGACCGCATGGTAGATAGGAAATTTCAATTGTGTCAATTTAGTTCTCGAATATTATTTTCTCCCATTTCAACCTGTTTTCTTCATTCTCCTTCTTCTAACATCCTTGTATTCATCAAGTTAGTACTTAGCTCGTTTACATTCTCGATTCATGCTCGGGTCATCTTTCAGCTATTTTCACTTTAGTCTCTGAACTTTCATTTTTTTTCATTTAGGTCCTTTTTCGTATCTTTTCTCTTGAGTTCTACCATATCTATCAATATAGTGCTACAAATCAAGATTATGCAAAATTAAGCCATATTCAAACACTTTTTTCAACAATTAGTCATGTTTTATGGCAAAATAAGTATTGGAAAACGCACTTATCAAATCTCTCAAACTTAAACTATTGGTTGTCCTCAAACGATAATGACTTAATTCTACACAAAACATGGCTTGACAATCTGCCGTGTCTCAGGATTGGTATTCCTTAATCAACATAAGAAACAGTTTTAACAGTACACAATTTAAAATCAACCTTTATCTGTTGAATGTATACCTCAACTTGTGTGTAAACTCATACAAACATATTAAACTCATGATTGGTTCACTCTCAACCTGTAATTGTCATGTATTTCCTTTCTTCGCTAGAGAGATACACACCCCCAAACTTATTCTTTTCACTCAATTTTCTCGGGGTGTATTTTAAAGTTGAACTCATTTACATATACTCATTATCCTCTCTTAGTTTGGATGGATCGTACTACACAAGTTCACATTTTAACAAGTAGAGAATCTCCTATTTTTAATTACTTCCACCTTTAAGATTAAACTGAGTTACTTGCATCGTATTAAAGGTGTAGTTCTATCAACCGAATGTCTTGGGACTTAGTCAATGTCTTTCACGAATTCTTTTATTTTTATTTCATATATATATATATATATATATATATATATATATATATATATATATATATATGAACATTTTCTCATTAGCTTTCTCTACAACTCATGTAGCGAGTTTTAGGCCGAAGACTCTCAAGCCAGATGACCATATGGCACTAAGTTTTAAACCCTTGCATGCTTATTCACTCGAGTTATACAGGTTCGAGAAGATATTTATTTATTCTTTTTATTCACACATAGATTAGTGCTATGCCCCTTGTTTTTTAGACATTCAGCCTCTAAAACACCCTCCTAATTTAAGGCTTTCACCTCATCTTCATCTCATTGGTTTAAGATAATCCACACAAGAAAATTACATGCACGAAACCCATACTCATCTTAATGTTCCCTTGCAACAGCTCAACCAACTCCAAACTATTTTAAAAATGGACCATGGTTTAGTACAAAAGAGGTTATTTGGATTTATTTACTATGTTCAACTTTTTTCTAAATAATGAACCAAATCATCAACTTAATGCGTAAAACATGAGTGTCGTGCACGGATTATGTCAAGTTTCACATAAACATGTATTGATCAATCAAATTATGCACTATATCTATAATTCCTAATACATTCTATTCCAATATCCACATCATTGCCGTCAAGGCTATCAAACTCACACAAACACACAAAACTCTAATCTAATGGTAAAGAATAAACAAATAATTACTGAAAGTAACTAATTGAAAAATGCACAAAAACTAAATTCAAATATTTTTTCTTTACTCGAAAATCACACAAGAAGTAGTAAATTAAACTTAGCTATTGATGAAATATAAATGGTGCAACAGAAGATTATGCTACCCCCAAACTTAAACATAACATTGTCCTCAATATTGAAATGCGGTAGAAGTTAAACATGCATAATTGAAGGACAATAATAAATTAAGAGCACAAAAATGGGTAATTGGTACTTGCTTGATCAATATGGATGTGGTGGTGGAAAACTAGGAGCCGAAGTGCCGTCTCCAGACGATGGAGGCAATTGTGCTAAAATCTGTTGCATCATCTCGGATTGCTGAGATAGTTTGGCTTGAAGATCTCGAATGACAGTAGTCTGCTCTCTCATTTCTATCTCAATGCTGCCCAAACAGTCCCATGTCTCATAGTTAGCAACTGAATCCCATACACCCGATCGACATACATTCTCAACTGCCCAGTCATTGTCTATATTTCCCTCTGAGCTGCGAGGGATTCTCTACTGGCAGTAGAGGTGAAGTGTCCGAATCTCTGTAAGTCATTCCATATCGTTTGCATATCAGTGCCCATGGCCTTAAAGACCTGTTGAAGACTCTGAATGTCCTGGCTAAAGCTAGTCATGGTAGCAAACATTTGTCTTAACAGTTGTGTGTCGACTTCCTACTGTGGTGGAGGTGTGTGAGGCAACTCGATATCGGCAGCGTCCTGCCCTTACAACCTACTGATGTCGTTGTTGCTTCATTGCTAGCTTCTCTCTGTGATTCACCCTACCCCTATCATGTGCCTCTAATGTGCTGCACTTGATGAATGTGCTTGGTTTTTCGAAAAGTTCCTTCGATGGGATAGTGATGCCCGAGATCTTGTTGATGCCACTAATCAAACTCGGAAATATCAACGAGCCACGGCGGTCACCACAAACTTTCAGTGCGTGGATCTACTCGTAGATGAAGGTGGCTAGATGAATCTTTTGTCCCCTAACCGGATGATAAATGAAAGTTGGCTCGATGTTGTGGCAGATGAAGAGCGATAAGATAGCAATAGATGGCGTGAGCTCAATTTGATGTTATTCATTAGTTAGTAGTGGTTCTATTTGAAATTTTGATTTTTGTTTCTGATGTTCGACTTTGGAATTTTTCAAATCCCATTATAACTTTAATAAACGTCAATGGAGTAGTAAGCTTCTCTTTTCCTTTACCGCCATACCCCAAACAAACTTTGTCATTTAGGGTTCTCCCATAGATGAGTGTTTCTATGAGACGTATCGAGACAATAGTTAGCTGTCTGACTCTTTCTCTGACATGTTCTAGCTCGGCTTGAAGTTCAAGCATTTGTTTTTCCTTCTTACTTATGATTTTGAGTAAGTTTTCTTTTTCGATCACAACTACGAATCTTTCTTCTTCAATGTATAACATCATAGCTAGAAAAGTAATATTTCTTTCTTTTTCAGCTTCTAGATTGTCTTCCAAAATTTTACATTTTGCATAGGTGTTGTAGGTTCCAGTTGAATCTGCATTAAGCAGGTTCTGACCTGCAGATGATAATAAGTTCGCATCAGTAATCCATTGAAGATTTGTTGTTAGAGAAGTTATATGATTGTTATCAGTCTTGTCTTCCTCGTTAGAAATTGACTCTTTGTTTTTATCTTCACTTCATGTCATGTTCATAGCTTTCTTGCCCTTTGACTTTTTAAAAGTGTTTGCACACTCAACCGCTATGTGCCATTGGACTTGTTTTGAGTCTTTTCCACGGATGAAGTAGGAAATTGCTTAGATTTTCTAGGAAACTTCTTCTTTTAAGGTGGTTGAGTTCTTGAGCTTTTTCCTATCTATATGTTTTTCAGGAATTTCTTAAATTGTTTAGTGTGCATGGCCATCTACTCATCATCTTCACTTTCTTCATGTTCTATCTCTATCTCAACCTCCTTAACTTTATGCGCGATCCCTGAGTCTTTTTCTTTATTTCTTTCTTCTGTTAAGGTTTAGTTCATAAGTCATCAAGGATCCTACCAATTCTTTCAACTTCATACTTTCCATGTTCTTGCTTTCTTCGATAAAGGTAACTTTTGAGTGGAGCCTATCATGTAGTGATCTGAGAATTTTTTTCACTATTTTACTTTCAAAGTATTTCTTTCTCAAGTGTCAGCATTTCTAATTTAGAAGACATCACTGTAGTGGTTCCTTCAAGAACAACTCGTAGTATGTCCCATACCTCTTTAGCCACATTGCAAGTAGAAACCAAATGAAACTGATTAGTGTCTATGAATGAGAAATGGCATTTAATGTTTTAGAGTTCCAACTAACACTGTTATAATCAATAATCACCCACTCATCTGCTCGTTTTTCTCTTTCTTTATCTTCTTTAGTTACGGTGGAAGTTTTATACCCATACTATAACGCCTTGCAATTTCATGGAATGGAATTATTTGTTGATAACGATTTTAATTTAGACGCCTTTTTATTATTTGGAAAAAGTTGAGGGACTAAAGTTAAATAGTATTAATTTCAATTTTATTGGATCAAATAATTAGATTTCGATAGAGCGAGTTTTAGTATATCAATAGTGTACTTATTTTGCAATTTGTATTCAATAATATACAATGGACTCGAGAAAAGGTGAATTCGGATACGTTAGATCCAAGATATGAAAATTTTAAAATGTTAACTTTAATTTGTAATTAATTTAAGTTGATTTAGGATTCAATGTATTTGTGGCAACCACGTTTCACGTGTAGAAAAAATGTTCATTGTTATCCTATATTTATTTTGATAAAAATTAAAAGTTAAATTGTAATCCTATTTGTTTTAAGTGATAATTACCTAATTCCCTACTTTTGGAGATTCAAATACTAAAATCAGATTTTATGTTTTAACTATCAAAAATCAGATATTTTATATATAGATACAATTTTTTTTATCTTTAATTAAATATTAATAATAATATTATAAAACTTAAATTATATATACACCAACCCACCCCAATTTAACCTAAATCCCTAATTTCTCACCCCTCTCTCTCTCTACGTTTTTGCACTTTCGCCGCCTCCTCTCTCTCTCTCTCTACGTTTCTCTACCGCCGGCAAGACACTGCCGGCCCACCTCATTGCTCTCTATTCTCACCTCTCACCATCTCCCCATTGCGAAGCCTCACCTATCTCTCTGTGCCATCTCCACAAATGGACCACCGCCATCGCGGCAGTCGGCAACTTGGCATTCCTCCACCGTCGCGGCGCAGTCGACAGCCCCTACTTCTCTACAACAGTCGACGCCCCCTCTCTCTACCTTTCCTGTGTGACCTTGTAAGTCTGACGCAAACCAGATCGATCGGGCCAAAAGTCATCGGAGTCTTCCCCTGCACCCCTTCGCTCCTTTCAATCTGGTGGAATTCAAAGCATTTTTTGTTTAATTTTTGAGTAGTCTAGTGCTGTGGTGGTGCGGTGTGTGGTGAATGCGTGCGGTGTGGCGTTGTCCCTCTAGATCTATGTGTTCTCGTGACTATTGGTGTGAATCGGTGGTGGTGCGTGTGTATTTAAAGTGTTGATGTTGAATCTGTGGCGTCGCGGTGGTAATGGTGGTGGTGTGGCCAGCGGAGGTGGGGTGCAGAGGCGTTCTGATTTGTGCGATTAGTGTAGCGGTGGTGTTTTTTGTTGTTGGAGGCGATTGACAGGGACGGTGGTTAGGCGGTGGTGGTTCGATTTTGTTGGTGATGGAGGTGGTTGTTGGTGGTGGCGGTCACGGTTTTGCATTACTGTTAGTGGTGGAGGTGGTGGCTTCCCGTGGTGTTTGGTGGTGTTGTGGTGGTGGCGGGGTGAGGTGGCAGTGGCTTTGGCGGTGGGCTGGTGCCGGGCATCAAAACGGCGCCACCAGCTCCGTTGTGCAGTGGCGGTTTTGTGGTGGTGGATCTTTGATGGCGGGGCGGTTTTGTAGCGGCAATGGTTGCTAGAGGTCACAATGAGTTGGTGTTGATGTGGCTGTGACCAAGGTTGTGACTTATGGCTGTGACTTGAACTGTGACTTGGGATATGACTTGTGACGTGAGCTGTGACCTGGGATGTGACTTGTGACGTGAGCTGTGACCTGGGCTGTGAACTTGTGACGTGCGCTGTGACTTGGACTGTAAACTTGTGACCTATGCTGTGACTTGAGCCATGTGCCTTGAGTTTTGTGCTGTGACCTATGCCGTGACCTGGGCCATGTGAAAAAATATTGCGTGACCTGTTCTGTGACCATTTAAAATAAATCTGTGACTATCAACAAAAATTGGAGTAATGTGTAAAAATATTCTGTGACATGTGCTGTGACCATTTGAAAATAACATGAGATTATGAACAAAAGTGTGAATATATTGTGACCTGTGCCGTGACCAATTGAAAATAACTCGTGACTATTAACAAAAATGTGAAACATTAGCCTTATCAAGTTATTAATCATTATAAAAAAATAAAAATGCGTTGTGACTTGTGACCTGAGCTGTGACTTGTGACTAATGACTTGTGACCTGGACTGTGACCATCAATGGTAACCAGAACAGTCGCCGGAAAAGTCGTCGTCGGAAAAGTCGCCGGAAAGTCGTCGTCGTCGGAAAAGTCGCCGGAACGGTCGCCGGAATCGGAGCGATCGCCGGAGCGGTAGGGGTGGTAGAAGTGGGGGTGGGTTAATTAATTATATTATATATAATTATCTTTCTATATATTTATATAAATAAATATTTATATTTATATATATATAAATATAAATAAATATGTGTATGTATAGGTGAAATATCTTATTTTTGAAATGTGAAAGTTGTTTTGTCATTTTTGAAATAGTGTAAAGTAAAGATAGGATTTATGTATTTTTCCCTTGTTTTAAACTTCATTCTTACAACTCTAATACTAGTTTTCAAATTCAAGCCCACCTGTCATATTGTGGATGATTATGATTTTTTTTATAAAAGTATAATCCAAATACTGAAACCTAAATTTATCCAAATTTGACCGGTGGTTACACGGCTTTTCAATTTCAATTGCACCAAGACGTTTTTTCAATTATAAATATCCTGCAAAAGTCAGATTTTAGTCAGATATTTTTCCAGAAAACAATTCTCCATCCTTAATAACGTTCAAGGCATAGAGAAAAACATAGGAAAAGAGTTTCCACGTTTTACATTGCTTCATAACTTTTCAAATCTATTAAGGTAAAATACTTTTGTACAAGTGATTCATTTCCTTATATTTTTATATTCAGTAAATATGCATGAATTGTCAGTAGCCTTTCGAGTTCTTTATAAAGGGATATGAACTCCATCAAGAATTTAAGATGATCTAAAATTGGTATCTCGTTTGGTTGTCAATATACTTCATAAGAGAAGAGTTGTATGAAATGTCTATTTTATTGTTATATAATTGTGTATAGAAAATGCATGTATCTTACTGAATATTTTTTAAATATTTACCCTTACAAAAATTTTACATGTTAGTTTGGATCGATCAAATTTGTGGTACGATGGTGATGCAGGCTAGCAGCAAATTGAAGTAAATAAACATTAAGTTTTTCGTTCCTTCAATTTATTAGTTTACTTTGTTCAAAGATGTGTTATTTAATTAATTAGGTGATTTTTTTTTTAAAAAAAATACAATTTCCATGTTTTAATTTAAATTTATAAATATTTTAGTTATTTTTTATAAAGAAATTTATTTCATCGTTTCGCATTTAATGTAAAGAAAGTGAGTTTTTTAGTAATAATCTAGTGTTTATGAAAATTTGGAGTGTTACACATATACAATTGAGTGCGCTTTCTCATCTAAAGATTAGACATAAACTTGCTTTCTAATTTTCTAATGTGAATAATTAGTCTCGTCTAAGATAGAAGGTCTTAACGGGGCATCGTCCATAACTAGGTTCTCATCTAAAGATTAGACATAAACTTGCTTTCTAATTTTCTAATGTGAATAATTAGTCTCGTCTAAGATAGAAGGTCTTAACGGGGCATCGTCCATAACTAGGTTCTCATCTAAAGATTAGACATAAACTTGCTTTCTAATTTTCTAATGTGAATAATTAGTCTCGTCTAAGACAAAAGGTCTTAACGGGGCACCGTCCATAACTAGGTTTCATGTGGATCTCACTTTTAAAAAGTGAACCCACTATGATACCAAATTTAAATACCTAAACTTAGTTAATTAAACAATTTGTCTCAATTATTCGTTACAGTCAGAATACGCCAATCAATCAAAACTTTCAACAAGTAGTTTTACGTACAATTCTGACTAAAACGACTCAACAGATTTATGTTTTGCAAATAATAATCTAGTGTAGAATTAAGTAAGGAAAAACACATATATCGTGAAGAACTAATCAAGTAATCAAGATGCAAAAATACAATAGTCTCGATTTAATAATTTCACAAAATTAACTAAATCGATCAAAAACAAATAAAGAATAACTCCCTAGTTTTTCTTATTCCTTTTGACTCGTGGGAGCAGTGGAATCAAACCCTCCGCTCTTGACTTTATCACCACTTTACTATTATATTCGGTCGCAACCACCATTTGCATTAAGATTCACCAATCTTAACTTATGCCAACTGGCATGATCACAATAATATATCACTCACGCTAGGGTGTGTTTTCTTTGAATATGACTGAAGAACACGTGTTTTACTTAAGATGCTGAGCTGAATCTTCTGCTGATTAGAACTTGCTAAAGTAGGTCAGAATGCTTGTGTTCATCTAGTTGCAGGTTTGCCGGGTGTATGAAAATTTTCTCTCAAAACTTATTCGATCCTTAATGTCCCTCTTCATTTATATAAAGATTTCCAGAGGGCTGAACATCTCTTACGTGAAATAATAATGTTAGGCACGATAAGAATTATATAAGATATGGCTAATATGGTCCATAGTTGAATTAAGGAAAGATTTTATAAGCTAATATAATATTTCCTTATTTTAATTATTTGACCAATCAACCTTGTCCAAGATGATAAGTAAATATTTCTAATTATGCTGCTTTAATGTAAGTAAGAGTTGCACCTTATTTAGGTTTTAGAAACAGGAAATCGCAGCCAGAATTTTGCAAATTATAACTGACTTACCTGTCTATGGACTTCACTTTTGCACATGTTTTTGGAACATGTTTGGATATTAAAAATCATTCTAATGTAAGTAAGCCAATAAATAAAAGATAAGTAAAAATGTTCCGTATATTTTACATACAAAGTACATTAGTTTCTTTGCTCAAGTCTTCAACTCAGCAGAATCCTATATTTTCTTCTCCTATATGAATGGCTTGATTTCAAGTTTCACAAGTCTGTTACTTATTTGGTACTATTTATTTCTTGATGTTCTTTTATCATGTAGCGTAAGTGTGATCTTACTTTGTAATTGGTGTAGGATTTTATGAATTGTAAATTTTACTTGGGATAGGAAATTATGAATTGTAAACTTTACTTCGAGGGATAAACCTAGGGAGAGAACCATCTTTTCATTTATTATAAAACAATGATAGAGCCTTACATATTAACATTATACAAGGAGGGAACTTGAAAGTGGAGAGATGTCATGTTTCAGCTTGGAAACCTTGGTTGGAGGAAAGTAATTCATAGTGAACTTCTGAACCAATTTAGTATATATAGTGATCCTGCATAGAAGTAGTGAATCCAACCACTCCCTAGGTGTGAGAAAAAGCTTCATCTTAATGTAGGAAATTGTTTCAACTTCAATACCGGATTTACAACTTGATACCAATTTTGATGAATAGTATAAACATTGTATTTACAAATACAGTTTGCGCATATTATAATAGATTGTAAAATATGTAAATTGCAGTAAACAATTAAAAAATAATTGCAAAACAACAATATGCAAAATCGAACAAACAGAATCTATTAAAAATGTATAACACTTTTAACCCGAAACCTGTGTCAAACACAATTTCCTTAAAACAAATTCGTCCACTCACCGTACGTGCTTGAGGTATGATATGAACGTCTGCTTCCCAGGATACAACGGTAGAACCAGTAGTTTCTGAGCACCGCAGAGACTACTCCGGCGAACTGACTATGTGCCTGAATTATATCACCACCGGACTCGAACAAAACAAAAAAAAATGCAAAAATCAGAGACTGTATGTAGAAAAACAGAAACTGTAGGCAGATGAATTCGTATACTGCAGACTGAAAAACGAGATGACTATATAGACTAAGGGCTGACTTTGGCACTAGTTTTGAGCGGGACCCGCTTGGCTATTTTGAAAAATGAAAGTTGATTTGTGTTCTCCTCCGTGAGTACATCGAAATCATATACTTACTTGTAAAAAATGATGCTTGGGTGAATGAGAAATTGAAGTTCAAAGTATACCATGTGAAGGGAGTTTATGTTGGTAGGAAAGGAAAACTTTAAGCTTTGTCCCACATAGGAAGTGGACGAAAGTTAAAACCACTTTATAAAGGATTGCACTTTAGAATGGTGTAATCATGTGTAGCATAGAGGCTCTCTCCACGTGCGCGCGCAGGAGGGTGCAAATCTTGGATCGAAATTGGCTTCAGACCTTGAACTTGTGTGCGAGCGCGACCTGCGTACACGAATGTCGAATCGAAAGGAGCAAAATTGGCCCCTTAGGAGTGTCCACGTTTTGCTACATTTTTTAATTTTTTCAATAGACTTTTGATTTTCCAAAACTGTTGAAACTCCTAAAACTCCAATGTTAATTGCTATGTAGTTATTGCAGACTGAAAAACGAGACGACTATATAGACTAACTGTATGATAATTGCTCAGTAACTACATAGCAATTAACATTGGAGTTTTAGGAGTTTCAACAGTTTTGGAAAACCAACAGTCTATTGAAAAAATTAAAAAATGTAGCAAAACGTGAACACTCCTAATGGGCCAATTTTGCTCCTTTCGGTCCGACATTCGTGTACGCAGGTCGCGCTCACACACAAGTTCAAGGTCTGAAGCCAATTTCGGTCCAAGATTTGCATCCCCCCTGCTCGCGCACGTGGAGAGAGCCTCTATGCTACACATGATTACACCATTCTAAAGTGCAATCCTTTATAAAGTAGTTTTAACTTTCATCAACTTCCTATGTGGGACAGCTTAAATTTTTCATTTCCCACCAACATAAACTCCTTTCACATGATATACTTTGAACTTCAATTTCTCATTCACCAGAGCATCATTTTTGACAAGTAAGTATATGATTTCGATGTACTCACGGAGGATAACACAAATCAACTTTCATCTTTCAAAATAGCGAAGCGGGTCCCGCTCAAAACTAGTGCCAAAGTCAGCCCATTTTTTCAGTTTTCCAACAATCCCCAACATGAATGAAAATTGGGAGCGACACATGAAGACTAGGTGATATAGTTCAACAGTTGAAACCTGCATAGGATAGGTAGGTGTTACCCCTTGAACCTTCTCTTGTGAAAGCATATTTACTTTACTGGCTGACCAGTAGACGCGATGTCCTTGAACTGTTCTGTCGTTTATGTAAACGATGATATACTCCACACAAGATTCTTCTTAACACACTTTCGTTCTCATTATTATGTTCGTTTTGGCCAACATACGCCTGGTTCTGTGAGAGTTTACAAGAATTGCACCCCACACAATTCCCTTAGAAGCAGCCCCACTTCTCTCTCACATAGGTGATTTCTCATTACAAGTAATCCACGTTACTTGGCTCGAATTTTCGACGCATAAGAATCATTAAAAGCCTATTTCTTATCATTTATCTTTCGAGCATCACTGTGCATCATAGGAATGGACATGAGGTAATATCCCCCACAGTGATTCTATTAAGTCTTTACAATTAGGTTGTCCCTTTGAACTTAGATCTTGGAGTCTCCAGTCAACTAGGTTGGGTTTTCCTTTGTATTAACTTATCCATTCAAGGGCTTAAGTCTCATTCCTCTCGATGATTTTTCAACTAACTCTTTATTTAACCCTTTGGTTAGCAGATCCGTAATGTTATCCTTTGATTTTACATAATCAACAGTGATAACTCCAGTTGAGAGTAATTGTCTTATGGTATTATGTCTACGACGTATATGTCTAGACTTACCATTATACATGTTACTCTATGCCCTTCCAATTGCTGATTGACTATCACAATATATGCAAATTGCTGGCACAGGTTTTGACCATCTTGGAATATCTTCTAAGAAATTGCGCAACCATTCAGCATTTTCACCACTTTTATCTAAAGCTATAAACTCAGATTCCATAGTGGATCTGGTTATCACAGTTTGTTTAGAGGATTTCCAGGATATAGCTGCACCTGTCAATGTGAACACAAATCCACTCGTGGACTTTGAGTCTTTTATATCAGATATCCAATTTGCATCAGTATATCCTTCAATGACTGCTGGATATCTAGTATAGTGCAATCCAAGATTACGTGTACATCTCAAGTACCTTAGTACTCTTACTATTCCTTTCCAGTGATCAGCTCCTGGATTACTCGTATATCTACTCAGTTTACTCATTGTATAGGCTATGTCTGGTCTTGTACAACTCATCAAGTACATCAGACTCCCAATAACTCTCGAGTATTCTACTTGATATACACTTTCACCTTTGTTTTTGGATAGATGTTGACTTGTATCTATCGGTGTTCTAGCCATTTCAGTATCATCCTTACTGAACTTTTCTAGAATTTTATCAACATAATGTGACTGGTTTAGAACAAGCTCATCTGATGTTCTTGAAATTTTGATTCCAAGTATAACATCAGCTAAACCCATATCCTTCATGTCAAACCTCAAATTTAACATATCTTTAGTGTATTTAATCATCTTATTGTCACTACCAACAATAAGCATATCGTCAACGTAAAGACATAAAATGACATAACCATTTCCAGTGTCTTTAACGTAAACACATTTGTCACACTCGTTGATTTTAAATCCACTCTCCATCATGATATTATCAAATTTTTTGTGCCATTGTTTTGGTGCTTGTTTCAAACCATATAACGACTTCACCAATTTACAAACTTTCTTTTCTTGCCCTGGAGATGAAAACCCCTCGAGTTGTTTCATATAGATTTCTTCATCTAAATCTACATTCAAGAATGCAGTCTTAACATCCATTTGATGTACTTCAAGATTTCGTAGAGCAGCAATCGCAAGTATCATCCTAATAGATGTTATTCTCGTTACTGGAGAATATGTATCAAAGTAATCAAGGCCTTCTCGTTGTCTATAACCTTTTATTACCAATCTAGCCTTATACTTTTCAATAGATCCATCTGCTTTCATTTTACGTTTGAAAATCCATCTATAGCCTAGTGGTTTACTTCCCGGAGGAAGATCCACTAGCTCCCATGTATGATTTTGCAAAATGGAATCTATTTCACTTTGAATGACCTCTTTCCATTGAGGTCCTTCTGATGAGTTCACAGCTTCTTGATAGTTCACTTTCTAGCATATAGGTCAGAAAATATGGACCATAAGATTTTTCTGTCCTTTCCCTTTTGCTACGTCTTGGTTCAACCTCAACCTTATCTTCTAATTCTTGGTCCGGACTATTTTCAGTCATAGTCTCATATGTCCGTTTAGAAGAGCTTGCCTCTTCTTTGGACTTGCATGGAAATACATGTTCAAAGAAGGAAGCATTTCTCGATTCCATTATCGTGTTTTTGTGTATATCTGGAATTTTAGATTCATATACAAGAAACCGATAAGCACTACTGTTTTGAGCATATCCAATGAAGATACAATCTACAGTTTTTGGTCCTATCTTCACCTTCTTTGGTGTTGGGACAGCCACTTTAGCAAGACACCCCATACTCGTAAGTATTTATAGGAAGACTTTCTTCCTTTCCATAACTCATAAGGGGTCTTCTCCATTTTCTTTCGGGGCACCTTATTTAAAAGGTAATTTGCTGATAACACAGCCTCCCCCCACATGTTCTGAGGTAACCCAGAACTTACCAACATCGCATTCATCATTTCTTTTAAGGTGCGATTTTTTCTTTCAGCAACACCAGTTTGTTGCGAGGAATAAGGTGCGGTGGTTTCATGTATGATTCCATGTTGTGCACATAATTCAGCGAATGGTGCTTCATACTCACCACCTCGATCGCTTCTTATCACCTTAATTTTCTTGTTAAGTTGGTTCTCAACTTCATTCTTGTAGAGAATGAATTTCTCTATCGCTTCATCCTTGCTTTTTAGCAAGTACACATAGCAATATTTTGTGCTATCGTCGACAAAGGTAATGAAATACTTGTTGCCACCTCTTGTTTGTACAAACTTTAAATCACATATATCACTGTGAATTAAATCAAGTGGTTTTGTATTCCGTTCAATTGATTTAAATGATGACCTTGTCAGTTTTGCCTCAACACAAGTTTCGCACTTATGTTTGGAATCAATATGGAACGCGGGTATACAATTCAAGTTAACTAGTCTACGTAAAGAATCATAGTTAACATGTCCTAGTCTACCATGCCACACATTGGAAGACTCAAGCAAGTAAGTGGAAGAATTCACTTTATTCATTTTTGGTTTAACAACCATTACATTCAACTTAAACATACCATCGGAAACATAGCCTTTTCCGACAAACATTCCACTCTTAGACAAAATAACTTTGTCTGACTCAAATACAATACGAAAACCATGCTTATTTAAAAGCGACCCGGACACAAGGTTCTTGCGAATTTCAGGCATATACAACACATTGTTAAGAGTTAGCTCTTTCCCCGAAGTCATCTTCAGAACCACTTTGCCTTGTCCCTTGATTTCAGAAGTTGCTGAATTTCCCATGAACAACTTCTCTCCATTTTCAATTGCTTCGAAAGCAGCAAACAGTTCTTTATCAGAACACACATGCCTCGTAGCCCCGGTGTCAATCCACCATTCTTTTGGGTTAGAGCCCACCATGTTCACTTCAGAAACGACGGCTGCTAGATTCATCTCCGCCACATCATGCGCCATGTAGTCAACCACATTTGCTTCTTTCTTCTTCTTTGGCAATCTGCACTCCGAAGACTTGTGACCCACTTTGTCACAATTGAAGCATTTTCCTTGAAACTTCCTTTTAGAGGTTCCACCTTTAGGTCCTAGCTTGGTCCCTTTACCACCGAATGACCCAGCCTTACTTTTGTAGGTCTTACTGCTTTGACCATGCTCCACAACATTGGCTTTAGCAACACTAGGATTGAACACTTTCTTTTCGGAACTCTTGTTGTCTTCTTCAATTCGAAGTCTAACAATCAGTTCTTCGACGTTCATTTCCTTTCGTTTGTGCTTTAGGTAATTCTTGAAATCTTTCCATGCGGGAGCCAATTTTTCAATAATTGCAGCCACTTGGAAAGTCTCACTCAACACCATCCCTTCAGCATGAATTTCGTGAAGAATTACTTGGAGTTTTTGCACTTGACTGATTATAGTTTTGGAGTCCACCATTTTATAATCTAAGAATTTGTCGACAATGAACTTTTTAGCCCCGGCATCTTCAGTTTTATATTTACGGTCCAAAGACTCCCACAACTCCTTAGCAGTTTTCATAGTGCTATACACGTTGTACAGGGAATCTGCTAAACTGTTCATTATGTAATTTCGGCATAGAAAATCCGAATGGTTCCAAGCATCAAGTGCACTGATTGCTTGAACATCTCCCTCACCCTCTTTGAGTTTTGGAGCAGTTTCAGTCAAGAACCTCGCAAGATTCAAGGTGGTCAAATAAAATTGCATTTTCTGCTGCCACCTTTTGAAATTCAAGCCATTGAATTTCTCCGGTTTTTCATTATGATTAACCGGAACAGTAGCCATAGGTTGGCTCACAACATGACTTGGCAATCTAGCCACAGTCTGAGACACACCAGAACTAGAGCCCACAGCCTGTTTTCCAGTAGCCACAGTTTGGGTCACATCCATGTTCGTTTGTTCGGTTGCCATTTCTGAAAATGAAACAGAAATATTAGTTTTTAATAAACTAATATTAATCCAATAAAACAAATGAAACAATAACCACAATCTGTTTTAAGCTTGTAGGAAAATTGTTTCAACTTCAATACCGGATTTACAACTTGATACCAATTTTGATGAATAGAATAAAAACTGTATTTACAAATACAGTTAGCGCATATTATAATATATTGTAAAATGTGTATATTGCAGTAAATAATGAAAACAATTGCAGAACGACAATATGCAAAATCGAAAAACAGAATCTGTTAAAACTGCATAACACTTTTAACCCGAGGCTGTGTCAAACACAGTTTCCTTAAAACAGATTCGCCCCCTCACCGTACGTGCTTGAGGATTGATATGAACGTCTGCTTCCCAGGATACAACGGTAGAACCAGTAGTTTCTGAGCACCACAGAGACCACTCCGGCGAACTGACTATGTGTCTGAATAATATCACCACCGGACTCGAACAAGATTGAAGAAAAAAATGCAAAACGGAGACTGTATGTAGGAGAAACAGAAATTACAGACAGATGAATATGCAGATGAATTCGTGTGTTGCAGACTGGAAAAACGAGATGAATATATAGACAACTGTAGAATAATTGCTCAATAACTTCATAGCAATTAACATTGGAGTTTTAGGAGTTTCAACAGTTTTGGAAAATCAAAAGTCTATTGAAAAAATTAAAAAATGTAGCAAAACGTGGACACTCCTAAGGGGCCAATTTTGCTCCTTTCGATTCGACATTCGTGTACGCAGGTCGCGCTCGCACACAAGTTCAAGGTCTGAAGCCAATTTCGATCCAAGATTTGCACCCTCCTGCGCGCGCACGTGGAGAGAGCCTCTATGCTACACATGATTACACCATTCTAAAGTGCAATCCTTTATAAAGTGGTTTTAATTTTCATCCACTTCCTATGTGGGACAAAACTTAAATTTTTGCTTTCCCACCAACATAAACTCCTTTCACATGGCATACTTTGAGCTTCAATTTCTCATTCACCCGAGCATCATTTTTGACAAGTAAATATATGATTTCGATGTACTCACGGAGGAGAACACAAATCAACTTTCATCTTTCAAAATAGCCAAGCGGGTCCCGCTCAAAACTAGTGCCAAAGTCAGCCTATTTTCAGTTTTTCCAACACCATCAACTTGGCATGGCTACAAAAGGAGTCGTGCAGCCGCTCACCTAGGTCGGCTCGCAAGCCAAACACACTTTGATTTTGCTTTCGAAGAACTTGTGATTTATTCATTTTACATTTTGTGTGTGTTTGATGGATATTATTGATGAAATAATGTATTTTAAATAGTGATATGATGGGGAAAATGAGGTTAAAAAGTAAGAAAAAATTATTGATGTATGAAAAATATTAATTTAATTAAAGAAAGATGTTGGAAGAAGACGTAAACAGAAGGCCAAGATTAGGGCGGGCGAGATTTGTGTTTGATTCGTTGGCACAATTTGCATACCAATATAAAAGGAGAAAATATTTTTTAATGGGCTAGATGCCATACACATATTTTGGATAAATTTGTTCGTTTGGCTTTAAAGAAGTATTCTAAAAAGTTTAAAGCGTGGTTAGGTGTGAAGGTTAAACTTCAAATTTTACGATCTTAGGCGTAAAAAATGTTTTTTATTTTTAATTTTTAATCATTGTAAAAAAAAATTAATAATTCAAATAATATATACTAAACATCTAAAATTAGAAAATATTGTATTTACTTAATAATTTTTATATAAAGACGAGTTTCAAAATCATAATTATATAACGTAGATAACTTGTAACTTAAATATTATCTAATATAACTATTTATCGGACTTCAATTCAATATCTTCTTTTTCATCTAATTCGTCATCCGTGTCGTCCGATACAAAATTATCATTCTTGAGCTCCCTTATTTCATCTTGATCATTTCTTGTGTCTCTCGTAGGTTGTAAGATAGCATTCTCATCTCCACCCTCATCATCACAACCCTCTACAATCCAAGAGTATGCGTTAGTGGCATCACTTGCTAGTAAAATCTCTATTTTGGCCTTCCTCTTCTTATTGTTCATCAACCTTGCATTAAATTGGACATAAACAATATTATTCATCCTCGTGGTGTCAAGTTCATTCCTTTTCTTGGTGTATATCTACAAGGAAAAAAAAAGAGGAATGGAGCATAGCATATTCAAGTAATTACTCATGGTCATAAGAAATAAGTTGTGTACAACCTAATTATTACTTACCTCTTCGAAAGCACTTCAATTTCTTTGACAACATGATGAACTAGTAGTCAAACCAACCATTCTTTTTGTCATTGTCCTTAAATATGGTGGGCTATTCAGTTTAGGTTGTGAATTTTATTTTTAATTTTTTAAAAGGAAAAAATTGGGCCCCCTTAAAATCTGGGTATGAGGCAGAAGCGCACCTAGACGTCCCTAATAACTAGGCTCTAGGAACGCATATACGAGCATTAAGCGGTCAACATTGTCGTTGATCGCTTAATTTCCAATAGGGTCAAAACAAAACGTTTTCATCACACTTCCTGTTTAGACGCGCTTTTTAGAACACTGCTTTAAAGTTTAATATTTTATTTAAAAAGAAAATTAGACTGTGTGCGACATTTTGTTAAGCGCTCTTTGAAATTGGCCAACTGGGAAATTAGGCTGCGAGTTATATTGTCCAAGTTTTGTTTAACTATAAGCTAATTCTATATATTTGTTTACATTTATAATTTAATTTTTATTTCAGGATTGTGAATTGTGATGGTGGAATTTTCAAAGCAATGTATTTTGTAATTTAATATTTACATTTGTATATGCAAAAAGAAGTTTCTCTAAATTGAAGTTGATCAACACTTATCTCGAATCAAATGTCTCGAGAAGATTGAGTCAATTGGCTATGTTATCAATTGACAAATATTTGGTTGAATAGTTAGAATATTTAAATTTGATTAATGTTTATATCTCTAAAATCGCAAGGCGAATGATATTTAACTGGTCGTTTGGAATATTGTCGGCTTTGTTATTTGATTATAATATAAATCTTATGTATAATATATTTTATTTGTTGTTTTATCTTTAAGTTTTAAATTAAAAAGTTAACAATTGGTTCGATAATACACTTATAGATTTTACATGCATATTACGATTTTGGGGTGCTAATTTATGAAGTTCGTCTCAAACTCCGAAAATCATAGAACTGACCCTGCTCATATGATGCTAAAATTAATAATAAAAATACCCATCTATTTTTTTTTTAAAAAGGGTTAAAATTATAATTAGACACCCCACCCCACTTGTACTGAAGTTTTATGTTGTTTTGAAACGACTATTGAAGTTTGTTATTTTGTTATAATTTGGACATTCAATTAAAATTTGTTCAGTTTTTTAACGAAATATACATAATTAAGCTTATGCATGCACTGTTGTTTACATTCTTTTTGACATTCTCCCTGTGCCGTAGTAATCAATGAGTTTAATGAATGCCATATGGAAGAATATTAAATTTAATGTAAATAAGAATGTACATGTAGCCCCCATTATTTCAAACTTAGGGTCCATTTGATTGTAAGAGTAGAATTTTGGTGGAAAAAAATGAATTTCAAGGAATTGAATTGTCTAGAATTATTTTCTTGGGAATTGTCAATTAATTGTATTTGATTAGTATGATTTTTTACGTGAATAATATTGAAATTTTGGATCTTTTGGTATTCGTTTGACTTTATTTTACATGAAAATTATTCATTAAAAGGATATAATTTGTTACAATTGAGGATAAAATTTATTTCCATTACAAAAAAAAAGTAACATGGAAAACCAAATTCCACCAAATTGGTGGGAATTGATTTTCCTCAAAACTATGGAATTGGAACCGTGTGAGGCAAAAGATGGAAAATGAATTGCCAAGAAAGTTTTCCCAATCAAACATGACTTTTGGTGGAAAATTGAATTTCATTTCCAAGTTCCATGAAGAAATTGCCAGATCAAACAGGGTCTAAGTGTCAAACGGGGGGTTTGACCCTCATTAATCCAAATTATAATTTTTGAAATAATATTTTTTTGGAGAATGCGTGATTGTAAAAAAAATAAAATTGATTTACATGTAATATTATTTTATGAAAAATTGTATGGTTGAAAATAAGAGAGATAATAAATTTTTGTTATAACGGGGGCCAAATGAGAGCGTAGCATGATCAGAATATATACCCACTATGGTACATATTAAAATTTTCATTTTCATTTTTCAACTCATTTTTAACCACATAATCTTCAATAAAATAATATTTTTTATCACATCAATTACTTTTTCTTCTTTTTGTTAAGGAATAGAATCCTACATCGAATAAAGATGAAAATATAGATCAATTTATAAAGGTTTGAGTTACTCCTCTTAATAAGGTTGACATTTTAAGATGTAACCATAAATATTAACATGGTATCATAGTCCGTTAAACTCCAAAGATCAATTCGATCCGATTAAGACCAAGAAAATTGAGTACACGAATTTCACGATTGGTCTGCTCAAACGAGCCAGCATCTTGTGGGAGCATGTTAATGGATAGTATCTCACGTCGAACAAAGATGAAAATATAGACAAATTTATAAGAGTTCGATCTACTTCTCTTAATAAGATTGACTTTTTAAGATGAAACTCCATATCTTAACATGGTATCAGAGTCCATTAAGCTCCACGAGCAATTCGATCCAATTAAGATTTAAAAAAAATTGAGCACACAAATTTCAAGATTGATCTGTTCAAACGAACCACCATCTTGATAGACGTGTTAAGGGATAGAATCTCACATTGAATAAAGATGAAAACATAGACCAATTTATAAAGGTTTGTGTTCCTCCTTTTAATAATGTTGACATTTTAAGATGGAACTCCAAATCTTAACATTTTTTAATCACACATTCTCCATTAATCTACTATTTCAAAATACATTATTCCAAAATAATGTGACTCAAACACACCCTACGAAAAATGATAAATTTGACGTGTCGTAGGTCTTCTATATCCCATATTCATTCAATTGGTAGGAGAGCATTAGTAAGGAAGCCTCCATATGATCAATGTTGGATGAAGTCACGAAGGTGAGATCAAAATGTTTTGCTTTATTTTCAAAGAGATGTTTGCTTAAAAAAGTATCTTTTTATTTTTCGAAAAAATACTTTTACTCCTTTCAGTCTAGGTAAAAAGTACACGCTTTAAGAAGAAAAATGCCACAGAGACAATTGCTTCATGACAAAATGTATTATGTGGGTACAAACAAACTAATACGCACTTCAAGATATTTTTGGGCAGATCTTCATTTCTTTTCGGGTTAATATCCTAAATAGTCACTGAACTTTACCAAAAGTTCTCATAAGATCACTGAATTTCAAAACTTTCCTAATTAGTCACTGAAATTTGCATAAAGTCCCTAGGGGTCACTGAACTTTAAAACTACCCTAAATACTCACTGAACTTTTCCAAAACTTCCCTAAATAGTCACTCAACTTTACAAAAAGTTCCTGGGGGTCACTGAATTATTGATGTATGGGGTCCCAATTTGCAAAGTTCGTTGACCTCATGAGAAGTTTTAGCAAAGTTCAGTGACTATATAGGGTAGTTTAGAAGTTTAGTGACCTCCTAGGAACTTTTTGCAAAGTTCAATGACTAATTAGGGAAGTTTTGAAATTCGGTGACCTCCTGAAAACTTTTGGCAAAGTTCAGCGACTATTTATGATATTAACTCTTTCTTTTCTTCTAGATAAGTTTGAAAAATGATCTATGCAATTTCAAGATAATATTTCAAAACTAGCATAAATTAATGTTTTTACGAGGTTCGTTCCTTCTAACCGGCCAAGAAAAGTATTTGGATTTGCTAATTATAGTTATCCATATATAACTGGATCGTCACAATATTATGTTTTCCCTTCCTAATGGTATTTAGCCTTGGTTTGAGTCACGTTATTTTTTTTATTCTCGTTCTTTTACTTATTTTCAATTATTAATTGTTTAATAAAATAATATTTTTTTTCTTTTTTAACCATATATTCCACGTCACGTAAAAAAAAAAAATATTCTCGTGGAAATAACTTGACTCAGACAGGAGCGGCGTAGAGTAAGTTGACGTAGAGATGTAAAATAAGAATTGTACGTTTATGTCAGTGCTCTGCAAATCTTGTAATAGGAGGTAGCGTGCCCATCACATGAGCCGACAAGTTTACGAGTAAAAGCAAACACCTGCCATGGACTGGATAGATGATTTGCAATCTATGTTCTCAACAGAGTTTGGTTGAGCCCATTTTTTAATAAAAATGTATTTTAGAATAATATTTTTATAGAGATTGTAGAATTAAAAAATAAGGAAATTTTTTAGATTTACGTGTAATATTATGCGATTGAAAATAAAATAAAGAAAAATATATATTAAAAATAATGGAACCAAACAAGACTTAATATTTCCTTTAACAACATCAAGTTCCCGTTTGGTAGAGATTAAAATTCAATTAAAATTGAAAATATAGTCGTTATTGGGTCTCACTCGTCTAATAAAAGTCAACAATAACGACTAATTTTTCAATTTTAATCTCTACCGAACGGGCTTCAAATACTAAAATTTTCTATTCACACCTATTTGAACCACATTATTCTTCAAAGAATACATTTTGAATAGTATTTTGAAGAAACATATGTAATTAAAAAATAAGGAAAAATTATTGAATTTGGATATAATTTTATTGAGTAGTGCTATGGGTTACATAATGGGCAAGTGTTTGCCCCCTATTGGAATATGGTTTCTTGTGGGAAATGCTATGTTTCCCAATTTTATTTTATTGAAGAACGAGTTATTGAAAATAAGAGATGGAAATTTATTTTAGAAGACGAAGTAGCAAGCACGCAAATATATGATTTCAACAAAATCATACCAAAACACCGTCGATGGCCACTTCGTCACATGTACTAACAGGCCCTCTTATCATTTTCTCTCTCTAAATTATAAGTTTGTTTCAGGCTCAGGATTTTTCGTTAACTAATTTTGTGAAATTGAAGAAAAAATTCAAATCCGTCAAGCTGCTGCTCTTAGTTTTCAATTTTTGGGAAATAAAGCTTTGATTTTTCAGTTGATAAGGAAAGAGGTTTGAATCTGCACTTGACTCTGAATTCTGCAGTTTTCCTGCTTATTGGTTTTTTTGTTTTTTTTTTTTTTTTTTGGTGTTTTGAGCAAGTAAGTCGACTTTGATTTTAAATAATATGTGTGTTTTTGGGGACGATATGTGTTTATATTGAAAAAGAAGAAGAAGCAATTGTATTGGTAATTGAGTTGTTTGTCGGGCGTCCAAAATTGAGATCTAGCTCGGACTTCACAGTACGTATTTTTCTCGAATTCGTCGGGTCAATTTACATTTTATTTTTTAACATGTATGTACTTTACGTATGTTTGTTCATTCCTGAAGCAACTATTTGTAAAGCTAATTTCTGTGATCTGGACACTACATGTTATGTGTTCTTTCACATTTAATAGATATGCGTGCCCCACAAAGAAATGAAAATTGTATGCGTATGCTTGCTGTTAACTGTAAGAAAGTTGAGCTTTTCTTAAATTGATTGACTTTGTAATTGTAAATTTGTGTTTTTTCTTGTATGGCACTGACAATTTGCTGTGTGAGATCTAATTTATGTTTATTGGATGAGGTTCAGAGATCAGATTTCAAAACACTGAAGTGAGATCTGCCGGAAATTTAGTACTAACTGGAATTTGAGTCTCTGAACAAATGGGGTTTGATTTGGGAACTACGCTACAGAAGATGAACATCTTACCGAACACCGACAACTCTTCAGTGGTTGCCATTAACTTATTTGTTGCACTTATTTGTGCATGTATCGTAATCGGTCACCTCTTGGAGGGAAATCGCTGGATGAATGAATCCATCACGCCCCTTATACTTGTAAGTATATATGAGTGCATATGGGTACAAATGTGGAGTGTGTTTACATTATTCATGCATGTAATTGTTTGTGATTTAAATGACAGGGTGTATGCACTGGAGTAGTGATTCTACTAATAAGTGGAGGAAAAAAGTCACGTCTTTTGATCTTCAGCGAAGATCTTTTCTTCATTTATCTTCTTCCACCAATCATTTTTAATGCAGGGTATGTCGGGGTTTTCAAAATACAATATTAGTATTTTGTTTTTATAATTTTACTTTTTCTTTAGATATTATGTTCGAGTTCGTTTTGCTCTGCAAGATATACAAGAATTCATTCTTAGATGTGGTCAAGTACTTGATTTCACTTCTTTTATTCTCAAAATTCAGTTTTGCTGCAAAACTGTGCATTGTGTGATTTTCAGTAGAAATTGAGAGTTAGCTTAAGAGGTGAAAATTTCAACTGCAGTATGGAAAATGACTAGTTATCGTAATGTAATGTAGGAACCATAAAACTACGAAGAAAAGACATTCAGGAAAAAAAAAATAGTGAAGGAAAGTTAAATTCTTTTTAGGCCTCACTAACAAAGTATACCTATCTGCTAAACACTCTTCTTGCATGCTTACTCAATTTAACAAATAGAAGAGTGTTCAACTTTTTAAGGGGTCTGCGTTAACAATAGCCCACAAGGTTAACTATTCTATACTTTCTAATCTTTCTTCCTTTTGTTGAATTTAAGAAATTATGAAGTAAATACAAGACAAAGAATGGAATTTTGAAGAGATTGACACTCGTATTATGATTTGCACTGTTGTCCCTCAGCAACTGTTGTAACTTAGAGAGCATTTACTATGTTTTTATAGGATGAGTACGAGTATTCCTACTTTTGTTACCCTTTTGTTACTTCAAACAGTAATGCGAACCTTCGTGAGCCGCCCTCCCACCCCCGAGCGCAGACCTTCTGAATAGAACGTATGTTAATTTAATGATATAGAATGACTACTACCTCTGTTAGTAAATTGTAATGGTTTGCACAGGTTATATTCAGTACTAAACTCTTGACTTACACTATTCATCAGGTTCCAGGTCAAAAAGAAACAATTCTTTCGCAATTTCTCAACTATAATGCTGTTTGGAGCAATTGGTACTTTGATATCGTTCGCCGTTATATCATTGGGTATGCATATTTTACCTATTCTTGTATATCTAGTCCAAACAAAATCTGTTATATCTAATAAGGAAGCATTAATGCCTCTCTCTCTTTCAGATCTTTATGGAAAGAACGAAACAGATTCAACAATAATTGGAAAAAAAAAAAAAATATTCTTAGCCAGCTGATGCAAACCTTTTATTGAGTATTGATTCTACATTTTCTAATTTGTCACATGTAAGAAGTTACCTAATTTATTACTGTGAACCACCTCATCTATAAGCTCAAACCCTTAAAAAGGAGAGCCATGTATATATTTAAATATAATCATCAACACGCTTCCTTACTTGCAGTTAGACTCATATTTCATCAAAGACATGTTACGTGCAACATTTTCACAAATGAGTGCCGGCAAGATGCATCTTTTGTGTGCTACCATATTAACCTACAAACCTATATTCTTTACCTATGGGTTTTGATATGCTATGCTGTGATTTTACATGTCATCAAACCCTTTAAAGAAAAACTGTGCTCAATCATAGGGGAAAACAGCGCGTAGGAAAGGCTTACTGTTGCTTCAATGTACAGCTCAGCGTTTTAGTTGCAATTGAACTCTAGTTCCTCTTGTAGACCCTAATTCTAGCATCTAAATAGCCCGTTACTCATAACCTAATTAAGCTATTCTTTTCTTTTGAATTTTGGAGAGAGAAGTGCTGATGCAAGACAAGGGACATTTGTATATTTGTCTCTTGCTTGTCTTGAACAACGTTGATTTTGCAGATCAGAAGGGAAATTTTGAAAAGTGAAAGAATTAAAGAATTTAACGAGAGAGAGAGAGAAGGGAACAATTGTCTTCGATTTTTTTTAGTTCTGAATAATTCTATATACTTATTTGTCATTCATTTAATCTGTTAGAACATAAAATGATAGTGCTGTTGCCTATGTCTTCAAAACTCTGTGACAGGTGCTATTGGACTTCTTCGGCCAATGGATATTGATCTGGAAATTGGAGATTATCTTGGTACTCTCTCTCTCTCACACACACGCGCGCGCACATTGTAAATCCTAACATTTTTGTCGTTGTTCCTAACTGAACTCACCCGTCTTCAGCACTTGGAGCAATTTTCGCTGCAACAGATTCAGTTTGCACCTTACAGGTAAATTTTGCCGCATTATTCTGTTGTAATCATAACTGAAAATCTTGCTTCACTGCCTGATGCATTATATCTGGTGCTGCAGGTGCTAAATCAGGATGAGACACCTTTATTGTACAGTCTAGTCTTCGGGGAAGGAGTTGTAAATGATGCGACATCTGTGGTCCTCTTCAATGCAGTGCAGAACTTTGATCTGACTAATATAAACACAACTATAGCTTTGGGGCTAGTTGGAAATTTTTTGTATTTGTTCATCACAAGCACCATATTGGGAGTTGTCGTGAGTATTAGTTCCCCCCCCCTCCCCCTCTCCTCCCTTCTCTCTTTCTCTCCTTCTCTCTCATTTTCTCTGGGAGGCTTTTGTGAGTTTAAGCTTCTCAATTCTTCTGAACTGTGTAATTTGTCACATTTTTCATCTGCTGCAGGCTGGATTGCTTAGTGCATATGTCATAAAGAAGCTCTACTTCGGAAGGTTTGTGAGGATATCCATACATGTAATTTTGATCTCAGCCTCAATTAAGTTGAAGTTGATACTTGTTATTTCTTTTCTCATCAAATTTAAGTTTGTACAAGCGTTCAAAAAAGTTCTTAGGTCTTGTAATTTTTCAACAAAATTGTCAAGTTTTTGTGCACCAGATATGTGGATTTTTATTTTCGATAGAATATGTTCAAGTCAGATATGGGTTTTGCAGCTCAGTTGGTTGCAGCTCTTATTTTCATATAGGAAGTCCCGGTTTCGAGTCCCTCTCCACCACTTTTATTGTGAATTTTTTTTAATTCTCTAATTTGTACCAAAATTAAATGGGATAAGGTGGGGAGATTCAAAACCAAGACCTACAGTTTTGAAAGTTGAGGGTTTGACCATTGTGGCACTCATTGGATTTGATACTAGTCTTACAAGAAAAATATATGTTACATTTTAATAGGTTTAATGTAATTCTAAAAATTTGAACCCATGATCTTTCTTTGAATTATACAAAATTTGGCCCCAATATCATTTGGTGAATATTGCTAATTTTTACAACAAAATTATATATGTTCATTTTGAACAAAATAATTATTTTATACTTAAATTTTAGACCTTTTTTGATTCCCCCTTTTTTCTTTTTCTTTTTTCAAAATACATTTTTCTTTCTTCTTTCAACTACACATTTTTCAATAAAATAATATTACATTAAAATTCAAAAAATTTCCTTATTTTTAACCATATATTATCTATTAAATCACTATTCCAAAATGCACTTCTTGATAAAAAAAAAAAAAAAAAGGCATCAAAACGGGGCTCTTAATATTTTATTGCTGACAACGGTCGATGATCCACGACCGCCCGTGCTGACTCAAAATCCTGGGTCCGTCACTGGTTTTTATGCCACAACTTATCTGAACCTGAATGGGGTCAGATATGTGCATATTCCATATAACCACTCTTACCACATAATGAATTTAAAAATTGCAGGAGGTTTTCGTTAATGTTTTGATCGATTGACCTGATATGTTAAAAGAAACCATTTGTTAAGGTAAAGGCTGATTCCGCACCAGTATTGTTCTCTAATTTCTATGACTTATTTTATGATAAACTGCAGGCATTCCACAGATCGTGAGGTTGCCATTATGATGCTTTTGGCATATCTTTCATATATGCTATCCGAAGTAAGTATTCTAGACAACTTTTAAGGAGCTTATATAACTTGGCATTCTTTTTTGACGACTTGCAAAAAGCTTTTACCAAGTGTTTTGATATAACAAATGAACCTTTTCTTTCTGCCTGATACGTTGTGCAGTTATTTAATTTAAGTGCTATCCTCACTGTGTTCTTCTGCGGGATTGTGATGTCACACTACACTTGGCATAATGTCACCGAGAAGTCAAGAATCACGACCAAGTATGGCGTTACCTTATCTTAACGTAAAACTTTTAGAATTCGATGTTGCTTATGACACTTCCCAAACCCCAAGTTACATACTAATTGATGTTTCTTATTGATTTGTGTCTTCAACTATTCTGCAGGCACACCTTTGCCACATTGTCATTTGTTGCTGAAATATTCATATTTCTTTATGTTGGCATGGATGCTCTGGACATTGAGAAGTGGCATTTCGTAAGTAGCAGGTATGCTCCTCCTTCTAGAGGCTCTGCTGTGCTTTGCTTATAGATTCTAATTGCAAATAAATTATTCTATAAATAAAGGGTCTCTACTTTTCTTTGGATGTAGTGAAATTGGCCCAATACAAGAAGGGATTTTGAGTACTATTTGGTTAGAATTATTAACTATTTTGTTTATTGTCAGCCCGCAGACGTCAATTTCTGTCAGTGGAGTTCTATTGGGATTGGTTTTGGTTGGACGAGCAGCCTTCGTTTTTCCTCTATCGTTCCTGTCTAACTTGACCAAGAAGTCTCCATATGAGAAAATCGACTTTAAGAAGCAAGTACGAGCTCAAAAATTATCATTTCAATTGTACAACACCCTTCATTTGTTCGGGCTATCTAACAATGCTCCCATTTGTGATTGGCAGATTACAATATGGTGGGCTGGTCTTATGCGAGGTGCTGTTTCGATGGCGCTTGCTTATAAACAGGTAAAGTATTAGCTACAACTATTTCAATGAAATAGGATGGTTTTCGCCACCTTTATCAGCGCTGAAAGTGCATTCATAATATTTTGAGCAGTATGGAATTTATCGACACTTACATCGCCTAAAACTGGAAGTATGAAAATGAAGTAAGAAAATATACATAGGTGTTGACACTTGGAACAATTTTTTGAAGTGTAAAAAGAATCGGATCAAACTTTTTGTCCGTTTGGTTCTATCTCAACTATTTGGTCCTTTTTATAAAATTTTTATTGGTACTCAGTTTGGTTTGATCCAGTTCATTTCTCATTTGAACAGAGCCGTTGCTTTCGAATTGTTTGTTAAAAATATTTGCTACTGAAAATAATTTTAACCATCAAGGATTTATATGAAATAAAAATGAAGTAAATAATAACAAATCATTAATTAATCCTAATTATCAAAATATTATGTTCAAGCCCTTTTACCCTTCTTCAAGATTCACAAACAATTCTATGACCTTTGCATAGCTTGATATTACTGTTCTAGCGGCGTGTTAATAAAGGGACGATTAGTTTGTATTGCATAATGTAGGAATAATCGAGCTAATTTTGAAATTCATTCATGCAGTTTACAAGTTTGGGACACACCAATCTACGTGAGAATGCTATCATGATTACCAGTACCATAACAGTTGTTCTTTTTAGCACTGTGGTAAGACATCTCAAGCTTCTAAAAACTGCTTGGTAGTATATACAATTGGGTCAGCATGTGGGAAGAGTTAGTCTCTTAAGAAAATCAACAATAAAATAGTGGGACTTTCTATTTGTAAAATTTCACAGTGCAATCCAAAATGTTTCAACTACCTCTTCTAAGGCATGATACATGGTCAATTTTAAAATTGGTAGCGCCAAGACTTGAATGCTGGACCTTTGCATGCTCAATAATCTAATTAAAGGAATTTAGCCGTTTGGTTTTGATAAAAAATAGATTTTTAATGGATTTCGATATAAATTAATGAAATATGTGGTTGAAAAATTGTGAATATCAGAAAATGTGTGGTTGAAATGAGTTCGCGGAAAAAATAGTTTCAAGAAATGGGGAGCCAAACAAGGGCCTATTCTCTCTCTGACATCGTAAACTTTTTAGATGCACAAGACTTGTACTTCACTTATTGTCACATGATATGAATATTTGGCCTTTACTGTCCATGCAGGTGTTTGGCTTGATAACTAAACCTTTGGTGAGGTTCTTACAGCCTTCATCAAAACCATTAGCCAGAATGATTTCATCGGAGCCAATTACCCCACATTCCATCACAGTGCCACTTATTGGCGATGAGCAGGATTCCTTAACCGATCTATATGGACAAAACATAACCAACGGACAGGCTTCAGAAGGTAGTAGAGTTGGCCAAAACGTGCCCCGTCCAAACAGTTTACGGATGCTCTTGACAAGACCTTCTCGTACTGTCCATTATTATTGGAGAAAATTCGATGATTCTTTCATGCGTCCCGTTTTTGGTGGTCGTGGTTTTGTTCCTTTCGTTCCAGGCTCACCAATCGAAAGAAGCGTTTATGGTTTCCCAGAAGAACTCGAAAAAGCTGCTAGAACACTGAATTAGATCATTAGCCCCGGTGTACATAATCAAATTTTGGCTTTCATTTGTTCATGGTTGTGCTTAATTTTGTTGCGCTTTCGAAATCCTTATTTTTGAGAAAATAGGATTCAGTTTACGTTAATTATTTCTTATGAAATAATGCTTTTTGATAACCCATTTTTTGGGCATGAGTCCGAAATTATTTTACAGAGTGAATCTGTATTTATATACTCTTAATGAAGAATTGGAAAAAATGGGTGACTTAAGGTCCCGTTCGGTAGAAATTAAAATTGAAAATATAGTCGTTATTGAATCTCACTCGTCTAATAAAAGTCAATAATAACGACTAGTTTTTCAATTTTAATCCCATTTTAATCTTTGACCTAAATATTCTTTAGATTATCATTTTGTCTTTTTCTTGCTTATTCGGCTTGCGTTTTCTACCATCTTAAAACAGAAAACTGAAAATGAATTTAAAACTTAAAACTGAAACGCAAACCAAATGGGGTCAATGAACTAGTTCTCTTTACATAGATGTTGAGGATTTCGATCATTGAAGTTCAAGTACAAAAGGGTATGGTAGTCCACCAACCACTACACGGAACATTTCTAGATAATTACACCAACACCTGCATAAACTCCTGCTCTATGCACGCAACAAGAATCCAACAATCAGACTAATAAGCGCAACCATGCAAACGAACAAGGGGGGAAAACCAACTTGAGCTTTTCTTGCACCAGTCTTTCTCCTCAACATTACCTATAAAGACCAGGTGTTATAAAGAGATAAGTGATGACGTTGTATTAAAGCCCCGTGTAGATTTCGGCTAAGCTAAAAAAGGCAAGTTTTAAATAACTTTTCGTCGTTAGACTTGTCTAAACATGTTACTTTTTTCTTGCGTATTCAAGAAAGAATTTAAGCTCTTCATAATTTTTTTTCCAACAAGCAAAACAAAATAAAATTACTTGTTAGCAATTGAAAACTTTGACCAATACAAAAATAATTTATTTTAAAGCTTACTGTTTATTTATAACCAAACATTTTTAAGAGCCGTCAATTGGATCGATGACCTAAAGCAATGTGTCTTGATCTGTTGTGTCCTAATGTAGTTGACGACGGTAATGTAGTTTATAATAGTATATTATCCTCCAAAAGAAATGAATATTAAGGAATCTCTCATATATACCCATTCAACCATTACGAGAAAGTAGAGAGAGCAATCATTGGAAAATAGCACGAGGTTATCCGATTATAATAAAAGAAAAGGTGAAAATACGATAAAGTAGTGAAGTCACTAACCAACTCTTGCTTTAATATTTCCTTCTCCTGAATGGTGCTGCTCTTTTCTTCTTCTAGATTCGAGATGGTATCTTGGGCCTGAAACGATTGTCACGGATATCAAATTTTTTGTCATCACCATAATATTATTTGCATATACTTCCCAAGATTGAAATATATGCATCACCAAAATTCCTCGCATCCCCAGATTTTGATATGAAAAGGTAAAGAAACTGACCTCAATAAGTTTGGAATCCAAGGCAGTTATCTTTGATTTCAGCTCCTCAACATCATTTGTGAATTTCAACTTTGTTTCTTCCACATCCTTCACTTGTCTTGTTTCCTCGTACGTGTCTGGCTTAAAATCTTTGTCCTTGTCAGGTTTAAGCTCATCGTTCTTAGCAGGGACAGATTTCACATTTTCCACAACATTGGGCAATCTATCCTCTTCTGCGTTGGCGATAATCTCGGCATCCTCTATGTTCTTAACAAGCTGCATAAAAGAGAGGGTACTTTACAATTGGATCAGGTCAACAGGGGGAAGATTCTACAATATGATCAGAGAGATTCTATAAAGAAAAAACAGTCCATGAGTTCAGACTGTGGAATGGGAGTTTAACTACCACTTATTCTGAAGTTATTATTAAAAATTTCATATAGTTTCACAAACATGACCAAAAACTAGTGAAGGGAGGTGAACATGTGAAATAGAGCTGCATGTCACACAACCAATAGCACAATGTTATATAGTGAAACAATTAACCAGGAATTTTCATCAAATGTATATGGCAGACTAGCAGTGAAATCGTCCTGAATGTGAACTTGGTATCAATCACATAATGCTAGAGCAAAAATCATGTTAAAATCTCTCACCGTCTGTGAAGGGGGTAAATTCATTACTCTGCTCTGCAATTTGTCTTTTGGTACTGAAGTGTCATTAGTTGTTTCATGCTTCAAAATTCCATTAACAGTCAGCAACATGGGAGAATGGGGTGGGCAAGTGAGAACAACCCTAAGCTTGGTCTCTTCAACATATTTATCACCGTCTTTTGTAAACTGCCACAAGAAGAATATTATTAAAATACTAAGGGCAATCCGCAGGAACTATTCCGAAATTAGTTGTGAAACACAAGATAAATGGCAGATATTTATTGAAAAATCACTTTAGAGCAATCGTACCATGCCAGATGTAATTTCCTCTTCTGTTGTGCCATATGGAACAATCGTATGCTGAACCAGGAATTTATCCTTGCACTGCATATCATCAGGAGCAGATTTTTGTGCTTGCATGGTAACTACATCACCAAGAAGGTAAAGGTAAATGTTAGGAAAGTCTTTAAAATCCAAAGGATCATACCACAAATAGTCAAAGAAGCTGTTAAGCTACATGCTAAACATGTGATTTTAATAGCCAAAATGTCGGAGGTTGATAGCCCGTCGGCACCGATACTGGAATTTGCAGAAAAAACACATGGTTCTTAATTTGCCCATGATACATGTGATTAATGATGATAATGCATCGCAAAATAATTGATAAAAATCAGCTTTTGAAACTTATTTTCCAAGTGTCATAAAGAAACTACATTAAACACAATTATTTACTGAGACATAACGTGAAATTGGAAAGTATACAACAAGGTAACACTTAGATACCAGTAAAATCACATGTTAAATTTGGCTTGATTATGCCTACATTAGGGCGCACACAATACTTCTTGGGTGACGTAGTCTTCACCTGCCAAATAAATTATATTAGCCAATTGAACAGTCTCTCTAAAGAGCAGAGAACAAGTTAAATTCACTTAGTTACTTTATAAATTTCTGTAAACGAAAGAAGGAAAGTTTTCTGATCAGGCTATCATACAACTAGACAGACTTTAAATCCTTTTCGGAGAGATTACATCATGATAGTGCACAACAAGATCGAAGTTACTTACCTTGAAAGCTACAAATTGATCACTGAGATTGGTAAGGTGAACAGAGCATGTACTCTGTTTCTTAACCTCAACTAAAGAAGGAGAAGGGAAATGTGAGACTTGCGCCATTGCAGATATAAATTAAACAGATTACAATGATTAATCATTTAAACAGCACATATTTTACATAGATATTGCATTCATTAATCATTTAAACAATGTGAATATGTGAAGAAATTGATGAAGAGAGGAAGCAAAAGTAGATAATAAAGCCGTTCCCTTGTTCCTCAAACAAGAGGAAGAAAGATAAAGAATAAGTGATATGGACAGGACTGCAAAAACCCAATCGCTAGAATTACAGATGCAATAATCTTACAATCAGCAAGAGATATTTTCAATATCTGACTAAGGACAGAACCATAATTTGAGAAAAAGAACTAGTATACTTTCTCAAAATAGCACAGTTAGATAGCTACCATGAGCATTTATTACCTTTAGAAAGGTTTTTTTTTTTTTTTTTTTAGTTTATTACCTTTAGAAAGGTAAGATAAAAAAGGATGTGGGAAATTATGGTATATTCATGAGCAGAGCAAGTAGGAGGTGGAAACTACAACCCTAAAAGAAATTTGTGAAATGTATTAACAGGGCTATGTTCCTCTAGACAAGTGCTTCAAAATTAAACTTATTCACATCCCCACAAAAGAACATGATTCTGTCATATATCCAACCACAGCTAAAATAACTATAAAAATTCACCTCCGTAAAGTTTTCCACTTAAGATCAATTAACTTATAGACCACGTATGACCAGACCAGTTAGAACTTTGGGCGGTATGCAATGACAAGAGTCCTGAGCCATGAGCCCATGACACTTAATAGCTATCATCTGAAGGCATGTATTTGAAAATCATTCCCTGGTATCCATTAACACAGTCAAAGGTGACTTAAAATGGTACTATCCTAGTGCCCTTGAATTCCAGGATTGCATGCTTACAGCATGGAATTTGGGCATTGCCATTGAAGTTTAACAACTTTTCTATTTGAATCCGAATGCAAATGCTCTAATTTCCAGTCAGAAGATTCTACCCCGAGCCACCCAACACGGTTTAAATCTATTCAAGACAATGCAGCCACTGAACTGAGACAACTTAAAAGGGGCTTTTGTTTCTAGATAGAATTCTTTTAAGAATACTAATCAATGAAAGTATAGTGATATCATTAAATGTATGGCATGCACCTAGATTCGGATGCAACATGATGCATGCATTAACATAACCGAAGGCCAAAAACCATAAAATGATACACGTATCCAAATCAATCAAAGCAACATAACTCTACAATTTCACTTACATATAAAATTGAGTTCACGGGGATGAATGTCAACTAGACGGCCAGTCATGATTCTTCTAGCCTGAGATAGTGAACGAAAAAAAAAAAAAAAAAAGATCAAGGCACCACCAACTTTAAAATAAAATATAATGAATCGACAAGGACAACCATGATTGCCATATTTTCTCAACTATTTAGAGGCATATGGTTGAAATAAGTACAGGTAACAAGATATAAATTGAAATTAAAAGTAACAAAAACACACTGGAAAATTCAATTTCCACGTCTATTTTCACATCACAATTTCTTGTACAACTTTGGATAATTTAAAAGCAGCTTTTACCCTGCCAAAACCATTGCACATCGCGCAGTAGTAATTGTGCCTGGTCTCAAATAGAATAAGATAGATCAATCTCAATTATCATGTCGATCCACAGGAGGTGTTCGCAACCTATTCTCAATTAACTACTTTTATCACCAGGAATCCCCCTCAAGCACTATCAGTTTTGGCTTATTTCTAGAATCCTAGGGCCATGCTAGTGCTGAAATGATGCTTCGCCTCAGAATCAGAACCTAAAATGAATCTTTTCGAGCAACGTGACATCCCGCCAAAACAACGTACAACGACTTATGAACGATTTACAATACTTCATGGCCGGCGTAATTAAGCAACACTACATGAACCTATTAACTTACACACACGTACATACACATATAAAGAGAGAGAGAGAAAAAAAAAAAAAAAAAAAAACTTACTGGAATTGAGATATTTTCTGAACCTTGGCTAAATTCAACTTGTGAAAATATAAATTATTTTGGTTGGAAAAAAGGCAGAGAGAAAGCAAGTGAACTGGGGAAAAAAAAAAATAGGCACTATATAGCAATGGAAGCCATGGCCGTGGAGTAAAATTTAAGCGACAGTGCTGCGTGAGAGAGAGAAGGGAGGAGATGGTGGATCAGATTACCTGCAGTAGAAAACACTGAAGTTTGTACAGTGGCTCTGAAATCTATGTCCCAGCGGATGTAACAATGTTGTTTAATTATAAGTAAATTATTTTGCAGTGTATTTTTTAGGGATAATTGCATCAAAAACTCTAAACTTTTAAAACACCGACAGACTTTTCTCAAACTTTTGATTTATTGCAGCCATTGCCTAACCTTTTGAATTATTGTATGTGGGGCCCTTTTGGATGATTTCAATCTAAAATACCGTCAGTTGACTTGACTACAAAATTAATTTTGACCACATTTTAATCAATTTTAAAATGACAAAATAGTAATTATTTATTAATTACATTAAATAATTAAATAACAAAAAAAAAGTAATAATGATATAAAATGTCAACTCCACCCCAATCAAACCCCAAACCAAAACCACCTCCTCCCCCTTTACCACCTTCCACGGCCTCGGGGACGGGCATTCCTTCACCTAACAACTTCTTCATATGTTGGAGTTTATAATGTTGTTTATGGGTATTGTTAGATTCTGTCCATCAAGGGTATTAACTTGTGTGACATGATCAGTCAGAACTTTGACTAGAGAAATCTTATGAGAGGTGATTATATCATCGTCATCCATATTGAATTCACTATGCGGCTTTTCATCAATAATAAAAAAGGTTGAACCCTAACCTTGAGGGCCCCCACCGCCCTGTCCCTAGAACATTGTGGAAGATGTAAATCGCGGGATGTGTATCAGCAGGCCAAAGTATAAGAGCTGTCATACTGGTGCCCTCAAATAGTCCAATTTCAAACTTTGTTAGGCAGGAATCGAACCCTCATACTGCGACTGTCAGCTCTGCTAAGACTACCTCACTCATGTCCTTTGTACTATTTAGATGCTATAACGACTCGTTGTTCATTTCCTTTCTCAGGAAAAGTTATTTTTGTTTACTTCTTCCACCCAACCTTAATCTCAATTATATAAGAATTTCCTCTTTAGTTGAAAGCCTCCTAGAAACAGAAAAACCATCAAAAACAAAATTTTGTACATAGAATTAACCAATGGATTTGAAATGTTGCCAGGTGGGAGAAGAGAACGAGAGAATTGGAGCAGTAGCAGTAGCAGGAGGTGGAGGTGGAGGATGAGGTGATTTTGGTTTAGGGTTTCGTTTGGGGTGGGGTTGACTTTTTTTATTTCTTTTCATTTTTGTTTATTATTAATAGATATTTACCATTTTGTCATTTTAAAATTGATTAAACATGTGGTTAAAATCAATTTTTTGGTCAACTGAAAACTGTTCAAAATGGTCTCACCTGCAATGTTTCAAAAGGTTAGAAATAACGGCTGCAACAAATCAAATGTTTGGAGAAAGTCTGTTAGTATTTTAAAGATTTAAAATTTTTGCTGCAATTATGCCCTTTTTATGAGAGGGAAGTGGATTGTGTGCAGTAACAATGAAAGAATTTTCTTATAAAAATAAAATTTAAAATTATTTTTTAGACATTTTAAATATAGAATTTCATATAATCGAGTTTACCCATCAGTAAAATAAATTTTAGGGATTGTGTTATGTTGATAAAAGTTGATGAATCCATAAAATATGTGATTAAAGAGTAAATAAAAATTATGGATCGAATAAAAATTGTGATTGAACATGAAGTTTAAATAGCTTTTTCGTAAACAAAAATCTTACCAACCAAATACTAAGATCTTGTTAGGTAACTCTAAAAAAATGATTAAAATCAAAATCAACAATTAATTTTTACTATATGTTTTCTAGGACCCATAATTTTTTAACCACGTATTTCATCAATTTTTTTTTTTTTTTTTTTTTATCAAAATTACTAAAAATTTGATTTTAATCTCTATTACACATGGCAAAGATAAATATCTTATATGTCCCACCGTGTCTCTACATGCTTTTAACATGTCCTCGACAAAGCTTAAAATCGCGAGCTTGCAGTCGGCAGTTCTATACTATTATTTCACGAAGGACTATGGTCACATTTTTCTAAGTTTTGTTTTTGAATTTCCATAATGAAATAGCAAAAAATTGGGTTCATATTTTAATCCCAGATTATGTTTTAAAAAAAGACTATGTCCAATATTAAAAATCAATTTTTTTAGTAAATCTTAATAAAATTTGATAAATTGTGTGGTTTAAAAGTTGATAAAAATGGTGATTTTTCTTAAAATTGGTGTTAGAACATCAATCTTAAGTGGTCATCCTTGATTGATGCAATTAAGCCCTTGTTTGAGCCTCATTTTTGTACGAAATTTGTTTTGAAATAGTGATTTTTTGGAAAATGTAATTAAAAAATAAGATGAAGTTTTCGATTTATGTATAAAATTTTTTTTTTTTTTTTGTAAAAGAATGTGTGGTTAAAAACGATTTTTGAAAAAACAAGTTCTTGAAAAATGGGGCCCAAACAGTCTAAATAAATCATATGTTATTGTTGTTAAATGAATCTATCGTTTAGCCCCTATTTAATGGCCATTATTGTGTAAAAATGATATTTTGAATAATAATTTTTTTGAAGAATATGTGATTATAAAGTTGAGTTTACATACAAAATATTTTATTGTGTGAGAGTATCTCCAAGAGACTATTTAAATATGAGATGTTCTTTATTTTAAAAGGTCAACATTTAATTAGTTGTCAACTAAACTGGTGCTTAACATTATTACTCTATTAAGGGTCTGTTTGGGCCGAATTAAAATATGATTTTAATCTCAAAGTCAAACAATTAATATCAACCACATTGGGCATGTCGGGCAACCGCGCCCATGCTCGGCGTAATGGCACACTTATGGAGAGCACTAGACGGTGACCTCAGGACAAGTGGTTGGTGTATGGATCCTATGATCGAGTTTGAGTATAACAAAATATAAGTTATTAATTAATTAATCGACATAATTTTATTAGTTCATACATCATAGTTTGGCAAAATTTATAAACATTTACATCATCACTAAATTTTAATTATTTATAAATTTAATCGTTCTTAAATTATTTTCGAATGAAGGCTTATATGTAGATAGGACAAAATTGTCCAGGCATATACGTAGATAGGACAAAATTGTCCAGGACTAACATGAACAAAGAGCTAACTGAAGCAAATTGCACTGTATTCACCGTAGAGGATATTGGCTTTGGCCGGCGGTATGGTAGTTCCCTGCGGAGCGGTTGTACCAAAAAGTAGATGCACCTGCTTTGAATCTAAGGCCGCGTTTGCGAATCTTCCTATTTCTTTTTCATTGCTTTTCTTTTGAAGCAAGTTGTTCCCATGGGCAAAACCCGCACGAACCACACACGGGCTGGGCCCAGCCACGACCGACAAAAAAGCTTGGACACGTTGGACACAGTTTAACATCGCTAAGCTAACCATGCCACTTTTTATATTTCTCGTTTTTCACCTTTTTGTCCTAAAATCTATTTTTTTTTTAAAAAAAATTATAAGGTTTATTTATTATTTTTAAATTATTGTTGTCTTTGTAAATTATTTATATTATAAAAATTACATATTTTATTTGTTACACTCTAAATTCTACGAAATCTATGTGGGTTACCAACATGATACTTCGCTATAGGGACTTCTAGTAGGAAGATATGTTTGTCGCTATGTTGGGCGAGGACCATGGTCCATTTGTCTTTGTCTTTGCCATTCTTATCATCTTTCGATCCTCACAAAACATCGGGCAAACACCCAACTTCCAATCATGTTGGTTGAAGCACACTACTGTACTTAAAGAAGGGTGTGTTTGATGAAGAAACGACTTTTCGAGTTCTAGAAATTAACATATGATCCTTAACGGCCAGAAAAAATCTTTTAGAATCAAATCCTCCTAAGAAAACCAAATGCATAAGAAAACATATTCATGAAAGAACCCTACCATAACCAACAAAGGAGGCAGACAACCAATGGGAGGACAACGCGTGGAGTTATTGCTACACTAACTCGTAAGTAAAGATAAAGATATGAAATTCTTCAAACTCGAGCCAAATTTATGCTTACTCGTCTCTTCCACATTTAAACTCCCATTATTACTTTGTATCGATACTTGACTTGAGTCGATCCTTTTTCGGCTCGATGATCTTGGTGATAATGGTTTCAATACTAGTGTGCAACAAATAGGTTGCTGGAAGCATGATTGGAGATTTGTTGACGGTGAAGTACTAGAAAATATCGAGCTCAAAAATAATATTGATTTTATGTGTCCATACATACTAACCTGTGACCCGAACCAAAATGATCTAAACCTGCGACTCGGACCCGAAAATACTTCATCAGGCCTCAACTCAAAAATCAAAATGCACAACACAAGCAAAGCTCGCAGCACAGCCATTGGGATTTTTAGGGTTGAGGGAAAATTGGAAAAGTCTCAAGTATCCGTCGCCGGAAAAATTATCAAACACTAGCTTTTTTTCTCTTCTTTCCGGCTTCCATCAGTGCTATTGCCAAACTCCAAAGGCTAAGTTAAGTGAGCTCTCCAAAGTCCAAGGTAAGTTACCAAGTTTGCAAAAGTTTTTTTCGGCTTTTGAACATTGTTTACTGTGAAGAAAAGTTTTTTTTTCCGGCTATTAAATGGATGTTTGCCTATAGTTCAATTATTTGTTGTAATGAGAAGATGTACTATCTATAACTCAATGGGTTAATTTCACAAATGGCCACTGAAGTTACCTGAAAATTTCAAAACGGTCACTGAAATTTCAAAGTTTCAGAAACGGTCACTAAAGTTTGAAATTTCTTTCAAAATGGTCATTGAATTTTCAGATTTTTTGGCCAAGTTTGAGGCAATTTTTCGACAACTTTCGACCACCAAAACCGTTGATTTCGGATACCGTTGGAAAGCCCACGATGTCCTCTTTAATTACCACCAAAAATCTCCCCAAAACTCCAAGTGATTTGGCCGGAATAAACTCACGAAGTTGGCAACCGAAAATTGTGAAAATCTGTCCAGATTTTCAAATTTTTTGGGTAAGTTTGAGGCAATTTTTCGACAACTTCCGACCACCAAAACTGTCGATTTTGGATGCCGTTGGAAAGCCCACGATGTCCTCTTCAATTACCATCCAAAATCTCCCCAAAACTCCAAGTGATTCGGCCGGAATAAACCCACGAAGTTAGCTATCCAAACTGGGCAGATTTTCGAACGTTTTTACCCAATTTGGGTAGCTGACTTCGTGGGTTTATTCCGATCGAATCACTTGGAGTTTTGGGGATATTTTTGGTGGTAATTGAAGAGGACATTGTGGGCTTTCCAACGGTATCCGAAATCGACAGTTTTAGTGATCGGAAGTTGTCAAAAAATTGCCTCAAACTTGCCCCTAAAATCTGAAAATTTTGACAAATTTTCACAATTTTCGGTTGCCGACTTCGTGGGTTTATTCTGGCCGAATCACTTGGCGTTTTGGGGATATTTTTGGTGATAATTGAAAAGGACATCGTGGGCTTTCCAATGGTATCCGAAATCGACGGTTTTGGTGGTCGGAAGTTGCCGAAAAATTGTCTCAAACTTGGCCGAAAAATTCGAAAATTCAGTGACCGTTTTGAAAGAAATTTCAAAGTTCAGTGATCATTTCTGAAACTTTAAAACTTCAGTGACCGTTTTGAAATTTTCAGGTAACTTCAGTGACCATTTGTGAAATTAACCCATAACTCAATGTTCAGTTAAAAGAGTAACTATATGGCTAGTGGTATAAACTTGACAATGAGAGACTAAACCCAAGATTCACAACCTGTTTTTCAGAAACTCTATATTGGAATCGTAGATTTTTTTGCTGCATCCCTTATACTACATGATTTCTCGTGGATATTGATTAAAGTTACTACAATAATTATAGATCAAGCTTGATGATTGAAATTGATTGGGAATATTTTAGAAATCATCTTGTATCATCTCTAACTCTGCTGATGAATGAAGTTATGAAGAATCGAAGTTCGAAGATGGAAATATATTAAATTTTGGATAAAGAAATGAAATTTAGTTACAATATAATTCTAATTGCAAATGTTTAATTTTGGACATTATTTGTTTCCTGTGCTTGTTTTGAATATTGACGTAGTTAGTTTAATTAATATTTGCTTTGAATTTTAAAATTTTGAATGGGCAGGCCCGCGCCCCGTACCTGCCCAAACCCGAACCCGCCCCATTGTCATCACTATTAAAAATTGAATCTTTCCATGTGGGTCACAAGTTATTTGAGCTGATGAGCGGCACCAAAATCTTGTTTGCTTTAAAACACGTGATTTTCATCCATATTTTTACCCAAACACTTTTCCATATATATATATATATATATATTATACTCTATAAGAGCATTTTCAAAAGACTCTTTAAACATGAGATACTCTCTATTTTAAAGAGTCAACATTTAAAATCATGCTCCAAAAGAATCTTTAAATTAACATTTTAATTTAGAAAGTCAAACCTGCTCTTTATAATTAAATGCATTAAAAAAGTTTCAATTTTCAATGTATGAAAGCAATAAAATAATCTAAAGAAAAACTAGTTAATATAAAGAAAAATAATAAATATTTTTTGAGAGTAATAAAATTAAGTATTAAATATAAAGAGGTTGTCGGAATATTTCAAAATTTTAACTCTTTAAATTTATAGATACTCTCCAAATGAGAGAATATAGTTTTTAAAAATAGAGAGCATATTGGAGATGTTTTTAAACTTCTCAATGTGTGTTGAATCATATTTTTTCAAAGCGATCATCCTTTTTAGATCCAAAATACATTCATTGATTCAAAAATTCAACCACCATATTATTTGAGCCGTGAATTCATCCAAACTTTGATTTGTTGAGCAGTAGTTTTACTATTTCTTTCCATGCGTCGTTGCGGGTTCGATTCAAATTCAATTGTTGGCCCAATTCAAAGTGAACTTCTATCTTTTTACTTTCTTCTCTGGCTATTACACGGTTCCCTGTACCACGTCGTCTGTAGTCAATCAAATTACTTGTCTTGGGAATGCTAGGTTGTGCTTTCTTTAATTCGGTGTGATTTACAAATCAATTTTACTAGATATGCATTAAGTTTGACGTGACAACACTTTGGTCATTAATTTTAATAATATTTATTCAAATCAATGACAGAATTTTTCCCACATCACATAATGTCATTCAGGACTGTACAATTAGCATAATTCCTTACAAACACACAAGTTTGAGGTTTACAATTACTCATATTTGCATACTCTTGGGTGCCAACTTTATGTTGAAAAATGTTATGATACTAATTGAAATCCGGAGAAGAAGACGAGAAAAACTTGAGCAATAATTTATCGACGTAGGTTGGAAAACTCATTCCTCACCCTCTTCGCTTTACTAATTTTTCTTTACTAGAATTCAAGATTGAAGGCGGACTTATTGGTTAATATATCTAAATCTAATGCCACCAAAATTGAATAAAGACTTTAAAGAGGCAGCATTTTAAAATATTCCTAATGACGACTTGGAGATTATTAGAATATCTTTCGTGCTAACGTGGATTGAACTGAAAAGATTGCCACTTAAATTAAAATAGATCGTGTTTACCAAAGTTTATGTTCAATGCAATATGTTTAGGAGTATGTATAGAGTGAGAGAATGGAGGCAAGGCAAGATTTTAAATCTTTAAGTAAAAGTTAAGGGAAAAATATGGTTGCGCTCTCCAATCTTTTACGTGGTGAGAAAGTGCAAAAGTAATGTTTTAGTTCCGAATCTATTTAGATATGTGAATTTAGATTCATATGTGATAGAAACTGCAAATGTGAATTTCAAAGTTGAATGCGACTTTTAATTGATTCGAGAAGATTTTTGATGGTTTTGCCTCCCAACTTTAACTTAGGCGAAAATCACGTGTGATTTCTTCATCCACGTCAACGGTTTTGATCTTATGGAGACCTAAACTTACATATTTAGACCATGTTTGATGGATAATTTTTTATTTTTTTTTTAATGAAAGAATAAGTTTTTAAATAGTAAATTTTGGGAGAATGTGTAAATAAAAAGTAAGGAAAAATTTGAAAAATATTTTATTGTGTAAATGTGTGATTTAAAATAAGTATGAGAAAAAATAATAAGAAAGAATAGTTGTCAAACAAGAATTTGAGTAGGTTGATGATGGATATCCTCACTTTTGAACGTTAAAGACGCATGATCACACTTCCTAAAAGGACAAGGAACATTGCCTTAATTTATGACAACCATTATTATAGAAAAATGCGAATTTTGAATTGTGATTTTTAGAAGAATGTGTGGTAAAAAGTAGGAATTTTTATTGACATGTGTAAAATATTTTATTGTGTAAATGTTTGATTGAAAATGATCCTATAACAAATTATAAAATAAATTCAAACACGAACTAAATCCATCTATTAAAATAAAAGAATTATTAATTTATTGATAAATAACAATTTATTAGGAGGTAAGTCTATTTACACCACAATTTTTATTTCTTATGCCGTATTTTAATTGCATTAAAGGTTCGAATTTTTTTCCTAAATATAACATTTATGTCTCTAACGATTTTTTCATATGATTTTATTTTCAAATTTTTCATTAGTTAACACATTTTGTGTTTGATGACATTTTTATATTCAAAAATCAGTTGAAATGAATTTAAATAACTTATTTTTCCATCAAATTTTTAAAAGGTATATGAATAAAAAGTGCGAAAAATATTCTTCCCTCATTTTAAAATATGAAAACAAAATATTTTGATATAAATTATCACGAAAAATGAGATATACTAATTAATAGAAAATAGAAAATAAGAATTTGACAAAAAAGTTTGGAAAATAATTACTACAATGAGTAAATATTGAAGAGCTTAACTACAACTAAAATCTAGTGTATTAAGGGTCCGTTTGATTGTAAATGTGAAATTTGGGTGGAAAGAAAATAAATTACAGGGAATTGAATTGCCTAAAATTTGTTTTATTGAGAATTATAATTAATTGTATTTGATTGGTATAATTTTTCACCTAAAAAATATTGAAAGTTTGGTGTTCATTTGACTTCGTTTTTCATGAAAATTGTCTAATAATTTTTTTTACCATTGGATCTAGAATTTGTTCTAATTGCCCAAAAAAATAAACAATTTTTTTTAAAAAAATTACCATACCGAATACCATTCGTTCAACTTTGTTTTGCATGAAAATTGTCAATAAAAGTGATAATTTTTTTACCATTGTGTTTAGAATTTCTTCAATTGCAAAAAAAAAAAAAAAAAAAAGAAGCTCGAAAATCAATTTTCACCAAATTGGTGGAAATTGATTTTCCACAAAATCAGGGAAAACGTGAGTGTGTAAGCCAAACCAAGAAAATGAATTTCAAGAAAAAATAGTGTATCAAATAAGGTAAAAGTGGAAGTTGGAATTTGTTTTTCATTTCCCATAGAAAATCTTGCACGATCAAACATGACCTAAATAAATTTTTTGGTGATACTATAACTACTCTTTATTAATTTATAGAGTTTAATGTTTTTTTTTGTTACAGAATTGATGCTCGATCCAATGTACGTATATTTACCCAACCAAATATACCCTTTACTCAATCAATTAAATAAAATATTAATCAAAATATAACTCCATTTACCTCATTTATAATATATATATAAAAAAATAACTTAAAACTAAGCCACGTTTGATAGTCATTATTATGAAAATTAAAGTTTTGAATAGTGTTGTGGTTTGACCCAAATTCTAGTGAGTATTATAGCCTAAGTTAGAGTGATCTTGAAGAGATCAAATTATGAACCGAAAAAAAAGTCGTCGCATTTTCACTGGCCTAGCGCTAGGCTACTAGCTGGCCGCTCGAGCGAGTCCGATGGAAAACAACTTGAGAGTTTGTTGTCCACTTTCACTGCCCCGTCGCTTGAGCGAGAGGCTGTCTCTCGCTTGTCACTCAAGCAACAGGTTTATCCGGCCCATACCCGTTTCTTTTTTTACGCTATTTTGGACTCATATTCTCCTACAATTTGTCTTTAGAGTTTACACACACACACACATGTCACGACTTTTAATGTATAGACAATAATAGAAAAAGACAGAGAACATTCATACAACATTGTTGGGAGTTTAGATTTCAATTGAAATTATTGAAATCTTGATATTTTAAATACAAAACTATTGATTATAGTGGATTCTCCACTAAAATTCTTGTATTCTTATTTTCTTCATTTTTATTTCATTATCGTCATTATCTTGAGATTCAGAATTCATAAAAAGTAGTAATTTTTCAAGAATGTATGATTAAAATATAGGAAAAAAATTTAAATTTAGGTGTAAAATAATTTATTGTATAAATATGTAATTGAAAATGAGTAATGAAAATTAATTGGGTAAATATGGGGGCTAACTTTTACCGTTTTAAACCTAGTTAAACACTCATTAATTACAATGTTCACACGAAACGACGCGCGTGGAGAATACAGTTTCAGGGTAGGTGAACACAGCTAAGACGCTGATGTGTTGTCTTGTGGTAAAATAAAAAAAATAAAGAATTATACGCAAGCATAGCATGGTTGAAAAAATAAAAATAAAATCAATAATAACGACCTATCACTCCTTAAATTCACTGGCATTTTCATTTTCTCTAGAATCATCGTTTTGACTCACTATCTCACTAGTCTGTGCAAAAGGGGTGCTCTGAGGTAAACAAATCAAATCCATTTTCACCTTGTTTTTGAGCTAAGAAATTGTATAATCTTGTTCCTTTTTCATTTATTTGCATCAGTAAATGGTTCAGGTTTTTTTTTTTTTTTTTCGATTCATTAGTTTAGATTACGCTAATTAATGTTTTATGTTGTTTTACATTCGTTAATATAGACTCAGTTTTTCACGCTATCAAGCTGATGTGGCGTTTCTCTCTGTAAATGCTTATTCTTGCATTTTTTGCTTGTTCCGTTGTACTTTAATTTGGCTCTCTGTTTGATTCATGATGGGTAAAGGTTATCGTGAACCTTTTTCTCATTTTTCTAATTGAAACTTGTTTTGCTTAATTTATTGGTAAGTGGGTTAATTAGATTTTAAAATGGGGTTTTTCATAATTCATGGGTATATGGATCCGACGAGAAAGACTATTTGTTGGGTTTTACTTATTTTTGCCCTAAAAAGAAGAGATTGAGAGATTGAAGGATTTGATTCGTTTTTTCTTTATTTGCGTGTGGTGTTTTACAGTTTTACTTCATATTTACTATTTCTACTTTAATTCTATCAATTTTTTTTAGGATTTTATTTATTTTATTTTTCAAACTTGTAAAATTGTACATTTACTGTAATAGCCGGATTCAAGGCTACGAGTTCATTTTTTGTGGGACTTCGTTTTTTACAAAATGACTCTTTTGTAGTACTGTGTTAAGTAATTAACATTGGATAAAATTGATCTTTTTGTGTAATTAACTCTTTCGTGCACTAGCATAACCAAAAGAGAGTAGTTTGATATGAAATAAGATTGATATCAAATCGAGGGGCTTTTGATAAGAAAAAATATTTGACAAGATATTCATAGTGGTAGTGAATCTTTGGGGATTGAAAAATTGGATTGATGTTAGTAGCAATAGCCTTTTGCATTTGGAAAACGGATATTCAAGTCTAAGGCAATTTGTTTTGGTGTTAAACAGGTACAACTATTTCATATTACCTATTGTTTGCTCTCTTATTTATTCTTATGTGTCTTTGTACTAACCATATTTTTTCAGGTACTTGCTTTAATTTTTTTTTTCTATGCATGATTGATAAATTGTGCCATTATAATTTTTGTAGATCACAATAATCATGGTGAAGGCTGTCGCAGTCCTCAACAGCAGCGAGGGTGTCACTGGCACCGTCTACTTCACCCAGGAAGGAGATGGTAATTTTTCATTTCCTTTATGGCATGCTTGTTATTTTGGATTGGACCGTATTAGACAAGATTAAGGAATATAAATAAGTTAAGATATTTTTTATGACACAATGCAATAATGTTTGAGTACTATGTACCAAATATTCTCTTAAATCACAAGCTGTATAAGCTCTTATTATCAATTTAGCCTGTTGCTTTTACACTCTTTTTAATTCGTTTTTAATGCGTCAGGTCCAACTTCTGTTACTGGAAACCTTTCTGGCCTTAAGCCTGGACTTCATGGCTTTCATGTCCATGCCCTTGGTGACACCACCAATGGTTGTATGTCAACTGGTAAGTTTCCGGTGTTGTCTGTTCATCTTTGTTTTACCAGTTAACAACTAGTAGACTCCATTGGTGAAAGGTTGTACCAGTTCTAGCCATTGGAATTGCTCTCTCATATTCCAGTAATTTCATATACAGGACCTCATTTCAATCCTGTTGGGAAAGAGCATGGTGCACCTGGAGATGATAACCGTCATGCTGGTGATCTTGGTAATATCACAGTTGGCGAAGATGGTACTTTCCTTTGCTTTTTTTACTAGAAAATTTTGCGCACTACTGTTATGAAGTTTTGTAGAGACGTCAATCATAAACTAAAGAATATAGTTCCTTCAATCGTAAACTTGTAAGCAACCTTTTGCTTCCAAACATTTTTTGATATTTTATGTTTTTCTTACTTGTAACTTGTAAGTAGAAAAAGGTCCGTTATTTTAGGAGTAACTCTTGCCTTACTCTTAAAATAAGCAACTTATTTCCAACTTTGACAATAATTTAAAATGACATGATTAATGAATGTTTTGAGCTTAGCCAATCACGCTCTTAGTTTGGTGTACATAGATGACGGATGGCCCCTATTAACATTTTGTAGTATTGCAAAAAATATGTATAGTTGAGGAAAATAAGAGTTCATCGCATAATTTTGGTTAGAGATTTGAGCATTATAATTTTAATCCCCAAGGGTTCAGTTTAATGTAAATAAACAAAAAGATTGCGGGTGCTATGCTCTATGGACTATGCATTACAAAATACTTACATGCTTCTTGACTAATCCTTTTTCCATAATTTTAATGTTCAGGCACCGCTGCTATCAACATCGTTGACAAGCTGGTGAATGATTCTTCATTAGTGTTTCAGCTTATAATATGTAGTTTTCTTGGACTAGTATCTTAAATGTTTGTCTTGGTTTGCAGATACCTCTTACAGGACCACATTCCATAATTGGAAGAGCAGTAGTTGTCCATGCAGATCCTGATGATCTTGGAAAGGGTGGGTATCTTCTATATTTTAATTATTGAATTTTCTATGCTTGACTTTTGTTGAAGATATGGAAAGAATAATCTCTATGATATTTATTTTTTTTCTCTAGAAAATAGTAAAGAATGATGTGTAAAATCATCTTAAAAAAGATGGCCTAAAACCAGATGAGTAGGCATTAGAGTGTTTCAAATTAAGATAACTAAGCAGATAAATTGATTTCTTGCACCTCCTCTTGATTTCTAATCCCTTGAACCCAGCCTCCATCAATGGATTCCATATTTCCACTCAATCCATCATCAAGAAAATCACCAACCCTTTTCACCTTGCTCCTTGGTTCGACAGGGTACTTCCCAGAAAAGCAAGCATAACAGAAGTTTGGCGAATCATTGCCCAGTAACTTCTTTAAGCTATTGATTGACAAAAAAGCAAGTGAATCCGAGCCAATGAACTCTCTAATCTCCTCTACATTCATCCTATTCGAAATCAACTCCTCTGAGCTAGGCGTGTCTACTCCATAATAACAAGACCCTATAATTGGAGGGCTTGCGATCCTCATGTGAACCTCTTTCGCTCTGGCCTCTTTTATTAACCGGACAATCTTTGAAGAATTGGTTCCTCTCACAATCGAATCATCTACCACCACAACCCTCTTTCCCTCCAATAATATACAAGCTTTTCATCCTGAAACTAGAGGAACAATCTCTTCTTCTAGTTTCTCTAATCCTTTGGCTGGTTGGTTGATTGGGTTAGTCCAGGGGCACATTTTGAAAAGGCCCCTAGTGCCCCTGTTTCTTGTATACAATTGTGTCTTCCGATGTTATCCTGGTTTGAAAATCCTCTTTTACATTTTCAAATTTTCTGGCAGTTTGTTTACGAGTTACTCTCTTGTTTCAGGTGGTCATGAACTGAGCAAGAGCACTGGAAATGCTGGTGGAAGAGTTGCTTGTGGTAAGAAACGTTTATTTATCTATTCTTGCCACTGAACTACTATGCGGCATAAAATATTTGCATTCATGGTGTTGAAAATATTTTTAGCCCGTTTGATGGCTATTATTTCCAAAAAATGATATTTTGAATAGTAATTTTTTTGGAGAATGTGTGGTTAAAAAGTTGGGAAATTTTTTGAGTAAACGTGCAAAATATTTTATTATGAGAGTATGTGGTTGAAGCTTAAGAGCTACTTTTAATCAGATTTTTTTCTAAAGCAAAAAATGAGTTCGATTTTTTTAATGAGTTAACCTTTTTTTGTGCGGTTTTAGTTCAAAAATTGTTTTAAGAAGTATCTACAGTACTCTTAGCGATTGCCTGAAAACTGAATGATTTGCTCCATGCTGAGATATTGGCAATGCTCGCTTCGTGAATTATATACTGACTTTTGCCCTTGTGCACGTCTGTATCTTTATTTAATGGCTGAATAGCGTGAACATTGAGTTAATCAACTACCTCGATTCCCTGATTACATGAACTTTTGGGAATCTTGTGCAGGTATCATTGGCCTTCAGGGTTGATCATCCCTTGTGATGCACTCTCCTTTTAGTCGCAATTTATCCTGCATTGCTTACAAACTCGGTCATCAGTAGCTACTTGAATAGCTCTTAATAAAGTATTGTTGGTTTGAAAGAATTTTTGATGTAGTTTGTAAGTTTGAATTTGTCGTGCTATTTTGTGATTGTATCCTATCAATGCAAATGCCGGTAAATGAAATCGAAGTGTGCTTGAATTAAAATGGTCTATTCATTCAACATTTTAGTTGGCACCCTCTATTCATTGATGTGTGGTAGGAATACACATTTTCGAATGACTATTCCCGCATTATTTATGGATCTTAGAATTTCTTATTCTCAACTCAAAACTCCGACCCTTTTGTCAAGGGAAAGTCCCGAAGGCGAACCCCCCTTGCCTGTGCCGGAGGCCCCTCGGCCAAGCGAGTGGTAAATCGAGAGAGATGCACGAGTGGCAGGGATCTGAGGAAGAGAGTCAATAGAACACGAACTTAGCTCAATGGAGCCCCATCCACCCTAAAGGGGCGGAGGCCCGACTACTGAGTCAGGATTCGAACCTACGATGTCGGAGGATTTCTCCCACGTCACCTTAGGCTTTACTAACTCGCCTATACCCTTAGGGGCATCCTTTTCTCTCATCTACTTGTTTTGATTGATAGTTGCCAAGCTCCAAGAAGTATCATTCACACTTGTCTCGAAATCTGACTGTCAGAAATTTATAGTTAATGTAGGTTTTTCTGATATTGAAGAAGATTTTAAGGTCTATTGGCTCTTAAATGATCAAAAACGACCCCCTAAAGAATCCATTATATAGTAGGAAATTAGGGGTGGCGCTGGTTATGGGCCAGGTGGTGGGGAAAGGGGGCTGGGCTGGATTGGACTCTCTGCCGTTGGGAGGGATGGGTCTCTTTCTTCGAACTATGAGACCTTGAAGCAGATGCAAGAGCTAAATCTAAAAGAGGAGATCTACATGATTTCGAGAAGATCAATTCATGCTACAGGAAAAGGATTGCTCCATACACGTCTCTACAACATTTACTAAGATTCATCGAACGTATCAACTCTACAACGAGCCAAAAGACCAAAGCATTACACTTCGCAATTCAAATCATGACAAAATAAACAGCACCTGCTACTGATAATATTACTATTAATGTCAATAATGTAATCTCCATTAGCCGGCTGAGTACCATCTTCACATTGCAACTGTTGGCAAAATCTTTCCATAAACAAAACAGTCAAAAGACTTTTTTCATCAATGAGTCGATTTGAACTTCCGCTCCAGCCCTTGGATGATTCTAACAAATTGACATTAGGCAAAACTTATTAAAGAGTGAGTCTTGGGGTACAGGTCACAATAGGGCGGGGTGGATGGGGTTTTTTTGGCAATTTTTTATTACTATGGGTCCTGCATGGGGCCCACCCTTGTGAGGATAGGTAAAACTTCTGTTTAAAGGGTTTTCTGTACATATAGCTGTATTGCTTATTAAATGTGTATCTCAGTTTCTGTTTCTTTGCAGTCGAGCAACTAATACTTCCTGCTACTAGTCCATATCTGACCAATCTCATCTCTCTCTGGTATACAATTATACCAGGTTAGAGTTTTCAGCAACTTGAACCCGCCAGGAAAAGTAACGAATATACAAAGAGTTGAGACTCATAGCCAGTCCAAATCCTAAGACTGATGATAGCAGGATCGCATAAACAGGTGGTAAATGAAGCTGCAAGATCAAACCGAATGGGAATATTTTCAGTAAAGTAATCGCGATCAGATAAAGGCTTGGCTTTCAAAACATGCGCTCAGAAGACAAACATTGCCAGACTACTCGAGCGGTACGTGAGTAGGGGGTTAAGTCAGACCGCCCAGGAGCAGGGCCAGTGAAAGGTGGCAAAGCCCAGACAATGTCTGCCCCCACGGGACTATAGGTTTAAAAAAGAGAGAGAGAGAGGTTAAAGCCCGGAGACCCATCACAACCCAGGCCATGCTGGGCACAGATAATTTTAGAATTAATTTTCTTTTCCAGAAACATGTTTGGATAGGTTAATGTCTGTAATAAAATAGAAAAACAAAGCTATTCCTCATTAGTTGTGCTCAAGTAGCCATGGCCGGTGGCCCCCTAAAATTTTTATCCAATTATTCAAATGCATCACAACTCCATTGGACAATGAATCGGGGGCCCATTGCCACATGATGATCACAACTAATGAAGAATAGCATTACTCAAAATAGTATCATAAGTTTCACTTAGCCACCATGAATTTTATGATCAAATACCTCTGCTCAGCGAGAACACAAGGCTAACCATTAAATCGTGGAAGTGTAAAAAAGAATAAAAATGGAAGATCATTTGATTTTTCAAGAGAGTAAATTATGCTATAGCAATTAGACAGAAGGTGCCAGTATTTTATTAGAGTAGTATTTAGGAGCATCTCACCATTGCATAGAGAAGATGGAGAGTCATGGCCACAAGTGCAAACTCAAGAGCTGCATAACTCCATATGTACTCTTTAATTGCTGCATATAAACAAACTCATTGTAAGACAATAGCATCAAGTATGAATCACTTTAAATTTTAATGTTTATCATGCTGGCCTGGACAATACTGGATGGAGTAAAGAATAAAAACAACCTAATCTTGTATGTTACTGTGAGCAATACTGTCCACTACCATGTACTAAACATGTTGTCAGGAGCTATGTCATACCTAAGATAACTGCAAAAATAGAGGCTGTAAGAGCTATAGTAAAAGAGAACGGTGCAGCAATGATAAGTGCCTGATTTTTCATCTCGTCGATCTGCAAATGAAAGGACACAAATAAAACGATAAAGTTATCTGAAAAATGTAAGAATTTAAAAGATGAACCAAGTTACCAGTATTCCATTGCCTGAAAACTTACCAGTAGCTGCTCAAGGAAGAAGAAATAGCAAATTGTGCTTATCAAGACGAGCACCACAAAGTCTTGCCAAGTGCTGGAAAAACATGCAAAAAACTATATTTTGTATGTTCAATTTAATCATTTGAAGGAAAGAAACACAAAAGAGATAAAATAAAGAAAGCCACGAGAGTTGAAACACAGAGCACTATCAGATTTCTAGTCTACTCTCAACCTGATACTTCAATTCTTATGACAGCAGTGATGCGATTGTTGAGATCTCAGTACAAGATATATAGAATAGAAAACAACACTATAAAGCATTGGTACTGCCAATTGGAACGCCTCTTTCTCACAGCTGACTATAGATGACCCAGAAATGAAATGAGTTCATGCAAACAACTTTTTACCAATGTCCCCGAGATACATGATAAAAGCAAGATAACCGTATAGAATAAACTTTATAAGCCAAATAAACTTTTCAGATTCCAAGGGGATGAACTAAAGGTCGAACCAGTATTTTTATTTATTTATTTCACTTTTCGTTCTTTTTGATTGGACCAATGACAAAGACAACACACTTAGAATTTAGGCTGAATGAATTATTACATGCTCAATCAATCCTATATATATGAGTACAATCTTATATCAGTAGAAGAAAAAGAAAAAGAAAAAGAAAAAGGAGAGATGATAAAATCCTATCACTAAAAGTTAAAATATTAATTCTTACTAGACTAAGATATAAGATACAAGGAAATACATACTTCCTATTCTAACTTTTCTACTCCAATTGAAAACTGTTGCTCAACTCTGATTGCAACTCCAAGTAGTAAAAGCATCCTGTTCTCTACTAATTCAAATAGTCATCTTGATTGGATTGTCCTACATGAAAGTTTACTTCATGAGAAGCAGAGGACAAAGAGGCATCAGCAGTAGCAACCTGACTAGATTTCTTCTTCTTTTCAGCTTGTTTATTTTTTAACCACTCCAGGTAACTATGAAGTTTCCAGTAAACATCAACTGTATGTGTAGTGTCATGACAATGGTGCAGCGCCACGTAGAAGGGGCTGCAGTAGCTAGTTGTGAGTTATTCTTCTAGATAGCCAAAGCTGAAGCTTAATAGACGACCTCTATACCCATAGGAACTTGTATAAGTACTTCACACGTACTAGTGAGTAAGGTCTCTTCCAGACTTGGGAGAGGGGACAAGGAGGTAGCCAAAACACGACTACTAACTTGATCCAAGTTGTGATCAAGACATGCAAGAAACATATATACCAGATCTTCAACAATACGCTTTCTCAGCTTCTCAATATCAGCTGCACAAGTCATATCATTAGGCCCCCGATAATATGTTAAATGAATATGGAGTTAAGTTCATAATAATATTCCACAAGAAGGCGACCATCTTGACAGGATTGGAACGACGACTGTTAAGAGTCAAAAAATAAAGATAGCTCCTTTTTAGTGCATCCCGTCAAGACTTGACTAAAGAATCTTCAGCCTCCCATTCATCATAATTCGGATCATTCCCAAGCAATACAACCTTTTGTCCTTTGAAATTGCCTTTTTTGTTTCAACCAATAATATGCATCTCCAGAATTTAGACCACACACGATAGTAATTACCATCCAATTTAATATGAATAGGTGAAGTAGTGTCGTGAATAGTCAGACAAGAAGAAACACACTTGTTGTTAGAAATGGTCTTATCACCTTATTAGGCATATTGGCAGCAACATAATGAAGAATCAAAGAATATCAACTTAGGAAGATCCTCAATGTGTCAGACCTCTAAAGCTTAAGATTACAGGTTGTGCAACCCTGAAAAAGGTCGCTCAAGGGTATCTGACAACAGTAAGAACACAATAACCCCGATAGGGCACCAGAAAGGGCTAACTTGCTCCAATTGAAAGTGACAAATATGCAAGATTCTAAAACTTTAAGGACCAATATTCAAAAAATTGACATTTTAGGACTGGTATGCAAGATTCTAAAACCTTAGGGACTAACTTGCACAAAAAGAAAAACCTGAGAGAGTCCAATTCAAAGAGGAAACCCAAGTAGCCCAAATACAAAACCTAACAAAGATCTAAGTCCAACCAGTATCCAAATAGGCCACCCTAAGGAGAATCGTCGGATGTTTGACTGGCCGCAGGTTCGGGCCAAGGAGGATAAGGTCCAATAATCTTAGGTTTGTAATAGAGATATAAGCTGAAGCCTCGCACACCTCAAAAAACCACAAGACCCGTGCTCATTGTAGGAGCCCCACAAACAAGGAAGAGAGGGCACCTAGGCCACACTTGCACAAAAGAAGAGGAGTCGATCCTAGGTCACCGGAATAGAGAGTTGTGCAACCTATTATTGATGAGCAGAAGCTCAGTGAGTCTTTTTTTTTCCCCTACTTTGGGAGGCTCTTGGTTAGCTTTTCTATTTACGAATTTTTCAAAAAATTGAATTTAGGATATGCAATTGAAATCAACCCAAATTCTAATATCCCCAATTTTCAAAACCTAATTTTTAGAGTGAGATAAGAGGGTAGAGATCGTCATAATGATTTAGAGGGTAGAGGGTCAATGGAGCGATTTACGGTAAAGGTTCAACGAAGCAAGGGTAGAGGGTCGCCAAAGCATTCAACGTGGACAACGAATTTCGTTGTGAGCTTAACCCGAGAAAGATTAAAAACGCTAGGATGCCAACTTAGAATTTAGGCTTAATGAATTGTTACATAATCAACCTTAAATATAGGAGTACAATCCTATCGATAGAAGATAATAAAATTTTATTACTAAAAGGAAAAATATTAAATCCTAACTAGACTAGGATATAAGCTAGATGGAAATATTTCTACGACCTGTTTGTTTCGGATTAAAATCAGATTTTAATTTAAGTCAAAATCAAGCAATCAATATTAACCACATCTTTTCATGGGTCCCACAATTTTCAACAACACATTTCAAAACTTCTGTCACAATCCACTAAAAATCTAATTTTAATCCTGCGAAAAAAACCCTCCGGACTGCCATTTACCATGACTGAGAAGGAAACCGTAGAGATACAAAACTGAATCCACTGGCACCACTTCTCTCCAAAACCACATCTCCTAAGCATATACAAAACAAACCCCCAGTTAACATGATCATAGGCCTTTTGAATGTCAAGCTTACATAACATCCCTGTAACCCTTAGTCGCATTCTAGAATCAATACATTCATTTGCAATAAGTACGGAATCCAGAATCTGACGCAATCAATATTAACCACATCTTTTCATGGGTCCCACAATTTTCAACAACACATTTCAAAACTTCTGTCACAATCCACTAAAAATCTAATTTTAATCCTCACCAAACACCCACTACAACTTTTATTCTAAAGGCGTGTTCGGTGGAGATTAAAATCGGATTAAAATTGAAAAACTAGCTGACTTTTATTAGACGAATGTGATTCAATAACAGCTATATTTTCAATTTTAAGCACGACCGAACCCGCCCTAACTTTTCTATTCCAACTTAGATGGAGAAAAGGCTAAATGAATAATTTTAGCACATCACAATGCAAAAATCAATGAATTCGGATGTTGAATAAAAAACAAAGAAACAAAAAAAAAAAAAAAAAAAAAAATCACCTTATCGCATTCAGACCTTGTTGGTTCTGCTCCCTTATATCTCTTTGAGTAGCATTTGGTACCCTAAGCAAAGTCACCGGTAAATTTGAAACTTCTTTTCCACATACGTCACATAATTTGTTTCCTTTGATGCTAAACCATTTGATTGCACAATCTTCATGTACGAGTCGGAGTGCACCTTTACAGCTGCATTCCATCTTGAGTGTATTTCTTTCTTCACAGGTATCGAGACAGATCCTGCAGACAGCTTCTTCTTCAGGAATCTCTTGATCCTCATGAGCAGGATCAGGAGTTATTTGATCTAATATGCCACAAAGCAAATGTAACAAGATAAAATTTATGAAAATCCAATTATTCAAAATTATAACAAGCTATTTTAGACATATATCTAGTTTCATATTATTTACAAGTCAATAATATTGGTTTTCAAGAATAAATGCATGTTTGTCTAAACTTTAAAGTTCACTTATAAGTAACTGAGTTTGTTTCAACATAAATCTACCTTTTTTATTGGTCAAGTTGATCAAAGTCAATACCATTTTTCTATAAGTAACTTGTAAGAGTAACAGTTGACAAAGTAACTTTTCTCACTTAGAAGTAAGAAAATAGTAAGTTATCCAATTGGAGTTTACATTGCTATAGAAAATGCAGGTCTAGGTGACAACATATACTCGATCCAGCATATCAAAACCTTCAAAAACCTTGGCTTAGTATACCCTTAGAGTCTCTTATGGGCACGCGCGCGTGCGCGCACACACACAAATATAGAAGAGATGAAGTCTGTCACTTAGCCTAGCCGATATCCACAGCAGACACAACTCCGTACTAACGCCTCAATACTACTAAATTAATTATTCTACTGGTAGCGATTTCATAAGCTGGGCTTTCCTTAACTAGCTGACCTTACTTCGTAACCTTAGCCTCTCTTTCTTTATAGTTCGACTAAGTGACTTCGTAATCTCAACGTACTTTCTTTCTTACTGTAGTACAGACGTAAGACGTGTATACATATATATAAAAATAAAAAACATGAAGTAAGACCAATTAGCATGAGCTATCATTCAGATATATTTTTCTGATTAGAATTAGGGAAATGCCAATTAGGATAATGAAGTGATTCAGTCAAGTTACAGAGTACTTCCATAAAATTTTGACCAGTGATCAAAGAGAGATGAAAGGAGACCAGATCACCAAATACATATGCATGTGACATACCGCTGCCAGCATCTGGAGCATGATTTTCACGAGCAGCAAAAGATGATGACCTTACAATAATGAAATTCCTCCCTGGCACCGAGAGGGACCTCGAAACAGTAGTCTGAGAAGCATTTATCTGCAATAAGTATATGTAAAATTAGATTACTAAATCTCATCTTCTCTGTGTGTTGCACTTTCTCACAGCTCCCTATATGCTGCATCTCTAAGCATATATTACTAATAATTCCCCCTTCTCTTTTTCACTACCACAACTATGAATTTAAAGGCATGGCCGCAAGGGATATATTACACAAATATATGATAAAGGTAATTAGCTTTTAGAGATTGAGGATCTGATGATGCAATGACAGAACTGATTCAAACCAATCATAAAGATGGCACAGATAGATATATTTTTTACTACAACTGCGATATCCCAAAGAAATTTCATTAAAAAGATAAATAAACATCGAAAGGTGAGAAGACAGCTATGAAAATTGTTATCCTAAGAAGTCGTAAATAATAGAATCATATTACAGGTAAAAACATCGCTTAAGAACAAATGGAAGTTGATGATTGAAACCAACAAAACAACGTTTAGGCCCTTTAAGGTATATCTAATGGCCTAAATATCACAAGTAGTTTTATTATTCCTCACAGAAAACACATATCATATTTTCCTTATCCTGGAACGATTTCTCAATCTTTCAAAAGATTTTTATTTTATTCATCATTAAATCACTAAATTGTATCCAAAATTTTCCCCTCATTAGCTAATTGTTTCAAAATTTGCTAAAACCACTAAGATATTTCAGCTTGATCAAGGATTTTTATCTAACTTTGACACAGAAGAAACTATCGAACTGTTTACCCATAAAAACCAGCTAGTATAACTTAAATATTAACAAACTGTTTATAAAACAGAACAAGTTTGGATCACTTGGTTCCTGTGAGAAATCTGAAAATTCTTATTTGAAAAAGATCGGACCAAATGTTTCCTAACAAAGCCAACATGAAGAAAACACAAATCAATAAATATTAAATACAACTATTGTAGGGAAAATTTATTCTGGAAGTTCCTGTTTGGGGCATAGGTCACAAGTAATAAAAGGACATTCGTTAAACATTACTGAAAAAATACATATTAACTAAAAGGAAATAGGAAAATAAACTATATACAAAAGTATCAAGTTTTTCCATGTTCAGCTTTAAATTCAAAGCCATGGTTAGGAATAAAGCAGACATGCTGAAGAATTATGATGTGTATGATACCAGTCTTCTTAAAAATACTAGTTATTGTAAACATGTGTTCAACGTTATTTTGAGATTTTTTTGAAGTCCTATAATGCTATTTTAAGATGTTGGAGTCAACAGTAAGAATAAGCAATATAAACATATAAAATCATAGTCAAACGAAAATTTTGGAAATGTAATTTGTATTGCTGAAAAGATTACTTCATATTCTAGAATTTGAGAAACATTTGATTGGAAAGACTTTGAGAATTATTAAAATTGATTTCGTCTGGTAATAAAGCAGGTTCAACCACTTTACACTTCTCAGATAATGACCTAACTAAAAATCCACATGTTTAATGAATAAATTTTAGAATATTTGATTCAATTCAAAATAGTCAAATATCAAGCATTATCATCCAACTCCGGAAAACCACGATCTGACACTGGCATGGAGTCCAAGTTTCTAATAATATCTGGACTCTTATCATTGTTAGCTTCATTCTGCCTGGCCAAAGCTTAGAATATTGCAGTCTTGCTTCCTTACAGTTTATTTATACCCTGTTTAGCTTAATACCTATACATTGAATCCTCCATTCCTTCCAACATAGTTTCGACCAAATGACAATTTTAAACTTTCATCGGAAAAGAGATCAGGTAAAGTATATATAAAAACTGGTATTTAGATCCTTTTGTTTGTTTTGACTTACAAAACTAATTGAAAAGTAGGTAGCTAAAAGTTGAAATATGTTGAAGTTTTGTAGTTGATGATGAATACTCAATGAACAACTCCTTGCTAGCTTTCTATACATAATTAGTGAAAGCATATACAATGTCTCCATATTTCATTAAATAAACCTTCATGAGATACTCTACCTTAAGCTTCATATATTTGGTATCCTAAGCACATACAAAACAACAAACTAAGCCTTGTTTCTAATAAAACTGTAATCTACTACACAAACCATTTTCCACCAGTATGTTTAGTCATTGTTAGATCCATTGGAACGTCGAAAGCAAATACATTTCTTTTTCGAATCAAATATAAAATATGAGATAAAAGTTAATATCACAGGCAACACCATTAATGGATAATGCTCGAAAAAATATTTATAATAACATAAATATGCACAATTTAAAAACTAAAGAATTCTTTACTGTTAGCCACTTAAAAATTGATTCGATTGGTTGAAGTTGAATTCTGGATTTTAATCCATTAGATCCAATTTCTTATCATTTAATTACACGCAGGCACAAAAATATAAAATGACAGTGACAGTACATTTCTAGATCTAATGGAATAAAGAAAGATATAATTCATCGAAAACTCATTTAAAGGGAAAAATGAATTGACAGTGCCAAAAAAATAAAATAAAAAAATACAATAAAGTACATACCATAAAGACATTAAAAAGAGAAAGATAGTGCTATGGGGATTTTTTTTTTTCTTTTTTTTTTTTTTGGGCAGAGTATTCCTTGGTGAATCAGGCGAAAGCTTGAACTACGTTCATACATATTTTAAAAAAAAAGGTAAAACCAACGGACATATAAAAACTGAGAGCATCTTTTTACGCCATTGATAGTTAAGGATCCAGGACCTAGTACTCACTTTTGAGAGAGTAGACATCAATCATCCTATCGCTTTCTTCCTTTAACAACCAATCACATAATTGTATCATATTTCATTGTTGTCACGGATGGGACCAAACGATTATCATTTTCTCGATTCACACACACAAGAGAAAGAGTCCCCTTCTCTATTGGGTGCCATCTTGTCACTTAGGTAATCTCCGTGGAGGAGATGTTTAGAAAAAATGTTTGTTTCACCCAACTTCCATTATAACTCGGGAGATCAGTGCTAGCTATCAAATTCCTCTCACTGTAGACCTAGGCAAGTACCTGCGAGTACTCCTCATACACGAGGTTTGGTTCAAGGATTCTCAACTCAACTGGGAACTAGAGCACATACGTGTGAGAGAGGGAGATCTAGGAAGGGGTAGGGTTTTGATTCTCTTTCGTGATATCTCATCATTGATATTGAACTAGCATAAATCATATAAATGCAAACAGGCAATTCAACTGACAAAATGTACCAATGAATCAATTAAATATGGTGATGCTGATAGTTTTTAATGAACATAAAGAGGAAGATATCAATGAATAAATTAATAATATAATAAATGAATAAGTTATAGCTCAAAAGGGTATTATTGAAATAGTTAAAATATAACTTGGATAAAATTGTTCAAAAAATGATTCTCGACTGTGTTACTTAGCCTCTATTTGGTTCAGTTTAAAATTTGGATTAAAATCTAAGTCAAAATCAACAATTAATTATAACCATATATTTCATGGAACCCACAACTTTTCAACCACACATCCATCAACTTTTATCAAAATATACTAAAAAACTGATTTTTATCTAAACCAAACATGTGCTTAATATATTATAGATTTGAAGCAAACTTCTAAGTGAGAATTTATAGCATCCAAAAATGAGATATATAATTGCTAATGATTAAAGTTGGAGTTCAGGCACTAACTTACGGAAGACTGTTGCCTTTCGCTAAGAGTCCTTGCTGATGTAGGCGTAATAACTGTAGGTGACGGGATCGTTGCACGAGTGACAGGAAGGGAAGTACACCTCTTCCAATTAAAGTTAGGCATGAGATTGGCAAAAACCGGGCTTTCAGCCTTAGGATCTGAACTAAGGAGAGAGCTTCTTTCGCCATCTGATGCAGTGACCCTTTTCTTAAAGCTTAGAGCCCGAAGAAAGCCTCCACTTGAAGAATTCCCATTTAAGACACTTGGAGACTGGAGTAAACCTTTGCCGCTAAAGCTGCTCCCGAAACCCCCAGGCCTCGGAGGTATTTGAAGGGTTAGATCCGAACTTTTTGCACTTTGGGCTGAATTCCTAATCATATTCCTGGACTCCGTATCATAAGAATCAACCTACATGCCACGAACAATTTGTTGCCAACATAAGATTCAGAATGAGCAGCATAGTAAATAATCAAGATAACAGAATCTACATTAAAGGTTTAAAAGAAAAAATCTGACCCACATAGTGCTAACAATGAGGATCTAATAAAAAAAAATTAAATACCAATTGTGGTGTCTATTCTCTATCAGTTAAGGAGACAAGAACGATGAAGTGCAAGAGGATCTAATGGGGCACTATATTAACAATAAGATGAACAAAATGTATCCAAATGTAGTGTTACCTTTTGATAGAATTTGCAAATGAACTTCGTTAAGTTGTTAAATTTGCGCAGTTTATTAAGATGTAAAGGTTCCCTAAACAGGCTGAGATGTTCAATTTTTTTCCCGTGGCAAAGGTCAGGTATAATTTTGATTTGTCCAATTTAGTGAACAAATCCTTGATTCTAAAATGTGATTATGCATCTCCACGTCGAATCAACAGAACTTGACTATTACTAGAACATCACAAGAAGAGTGAAAAACAAAAAGATAAATTATCACAGTTATTCGTATGCAACATTAAGATTATCTACATAAATGCACTTGTAAAAAGAGACGAGTATCAACAAGGAGAATGCACAAACTTTCAACATAAAAAACTAATAGTTGATTTAACAAGACTGCAGAAAGTCTAAAACACTTGCATAGAAACACAAGTATCACAACATAAAACATGAATATGGTTACTTTTTGCTTTTCTTTTCAACTAAGCATATATAATTGGTTAACAACAATAACAACATGCAAGGCATTGTCCCGAATAAATTTGGGGTCTACCACACAAAACCTTTTTCCTCCACTTCATTCAGTTCAGTACTAGATACCAACTTTTCACCCAAACCCAGGATCCATATGGAGCAGTAGGGGCATAAACTTCGATTGATCGGAATTAGTAAATTTAGTGGAAACTCCCTCAAATATGGAAAGAATTTACTAACTCTATACAGAATCTCACTATATCATGCATCACCAATCATACACAAAAACAACCATCAAACAACTTATGCTATTAAATCAACAACCAAGAAAAAGTAAATCCAAACCATCACTCACCTGCACAACACGGCCATAATCTCCCCATTTGTTGATGTTTTCCTTCTTTGGAGTTCAAAAAGGGTATGCAATTCAGGACAAATTTATCAAAAAAAAAAAAAAGGATAGGTTCTTTCAACATAAAATGTTTTTTTTTTTTTTTTTTCACTCATAGTATCATCAAACTTTGCTAGAATTAAAAAAATTCAGCAACAAAGAACCCATCTTTCCGCAAAATCAGTTCAAAAATAAAAATTTCCAAGGAAATCTCATTCAATAAGATGACCAATAAACACAAAGTATTCACAGTATTCAAAAACCATAAAACCTCAATAAATATTCTGACCTGTGATGTTGATGTTGATGATGCTCCTATTGGTTTATCCTCTGATAAAGCATAATACATCCCATCTTCTGTTCTGGGTTTTTCCATTTCTTTACTCTAAATAAAAAGTCAATACAAAACTCAACAAAACCAATCCCAGAAAAAAATTTAATCATCCCAAAATTGCAAAATTCATCATATATACAAGAAAGACTACGGAAAGTGAGGGTTCTCTTCTTGGTTTTTACTTGGAAGATGAAGGGAAGGGAAGGTGACGTGAGGTGGGTTGGCCCCCACTTCACAAGTTGCCGTTTTCTTGCCTCTTCTCAGCGTGTACTCCTAGTTTGGAACTGCGTCCCTGTTTGAGTTTGACTATCGCTGTATTTGTATTTCCAATAAAGTATTTTTCGTTTTTTAATTTCGTGTTTTTTAAAATATCATTTTTCTTATTCTTTAATTACGAATTTTCTAAAAAATTACTATTTAAAACATCATTTCTCTCTTTACAATGATCATCGAACGGGGTCGCATAAACACCAAAACTTTTTTTGTGTGAAAAGTACTTTTTGGGTCGGAAAATAGGGAATTACCAATTAGAAAATGTTAAATATAGTCAAATCACCATTTTTGATAAATAGACTATATTAATATATGAAAGGTTTATAATTTTTAGACGTTATCATATTTATATCTCGAACTTTTTTTTTTTTTTTATTTCGTCCTTATTCTCAAATTAATATAAATTATTCTTGTCATTGTATTTTTAAATAAGAAAAATGAAAAACAATGCAAAAATACTAATAAATATTTTACCCTCATTTTAAAGCAAGTTGACAATATTTTTGATAGAAAAACACGATTACGGATAAAAAACTTTATCGATGAAATGTAAAAATAAAAATGTGATGAAGAAAAAATTAAGAATATAAGTGTGATAATAAATAAATGTGATTTTTAAAGTAGTATATTTATAAATAAAAATTATAGTGCGAATATAACCACCGAAATTAGATTCCTCAACCAACCATTAAGTGAAAGGAAAAGTAATTTTTTTTTTTTTAATTTTTGAGAAATTTGCCTATATAACATTAACATGTTACTCTTTCCATTTTACGAGGATTTTTTTTTTTTAATTTAAATATTGTCGTTTTGCTTTATTGCCTTTTTTTGTGAAGAATTGCCAATAATGTCAATAGATGGGTTGGACCTACATGTCCTTTAATTAGTTGGAGTAAACTTAAAGGAAATTGCTTTAATCGAGTTGGAGTGGAAAAAAATACTCCACTTTTCAAAAATTTAGAATTAGTCTTTGAGTCTGTTTGGTAATCATTAAAATCCAATTAAAATTGAAAATATGATCGTTATTGGGTCCCACAGTTTAATAAAAGTCAACAATAACGGCTAGTTTTTCAATTTTAATCCGATTTTAATTATAATCGTTGTTTGCAACTATGCTACAGTCTCGGCAAGGTCAATAATGACATGGCACCTTCGCCAAATGTAGCGAATCTTTAGTTTTAAAAATAATTTGAATTCAAAATTTTTTTTTTAATTTTAAACAATTAAAGATGAGGAGTCACGAAAGAATTGTGGGCATTATAAAAGGAAGAAGAAATGCGAAGCGATAACCTCGAAAGAGATTGATGTATGACTGAATGGGGGAAATGATAAAATGGAATTTTTTTTCGATAAAGGTTGATTGGAAATGAACGTGCAACAAAAAAAAATTAGTTAGTAACAATATTAGTAAAAATAAAAAAAAAAAAAAAAAAAAAAAATTCACTTTGAATTTAACTTGAAAGGACATTAGGAACTTATATCAGTGACATAATTGGTACATAGTACTAAATTGATGTTTGAACAAAATTAAAAAGAGTCATATTAATGCCTCCCGAACTTACATTCTCACTATCACGTTATTCGAATTTTCAGAATAACATTAATTAGTTGAAATAACTTTTTTTTTTTTTTTTTTTTTTTTTTTTTTTTTTTTTTTTTTTTTTTTTTTTTTAAATCATAATTACCCAAACATAAACCCTAATTTTTATTCTCTCCCTCCCTCCCAAAGCCTCGGGGGCATGCTAGTAGCTTTGAAAGACGCGGCGACAACTGTTGTTGCTTCGATTGTGCCGCCTCCACCTGTGGAGCTTGCTAGACTGGCTTAGCCTCGGGCACCGAAGAAGAAGACGAAGCCGAGGGCTGAAGCGTGAGCTTCTGCTAAAAGTTAAACTGAAAATTATTCTCTCATTTTGGTGATTCATTAGACAGAGAAATGATGCTAAAGTAATTGGGATTAATTCATTCATTCTCGGGCTGTATAATATCTTCTCCTGAAGCTGAAATGCTTAAATAGTGATTAGTGAAGTGAGCGGACGTTCTTGTAGATATGAACATCTTCAGGTTTCCCGTTGAAAAAGATGGGAATGAAAGGCTTAAATAAGTGATGAATGAAAGAAATCGGCACTCAAACGTTGTTTGATTCATTAGAATGAGAATATGATGCCAACGATGTTTTCATTAAAAGCTCATGATTTCTAGCTCAACTTCGCCGCCTCAGTCCGAAAAGTGATTGCTTCCCCCCCCCCGGTGACGGAGTTGGGTTGTACCGGGCTGTGGAATGAATAGTGGGTGGGTTTGTTGATGGCGACTGTACGACGATAGAAGATGTATCCGCGAGGTGGTGGTGGGAATGGCGTGGAGTGGTAGGTGGTGGTGGATTATGGCATCAGGTGGCCGTAGGGTGTTAGAGGGAGTGGCCAGTAGGGTGAGGTGATATGATCACAATTGTTAGGTGTGTCACAAATTATATGGTTGATTCGTGACCATTAAAAATTATTGTAATTGTTAACCGCGAATAAACACAACTAGACAAATGAAAAATAAAAAAAAAAAAAAAAAAAAAAAAAAAAAAAAAATTTTAAAAATTGTTAATTTGCGATCGATAACTTTGACAATTTATGACTATCTACTAATTTGTGACTCTACAATATTTTGATTGGTCTGTAGCTCTCGTGAATAAAGTGTTGAACGTATAATTTTTTTTTGTAACTGAGAACAAATTGTGACTTATCTAAAATTTCTGAATTGTAACCGTAAAATAACTTGTGACCTATGTAAAAATTTCTGATTGTCAATAGATGTGTGATAAAGAAATAATGCGTGACTTACAAAATTATTAATTCAACCTTAAAGGACCAAAAAACGTACAAAAATAATTTTTCAAAAAAAAAAAAATAAAATAATTTTTGACGTGTTTCAATTTTTTATTTGTGAACGAATGAACACGCATAATTGTCGGCCATTAAAATAATTTGTGACATATAAAAAAAAAGACTAAAAAAAAAAAATTATATATAACAAAATATATGAGCTAAATAATTAATTTAAATAATAAGATATTAAAAAATCTGAGATTTGAAATTCTAAGTTTTAAAAAAAAATCTATAATTCTAAAATTTAAATATTATATCATAAATTTGAACTGGTAAAAACACACTAACCTCTTACTGTTATGAATTTCCCCTTACACAATTATGATTATTTCATATGAGACAGGTAATAAACTATCCATTCGAAAAGGTACATAACTTATTGAATAATGGATTATTAGCTTTAGAGAGCACCGATAAAATTTTTCTCTAACCCAGTGTTCGAAGTTTAGTTGCCCCCCAGTTGATGTCCTACATTTTGATCATCCTAAAAAATGATGTTTAATTTGAAATAAATATGACAGTTATCCATAACACAAATCATCAATTGAATTTTCTATCTCCGTTTGAGGCGGGCCCAATAACGGTATATTTTCATTTTCATTTCTAAAAAAATGTTTTTTATTTTATTGAAAAGTGTACTAATGATGCTGTTGGGTTTTGATACCCAATAATCTCGGGCTATGATGTGTTAAATGGTTTGTGAGTTGGATTTATATTCATAAGCATTGGCGATGAGTGAAATGGAAATATTCCGACATACAATTCGAACCAATCAAATCATGTAACCCACTTGAGCTATTTGAAGTAGCTCATACTTATATTAGGGTGCTCATGGTCCAATCTGAATGACTTGGATGACTTTAAAGTGTTTGCCCACTTATCACTTTCCTATTGGGCCTATAGTGTGACCTAAAGCCTAAACCTATTCCTAACATATTTATTTGGTTTGACCATTATTATTTTTTTTTTTTTTTTTTTGAGTTTTGTATTTTGAGAGAGAAAAATCAAGTCTTTAGTGTGGGCTTTGTGCATGTGTTGTGGCCTCGCTGTCTCCTTGCACACATTCCATCTGAGACCCCATTTCTTACTTCTTTCCTAGCCTTACCCCATATTTGTGGCTGTTCTTTCCTTGGCTAGTAACCTTTCCTACCTTTTATTATCCTTTGTGGGCGTAGAGATCTGGAAGCAATCAAGTGTATGTGTTGAGAAGGTGTTGTTTGTGGATTCGATTTGTTGTTGTCGGATATGATTGATTGGTCAAATGTAGCGGAAACACTTGGATTGGAGCACAAATATTCAACATATGGTATCCGAGCATTTGGTTGGTGTGAAAATCTGTTGAAATCGAAGAAAAAGAAGAGAAGCAGCGCGTTTGCAGGTTCTTTACAAAACCGCACCTCCTTCTTCAAATACCCGGAAAAATTGAACTTATATTCGAGCTGTGCACGTGGAGGCGCTGCCGGAGTAAAGAGTTAGCTCGAATTCCGATGAAATCGACGGAAAAAGGGAAGAGACGCTCGAGATTTTCAAGAAAAATCGAGTCTTCTTTCTTCAATTCCGGACAAACTATTGACCTGTTGGAAAAATTGAAGGCAGACCCATAACCAGCAGATCGAGGTGCACCTAGTGGTGTTGTGCGTGGTGGGGGAGGCTATCGGCGGAGGCGCGTGGTGTTCCGGTGGCTACGCGTGGGCAGTTTCCTGCCAACTTTTTTCGGGCAGTTTGTTCATTTTACATTCATGAACGTACTCATATTGTTATTTTAGTGTTTCGGGTTTTGCAGAAAATCTTAGACGATTCTACCCTTGGTGAGTTTAATTTTCAACGTTAAGAGTTTGACGCTAGAGAAATTGGGGCCCTTAAACTTGATAAACAAGCCCATATCTTTTAAAAATCCATCGAATAACCAATCTATGGAGGAATTTTCATCTTCTGAAAATCAATCCCACACTTGTCCTGAACAAGGTCATGATTCCCCAGTTGTAGGAAAAAGACGAGGCCAAAGCGAACTAGTGACCCCCAAATGACAGCCATGAAAAAAGCTATCAAAAAATTGACAAATGTTGTTGGCAAATTGGAGCAAAATCAAGCTCGTAACCTTCCACAAGACACCGAGGTGGAATCCCCACGTAGAGAAAAGACCAGGCGACCTCCCGTCAGGAGAACACTCAAGTTCTCAAGTGGAGAATCCTAAAAAACCAAGACCGAAGAAATTAGAAGTTCTCCTTTGGCAACAAAACCAGCTACTAAGGGAACGAACAGTGTGTTTGACAGACTTGGTCCCCAACACTCTTTGACGTCCGCAAGCAGTCATAATGAGCCCCCACACAACTCGTCCAGTGGGACGAACTGAGCCCCGAAATGACTGCCTTGAAAAAGCACATAGCTGATTTGGAGGCTAGAAACAAATGAACCTTAGAAGAATACCTAATGGAGGAAGCCCAATTTAGATGGATAGCGTATCTGAAAAGCTTGTATAGTCTTTCAAGGGGAAGAGAATCTTAATAAATGAAGATCACTGATAGGATCAATAAGCCAACCATTCAGAACAATTCACAAGGAATAATCTTACATCAGCATACACATAAGCTTCTAATCAAAATGATTAGGCTCCTTTTTCTAAGACGTATTCATTAATTGTTGGGGCTCACTTGCAAGATTTGCTCATAATAATATGTCAAGCCGAGCTCAGTAGCCAATCGAATCGCCACAGCAAAGGTACTTCTTCAACTTGAATTTGCAGATGACAATACTGAAAATTAATGAGGCATGCATATCATCCTATAAAAAAGGGAAATGGCCACGATAAAGAAGCATGCCACTAGTTTTCTACATTCTAGAGATTGAAAGATTTCTTGTAAACATCAAAAAGAAAAGAGCCTTGGAATCATGGAAAACCCTTTAATTATCAACTAATTAAATCCGTGTTGATCCCTCAATTTGGCTTGAAATTTACCTATTCAATTTTCAATGTCAACACACTTCTTGATAACGAAATTTGGGAACAACCAATTAGGAGCGGTCATAATAAAATGTACAAGTCTTTTTCAGATGTAATAGAAGACAAATACACAAGAGTTCGTGAGATTCTACTAAAAACTTAATTGGGCTTGGAGGGTAGGCATGAGCTCTTCCCTTCGCTCCTGTTCCACGAGGCCATATTCACTGTTGTGAATGTAATTCACCAAAGTTTTCAACGTTTTTGATAAAGGGATGGAACTATGATTGTCTTGGATGAAGATCGTAAAAGGTCATTTCGACACGTATTTATTAAAAGTTTGAAACCATGTTGCACATTTTTAAGGGTTCGAAACTTCAGCAACAAATTTGGATTATAAGAGGCTTTAGAAGGTTTGAAACTTCGGTAACAAGCATTACCATTTTCCACTTTTAAAATTAAGGAAGAAAATAAAGTTTTAAAATTTTGGGATTGTGGATGATACAAATAAAATGTTTGGATATAATTTGTGAAAAAAAAAGTTGAGGACCACACTTACAATTATTTCTTTTTAATTTTGGCAATTGTTGCTGTTTTTAATGACTAAACTAATGGGATTAAATGGTGGGACGAATCGCATTTTAAAGTTCATACAGAGAGTTTTCCGCCAATTTGAAAAGATGGAGGGATGTGTCGTACGTTGAGAGTTTTTGTGCTAATAAACCTTTAATTAATTAAGGTTAAAAGACTATGTTGCCTTTATAAAGATGGTCAAATTATGGTTAGAAGCTTGATTTTTGGTCAATTGATGGTTTTTAGATGAAACCATCCAAGGGTCCCTGTAGCGCACATTTTTAAAAGGCTAAGACGTATCAACTATAATTTAGAAGTTTGGGACTAATGTCTATTTTTTGAAAGGTTTGGGACCTCCGATGCAAATTTCCCTAAAAAATCAGACGAATATACGAAAGTCTTCACAAAAAAATCGTGCAACAAATCAACTAATATCTCAACTGAACCCCCTCTATAGAACACGCAGTGAGTGGAAGCGTGAGGATCAATGGCGTCCTCAACGGCGAGGCTTACATTCCGTTTAGTTGTGGTGGCTCTGATGCTGCTGACGCTGTTCTACGTTGCCCGCCCGCTCTACTGGAAAATCTCCGCCACCATTCATGACATCCGCAATAACAAACAAACCGTCTCTGGAGGTCCATTTTTCATTAACTTAATTCACATCTATTCATTCATGTATACGTATTCGTGAATGTATTGATCTGTATGTTTATGTATATCGTGAATTTCACTCCTTGTTTGCTGTGGGTTTGAGTTTAAATCATTTGTCGCCCCCCTCAAAAGAGATTATTTCTGTTTCCATTTTTATATTAATTTCAAATAGAAATTTGGAAATTATGCTCACAGACATGTTAATACACATTTTTCATAATTATTATATGTGTTCCCTGAATTTTAATATGGATTCATTGCAATTGGGGGGGGGGGGGGGGGGGGGTTCAAAAAATAAGAGTAAAATTCATTTGCATTCTCTTCAATTACGTATATTCATTCATTATTTTCTATTTGGTTTCCTCAAAGGTACATTTGATACACTTAAATCTTTCACCTGTATTTAGTGGATACATATTGTGTTGTATTTTTTGTTATGGTTTGAATGAGGTATGTGAGGTTTTCATGTTATCTCGTATTAATAACTGTGAATTCATTATTTTCTATTTCATTTCCTCAAAGGTAGATGGGATACAGTTAATCCGTCACCAGTATTTAGTGGATTTGAGTGTTATCTTTTTATTTTTTTTTATTTCAAATTTTCACTCCCAAAAGAAATATTCTTTCATACATTCTTTTAAATGCAGGGATTTCACAAATTTTGCTAGAAGCACAGAATTCAGTGGGTTGGTTCCATGACGAATCTGACCCAGGCCTGCAGTATGAAAAGAAATCTGCCACTGCAAGGAGGTTTCTTCTTGGTCACGTTTTGTGAACGCGAAGGATTGTTGTCTACTTTTCTTGTTTTCATTTTATCCGCGAAAGTAATGTGCAACACGGTATGTGTTATAAAGTTAGTATGGATCTGGTTGACTGAAAACATAATGTACCAATAAAATTGAATTGCTGAATATTGAACTGCTTGAGTATTTGGGCTGATGCTATTCATCCAGATATTCTGATACTGATAAAGTGAAGAGTTGAAGCTAATGGTAAAACTATGTCTGCTGTATATATTGTTTGTGCAAAATGCTGAAAAGTGACTTCATGAAGTGTTTAATAGAATAGTGCTTTTCTGGTTAGTTATCTAGCTTGTCGCTAACACATTTGGAACTATTTACCGGGTAGAGTGGCGTGAGAAAAATCATTTTTGGTGGGGAGTTCAATCAATTTGGCCTTTTGAAGCTAGAAAAATAGTCTAATAAGATGCTCGTTAATATGAAGGTTTTTAGTACTATTATTTTCCACTAGCAAATGTCATTGAGGTCTTAAGATAAAATTATAAAGACGTAGGGAAAGGAGTTGTGGTTGGTTGTGCTTAGATAAATATAAAAGTGTGTGATAAACATTATAGTAAGTGTCAGTGATATTTGAAAAAGAAGTAAAGTATATTCACCATATTAAGGTCGATGCTGCATATGGCATGATAGTGGTGTTGACAAGCATTTTGGATTGATTTGTTGTTTATTAGAATAGAGATGTCAGATATTTATGCATACATTTTTTAACCAAATTTTTTAGGGAAAAAAAAGGATTGGATGCTCATGTCATTAGCTACCTGGTTTTCTGAATTACATTCTGATGGTAATACATTCTCTTGAAATGAAACTATGAGTTGTTTTTTCCTCTCATCATGGAAAATGCAAGTTCATTATGTTGTGTGGTTGGATTTGAGGACCACACTGTGCTTTCTAATCCTTTCTGTTTCAACTCTTGCTCAAACATATTTTTCTGCAACCTTTTAAACCTACGCTAGCCATGTTTTATGGAGAATGTTCCTTAGAATGTAGGTAGCACCATTCCTTGCATTGTTGGTCAACTATTGAAATCATAATTCTTTGCTTGTCCTTTGTTAGACTGGAGCGGAATGAAGACACAAAGGGATAAGAAAACTAACTAAACTTTGGATAAAGGACAAAACAAAATAAAGATTTTTCGAACGCGGGGCTATTTTGCCGGATGTAGAAGTTACACTTGAGATTTCTAGATTGTCCAGGTATTAGATGATGTATAAGTTCTCTGCAACAGATTATCAGAGTGAATTTATACTGTCATTAACCCTTGAAATCGGAGTGATTAGCCTTCTTTTAGTTGTAAGTATTTGCTGGCAATAATATTATCAAATTCATGCTTATGCTCTCTTAGATTCTTTGCGACTCTCGTTGTTTTTGTTGATGATGGAACAATTAAGAAGTTGCGACATATTAGTAGATAACTAGAATTTATAGGACATTTTGATGAATTTATTCTCAAAATTATTTATTTTCTCTTTGGTTAGAATAATTCGTCTTCTGGGATTGCCCCTGATTCAATCCCAACATCTTTCTTTCAAATATTTATGAGGGGAAAGGAAAATTGACTGAAATAGCACTAAAATGAGCCAGCTTTGTGACACTGTTTGAGACTGTCGACTTTACTATTTGAATGTCTACTGAGGAATGTTAAATTCTATTAATACTACATCTTCTCTTTGATGATATTTTCACCCAAAAAATCTATTAAGAGAGTATAAAAATACTTATCTGTCCCTTATATTATAAAATAAGCAAAAAGAAAAACAACAAACATAAGAATTTGATAAAATATTTGCCCTTCAAACCATGTTACAGAGTATTTGGACAAAAAACCATCCTCAAATATAAATTAAATTTATATTTAATTGAAGGTGAAGAATAATATTTCGATGCAAAAGTTAAGAATATAAATGTAAAAATGAGTAAAAATTGGAGACTTTCATTGTAATTAAAATGTGCTATAGTTGCAATGTGAATATAATTGTCCTTGTATTTTATTTTTCTTTTGTGTGTGTCATTTTTCCTCGTGAGGACGTTAAACATTAATTTTCGAAATTGGAATGGGCCTTAATCCCACTCACATTAATACACACAAACAAGATTAGGAAAAAATGTACTACGCACGCAAATCACTTGAGCCGAAGTGAAATTGTCACCTTGAGTAACACAAACATTGATTAAAATCCAATGCTCCATTAACGTAACGATGAAGGTCAAACCTCGACGCACACTTAGCCTTTTAACCTTAAAAAAAATTAGTTCATCACTATTTGCCCCATTTTAAGTCAACAAGAATTAAAGTTTTCGTGCTTAAGAGCCAACACAGTCACAGTTGATTCCAATTTTTCAAGTGATGTGCAGATACTGACCCTCCTTTCCCGGCCTCCTTCCGTCCCGTCCTGCCCTGTAAATTTACATCTTCATGCGGGGTTATTAAACACGAAGAACCCTTTCACTTCCTGAGGCAAATCCCCTTTAAACAGCATAGAATCCTATTTTGATACAGTTAGGGAGGGAGCCAGAAAAAACTTAGATTATATTATTAGATAATCATAATGTGCATTATTAACACTAAAACTTCCCCCAAGTCCAGAACAAGATGCAGCATATCAGTTTCATAAAAGTTGACACAGAGCAGAATCTCAGATGCTAAAGGTAGCTTAAGCTTAACAAAGTAATTTACAAAAAACGAAAAAAAAAAAATCAGAAAAGTTTCTCCATATAATTCCTATGCCTTTGCATTCGCATTCATTATAGAGGCCTCAGAGCATCCATTCCATCAAGTTAGTTGATCCACCAGCTGCCACAATCTGTTTCTCCAACTGTTATAAAGAGGAGAATTCGTGTTAGGGCTGGAACACGACCATTACACGAAGCAAACAAACATATTTATTTGATAAACCCTCGATGCGAGAGCTACATCAGAATCTATATATTTGGGGAAAAAGTAATGCAACGGAAAAGGTAGAGGCATTCTTTTCTGATAATGAGACTGTATATATTTTTTTAATGGATCCTAATGCAGAGTTCACGGTTTTTGTTTCAAAACTAGGCTTCCTAAAAGGTAAAACCCTTTCTACAGTAGGATTACTTCGCCGATCAATGTAAAGTATAATTAGACTCCACACAATCCAACACACATTACCCATAACGATTAATAATTATGAAAGAAGTCTCTGAACTCACCTGAAATAAATCTTCAAGCTTGTTCTTGATTAGCAGATACTCTTGTTTAACTAGTTGCAAGCATCTCAAGCACCTACGTCATTACAGAACATGCCTCATTAAACTCGAAAGGTTCAAAGTCTACAAGCAGACGAGTCCTCATTCTACTCGACTAATTTTCTTATGATACTTAGTTCAGGAGATTGAGAAAATCTTACCCATCAGTATTATGCGCTTCACAGAAATCGCGAAAAGAAAGGCAAGAATTTTTCACCCTCTGAGCACCAATGCTGTTATACCACAAACAACAGTCTTAATATAACACAAAACTGTGATATCATCTATATCTATATAAGAAACAAAATGTTACCATTTTTGCTTCTTTTTCGTTGGCTTTTATCAAAATTACCTTAACTTCATGTGTCAATTAAAATTTGTCATAAAAAGCAAAAGTTTTACCAATAATGAGTCCAGACGCATAAATTGAATTTCTACCCTCTTTTTTTCTCAATCTAGTAACAATATCAAGCATTTTTACTTCAAAGAATTATAAGGATCAAACTTGAGGTGATAATTAGGTTCTGATTCTAAAAAATTTCTTTTGTCTGCTTGTATTTCCTTCAACCAAGAAATTCATGATACCTGGAGCTGCTTCCTTTCAGCTGATGAACATGAGCATCAATCTTTTTGAAATCCACAATCGGTTCATCCCTGGAAGAAGACACATATAATAAAGATGGGCACATCGCTCCATCTAAAGCTTATACGACTAGTTAGGCTACAAGATTCATGCTTTCAACATATTTTAAGATAGAATGGCAAGCCTCGGCATCCCTATACATATGCTCGTACATAAATACAACACAAAGAGAGACTCACAGAGCTCTGGAAAGATCGTTGATAAGCCTTTCAGAATCTTCAAAGAAGAGAGATACGACTTCAACCACAAATTTTGGGTTGCTCTCATCTTGAAGTTGATACAGCTGAGTAAACTGACCATCCAAGAATCCCTACATACCAAAACCCACAAATCAAAAATCCAAATAAAGACGTAAAAAAAAAAAAAAAGCAACAGCATATATTCAAATTGAAGAAAAATTAATTTTTCCCCCTTATTTTACCTCGCGAAATAAAGCTGCAGTGTATTCAAGAAAAGTCCTCTGCAACTGATTCACCTCCATGATTCGTCTTATGGGCTTGATTGGAAACACAAAATTATGAATGAAGACGAGTTGGGATTGGCAGATCTTGGGGGATCAGAGGCTATGAATGGTTAAACAGAGGATTTGGTGAATTTTGTGTTTGCAGGGTGGAGAGAGGAAGATCCAAAATTTGTCTAGTGTAGTACAAAATTAGAGTCTACTCTTTCCTTTTTGCTTTGATTTTCCTTCTCTGGAATTGTGCAATGTGTTTTGTTTCATCACACAATTTACAGACCTTAAAAAGATGAATCCTTCTTGTAATACTTCTTCCCATACAACTTCATTGCACGTTCATTTATTTTAAAAATTGTTTCTTTCTACTACTTCACTGAATTTTACATTTATTTATTTTAAAAACTATTTTTAAAATTTTTAAAACTGTTTTTAAAATTAAAAGCTCCAGAGTTGAAATTCCCACTAATAATTATGCAACTTGTACAAAGATGATTGATCAATATTTTGTAAACCAATTTTGTAACCTAACTTTACTCGGACTCTCTCCCACCAATTGTCTAATTGTGCAACTGGATTAATTCTAATTCAAAAAAAGATTTTGATATTCTGTGGCATCATTTCAAGAGCCTTTTCATTATCCCCCACCCCCAAGTTGTATTGTACCTGTCCAATCTCTTTCATCACGCCCATTTCTTTTTTCTTGAAAAGATTTTACAATTTCACGCAAGTTGAAAAATAAAAATAAAAATATCTTATAGGAAAGCATTTTTCATAAAATTGGCAAAAAAATAAGTTTAAAGTTGTTGTATTTTGAAATTCGAACTTCATTTCTACTTTCGTATCATACGATCAAAGTAGAAATTGAATTTTTCTGATATAACATTTTTCATGAAATTTAGAACAATCAAATGGATGTTAATGTTTTATACATGTCTAATTGCTCCTCTCTCTTTCCATCAGTTCTTGTATTTAATTATTTTTTAAAAAATAAATTGGCTGGGACAAAACGTGTACCTTCAAGCTAATGAACGCTAGCCCCCACTAACTCTTCTGAAGAGACGTGTAGCCCGATGTTGTAGATTTCGATAAAATTGATAAAATGTGTGATTATAAAAAAAAAAGGTTGAACCCCAATTTTGAGGGCCCCCAACGCCCCGCTCCTAGAGCATCGTGGAGGAGGTAAATCGCGAGATGTGCATAAGTAGGTCAGGGTATAAGAGCTGTCATACTTGTACTCATAAAAAGTCAAATTTCAAACCTTGTTATGTTATATGCATGAATTGAATTCTCACACTGCGGTTGTTAGTTTAACTGAGACTACCTCACTCATGTCCTTTGCACCACTGAACTATGCCCCAGGGGCAAATGTGTGATTATAAAGTTGATAAAAATTGTATTTCACTATTTAACGCGAATGTATAACAATTAACATTTATTTTCAGAGGTTTGCATTTCTTTGATATTTAGATTAAAATGGTGCAAATTAATTCTTCAAGTTCATGTATACTTTATATATTTTGGGGACTATTCAACTAATCTAGGAGGAAATAAATTATTCGAATTCATGTATACTTATTTATTTTCAAGACAATTAATTTAATCTATTATATAGATTTATTTCCCAGGTTCACGTATACACCCTTTTCTCTAAATTAATTTTCAAGATTATGTCTATATAAATTATTATTTTTCTATATTCATTAAGTCAAATTAATTAAATCCATATACACTGATTTATTTGATTGTTCTCACGAGTGTTAGTCGTAAATGAATTAATCTTTCGACTATTTAAATTATTATCACGAATTGATTATTATTTCATTTCAATCGTCAAATATTTTGCTTTTATCCTTACATTTTTCAATATATATTTAACATTCAATTATTTATGTGCATGCATTTCACTATATACATGCATATATAATACTTAATATTTATTGTCAAGGGTTTGCATTTCTCTCAGATTTAGATCAAAATGGTGCAAATTAATTCTTCAAGTTCATGTACATTGTATATATTTTGGGAGTTATTTAATTAATCTAGGAGTAAGTAAATTATTCAAATTCATGTACATTATTTTCAAGAATATTCGTTTAATCTATACTATATTCTATAATATATTAAGTATCGCATCAAGTTAGAATTATATTTTTGACGATTATATCCTTAATTCAATTCAATTATTTTAATAATACATTACTTTTTGTTTTTCAATATATATTTAACATTCAATTATGTATTTTACTATTTACGTGCATGCATTTCATTATTTAAGTGCATATATAACGATTAACATTTATTTTCATGTGCTTGCATTTCTCTCATATTTAGATCGAAATTATGCAAATTAATTCTTCGAGTTCTTGTACACTTTAAATACTTAAGAGGGCTATTCAATTACCTCGGAGTAAATAAATTATTCGAGTTCTTGTACACTTATTTATTTTCAAAATCATTCATTTAATCTATGATATAAATTTATTCCCCATGTTCGCACCCTTTTGTTTAAATTAATTTTCAAGATCACGTGTATATAAATTATTATTTTTCTATGTTCATTAATTCAAATTAATTAAATTACATGTTTATGAATGTATTTGATTGTTCTCAGGAATATTAGACGTAAATGAATTAATCTCTCAACTATTTAAATTATTGTCACAAATTGATTGTTATTTCATTTCAATTATCAAATATTTTGCTCTCCCGCATATACAATTAAAGGTTATAAGAGACTTATTAGTGTATGAATATGAATGGTCCATTACAATAACGATAGTTCGAAAGGGTTTAATCGAATCTTATTTTAGCAATGCTGAAAATTGTGATATTTTGAGGCTCATACTAATTGACAAGAGGTAATATTGTACCTCTATCACGAAGACTATTTATTTTACAATTATATTATTTTATTATCCATAAAACGTCCTTAATCTTAATGTTCAATTATTAATATAATTTATTTTTTTCTCCATTCATCGTTTTCAAACTTGAGTTAAAACAATTAATGAGATTTTTTTGCGTGAATGCATGCGGACACCAAATCTCAATTAAATGCCCAAAGTCATGTGCATTGAGGCGTATGACAAATGACACTGTAAATATAATCAGTAGCTAGCAATCATTCCATGCTACACAATCTGTAATAAAATAAGTACTTTCCACTTAGATATATAGCTAAAGTGTGTGTTGTCCATGGTTTCAATTATTAATTTAATTTTTTTTTTTTCTACGTTCATCATCTTTAAATTTGAGGTAAAATAATTCATGAAATTTTTTCTACGTTCGTCATCTCTGTCATCTCTGCTTTGCAATGACAATCAACAAGGTCCAAGGATAGACAATACCTAGGCCTAGGGTGTGTCTGGACACGCTTTTCCGTCTGATTTTAATTGCTTTTTTTTTTTTATCGTTGAACCAGTCAACGGTAAAAAAACCAATTAAGCTGCAGAATTTCTATGTGTGTTGTGTCAGAACAAAACGTTTTAAAAATCAATTCTCACTTTTTGGCAGCTCCACCAGATAGGCCCCTAATGTCGAAATATATCTTCCACAACTTGTATTCTCGTACGAACAGTTATACATTGTACTTTCAAGAGAAATTTCTATAGCAACTATAAAGGTTTTTGGTTAAGTTAAATATTAATCACAAGAAAATTATAGTAAACAAAGAGATTTTCATTGAACAAAAAGTTTATTTCATATAAACAATTTTTTAAAATTTTTTTTTTTTTTTGGTATTCATGCACTATCAAATATTATTTTTACAGTACTTATAAAATATTACAGAATAATGCTCAAAGCATGTTCACATATGCCTAATTGCACAAAAATTAGAATCGACTAATCTATAAAAACTCAATCAAATAACGATATTCAAATTAATTAACAATACAAGAATGATGCACATTCTAGATGCCCACTCAACTATATTTGAAAATGCCTTTTCTTATCTAGGAATATTAAAAATTACCCATTCAAATTCGATAAAAGATTTTATTCCCTCGTCTCTCCTCGTCCTCGTCCTCGTTCTCTTTCTCTTCCTCCTTAAAAATTAAAAATATAATCGTGTCTTGACAAATGTGCTTTAGGACAGTAAGAAAATTCCAAAAAGATAATCACTTTGTTTAATATATCTTCAAATCAATTAACTAATAATTGTTGTAGCTATCAGAAGATTGCAAATCCTTTAGTTGGGCAGCATATTGAAAAGAAAATAATAATTTTTTTCTTTGACTTGTAAGTGGAATATTAGGACCCCGTTTCGTAGGGATTAAAATTCAATTAAAATTGAAAATAGGTCGTTATGGATTCCACTCGTATAATAAGAGTCAACAATAACGACTAGTTTTTTAATTTTAATCTGATTTTAATCCATGTCGAACGGGCATAAGTTGAGCTTGAAACTTACTTTTATTTCTTTTATCAATAAAGCTTACTTTTTAAAAAATAATTTTTATTTTTAAAAAAAATAACTTTTAAACACAGTTAAGCATGCTGACAAGTAACATATAATGATTTCCTCGTAAGATTCCATTTTGTTTCCCATCAACTGACTTTAATTTTATTGAAAAGGCTTTTATTTTTATTTTTCTAAAAAGGTTCTTTTTCTATGGTTCCTCTCACTCCATGTATCAATAAAGTGGTCAAATGGCTTAATATTATATGAATTATTCTTGTTGTACATAATTTTCTACATAATCTTTTATCAAATTGATAAGTGACGGTCCCATATTGGAGGGTGCTTGGACCCACAGGTGCACCCAATAGGGAGTCGCCACTTGTCGATTCGATATTCTATTATGTAAAAAATTAAGTACATGTAGTTTGATCCATATTATATTTGCCGAGGTTGAAAAAGTCATTAATTTTTCAAGTTTGAGATATCAAATTTGACATTTTGATCAATCAACTCGACAAGTGTAGTTAATTTAAATTCTTTTATGTTAATTGTACCTATATGTTGATTTAGAGTGTGTGTGGTAGAGATTAAAATCAGATTAAAATTGAAAATATAGCCGTTATTGTTGACTTTTATTAGACGGGTAGGACCCAATAACGGCTATATTTTCAATTTTAATTGGATTTTAAGCCGTACCAAACAGGCTCTTAATAATATGTTCCTAGTTAGATTTTTGTCATACGTTAATGTCTCCACCGCAAGAAACAAGAAGAATCTAGTCCATTAGTTACTCTACGTACCCCTCAATGTTGCATAGAGAACATGTTTAGCTGTATTTAAAGTTACATTTTAGAAAGTCTTATTTTCTATAAAAAAGAATAAAAAAAATTTAAGCTTAGATAATAGAAAAGGTGATTTTTATAAATATACTCGATAAAATAGAGAACTGATTTATTAAGCATCCGTGCTTAGTATAACAAATTTAATTCAAATATTGAAATCTATCGTAAATTTACCGATCAATATATGAATGTGTCGTGTAATTAATCGATACTTGTTAAAATCATTTATTTGATAAGCTGATTTCGCTTTCAATTATTGGCTTTATGATATGACGAGGAAATCTCCTTGTAATCCACTAACATTTTGTAAATATAATTTCATCAAATCAGTCACGGTGATTGATAAGATGTCGAGAAAAGAGCCCACTAAATCCTCCTATTAGATACAAATTTGAAAAATATAAAGCAAAAAAAGCCAACACAGATGACTTTTTTCCGGTTTTTAATTATGTTATAACGTTAGACATCTTGTCATTAAGTTGACAAGGAAAATTCCCAATGCAATAATGGAAAAATGAATAGTTATTGTCATTCCACTATTTACTATAGTTATTACTCTTACTCCCACTTGTAAACACTAGCGTGCACTCCGGCTGAGAAGTCCACATGCTCGACTAGGCCAACTACTTCTTAGCCTCAACGCAAAACCACAAGACGACCACCATAGGTAGAACACTAGTTCTCCACCTACCCCATGTCAGATTTATCTGAAAAATCGGGTGATTAGGTGAGAATTTGACTACCTCGTCGAAACCATGACATTGAAAGTGATAGAAGGTGTGATCAGCCTTCGACTCTCGATCCTAATGTCTCTCCCCTAATGGCTAAAGTAAACGAAGAATAAAAGAAGAAAAATTAGTAAATATGGGTTCAAACATATTTGAATTCCAATGCTACTAAACATAAAGCACATAATACTGAATGCATCTGTGTTTCATCAGGTAAAACCTTCTGCAGGATATATTTTAGAACAGTCATCTATCAGGAAACTGCAAAATTGGTTAATGGAAAGTAGTAAAACATTACAACAACATCATAATCAGGAAATGAAGTGTGACATAGAAAGCAAAATCAACAAGAACTAGTAATACAATGGTGAAAAGATGATTGTCTGTGGAAGCATCCGTTGAAAAACTTAACATGCTTTGCAACTCTTCCTACAGTATCCGAGAAGATCTGAAGATCCGACCATATACTCAGGGTTCTTGGTGCATTCCCCGAGGGAAGCCCATCTTTCACAATTTTCATTTGCATCTGTACAGGTCCCGTTGGATCCCACAACCTTGTCGAAAGAATCCACATGAATCCACTTTGTCGCAGACCACTTCTCGCCTTCAATTACAGGACAACCCGCATGGAGACTGGTAGGGTCAGGAACTGCATCTGGATAAAGACTGAAGAAAAGAAGAGCATCCCCTTTCCGTGGCTTCACTGTAATATTTTCAATATAAAAGAAGACTAGCACATTAACATTCAGATGACGTGGCATATGTAATCTACTTTAGTGATTAACATGCGATTTAATGTCTCACCTGCAATACCTTTCCTTCCACACTCTGATAAATCTTCATCGACAGAAACCGACCTGCGATGAGATGTCTCCTGAACAGTTGTGTGAATAGTCGCGAATAAGGAAAATTAAACCATCAAAAATTAGGGAGGGGACAACAATGATTAATTCATAGAATGAACTTTTAGTCATGTCCTGTGACAAGTAGGAATTTCTGAGTGAATGTTCTTGTAATTCTCTCCCGAGAATCTGCAGAAACTGAGAGCATGATTGACCAATGCTTGATCAGTTTCACTAGAAATCACCATTCATAAAACCATAATCACCTCATATATCAAATAAAAACTGAACAGAACTATGAAGATTTATAAATGAACTAAAAAGATTAAAAAGTGGAAAATTCAACTAACCTCTGCTGAGGGAAACACTGTTTCACCCCCTTTCTCAACATCAGTAAGATACATTAGAACAGTCGCTATGCGGTGTCCACCCTGAGCAATATTCACCTTGTCGACGAAGTAGTCATAGTGAGGATCATATTTCTGTCCAGGCTCATATCTTAGCACTTGTATGTCTTCTCCATTTTCTAAGTGAAAAATAAAAAAGAAAGAAATCAGACCTTAACATTTGCGGTACACATCATCTACCCGTTACACAGGGGAAAAAAACCACAGAGAGGTGCCCAAGATCTATGAAACCTCCAAACTTATGCTGTAGCAACCGAAAACAAATGCAAAGCAAGGAAAAATAGTAACCAATCTTATGCTGTAGCAAGGAAGGGTTAGATCAAATATTGGGTAATTGTCAGTTTACTGGGCCGAAAACATGCTATCACTGGCACCTTGCAAGTATTCCATTTTCTGGTTATATTATAATTTCCAACATTTGCACTTTATCTGACTCCATGAGTTTTATAAACCACTTCTTATAAATGCTTGGTCCAAGGGTTGGCAACTTAGATGGTCATGTCATGTTTGTCTCCTGTAACAAAGCCATTATGGTCCGAAGAGCTCAACATAAACATAACCTGCCAATAAACTGGTCAACACGATACACCGTAACACATTTAATTATTATCTATCTGTGGTGACAAAAACTGCGCAACACCGTAATTTTTGACATCTTAACACATAATGCAACAATGTTCAAAGAAAACATCACTCTTTATGTAACCTACATTGTCTACGTAAGCCAGGTTGAATAGGGCTCCTCTCCACACTATACAATGATGTTAACTCCATGTTAACTGGTTGATGTGGGTTAGGTCAGCAAATCAATGCTATTCATTTACAATTTTCATGTCATAATGGGTTGAACAGTTATTTACAGACTCTAAAGCTTAAGCTATATGAGCTACCTTCATATCATGCAAAGTTTTTCGACTCCAAGATTATGCCAGAAATTGCCAACCATCCTTGTGTATTTTTATTTTATTTTATTTTAATAATTTGCATAATGCACATTACATGTTGATATTTGTAAAAACATGCTCCCTCTGTTCCATAAAGATATGCTTGCTTTCATTTTTTGTCCACTTTCCTTGTTGGGGATATGGTTGATTTTTTAGTTTTCTAAATATACCCTTATTTAATGTGCTTTGTTATCAACAAATATAAACTAATCCTATTTAAATCATTATTTAATATAGGGGTATACTTAGAAAAATGTAAAAAAACTATGTTTCTAACTATATTAATTACATTTTTTTAATCTGAATGAAAATAGAAATAATCCCATTTTTGTGGGATGGAAGGAGTATTATAATAGCAGAAACAAAAATACTAAGTAGACTTGCTTCAACAACCAATCAATCTTGAATTAATGTTTCCATTCACATGATTATTTCCTCTTATCTGGCTTGTCCTAAAATTGTACTGAAAAATGAATTAGAGTAAACAGATTTCCAAAAAATATATGATTGAACATGCCATCTGTAATGTTGGATAAATCAAAAACTTCCATATTGAACTTGTTCTTTCAAATGGTATTTTTGTGTAGCCTCATGTTTTAATAAGATAGATAGATAGATAGATCAAATTCTTCGAAATCCACTGAGTTCAGTACCAAGGGTTTTTACAAGCTAAGAACTATGGTTAGATAGATTAAGGTGAGGAGGATTTTGCAGACCAAGAAAAGCTAAAACAGAAATTGACAACACTGGGATGTTACTAAGAACTCGTTTTCTACCAGTATTCGACTGCCAATGATGAAGTATTCATCATCCTCTGTTGCAGAATATGAGGTGGTAAAAGATGAAGAACATCGATAAAGTATTCATTATTGGAGAAAAAAAGAGTGATATACGAGGCAGCATACAGGTCTTCTGAAGAAGGAAAAAGAAGACAGCATTAGTTTAAGAAATAGGAAAAACCATGTACTAAGAATTAATAAAAGTATATATTTCACATCTCTGAAATTGGAAAACCATCAAATATAATTTGGAAAACAATCGTGGGCTGATCACAATATCTGTTGATAGCATGAGCAAGCAAATTTATTATTGAAATCACATCTTTATTAATTATGTCATGCCTTTTCGTAAGAATGTCCATGTAGCAATCTTCTCTTCAATGCTGTCAACGATAGGATCCTACAGGAAGAGATGGGTAAATGAAAGAGTAAGATAAAATTCTCAAAAATCAAAAACCTAAACTTGGTAAAACATGAAATAGAAGAATTAATTGGCCAGGAGAGTTTACAGATTCCGGTAGATTTCACATAATCGTTCCTTGTACTATGCATATTTTCAAAATAGTTAAAATGACAAGTTCTAGAACATTTACAGCACATTAAAATAAATTCACTATAAAATATCCGTAATGCTCACTGGCCAAACACACTTCAAAAGATGAGCCCATGAAGATTCAGTTCAACAAGGACTCATTTATGATCACCTTAAATAGCAAATCATGCAATTTAACATTCATAAGCACTCATTTAAACCACAATTACTTTTGAAATAAATGTTGGACTATCTATTACATTCAAACTTGAATAGGACAGCCTTTCTACTAGAGCACCAGGTGTTCACGCTTGATAGGTTTAATTAAATGATCATCTACATTGCATCTAAGTGAATATATCATTTAATGACGTGCAGTCGCCGTCTAGGCTAATGCTCGACATGGGTGGTGCTGAATAACATTATTTTGAATTCTATCATTTAATACACTTTAACACTTATAAGCCACGCAACAGCAAACCCAGCAACAATAAAATGACAAAATCAAACCTTGTTTTTTGGAATGAACATTCCGGAGCTGGTCCTAACCTCGCTCAGCTTACTTTCTCCAGACTCATTGTCCGCCACCGCTGATCTCTTCAACTCTGATTTTGCCTAATTTAATCACATAATGTCAATCCATTCCTTAACACATAAAAGTGAAAACATCTAATTCAAAATAGAAATACTCACGAGAGATATTAAATGGTTGCATTCATCTTCCGTAAGAAATCCTTCGTAAACAAATGCTCTGAAGTGCCATTCCAAAAATCGCTCAATCAGTACAATATTACTTAATTAATTACCAAAATAATAAGAAATATAAATTGATTCAGAAAATATATAATTCTCAGTTCTTAATTAATTATATTAAATACCTGGGTTTCCATGACACAGTTTTGACTTTAGAAGGATTAATGATCGAAGAGCACGAGCATTTCTGCGCGATCGATGCGATCCACAGCAGGAGAAAAAGCGAGAAATTCGAAAATTTAATCATGAGCTTAATAGAAATTATTTTTGAAAGATTGGAAATTTTGAGGAAAGATTTTGTATTTCAATCTGAAAATTTTGGGGTTTTAGGTGGATCACTGCATGAAGTACCGGTTGACGATAAATTTAGGGATAATTGCAACAGTAATAACATACCTTTTATTTTTGCCGCCAACGGAACCAAACCTTTCAAAATGTCCGCAACTGAAATCCAAATTGACGGTTTCTATTAGTTTGACCATTAGTTGATCAAATATTGATTTTTGACAATAATGTGGACTGATTTTAAAAGGTTAAAATGATAATTTTACATTTTTAATAATAAAATAATCAAAATCAAATCCCCACCCCAAATCTGTAAATCTAGGAAATCAACCTCTTCGAATCCTTGAATCCATGGCGCCAAAAACATGTTGCCAAACTATGTAGATCTACGTAGGTCGGATTAGAGATTTGGACTTAACAACCGATCAGAATTGGAGCTCCTTGATAAAATTATGAATTTCCTGCTGAAATGGTCCGTCAAAGAGACTATTTTAACCAAAGAGGAGAAGAAGAGATAAGAGATTGAAAATGATTTAGAGATTTTCTGTATGACGTCTAAGCAAGTTTCTGGTAACGCCCATTTCTTGCTGCTAATTTGAGGGGTGTTTGTGCGGTCGCTGCGTCCTATGTGGGGGTGGATTGCGATCGTCGACATGGTGGAGGTGGGTGGATTCTAGTTCGTCTGGTTGGGGTTGGGTGAGGAAATGTGAGGGTAAGTGTGGGGGGTGGGAAGAAGATGAATTGTTTTGAATTTGGGTTTCTGATTCCATGGCCAATCAATATGAAGTTTTGAGCTAAATGCATAGATAGAGTTCCTTAGAGCCACTGTCATTGCAGTAGAGCGCACATTCGGTTATGGGGAATCCATTCCTGAACTTGTTGAAGCGTTCTCGAAATTCCAAACCCAGATTTGGGGTGGGGTGAAATGTGTTTTTAATTTTAATTATTTGATTTTGATTATTTTATTATAAAAATGTAAAATTACCATTTTAACCTTTTAAAATCGGTCAACATTATTGTCAAAGTCAATTATTTGGTCAACTAACGGTTAAACTAACAAAAATCATCCATTTGGACTTCATCTGCAGATATTTTGAAAGGTTTGGTACCGTTGATGACAAAAATGAAAGATTTGATACCGTTGCTGCAATTATCCCATAAATTTGTTATGGGGTTTCTTGGGCTTTGTGAAATGACGACGTTTAGACTATAACTTGGAAAACTTTCACCGGAGGTTATCCAACTTACAATTTTGTTTTGGTCACTCAACTTCAGTTTTATTCAAATTTCTCCCTAACTTTTGTTTCAAATTGAACATTTTGTCCAACTCAATTTCCAAGACCAATCGATCTTGCGACGTGGCATCAGGATCACAGAAACGGTGATCTAGCTAATGGAAATGGTTTCAATTTAAGCTTTCGGGCTAGGAGATAGAATTCCCCCCCGTTTTTCACGTGACATTAATCACTTTTTTATATATTTGGAAAATAAATATAAATTGGACTCATTCTCGTTGACAAGGTCAGTGTATAAGTTGAACGTTGAACGTTGAACGTTGAAAGGAACAAATTTAAGTTGGGTGGCAACGTCCCTATTTACCTTCAAACTTGGAGCCGGTCAGTTTGCAAATGGAAATAGGCTGATTTTGAACTTTAGACCCTAAAACACAAAAATAGCATTTACACCTCAATTTTGATAACTATTTTCGACAGTTTTTAAGCCAAGGGATAAATTGAGTCTTAAAATTTTGAATACAAAGTGCTAAAAGTAACATTTATTTTTAATCACAGAGAATGAGACTAATAACTTTTCAACTACATATTTCATGAAATTTTATCAAAATTTACTAAAATTCTAATTTTAATCCCCTTTAGACAATCATATGCTTCAGAATCCTTACGTGTTATTTGTTGTGAGAAGTGATAATGTTGTTGATATCATCAGTAGATTGATATTAGTTCTTTATTAAATTTGAAGCGATTTTAGAAATCTATGCAAGGAAACAGAGATTTTGAAGTTAGGAAAATCTCATTAATCATATGTAATGGAGTAATATATAATCAATTCGAGATTAGTGATACATCATCTTGAGTAGGTGTATATGTGGTAGTTTGAGTGATACTTTGAGAATTTATTGCATCACAAGGTCACATGTGCATGATCTGGTAGACAATTTAAGCCAAATAGGAATGGGGATTGAGACGCATATGGTGAACTTCTTGATTAATACATACTATTGCCGCGAAGTTCAGATGAAATGCATGTCATGTGTCCACGCTACGAGGGCCACATGATTGCACCGTGTTATTGAAAAGGAGAGAAAAATATATTTTAGAAATAATGATGATCAAGTAAGAGCTAAGATAAAAGTCACAATAAGGCATGAGGATACGTCTAATAAGACTTTTGAAATGTCAAAAGTTATTTGTAGATTAAAAAGTTATTTTCAAAACTATTTGAATATTTGAGGTTGTTCTTTATTCAATTAGAAGAACTTTTTTAAAAAAGAACCATGCTATACGTACAAGAATTCAAATTCTTGGACATGATACACACAACAGTGGGTGAGTTGGGGGGGGGGGGGGTTGCCAATATTTTAATCATATGGGGAAGAGCTTTTTAAAAAAAGAACCATGCTATAAGTACATGAATTCAAATTCCTATACCAGACAGAATACACACGACTGTGGGAGAGTGGGGTGGTGTGGGAGGTTGGTTTTGCCAATATTTTAATCACATGGGGCCACTCCCATGTGAGTGAAATTTAAAATCTCGTATCAATTCATTTCTTTTTCTGTACTCGCAATATTTTTTTTTAAAAAAATGGTTTAAAGTACGTTTTTCAAAAAACTTTTTTAGAAGAAGTAGAAGTCCTGTCAAAAAGACCCTATGTCGCATCCTTCCATATTCTCAATTCATGTGCTGAACTCTAGAGTTTAGACCTTTATTCCGCCCTGCACCATCTTAAAGGTTCTTAAAAATCGAACCTCGATTACATCATTGTAAATCACAAAAGGGTGAAAGGTGATAATTTGGCACATTAATTAAGCAACACGCTAATTTTTGGAGTCGTTGATGCTGAATCCACAATAATAAGTGGATTATGATGATATGGAAATGTTACAAATTGAAATACTTTAATGGGTTAAGTTACCATCCAATTCAATGTTAGAACAACAATAAGCCAAAATATCGGTTAGATTGAGAAAATTTAAAATATATATTTCTCAATCAAGAAAGAGAATTTCAAAATAGTCGAAATAATTAGAAAAAAAAATTTGTTTCTTTATTAAAAGATGAGAATCTCAACCACTATCAAGAATATGTCGATTAGAAATAAAAATATCGAAGGTCACCAGAAGACTACAAGTGTTAGAATCTTCGAAGAAAAAAAAACATCAATAGTAACATAGAGCAACAAAGGCAATACCTAGGGAATAAAGCTTATCTTGAAGGATCAATATCATGATGTATTTTTAAGTGATTGTGTATTTTATTGATTAATACTAACCTTAATTATTGGGTTATAATTAATAAAATATTTGCAACTATGGTTTAATTTATACATAAATAATTAACACTTTTGCTACACTTACACCATGCATTCTGGATGACATTCCATGATGCGACAAACAATTTTGTCATTGATTTCTCCAACACTTAAATCAATGACCTCGATTTTTACACATAATAAAGGGTCATTCAAGATGTTCATATTGAATGTACAAATAGATTAATCCAATAACTCATTAGAGTTAGTAGGCCGTTTATATATATGAAGAAGGGTTGTGCTACATGTACAAAATGAGTTACAAAAGGGTGTCCAAAATTGCCAAATGGCAGCCCCCTATTGGAGGAGCCCTATCGGGCCAGGCGCCCCCCCAATAGGGGGCCGCCATTTGACAATTTTGGACACCATTTTGTACACCAAGAATTATCCTATGAAGAACAATGAAAACCACACCCTGTATTTTACTTTTTTCTATTAGTTTTCAATTTCTTTTACTTTAATATATTTGCAAGCAGAAGACAATCGAATATGCAGTTCTTTCTTAATATTACATTGCACTATGTAAAGTAGTCTTTCAATTTGTTCATATTGTGAAATTAATCGAGCTATACAATATTTTTAAAGTTGGTACAAATTTGGTTTAAACTTTGCTATCGACATAATTCACGAACAATGATAGAATCAAATAACTTTTGACACTAGGGCATGTAAAAAGAAGTTTTATTTGTTTATAGTAAAAACTTTGGTATCATATAGGTTCATTTCTTGATTTATAGATATAAGTTGCTTCTATAGTAATAATCTTTCTAATAAAATTGGCTGGGGTATCTCTCAACCACTTTTGAAAGGTTGGGGATGAAATTTACAGTTTTCTTTAATCATAATAAAAAGGAGCGGCAGGTGAAATACTGATCAACACAAACCTGTATTCGTGGTCCCCTCAAATAATGACCAATTCTAATGTAACTTACCGTTAGTTTTAACGTCGTTAATATGACGATATTGCCGGACGCCTTGTCTCCGTTGCTTTTTGCTCCAATTATTCCAAGTCGTCGTATTTAAGCCTGAACATTTTAATCGATATTGAATACCCTCAAATCGAAATCGAATCGAAAGTAGAGTTTCCTGTCCAGTTCCTAAAAAAGGTAAATTTGGACTCGAAACAGAAAATTGAGAACCGAGAACCAATTGGATCCGAGTCAATTCTTAATTATTGAACCAGAATCATAGGTACTCAAATGAAACCGATTGTTCAAGTTAAAATTATTATTTCGTTTATCCATCAACTCCTGAACATGTGTCATGCTCTACGCCGATTTAAAAAAATCCCATATATACGAACGTCTCAATTACGATATAGTAAATTAAAAAAGAAAAATTGTATTAAAAAGAACTTGAACTATATCAGCTACAAAAAAATAAAAAAATAAAAAATGAAGTTGCTTTAGACCATTTTTGGACGGCTTCAACATTATTACAATTTAATTATTTCAATATACCTTAATTATCGTTTTTCAATATGTAATAAACTCTACAAAATTCTTGGTAATGTATGAATTTCATGTTAATTCTTGATTAATTAATATTGACATTAATCTAGACTAAATGACTTTTGATCTATATGAATCTAGAGTTATTATGAATGAATTTATTTCTATTAACGTATCTAAATCTTTCTATATATAAAAAGTGGTTATTAAACGGAATATGTTGGTTTAACGGAAAAACTAACGAAATTTCTTGTTTTTAACGAAACATCTTTTTTCACTACCCCTACTTTCAAAATTATAATTAAATAATAATAATAATAAATTAGCTTTTGATAATTCTTTTCAAACTAAAATATCTTGGAGCTAACTTATCCGAATCGACTTTTTCTCGAATCTGATTTATGTATCTAATTACGATTTATCCAACGAGACCAATATTCATATATTTACGATAACTCCATCAATATCTAAATATTTGACACAAATAAAATATAACTTGATAAATGTATCATTTAGTCCCCTAACTTTCAAAATATTAAAATATAGTATATAAAAATTGAATTATATTTTATGAAAATTTTAGGGGTATTACATTCTCACCCCCTTAAAATATTTTCGTTCTCGAAAATTTACCCGTCACTTACCAATACTAAGAGGGTGTGTGGTAGAGATTAAAATCAGATTAAAATTGAAAATATAGCCGTTATTGTTGACTTTTATTAGACGGGTGGAACCCAATAACGGCCATATTTTCAATTTTAATTGGATTTTAAGCCGGACCAAACAGGCTCTAAGTCTAACACATGATATACATATATTATTGTAATACATATCATACTTTAGCGATAAAATGAATTGCATTATTACTTAAAAAAGAGTAAAGACTTAAGTCATGCAAAAAATTTAAGTCTCCGTTTGTTTCTCATTAAAAACCCATAAAAATGAAAAATATGACTATTATCCATCATATCAATCTATCAATTTTGAATTTCCATCTCTTGTGTGGGGTCCAATAACGGCTATATTTTCATTCTCATTCTACATCAATGAGAATCAAATGGAGCATAAGTAAACTCATCTTCTTACCCCTTAACATACTTTGAGTTTTCTATTTGTAATTTTGGGTTGTAAATGACAGAGAGAAGCACTTTATTTAATTATTTATCAATTACATAAACATTACATCATTAATTATTTAAGTAACAAAAAAAATTACATCTTTATTAATAACAAATTAATTCTTAAACAAAACTATTAAATATAAACTAAGCAAACGTGCATTGCACGTTGCTTACACATAATTTTTTTAATAAGTGTTTAAATTTATGTATTAACAATTAATTCTTACGTACCAAATTTAATATAGCTCCTTTGCAATATTTTATCATCACAAAAAATTTGAATAATAAAAATTGAGTTTTGAGAGTACAAATATTTTCACTTAAATTTTTATTTAAATTTTCTTTAGTTTGTTTAAAACTCATCAAATGCTCCCAATAAATCGATATCAAATATTACTTTTACAACATTTATAAAATATTTCAGAATAACGTACAACACACATTCAACTAGTAAATTTAAATGCTTGAAAGAAGTTCATGCAATTGATTTCTTGATAATAAAGCTCAATTTATCGATGTCATATTGTATTAGGAGTGATAGTGATTTGATTTGAAATATTGACACTCATTTTGGAGAAGAATTTGATTTGAAATAGTGATTGATAGAAGAATGTGAGGTTAAAAAGTAATGAGAATTTTTGAGTTTACGTGTAATATTATTTTATTGATGGAATGTGTGGTTGAAATGAAGAAAAAGAAAAAAAATAAGAAAGATAATGAGAAAAAATGGATGTCAAACAAGGGCATAACAAAACAGGCATTAGATTAAGAGTAGAGAACCGGAGACAAATTAACGGGAGGGAACAGCACGCCACAAAATGGCAAAACTCAAAGACTTAAGGGTCCGTTTGATTGCAATGATGGAAAATGGGTGGAAAGAAAATGAGTTTCAGAGAAAATAATTGCCTAAAAATTGTTTCATGAGAATTGTTAATTAAGTGTGTTTGATTGATAAAATTTTCCACCCGAAAAATTTTAAAATTTTTGGATCTTTTTGTTCACGTTTGACTTTATTTCACATGAAAATTGGTCATTAAATTGACATTTGTTTTTCTACAATTGGTATGAAATTTGTTACCATTGACAAAAAGTAAAAAAACAAAAAAGTTTGCTCGAAAACTATTTTTTAATCAAAGTTTAGTATTTGTTTGTTTCGTTTTATATGAAAATGGTCTATTAAAGTGAAATTAAGGACTTCCAGAACATGGAATTCATTTTGGTGGGAAAATGAATTACCCAAATATAAGGCAAATGGGCGCGTGGGTGGAACATTTGTAGAAAAATGAAAAATATCCATGAAAAACCTATCCAATCAAACATGGCCACAAAAAAATGAAGCATTAACCCACGGAGCCCACATCCGACGCGGTCTCGAACAAACCAGGCGGCACTTTCCTTGCTTTTTCTAGCTTTCTGCACGGGTCAATCATGGCGATAAATTATTCTCAAAGACTCGACCCCATTTTTCTCTCTTTGTCTCTCTTCTATATATACACCATTCTTCACCCCCATTTCCGCAGCTTATATTTATCACAATAGTGGAGCCAGAATTCGGGGGAAAAAATAGAAAAAAGAAAAAACATTACCTCCTTCCTCGAAGAGGAAGAGTAGGAGGGAAAGAAAATCGAAAACTTCTTTCCATTTCTGGGTTTTCTTTCTTCTTTTAGAGAAAATTTATTTTTAATTGGAGGATTTCCCTGTTTATGGGTTTGTTTTGAGGCTTATGTTTTTGACGAACAGGTGAAGAGAATTTTTAGCTTAAATTTTTCTTTCTTTCTTTTTTTTTTTTGTGGGGAAATGGGGACGGAGGTTTTGAGGCCGCAGGATTGTTTAGAAGAAAGATTTCGGGTTTCTCCGGCGGGTTTTCATCGCCGGAGGAATTTTTCCGGGTACGGGATTTTGATTGCGAATACGAAGCAGCAACACGGCGGATGTTATTATAAAAAGGCGGTTGTGCGGCCGGAGAGGGCGGAGCAAAAGAAAAAATTCAACGGAAATGGGATGTATAAGAAATCATGGAGCTCGGAGAACTTGAAGTCACGGCACACAGCCGCACTCGCTGGCGGAGCAGCCAACGGCGGCACTGGGATTGGCATTGGCAAACTGTCGATTATGAGAAGAGGGGAATCAGTGGATTCCTTGACAAAAATGAAAAACAAAGCAAAATCTCAACAAAACCGAACTCCTGTCGAAAATTTAGCCACTTTCGAAAATCCGGCAACGATTCCAAAGCAAATCCGAGTGGCACCACCGGCGGAGGCGGCGGACATGTACGCTGGATCTGCGTTTTCCATGTCGCCTTCGCCTCGTGCTCTACCTTTACCTTCCTTCTTCAACAAGAAGAAGAAGAAACAGGAAGATGATGCGTACGCAAAATTGTTCGATGATTCAGCCACAAGAGACTTGAGGCGTTTGCTTCGTCTCGAATGAACGAATTCATAGTTGTCAGATAACCAAATTTCATAGTCTCAAAATCCGATTCCGGCTATCTCCTTTTTAGGCAATCTGAAATTCCATCCATGATTTTTTTTTTTTTTATCCGAACAATGGATGAATTACAAGACCCGAGATTGGGAGAAAAAGAAAGGAGTCATCAATCAATATTTTCTTATGTATTATTTAGCTAAATATTTCCTCTCCTCTATTAAAAGAGTGAATCCGTAGTTCACTGTTCATTTATGTCCTATTTTCGTTTTCCCTTTCTGTCCCCAGTTTGTTACCAAATATCAATTATGCCTATCAATTATAAATATAAATAAATAGCGATTTTAAAATAGTAAATCCGCAGTTCACTGTTCATTTATGTACTATTTTCGTTTTCCCTTTCTGTCCCCAGTTTGTTACCAAATATCAATTATGTCTATCAATTATAAATATAAATAGCGATTTTGGAGGGAAAACAAGGTCGGCGCCGCGGCGTTTGAGAATTTGCTCTTACCAATGAAAATGAAATTGTTGTTACCAATTAAAATGTAAATCGAAATTCACTGTATGTGCGAATTTGTTGTTACCAATGAAAATGTAGACGCCTAAATTCACTGCTTTCTTCAGTCGGTAGCCGATTTTTACTGTGTTTGTTCTTGTTCGAAGGCGGTCGCCGATTTTTAATGTGTTCGTTCTTGTTCGAAGGCGGTGTTGTTTAGCGTGTTTCCTTATATAAAGGAGACAAATGCATTTCATTTATTTACTTTGCAATCTGCAAATAAGAAAAAAACTATTCCATTTCATCGTACTATTCCATTTCATCGTACTCTTTTTTCTGCCAAGAAATTTGACGCATATTTATTCCATTTCATTCTGTCTGGTGACGAAGGAAGTAAACAACTGTTCTTCAAGCAACTAAACAACTGATTTTCACTGGAATTCGAAATTTTCATAGCGGTGAGTACTTATGTTAGTTTTATATATTCATCGTTTAAATAAGAGGCGAGTACTTGTGTGAAAAAATGTTTATGTTAAGTTTAAATAAAATGTTAGTGATTAAATTTAATGTTAGTGATTATGTTTAGGAATACAGGAATAAGAAGAAATTTTTAATGCTTGTTATTCAAATGCTGTTTATTTGTTTCAATATTCTACATCTTCGCGTTCAATGTTTAGGAATATAGGAATAAGAAGAAATTTTTATTGCTTCAACCATGCTGTTTATTTGTTTCAATACTTCTTTCAATTCAGTATTACATCTTCAATAGAATAGAAATCGTAAAAAAAAAAATTTTACCGAGTTGGGTGAATTAGACAGACAAATTGCTAATGTGGTGAGTACCTCCACGGACGGAGTTGAACGCCTCCGCGCGCGGAGGTAAAGTACCTCCGCGCGCGGAGTTCGGCACCTCCGCGCGCGGAGGTGTGAACCTCCGCGCGCGGAGGTACTTTACCTCCGCTCGCGGAGGTTTACACCTCTGCGCGCGGAGGTGCTTACCTCCGCGCGCGGAGATATAGACCTCCGCACATCCCAAAACTACTCCCAATATAATAATAATATAATAGTAATATATGTATCCCGAAACAACTCCCAGTATAATATTATATATTATAATATATGTTTTGGAATTTCATTTACCAAGAATTTCAAAATATTCAATACTTTTATATTTATACAATTTATTTCCGACAAATATAAATTATACATACAATTTATTATTTTTTTTCGCCATTATTTTTGTTTATGCTATTTCGTTCCTCATTAATAATAATATTTGATAGAAACTTAGAATTTATCTATCTAACAACTTTTTTTTTAATAATACAAAATGAAAACTGTACAGCTATTCAATATTTTTATTTTACTCTACACATTTTGATAACCTCTGTATTTAATTTTTTACAGTTCCTATATTCATCAGGTTAAATTTCAACTGTTCGATATGAATACTTCGGATGGTAGTTTTGAAACAATGTCTTATCGTCAACAAGAAAATCAAAGAAAAAGATGTCGACGAAAAAGAGTTCAACATAGCTGCAACGATCATCGTAAAAGAATATGTAATGTTACATCAAATGGTGATGACATTTTGAATGATATACAA
>CM032645.1:3180342-3445248 GCA_019097785.1 Fraxinus excelsior | reverse complement strand
GGGCTAAAAAGTTCATTGTCAGCAAATTCTTAGATTATAAAATGGTGGACTCCAAAACTATAATCAGTCAAGTTCAAGAACTCCAAGTAATTCTTCACGAAATTCATGCTGAAGGGATGGTGTTGAGTGAGACTTTCCAAGTGGCTGCAATTATTGAAAAATTGCCCCCCGCATGGAAAGATTTCAAGAATTACCTAAAGCAGAAACGAAAGGAAATGAACGTCGAAGAACTGATTGTTAGACTTCGAATTGAAGAAGACAACAAGAGTTCTGAAAAGAAGTTGTTCAATCCTAGTGTTGCTAAAGCCAATGTTGTGGAGCATGGTCAAAGCAGTAAGACCTACAAAAGTAAGGCTGGGTCATTCGGTGCTAAAGGGACCAAGCTAGGACCTAAAGGTGGAACCTCTAAAAGGAAGTTTCAAGGAAAATGCTTCAATTGTGACAAAGTGGGCCACAAGTCTTCGGAGTGCAGATTGCCAAAAAGAAGAAAGAAGCAAATGTGGTTGACTCATGGCGCATGATGTGGCGGAGATGAATCTAGCAGCCGTCATTTCTGAAGTGAACATGGTGGGCTCTAACCCAAAAGAATGGTGGATTGATACCGGAGCTACGTGGCATGTGTGTTCTGATAAAGAACTGTTTGCTGCTTTCGAAGCAATTGAAAATGGAGAGAAGTTGTTCATGGGAAATTAGCAACTTCTGAAATCAAGGGACAAGGCAAAGTAGTTCTGAAGATGACTTCGGGGAAAGAGCTAACTCTTAACAATGTGTTGTATATGCCTGAAATTCGCAAGAACCTTGTGTCCGGGTCGCTTTTAAATAAGCATGGTTTTCGTATTGTATTTGAGTCAGACAAAGTTATTTTGTCTATGAGTGGAATGTTTGTCGGAAAAGGCTATGTTTCCGATGGTATGTTTAAGTTGAATGTAATGGTTGTTAAACCAAAAATGAATAAAGTGAATTTTTCCGCTTACTTGCTTGAGTCTCCCAATGTGTGGCATGGTAGACTAGGACATGTTAACTATGATTCTTTACGTAGACTAGTTAACTTGAATTGTATACCCGCGTTCCATATTGATTCCAAACATAAGTGTGAAACTTGTGTTGAGGCAAAGTTGACAAGGTCATCATTTAAATCAATTGAACGGAATACAAAACCACTTGATTTAATTCACAGTGATATATGTGATTTAAAATTTGTACAAACAAGAGGTAGCAACAAGTATTTCATTACTTTTGTCGACGATAGCACAAAATATTGCTATGTGTACTTGCTAAAAAGCAAGGATGAAGCGATAGAGAAATTCATTCTCTACAAGAATGAAGTTGAGAACCAACTTAACAAGAAAATTAAGGTGATAAGAACCGATCGAGGTGGTGAGTATGAAGCACCATTCGCTGAATTATGTGCACAACATGGAATCATACATGAAACCACCACACCTTATTCCCCTCAACAAAATGGTGTTGCTGAAAGAAAAAATCGCACATTAAAAGAAATGATGAATGCGATGTTGGTAAGTTCTGGGTTACCTCAGAACATGTGGGGGGAGGCTGTGTTATCAGCAAATTACCTTTTAAATAAGGTGCCCCGAAAGAAAATGGAAAAGACCCCTTATGAGTTATGGAAAGGAAGAAAGTCTTCCTATAAATACTTACGAGTGTGTGGGTGTCTTGCTAAAGTGGCCGTCCCAACACCAAAGAAGGTGAAGATATGACCGAAAACTGTAGATTGTATCTTCATTGGATATGCTCAAAACAGTAGTGCTTATAGATTTCTTGTGTATGAGTCTAAAATTCCAGATATACACAAAAACACGATAATGGAATCGAGAAATGCTTCCTTCTTTGAACATGTATTTCCATGCAAGTCCAAAGAAGAGGCAAGCTCTTCTAAACGGACATATGAGACTATGATTGAAAATAGTCCGGACCAAGAATTAGAAGATGAGGTTGAGGTTGAACCAAGACGTAGCAAAAGGGAAAGGACAGAAAAATCTTATGGTCCAGATTTTCTGACCTATATGCTAGAAAGTGAACCTCAAAGCTATCAAGAAGCTGTGAACTCATCAGAAGGACCTCAATGGAAAGAGGCCATTCAAAGTGAAATAGATTCCATTTTGCAAAATCATACATGGGAGCTAGTGGATCTTCCTCCGGGAAGTAAACCACTAGGCTATAGATGGATTTTCAAACGTAAAATGAAAGCAAATGGATCTATTGAAAAGTATAAGGCTAGATTGGTAATAAAAGGTTATAGACAACGAGAAGGCCTTGATTACTTTGATACATATTCTCCAGTAACGAGAATAACATCTATTAGGATGATACTTGCGATTGCTGCTCTACGAAATCTTGAAGTATATCAAATGGATGTTAAGACTGCATTCTTGAATGGAGATTTAGATGAAGAAATCTATATGGAACAACCCGAGGGGTTTTCATCTCCAGGGCAAGAAAAGAAAGTTTGTAAATTGGTGAAGTCGTTATATGGCTTAAAACAAGCACCAAAACAATGGCACGAAAAATTCGATAATGTCATGATGGAAAGTGGATTTAAAATCAACGAGTGTGACAAATGTGTTTACGTTAAAGACACTGGAAATGGTTGTCATTTTATGTCTTTACGTTGACGATATGCTTATTGTTGGTAGTGACAATAAGATGATTAAATACACTAAAGATATGTTAAATTCGAGGTTTGACATGAAGGATATGGGTTTAGCTGATGTTATACTTGGAATTAAAATTTCAAGAACATCAGATGGGCTTGTTCTAAACTAGTCACATTATGTTGATAAAATTCTAGAAAAGTTCAGTAAGGATGATACTGAAATGGCTAGAACACCGATAGATACAAGTCAACATCTATCCAAAAACAAAGGTGAAAGTGTACATCAAGTAGAGTACTCGAGAGTTATTGGGAGTCTGATGTACTTGATGAGTTGTACAAGACCAGACATAGCCTACACAGTGAGTAAATTGAGTAGATATACGAGTAATCCAGGAGCTGATCACTGGAAAGGAATAGTAAGAGTACTAAGGTACTTGAGATGTACACGTAATTTTGGACTGCACTATACTAGATATCCAGCGGTCATTGAAGGATATACTGATGCAAATTGGATATCTGATATAAAAGACTCAAAGTCCACGAGTGGATTTGTGTTCACACTGGCATGTGCAGCTATATCCTGGAAATCCTCTAAACAAACTGTGATAGCCAGATCCACTATGGAATCTGAGTTTATAGCTTTAGATATGGTTGCGCAACTTCTTAGAGGATATTCCAAGATGGTCAAAACCTGTGCCAGCAATTTGCATATATTGTGATAGTCAATCAGCAATTGGAAGGGCACAGAGTAACATGTATAATGGTAAGTCTAGACATATACGTCGTAGACACAATACCATAAGACAATTACTCTCAACTGGAGTTATCACTGTTGATTATGTAAAATCAAAGGATAACATTGCGGATCCGCTAACCAAAGGGTTAAATAGAGAGTTAGTTGAAAAATCATCGAAAGGAATGAGACTTAAGCCTTTGAATGGATAAGTTAATACAAAGGAAACCCAACCTAATTGACTGGAGATCCCAAGATCTAGGTTCAAAGGGACAACCTAATTGTAAAGACTTAATAGAATCACTGTGGGGGATGTTACCTCATGTCCATTCCTATGATGCACAGTGATGCCCGAAAGATAAAGGATAAGCAATAGGCTTTTAATGATTATTATGCGTCGAAAATTCGAGCCAAGTAACGTGTATTACTTGTAATGAGAAATCACCTATGTGAGAGAGAAGTGGGGCCGCTTCTAAGGGAATTGTGTGGGGTGCTATTCTTGTGAACTCTCACAGAACCAGGCGTATGTTCATGGCCAAAACGAACATAATAATGAGAACAAAAATGTGTTAGGAAGAATCCTGTGTGGAGTATATCATCGTTTACATAAACGGCAGAACAGTTCAAGGACATCGCGTCTACTGGTCAGCCAGTAAAGTAAATATGCTTTCACAAGGGAAGGTTCAAAGGGTAACACATACCTATCCTATGCAGGTTTCAACTGTTGAACTATATCACCTAGTCGTCCATGTGTCACATTCATGTGTCGCTCCCAATTTTCATTCATGTGGGTGATTGTTGGAAAAACTGAAAATAGGCTGACTTTGGCACTAGTTTTGAGCGGGACCCGCTTGGCTATTTTGAAAGATGAAAGTTGATTTGTGTTCTCCTCCGTGAGTACATCGAAATCATATATTTACTTGTATTATATGTCAAACAATGATGCATTCGGAGTGTGTTAAATGAGAAGAATTGAAAGTCTCGCGCAAATTAGAGTTATGCCCATGTGTGAAAGGAGTTAGTTATCTATGTGTGGTGGGAGAAGCAAAAAACTTTATGCATTTGATGTACTCCAATAGGAGGTTGGCATGATTAAATTATAAATACCACGTTATACAAGGATTGCACTTTGAATGTATAAATACGGTGTAAGTCATGTGTAGCATAGTAGGCTCTCTCCACTGTTGGTTTAGTTTTCGGAATATTTTCGACGATTTACATTTCTTTATGAGCTGCGCAGGGGGGTGCAAATCTTGGACCGAAATTGGCTTCAAACCTTGAACTTGTGTGCGAGCGCGACCTGCGTACACGAATGTCGGACCGAAAGGAGCAAAATTGGCCCCTTAGGAGTGTCCACGTTTTGCTACATTTTTTAATTTCTTCAATAGACTTTTTGGTTTTCCAAAACTGTTGAAACTCCTAAAACTCCAATGTTAATTGCTATGAAGTTATTGAGCAATTATTCTACAGTTGTTTATATATTCATCTCGTTTTTCCAGTCTGCAACACACAAATTGATCTGCATATTCATCTGTCTGCAATTTCTGTTTCTCCCACATACAGTCTCCGTTTTGCATTTTTTTTTCCGAACTTGTTCGAGTCCGGTGGTGATATTATTCAGACACATAGTCAGTTCGCCGGAGTGGTCTCTGTGGTGCTCAGAAACTACTGGTTCTACCGTTGTATCCTGGGAAGCAGACGTTCATATCAATCCTCAAGCACGTACGGTGAGGGGGCGAATCTGTTTTAAGGAAACTGTGTTTGACACAGCCTCGGGTTAAAAGTGTTATGCAGTTTTAACAGATTCTGTTTTTCGATTTTGCATATTGTCGTTCTGCAATTGTTTTCATTATTTACTGCAATATACACATTTTACAATATATTATAATATGCGCTAACTGTATTTGTAAATACAGTTTTTATTCTATTCATCAAAATTGGTATCAAGTTGTAAATCCGGTATTGAAGTTGAAACAATTTTCCTACAGATGGCACCCTACATCATGCAAGGTGCCATCAAATTCGAATTTTTTTGTTTAATTTCAAGTCATATATAAGGAATGTTTGAAAACCAAATTTTATCACATCTCACTTTCAACATTCTCTACAATCTTTCTAATCTATTGCTCTCAGCTCTTTACAATTCACCTTCTAATTTTGCAACCTTATATAATTTGTTTTGAGTTGTTATTAACCATACGATTTTATGACATATGTAACAATTGATTTTTTTTTTTTCTTTTCATTTTAGTAGGAAGTAATATGTATGAATATTATTGATGTTAAATGCGGTGCTCATATATTGGAGTTTACTTTAGGTAATTTAGGGAAAGTGAGATCGAAACTACGGAGGAATAAAAGTCATTTCCGCCATTATTTTCATCGTATTCTTCAAAATAGCGTAAATGAATTCAATTTAATTTTTTTTCACATAGATTTTGAATGAAACTATAATAGTCTAGTAACTTTGATTCGTTATAGAAATGAGATAAAAGGTTTTTATTATCGATTTCAAAATGAAGCTCAGTCGACTGATGATTAGTGGAACACATGCACTTTTATTTTATAATTTGTTAAAACATACTTTCGTGTTATGTGCAATACGAGTCTCATTTTTTCAATTTATATTTCTTTAGCCTTTTTGCAGTGCAAGGGTAGAGATTCCCTGTCATCCCATGTATGTGTCGCGATGGAAAAAACATTAAAATAATTTTTCGTTGTGTACCAATTATCTCTTTCATAGTTGTAGTGTTCGATCTCGACAAAATAATTAAAAATTTATATTCGAAACAAGTATAGCAAATCTACAAGAATGGATTATAGAATAGTGTAATTTGTACCCTGATCCGAACTACGTAGATTTAAATTTTTCAGAGTTCGAAATGTATGAAACTAACGTATTTGAAGCATCAACATGGGATGAGACATTAGTAGGCGTGTTTTTTCAATATACTTTAATAGTGAAAGACACGGTAATATCAATATCAGCTATTGTCAAGTATATCTAAGACTTGTTCACAATAAATTTTTTTTATCAATACTTATAGGCATAAAGTCTATCACGGGAGACCATACATCAGATTGAGATGTATTATATGGTCTGAACAATATTATGATCCAAATAGAAACACTTATTTGTATGCATCAATTCTTCGAGAAGATGAATGTGGCATTCCAATACCTTTTCAATTGTGTGTGTACTAAGTACCCCAGTGACGTGGCACAATACAAATTATACAATAGATGGTTTAATCAATTTTGTAACCAAATATTATTTCTTATCACCTATTGCAATGTTTCATATCATTTGAGTGCTTATCATAAGCTAAACACCAATACTTAGGATATCAAATTCGTATGTATGTGTGTAATTTCAACTCTACCTACGTATTTTAACCGATCTTAAGCTTGAATGTAGGATGAGGATTTTTACAACTTTACATAACGTTTTTGACGAAAAAAATATTTTTGACCTTTTCCCTTTCTTTAGATAATTATCTTAACTAAATATAATTTTATTATGTGTTCATTATACTTCGAGGAGTGAAAGTACAATTTTTATTTCTTTAATTTTTTTTCTACCATAAATAAAAGAATCACTTCCCTTGTCACTGAGCCGAGTCGAATGACTTTTTGGCTCAGCTCGGCTTGGATAAGCCTCTAAGCCGATTTTTTTTTATTATTATTTTTTAACGTTTATTCAGTAACCGCGAGCCGAGCCGAATGACTTTTTGGCTCGAATCGACTCGACTAAGCCGTTTAAGTCGATTTTTTTTTTTACGTTTGATTCAATATTTTAAATTACAAATATGTGTTTTAAGCGATTTAAAATTTGTTGGAAATGTTGAAGTGCGGTCATGATAAATATATGATCGATAAATTTTAAATATCAAAAATAATTTTACATTAATTGTGAAGCGTACAATAGTGATTGTTTATGTTTCTTTTCAATCTCAACCTCATTCTAGTGTCATTTTTTCGAACTTTATGTTTCCTACAACTTTGATTCGATATTTAGGATATGAATATCTATTTGGATCGTTTTAATTTAAAAAAAAAAACTTAAAATGTGATAATAATAAATATATTGTCGATTAAGTTTAAATATAAAAATTATCTTAATTTATTAAAAGTAAAATCATAATCGTTAATTTTTTTTTTCTACCCACCTTCAACCCCCATAATCACACTAATTTCTCTATATTTCATTTTCTTCAATTTTTATCTTAAATTAAGAATTTTTTTTTCCAGTATTTTAAGGTAAATTATTAAACGTAAAATCATAATTGTTAATTTTCCTTTTCGACCTACCTTCAACCACCATGCTCACACTAATTTCTCTCAATTTCATTTTTCTTCATTTTTTAAATCTTAAATTAAGCTTTTTTTTTTTACGTTTCATTTAGTATTTTAAGTTATAAATATGCGTTTTAAGCAATTTAAAATTTGTTGAAAATGTTGAAGTACGGTCATGATAAATATATGGTCGATAAGTTTTAAATATCAAAAATAATTTTACATTAATTGTTAAACGTAAAATCGTGATTGTTTATGTTTCTTTTCAACCTCAACCACATTCCAATGTCTTTTTTCGAACTTTATTTTTCATACAACGTTTGATTTGATATTTCATGATATGAATATCAATTTGGATCGATTTAATTTTTTTTTAAAAAATTTAAAATGTGATAATAATAAATATATCATTGATTAAATTTAAATATAAAAATTATCTTAAATTATTAAACGTAAAATCATAATCGTTAATTTTTCTTTTATACCCACACTCAAAAAACTTAAAATGTGATATCCAATGCCTCTAAAGGTTCATACTTCAAGATAATTGAGGAAGAAAGAAGAAACAACAATATCTCGGTAGTTTGTTAGTGGAGTACTTTTAAATTTGAATTGATTTATATTGATTGTTTATGATAAATAATTTTCCCTTTTGTTTTCAACTTTTTTTTTCATTTGTTTATTTTTCACTGTAACTTTAATGTTTTCTATTGAAAAAGTTTTGTTAAATAATATTTAATTAGTGATGTCTCCAAAAATAATTAAAAATCAGTCAACATTGTTGCGTAGCCAACTATACTACAAGGCATGTGCCTCTGACTAGTTTAAAAAAAAAAAAGAGCTAAGCGACTAGATTCGATCCAATTTAACAACCCCATACATACGCATATAGGGCATTAGAAATGTTGGCAGTCACTTAGGTTCAAGAGAAAACCCATGTTAGTCCAGGGGTGGCAATGAGCCGAACTCGAGTCCGGCCAAAAAAATGAGGCTCGGCCCGAGCTTTGGCCCGGGCTGAGCCGACCCGATTTTTTTTTTTTTTTTTTTTTAATAAAATGTAATGCAGGTAGCTAGAAAGCTGTCTACAAAGGTAGAGTTTGTAGGTAGCTTTAAAAATTAAAAAAATTTAATTTTAATTTTTTGTTTCAAAGGGTGGCTCGCCTGGGCCACGGGCCGGCCCGGGCTCGAGCCAACCCCCCAAAACTGAGCTCGGCCCGAGCCTCGGCTTGGTATAACCAAGCCTGAGTCGGGCCTGACTCGATCTTTTTTCGGGCCAAGTCCGAGCCGCCGAGCTTTTTTGCCACCTTTATGTTAGTCCCTAATTTTTTTTTTCAATATTGATTATTTAAGTGTCATGTAAAATTAAAAGACCTCGATAGATCGATCAAAATGTAGCAAAAATCAAGCTCAATCATCAATTTGAAACAAAACAAAGTTCAATAACTAATATGTAATCTTGCTAAAAGTCCAAAAACTATTAATAACATCCCATTTGTCTCTCATTTTGGGAGAAGAAATATAGTTTTGAATAGTATTTTTTTGAGAATGTGTGGTTGAAAAGTAAAGTAATTTTATTGATTTGTGGGTACATTATTTTATTGAGTGAATATGTGGTGGAGATTGTTTACTATAGCAAATAACGTTTGAGAAAATGGATGACAAACATGAGCTAAGTACTTCTCTCTTGGTGATAAGTTATTTGGTTGGCTTAAAAAAGTATGAAGGCAAAAATCTGGTTAACTCATCATAATAATATACACTCAATACTATTATCGTAGTTTTATACATATTTTTTAATACAATCTAATTACGTGCAAAGTCTAATCCTTACTTAGAGGGTATTTTGCGAAAATTAAATTTAGATTTTTAGTAAATTGTGATAAAAGTTTTTGAAATATATGATTTAAAAGTTATGGAATCTATAAAAGATGTGGTTAATATTGATTGTTTGACTTTGATATGAATTAAAATCAAATTTTAATCCGACCCAAATAAATTCTCGATAATATAGACAATGTAACCGAAATGAAGTTTAGTGACCAAAATGTGATTTTACTAAAAGTTTCAATACCATATTTAAACCCCACCCACCCACCTCACCCCACCCTTCCTCCTCCCCCTGTCTCTGCGAAAAGCCAAAACCAAGAAGAGACTTTACTTTCTAATTTTTCTAGAGAGAGAAAAAAATAAATTCTCCAATCATAATTTTCTATTATGTCTAGGGCTCCTAAAATTTTATAGATTGCAATTTAATTCTTCCTCTCACACATTACCTTGCATTTTCCCGATCATTCCAACTTCTAAATGAAGAACAAATTTCATAGTTATTTTACATTTCGTTACCAAATTTCGTGAAAATTCATGCTATTTTTAATTTCCTGGCGATCAGAAAACTCAAGTCACAGGCTTACAGGTAATTCCACTTTGATTTTTAATTTCATTTTTTCAATTCCAAAAATGCTCAACAACTTTACACGCGTGAGTTCTGTAATTATTTGATATGTTAAATGCATTGGTGGTACACTGGCACTTCTTACGATTATGAATTGTCATGATAATGTCGGACAGATGATGCATGGGTCAAATGCGAGATTTTTTTCGTGAAGTACTTTGTTCTTCGGAAGTTGTTATCTTTCTGACGGGAAATCTGTGTTGTAAAATGAGGAAAAGAAATTATGCGAGGCAAATTCTGTTTTATATGTTAGGAAATTTATTCATTTTTTCAGAATTTTTTACGATTCTGTTGTCTATCAAGTTCTAATTACTAGGTGCTGGAGAATTATATCCACGAATACTCTAGGTTTTTTTTTTTAGAATTATATCAAGTTCGATTCACATTTTTCTTGTATCACATATCACGTTCTAGATTGATCTTTTTTCCTCTTGATTTGAGTAACCTTTTTTGGTATAGCCTGTGTAAAAAATAGATTCTAATATGTGCTGATGATGAATTCTCATTTTGCTCTAACTAATACATGGAATGGTTATGAATCTAATAGATGTGGTAAAATGCCCTGCTTGTCTATAAGGTCAATCCTTTTATCTTTTCCTTGGGTATGAAATTTGCCGGTAATGATGCTGCTATTGATTTCTAAGTCAGCAATGTCTTGCAAGATTTAGTCAGAAATTCATTTTCACCTTATCTAGTGAGTTTGGTGCGGTAATATTGCATTTCTATGCAAGTTTATTTTGCTTAGCAGTTTGGTTCCATCATAATGCGATTTCTGTTTGTGAATTTCTTGTTTATTCTTTTATGAGATTTCTATAACACTAATACTCTCTTCAAGTTATTGATTAGTGTCTTTGATGGAATTTACATGATTGCTGTCTAGTTGTGCAACAAATATGTAATCGTTTTATGTTTCCTATATTTGGTGTGGTTGATTTGTTTTGATTCCAATTTCTGCAACTTTAAACATAGCATATTTCTTTTTATCTCAAGATGAGATGCATGTTGTTGAAACCAGTGTCTAGGTATACACTTTGTCATATTTTTGATGGTATGCTCTCTCAAAAGTGGGAGAATGGCTGCCTTGGCGAGGCTTCTTGCAGCTGGAAGCGTCTCGCAAACTGTTGCAGGTAAACTAGTGCATTAATCATCAAATTTTTTTACTTTATTAGATTCATTTTAAAAAGTTGTCGATTTTACTACTTGTTGATCTCTTGAAGTTGAACACAATTAGTAGAGGCTGATGATTTATGTAATTAGAAATTGGTTTGTTTTTTGTGTCTTTTCTTGGTGATAAGACAATACGGTCGTGCATTTGTGATCTTCCATGAGTCCATGACGGCCGTTTGGTGAATTTTTCACGAATTTACCTGTCAGGGGCTTTTGATGGAAATGAACAGTCTTCAGCTTGAGTTCAGAGTTGTAGGATACTTTTGTGTCAGAGTGGTTGTCTGAGCCAAGACAAGCCAAATTGGAAGAGTTCTTATTTATTTGGTTTCTCCTTGTGCTTTAACCGAGCATTTGCACAGCAGATGGAAATCTTGTTGTGACAATTTAGCTGTGGAACAATCTCTTTCCTGTAAACTTAAGTAGCTGTTATATCTCCATCTATCTACATGTATATATTCGAGAAAAACTGGATATATTTATTATGTGGAAACCTTTCAATGTGTTTATTGCTAACTTGAAATAAGCTAGCTGGAAAATACATGACAGCAGTAGAAACTACAACTTTAGCAAGCTTTGTAGCTTGTACAACTACTTATAATGCAGTTAAGTTAATTTTTATATTATGTACTTCTATATATTGGACTTGATTTCTTTGGCCATCTACCCTGGGGAGACTAGATCTAGTCCTTGTGACTGATACTTGACATTTAACAACTAATATCTTATTGTTTATTATTCTCTCTCTCTCTTTCTCCAGAGGATGTAGATCGCCAGAAATTAACTGCGAAATACCTGCACAGAGAATTACGGGAGGCAGATGAAGCGAATTTGCTTGATGAAGAAGGTATGTTTGCTCTCAGTCCTCACAGAACAAAGAAAAAGAGATTTGTCACGTTGTAATTGTTCTGTGTGTATTGTACTGAGATAGAATCAGGAGGAAGAAAAGTTAAGAAAATGTAACATTGTGAAGAAAGCAACAACAAAGTTATAAGAGATAAAAAGAAGAGAAAATAAAAATCCTAAGTGGAGTTTAAATCTTTTTCCAAGAGAAGTAGAAGGCAGAATATAACATTGATAGGTAAAAATAACACCCTAGGAATCACATGCATTACAACGAGCCAATGATGAATTTTAATTTTAGATTTTTGATAACTTCTAAGATTTCTATGAAACTTTAGAAGGAGGGAGTCCTAACCTATGATGATTGGACTCTTTAGTTTGGACGACGTACTCATGTCGACACGATATGACACAACACGATTCATGGGTATGGGTATAGATTCCGGTGTCGGATCCTTCAACTGAAAAGTGGACATGGAAGAAATGTGAAAGGGAGAATGTCATAGGAGGAAGCAGAAGTTGCATGGTGATAAAGAGTGGCCCATGATTTTTAAAGCAAAACCAAGTCCATTTAATGTTACACTCCGAAAAAATATATATAAAACTATTAGTTTATGATATTCTAAAGAAATTTATGTTTGTATGGCGTATCCACATAATCGTATCTAAATTTTGGATCTTTTTAGCTATATCCCCATATTTTAAGTTTTAGACGAAAAAGGATCCTATTCCTAGATATATATCCGTACCGATACATGTATCCGACTCTGAGCCATATGTCTCAACACTATACTTGCTATGGACATGTTTCAAGATTATATTATACTGAAACAATTTCATGTAAATATGGGTCCAATGTGCAGCATGACATTGATCTTAAATCACGATTCAATTCATCGAACACGCCTAAAGATTATTGTACCCGTGATTGTGGAGCCTGCAATATGTGGCTTCCACTTATATACTCTACCATAAACGATTTCCTAAAGTAAAGTTTCCTGCCTCTTTTATACAAATTGAGTTCTAATTTCTTAGTTTCTTGTTAATGATATTCTCTTGTAGATATGCACGTGTTTGGTTTGAAGCCCATGGCAGATCCTTTATATTTGGTAAGGTTTGGGAAAACCTGTATTAGTAATTATTTACATCACAATTTTATTCCCCTGTTTTGTCATATGAAGGAAATTATAAAATCTACTCCAATGCCTATAATTTAATAGCTTGAACGAATAAAAAACATTAGGAAGAAAAGATAATAACGAAAATTTAGAGAAAACTTAAATTTTTTATAAATCTTTCCACTTACTAATTCCCTCGTTTGATTTTCAAAACAATAAGCATGATTTTTTTATACAAGAGTGTTATATACATGCACTATAATGAATTTCTCGTGTTGGAAGTTGAGGAATCTTTTTAATGTGTGAATTTAAGATTAAGGAGCGTAAAATAATTTTTTTTGGAGCACACTATACTTGGTTCCCACTGTAGGTTGAATCAATCATATCAGAGTTTTACAAAAAACTTGCCAACAGAGCATGAATTTCGTGCTTTATAAGCATTGGAAGTCAACTGCATGAAGATGGATTGAGATGGTTTGGGCACATATGAATTTCTTCCTTTTTCTTAATCACATTTACATTCTTGAAGTTTTTGTTAATACATGCGTTATACTTTTTGCCTGAGATAAATAGCTGTGATTGATGGCAAATGCCTTGTGAATATTGTCTTATATCTTAGTTTCTAGCGTACCCTCACAAATTAGTGAAACGGCTGCTTAACGTATTTTGAAGGTATGCTGCAATGCTTGTAAGAAGCCAATTAAGTCCAGTCATTACGCTGCACATTCAGGTTCAATTCATTTTTGTTCCCCAAAGCTTTCGCATCTTGAGATTTCTTTTGTTGCATGCTAATTTTGGCTTTGCATTGGTCAGTTGCGGACTTTTTTTTAAATGATATGAAAGATATCATTTGAAAAGGAAGAAGAAAGTACATCAAAGAACATAGGGAACCCATCGAGTCAATTCTTGGATAAACCAAATTATGCTCCACTGAGTCATCTTATACGTAAATCAAATTGTAATAATGACTGAAGGTCTAAATGTTCCTTGGATGTGCTGATATGGGAAGCTATGGGCAAAAAAATAAAGAAAAGGAATTAAGATATACATACAACAAGATAAGAGTTAAAATATTGAGTTTGTAAATTTAAATACTGGAAAAAAATTTTGAATACCAAAATATGTGATAGGATATGTCGTATGTACTCGTGCATTTGAAAATTTCTCAAAAAACGTCATGATGAAGAATTTGGCCAAACGTAGGAGAAGGATAAAAAAGAAATGGGTCCCAACCTCCTGCAGGCAGAAGATATACGAGGAGTTTGGCAGAGAAATATGGCTTCTTTTTATACATGTCACTATATTAACTATTAATTTGTCTTCTAACTGTTTAAATTATGTTATTTGAAAATATTATATGTTTTAACATATTATTAACCAACTAGCAAACCCTAGTTTGGTATTGTTCTCATGGAGCATGTAACAATAATAAATTAATAATTAAAAAAAAAAAAAAAAACTTGGGGTTTTCAAATAGAAATTAAAAAAATGAAAATCTCTTATCAAGATGGGTGTAATCTTTAACAATACAGGAAATGTATTTTACACGTTCTGTACTCGGGGTTTACACTAGTATTTGGAAAGTGTACTGCAAATGGGAGCATTTTTCCATTTATTTGCATCTACATCGGTGTGATATAAGTATTTTTTTAACTAATTTGAATTTCCAACTCGTCTCTTCTATCACAGCAGCTTACTGGAGAGTTAAATAAGGTAATAGACTAATCCAATTTAAAACTAAATAATTTACACACACCTAGTAAGGAGACAAAATTTATGTCTAAAATCAATACTTGATCCATACGTGTTGATAGAAACATCATAGTTTAAGCTAATAAGTGGGGAATAAAATTGCAGTAATAAATAGTATTGGATTACTCTGAAGCAGTTGCAGGATTACTATTATTAAGAGGGTGGTGCTCTACTTAAATTTACCATTCACTCATCTTTTAGTTGTTCCTTCTCGTATATCTGCAGAACTTTGTAAGTCTCTAAATTACAAAGAAGAAACAGTTTCAGAAGTTGACAGTGCTTCTGGGCAAAAGAAACTTCCACGGAAGGACAGAAAAAAGTTACTGATTGCTCAAGCTAGTATCCTTTTTCCCCTCAAGAATTTGATCAATTCTCTTGCTTTACCATGTATGTTTATTTGAAATTCTACCACATTATTGGTCAGCATTACATCTTTTCTCAGACATAGTCCAATAGTCCATGAATCAAAATTATACATATCATGTATCACAAGAAAAAAAGTGGTTAATTTTACTTACTGTCTTAAATTATGATCGATAGATCACTTTGACAATGTGGAACTTCTTATATTACTGGAAAAAAATTATTGTTCTTAACCTCGTATAGACCAAACTACAGCAGTCCAAGAACAAGAAAAGTTTGAATCTCTAGGTTCTGATATTATTACCGTGCCAGAATCACATTTCAATGAAGAGCTTCAAATGATTTCCTTAGCTGAAAAACGTATAGTTCTCTCTCTCTGACACACATATATTGCACCTAAAATACGAAAATTACGTTTAAGTCTCTCTGTTTCATTTTTTGCTGTACATCTAGCATGTGCTTTTGGTCTCGATTCATGAATTGCTATTCCACTAATCATTGTCATGAAAAGATATTCCGAATGGAAGTCTATGCTTTAATAGATGTACAATATGTTACATTTTTGTGGATATCCAGAAAATCAAATCTTTTGAAGAGATATGTGCACAATCTGCATTGTAGGAAACACACAGTGTGCGAATGAGACACCAAGAATGAATAGTTTGAAAGTTAATCCTGTTAACATGGAGCGTTCAGAAACTGTGATACCAAGTCCAACTAAACGTGTGAAAAGGTATGTGGAGCATGATGCATCTTTATCTTCGATGTTGTCCAACAAAGCATTCCATAAATTTTTTAGCATGATATTTTTATACATCTTTAAAATGAACTGCCTCATTTTTTATGCTTTGTCTTTTCTTCTGCTGCCCATTATATTATAGCAGCTACCAATCCAACTTGTTACAAAATTGGATGGTAGTATGCTACTCTGCTAGTAGTTTGCCTGAAATTTACTTTTGCTTATCAATTTTTCCAGTGGCATATGCATGATGCAATTCCTTGAGGAAAAACTCGAATTTATGATTTGTTCAGGGTTGATCATTTTACTTTGACACACACACTTTAATTTTCCTCTTTATTTCTTTCCCCTGGTATGTTCTTCCTTGTATGGTATTGAATACAAATACTTGTTCCAATAATTTAACATAAGCAACCATGAAAAATGATACAACTACACCATGAGAATTATAATACTGGAAGGCTCTTCCATTGATTCAGAGCAAATATCTCGAGTAAAAGTATTTACCAGTTGTGGAGGATTCCCTATCCTTCAGGTTTCATGCACAATCTACTTTTATCTTGTAGGACTGTAGTTGAGAATCAATCATGTCCAGATGCCAAGATTATGTCTGCAGAGGTCCTTCAATGTAAGCCCTTTCCTTTCTTTTGACATTAGTATGTTTTTGCACAAATTTATAGTAATTCATGCAATAGGAATGTTTACTTCTCACTTTGTTCTGATGGGTGTGGGGGTTGTGTTTTCTTTGAGGGTAGTATTAGTTGGGATACTCAGGAACCTCTGAAAAAGTTCAAACAATAGATTAAATTAAAAAAATAACTCCAACTTAAAACTCTTAAATGCAGCTCACGTGTTCAATAAAAATCCCCCTCACTTGAAAGCTCCCAGTTTCCTTTTCTCCAATAGGTCTGAAAGTAGTTTTGATCTCTGTCTTCTTAAATTTTGACTTGATTCTCTCATTACTTAAAAGAAGCAAGCAAATTTTTGTGTCCACCTCTTCAAGATGAAGCTAGAGTTAGAAAGGCAATTATTGTCTTTCGGTCCCTAATTTAAATTTACATACAAAATTATGTTTAGAACATAGATTATCGATGGCCAAGACTTTCCTTGTAGTCTCAATTCAAGTATGGCAGCCATTTTGGAGGACTTCTATTATAGTAATTTGTAAATAGTTATACTCTTTTGAGATAGTACCTTTCTGCAGCTAAATGGTCCAAAATATCAAATATGACCCTAGCATGATTAGAATTTGATCGCTTATAAATAGTAATACCCTTTTCATAGAGTACCTTTCTGCAGCTAAATGGTCGTGAATGTTAGATATGACCAAAGCGTGATTTAAATATGTAATTTCCTTTGTTCAGTGTCTACCGATCTCATGCGTAAGTTGGTTAGGATTCATTGAAGAATGCTCTGCCTTTCCCCTTTTTCCTCTTCTATGCTGTGATGTAAAATAGCGTCAAGTACATTTATCAATAGACTTGATGGGAACAACACAAATATTCAGCCAATGCTTGACTCCTTTTGTATGGATTCTTATTCTCCCTATTTATGCATATTGAGGTAAGCCTTTGTGTTCTCGTCTCGTCCACTGGTCAACATCTGTTCCTTTACTAGAAGGGTAATAGAAAATAGATCCAAGGTAGTGACATTATACTATACATATTGGGCAACAAAACACACGAGTAAGTGTGCATGCACACTTACAACCCGTGTTCTAAAGCTCGTCTAGGCTCAAAACTCAGGCAAAACGCCTCGCTTCACGCCTATACCTTTTTTTTTCCCAATTTTTAAATGGTTGAGTTTTTTCCTTCCTTTCTTTCGTTTACCCTAGGAACACTTTATTAGTTTTTTTTTCTTTTTTTCAAGTCTTTTATTTGACTTTTAACTTATTAATTTTTTATTTTTAAAAAAACTTTTCATTGGACTTTAATTTCAAGTTTTTAAAATTTTTTATCTATACAAAAGTTAACAATGATTTTATCTAGATAGTTAAATAAAATTTAAACTATTGTACTATCTACATTATATAATTATGATTTTGAGACTCGTTATTTTGTTACAAACTCCAAAAGCAAGCATGAAGTTACTATGAATCTATTAGGTAGGATTTGTATAGTTAAAAATTGAAACTGGGAAAAATATTCTAATTTTTCTATTTCGAAAACTTGAAAATTGTATAATTGACTAATGGTAGGAATTATTAAGGAAATATAGTATTTTATAATTTTAGATGTTTGATATGTATTTTTTTAATTATTAAATGATTTTTAAAATGATTAAAAATTAAAAATAATATAAAATATAAGAAAACGTTTTTTTATGTCTAAGCCTCGCCTTGGCTAGCAAAACTTGAAGTTTCGCGCTCTACGCCTAACCACGTTTTACGCTTTTTAGAACATTGCTTACAACATATATATCTGGTATGCATTTACATCTTGCTTTCTCTTGACCTCCTTTATGCCATGGATGGAAGCTAGATTGTCAAATTTATGGGTATTGTCATATCTCTTGTTTGTTGAGCTTCTCACTGAAAATGTCTTTGTTTCATGTTGCTAAAGCATAACTGCTGTGCTTACATGGTTTAGGTCGAGAGATTCCAACTAGAGCAAGTGGAGGAAGTGAGAAGATATCTAAAGGTGCCCTTCGAAATCAAACCTCTGATCAAATCTATGAAAGTTTAGCAACCAAAGGTACCTCTTCATGGTTCTGGCCAAATGGCCATCTTCCATGTGGTCTATGATGAAAGAAATGTCAATTTATTTATTCATTTTAATGGTTTTGGAAAGTCATAGTTGCATATGCTTTTAATTGAACTAACTTGATAATGAGTCTTTGGGCTTTGGATGGGGTTTCACTTTAACCATGCCAGTTGAAACCAATTCTACGCTTGGGCTTTACAAATGTGGATTTAGTATGACTTTTGATCGTATTAATCTTGGTGTAGCAATCTCAGATGTTCCTGCTCCCCTTGCAACTAAAATGTACTATTCTCAAAGAAACCATTATCTCCGAAGCGTCATTAGTCACATGTATTATGCGGAATCAAGGAATTCAGAAGAATTACGAGTCAATTCGGAGCAAACACAACCTTCATCTCCTAGCTACCTTTACCATGGACAAGTTGAGAATCAGCAGGTTAAGTTCAGCCACTCGTATGTTTCTTGTTATGATGCCATTATCTCAATCCAAAAAACTGACATATTTGGTAATGAAATTCAAGTTTATATACTTCCTTTTTGTGATGTATTCTTGAATCTCGTGCTAAACTTTTATATATGCTGACAGTTTAAGGCTAATTGTTACCTTTCTTGGAAGTTATGTATCAGACTCTTATGTTCTCTTCTTCAAATCGAAACTCTTACCTGAATCATGAGTGCAATAGTTTTCTTTTGTTTCTGTGGGGTAGTAACATGAAGCATGCTTAGTCAACATGGGAAACTGGGAAGCCTCAGAGAATTACAGTGGCTTACAGTAGGACCTGTATCACTATATGTAAAACTTCTTCATGTTATAGGATGCTCAATTTTATCTTCTTCACATAAAGTCAGAAAGTATAGTAAATAGGATCATATGTATGTTACTTATTAATGTTGTTTTCTACCTCTTAATGTGAACATTCAAGAAAATGGAAACCTAAAATTGAGTCGAGTTTTGGACTGAAAATTTACCATATGTTGGACTATCTTCAAACTAAAATCCAGTTTGCTACGACAGTCATTTAGATAGGTAATCCTGGATGGAGTTTTAAGTGAAGCTTAAGATTCTTGTTCTGTAATCAAAGTCAAATTCAAGTAGAAAAATATTGCTACCACTTTCCTGCAAGGGTTACCTCACTTTTTTAGCTGCAGTACTAGATGTGTTTTATCCTACTAAAAATATTTGGAAAGATAGTTAATTCTGATTTACTACTGAGCGACATGCCTTGTTTCTACTTATCCATAAGATGTGGTTGTCAACTCACACACTCCTAAACATTGTTGTGCTGTGGCTTGAACTGGCTGTTACTGCGATACAATCATAGATTCAACAGTCATCCTGTGTCTGTTATATTAATCCTTTTCACCACTTTCTGGCAGCTAAAACTATTTTTTATGATGGAACAGAGAGAAGAACGTTCTTTGCATCTTGGGCAAACACTCGATCAGATTCCTGCAGGCAATTCAGAATTGTACTTGGGCAAATCACAAGGATTTGTTCCTGCCACAAACATTTCATCTCCCTTTCCTGTGAATAATACCCTAGAACCTCACACTTCCATTGGAAATATAAGCAATTACATTCCAAACTCTTATTCTTTTGCAAGCAGAACAGGTTAGTAATTCCCTCTGGTAGCTATTCCATCTTAAAATGCTAATTATACCGTTAGACAACTTGGGAAGATAGTCGTTAATTTCGATGGTAGGCTACAACTAGTAATCTAGCAATGCAGGGGATTTGCAATTGATGTCCTGAGCGGCTCATCTCGTCATACCCCACCTTCACCCCAGCATGGATTAACCTTTACTTTTCATCTAATGTTTTAGAAATTTTAATAGCAACTGTGCGTCTCTTCAGATAATTTTATGCACCTGCACTAGGTTCTGCTTTATTTTTACCCCTGTTGGGATTACTCTCTCTGTCATCACTTGATTGGTTGATAATGTGCTTGTGAGTTTTTGGTCATCAATAAGAGTGCCATTTGATTGACAGAGATGACAATTGATGTACACACTGCTAATGTTACTGAGAAGTTCAACCTTCATGGGATTCCTAAAATTTTTTTGTTCAATAATTTAGCAAGCTAGTTTCCATTTTTAAAATCTAAGACATGAAACTGTGTTAGGTTTTATAGCGTTCTGGACCCCGTCAAGGGATATTTGCACTCTGATCTATCCGGGATTCCTGGATGATCTTTGGTTTTAACCTGGCTTAAGTTCTTATGTAATGTGCTATATGCAAATAAGTATTGCATACCACTTCCATTCTGAATGCCAGGCTCATAGCGTTTCTACTACCAACAATAATGTTTCGACTTCCATTTCATCGTAGCACTGGTAATAGGTGTATGCCTTCTGAATTAACTTCCGTAAGTAATGAATTTTATGGTTTTGCAGGAACCCCTATAGGGACCATGCAACAGGCTAATGGAAGCGTTCCAGTCGTATAGAAGTCTCGAAGGAAATTATTGGTAAAATTGATTTTGTTTTTGCTCTCGTTTACGAGGTTGAGGCTAGATTGCAGTCCCAAAAAAGGTTTACTGTCGCTAATGTGTTACACACTGGACATCCAGCAATGTTGAAAACACCCACGTATATATATATATATATATATATATATATATATTTGGAAAGCAGGTAGTAGATTTTATCATTCTAATTTTTAGTAGTGAAACCCCCCCCCCCCCCCCCCCCCCCACACACACACACATATATTAAAGTTCAGAAAAATCATTAACAGTCATTTATCTTTGATTCATGTTACAGCAAACATTATATCATTTCGTGGCCTTCTACAAATTGTTCGTCTTCAATTCTATTCAGTATGGCAATATCAAAATGACGCTTAAGGGATACTTTTTTTTTTTTTTTTTTTTATAGCAAAAAGACATCCATACGTCCTTAATGAGTTTTTAGGCTCCACCGATAGGAATTAGGATTTCTCAATCATGTATATGTCATCAAAAAGACGAAAGTACAGAGAAGGAAGGGAATTCAAACTTGACCTCCAGAAAGTATCAAAGCATCAAATGGAAGCAGTTAGAAAGCAATAAATGAGGAGTTGAGTCCTAAATTACTAGCCTCTTAAGTTAGGCAATTCATATTTATCAATATGCACAAGTGCCTTGAGCTGTCGATGAAGGTCGTGTGCTTCATACTCTTGGTAGTGATGGTGGTCTCATCCCTCTGTGGCAAGTGAATCTGTAATTTGGTTCCCATCACGATAGATATAGAAAATAGTATCACGATAAAAAAAAAGTGGTGCCTAATATGTTTGAGAGTACCTTGAATCATCCATGATCCTCCATACTTGATGATGCAGTGAACATCCACAGCGAAGTCAGTCTCAACCCAAGTATTTGAAATCATAAATCATCTAGCAAGAAGAATCACATCAAATATAGCTTGAAACTCAGCTTCCATAATAAAGCAAGCACCATAGGGTGAAGATAGTGCCCTAATACGCTCTCCAGTTTGGTCCTGTATAACACCTTCACCATTAGCAAATCCATTCTTGACGTACCATGAATTTTGATTTTGTAAAATTCCACCAATGGATTGTGCCAAAGAACCAATATAAGGGTGATGCGGGTAAGGGAGGGTCATAGATATGTTGAATAGGGGAGCAAGAGCTAAATCTCCCGCTAATGTCTAGGTCGAAAGAGTAGACCTATATGTAGAAATGGAATCATGTGATAGACCCTCCAAATAATTTGTCTAGGCACCATACGAATCTCCTCCTGCTTTGTGTCACTCTTCTCAGTCCATAGAAATCAAAATATCAACAAATGAGTGATAATGCGAATGTGACAATAATGAACGGGTTGACCAGAATATCTCCATATTTGGAATCAATATTTGACTCCCTCACTTGACTGTATAGGTATCTAGAATATAACACCAAAGTGCTGCCATACCGATTATCGACATGGTCCTTTTAAGAGTGTTTTAACCATTTTGTATTAATTAGGGATGGCAATATTCTTTGTCCCAAATGGTGAATGGGGAGAGGGCAGGGATGGGACGAAAAACATCTTCTTTGTCCTGAATTTTCCAATCCAGCCTGGAATATTTTAATTTTTGTTTTTTTTAAATTTAAATAGATTATTAAAAATAAATAATAAATTAAAATGAGTAGGTAAATGAGGATTTTTTTAATCATCACACTCCTCTCGAAAATCCCCAATGGGGCGAAATAGTAATGGCAATTTATTCTATTCTTGTCTTGTCATGTTGGCATCCCTAGTTTTAATTCTAATTTAGATTAAATATTTAATATTGGAAAAATTGCATCATCGGTTCTTGATTTATTGTCTCAATAACAAGTTGGTTTTCAATCTTTAAAAATGAGCAAATTGGTCCTTATAGTTGTACATCATCCTCAAATAGTAGAAACTATCCAAATCTTGGTTAAATTATGACGTGATCCTCATAGGACGTCTCATTTCAAATTTCTAAATCGAGGAAGTGAAACCTAGCTTTGCATGTCAGAATCACATAAAGATGTTACATAGATTTGTATCTTGCACGGATTTTATCATTGGAGATTGACTACATAACTATAATGAAAGACACCCGATTAGTGTGATATTGGAGTCAGACGTACAATTTCCCCTATGTTTAATATACTTGAAAATATTATAGTTTGTGGACGAACCACCCTTCAATTATAGAAGTCAACTCAATTTTCTCAAATTTAAATTTGTGAATTACTGGTGTATCCAGCCGGCCCTCGTATTTGCATTTCATATTCCTAATCTTTCAAATAAACAAGATATTTGCCATCTCTACATTTTGAGAATCTTTAATTAATTAATTATAATTATACTAAATATTCTAAACTGCTGGCATCTCGTCAACTTGCTTCCTTTTGCATAAAAGTTACAATTTCTTATTCTATATAAAATTAAAATTTGTTTAGAAATAATTTAAATGGCCATACAAATGTGATTCGTTATATAAAGTTGTGTGTGTGTGTATATATTAAGAGTCAATGATATTTCTCATGTTATTTGTATCACTCTTAATAGTATATATTTTTCCAAATAATGTTGACTTTCCTAAATGTGTGTTTGATGCACATTTTTTAGGAAAGAATGTATTTTTTGTGATGTGACGGTGAATATATGGTTGAAAAAGAAGGAAAAATTATTGATGTGATGAAAAATATTATTTTATTGAAAAATGTGTGATTAAAAACGAGTAGAATAATATGAATGAAAATGAGAATGTGGCCCAAACAGAGACTAAATATATCGCCAAGCTAATATTCTCAATACGTTTTTTTTCATTAATATAAAACAAAAGGTTACAAATATTTTTCCATGTTAGAATCAATCTAGCGTGACAACATGCACCTTGCTTGATCTGTCGAATGTGGAGTTTCGATACAAGTCATTAGCATCGATCTAAGGGACAGTTAGTTACATCATAGAACGTCGTCAATACTTAAATATACACACAATAGTAATATATGACGAGCTCGATTGTCATGTATAACACAAGTCATTATTTTCTATTTACGCTCGCACTCTTTGACGTGATAATTGTTATCGATTACATTACAATTGACGAGTAAATATCTGAAGGACATTTGTACTTAAAGTCCTAGCATTATCTTTACAATTATAATTTATATTTATAATATCATGTGAAGTATATTCTTATTTTATTGTATTATTATAAAAAAACTTAAAATAATAATATTTTTATTATTTCATAATTTATTTAAATATTGGAGAAAAAATTATGTGTTAGTAATGCCAAATTAATTTAAAAATCTTAACAAAATATCTAGAGAAAATTATTTAACCACAAATATGTTGGGATAATTTATAATTCGCTCCAAAAAAAAAAAAAAAAAAAAAAAAAAAAGCAACTTTCTTAAAAGTTAATTCTTACATAATTATACTGTAATAACTTCCTTATTTCTAAATTGAGATTTTACATTTAAGCTCATGTGCTACCCCCACCACCAGCGTAGCATGTCTTTCCCTTTATTCACTGCTGCTTTTCAATTCTATACACACTGTCGTTATATACATAGCTTTTGTTTGTATACATCACTCCAAACCCTACCCCAACTCCCATTTTCGTCAGCATTCTTATCATTTATCGCAAAACTAAGAAAGACCCACCGACTGGGTTTTATTTCAAGATCTTTTTAACTATTCCAGTTCACCTTTCAAGCATATAAATGTATGCAAAAATTTATCCTGGCAATTTTTTTGGGTATGTTTTGATATACCCAATTTTGTAAATCTTTAATTAAACTAATTTTATGGGTTTTTAATAATTTTTCAGGTGCCCGGAATCGCATACGAACAAGCTAATTGAGCAGGAGGGTATAAAGATGGTAATATGAATATGGATATACATACATGCAGAGAAAGTAATAAGAAACATAACAGGGATATGGATGAAATTGTGGGAGGGAGTTGTTTTTGGGCAAACATGCCTTCAGAGCTATTGAGGGAAGTCTTAATGAAGATAGAGGATTCTGAATCCAGTTGGCCTGCGAGAAAACACGTAGTGGCGTGTGCTGGTGTGTGTAAAAGCTGGAGGGAGATAATTAAGGAGTTGGTCAAAACCCTTGAGGTTTCTGGCAAAATCACTTTCCCTATATCCATTAAGCAGGTAGGGTTTCTCAAGACTTTTCTTTAAATACTTTTAATGCTTGTTTTGGTTTAGACTTTAGTATATTTAGTCTAGTTTTGTTGATTGTTGTTTGTGGATGATTTTTGTTTTGGGTAGTTTCTGATTTGTTAGTTTTGCTTAAGTATGGTTTATGGTTTGGGACGATGTGATAATTAGACAAATATAATGTGTATCTTCGATATGAATTAGTAATTTGAAAAATGATATTGTTTAGCATTCATAGTTAGATTGATTATTTAATATTTTCATTTCACATTGATGAATGTAGAGACCCTCTATGGAGTTGTCTATTTAGTGATGAATGTAGAGACCCTCTATGGAGTTGTCTATTTAGGGTGACTGGAGTACATCTTTCCCCAATAAGTCTAGGTCTGTTCCTTGATCCCCCTATGTTCGAAATCGAACTCTTTTTCAGAAAGGTGGTTGTTTTAGGATTAGGGGTCCTTGATTTTTGATATTTTCAGGCTTTTCTACATACTGTGGTTGGCAGGAGTAGAACTATTGAAATAAAGGACAGGGTTCAGTGGTGCTGTTTTTTATGGATCTTAGATCTATTACTTTATTGACCTGAAGTTATATATATATATATACAGGGCAACTAATTTAATTAAAGAATGGTGCGATCATTTATAGAATTTTTGAAATTTCTGAAGCTAATTTTACCCGAAATTCCTGGTGCTGTCAAGTTCTGACTTAACTTTTATAGAGCCAGATGTATGATCATACAAGGTGGAAATTTTTGGTAGACTCATGTGTCATCTAAATTTAGGCGATAGGATTAATAAAAGAAAGCACTGAGCATGATTATGAATATTTACAGTTTTCAGTTTGTTCCTGAAATTTCAGATGGTTAAATTTTGTGAAGGGCATAAATTTTCCTTTTGAAGTTGTTAGTTTCTTGTCTTTATCTGTACCTTTTGTATCAAGTTGGTAATTTTATGTATCCTCTCTACAGACATGGATGGGAATTTTTTTCTATTTATATGGATTTGACGGCTAAAAGTTTGAAATCTCAACAATCGATTTGTAGTTTCAGAATATTGAAACCGCCAATTTTAATTTTGCTCCACCTATTGCGATGCAAAGATTCTTTTAGTGACTTCAAGGGCAAGACAACAGCTTTTAAGTCGTACAAATGTCAATGCTGACGTTCATTGGTTTTCTTGAACCTGCTACCTTAATGAAAAGTTCTTCTATGTTGTCGTCATTCTCCAGTTTTTGTCTGTTCATCATGTTATGCAACACATATTGTATTTATTCGCGACAACATGCCAAAAATAACTTTTTAAGTTTTCACCCTTCCTCAATTAATACTTTGGGAGCACCGAGCACGTGGCAAAATATCTGCTTTTATCAAATGAATTTAGTATCTTATACATTTTTAGAAACTTTTTTCTGCTTTGCAGCCAGGTCCAAGGGTATCTCTTATCCAGTGTTTTGTAATAAGGAATCGCGCTACACAAATGCATTATCTTTACCTCAGCTTAAGTCAAGGTTTGCATTGTTATCCCAACTACCTCTAGCTTAGCTAGATTGTTCTTGTATGTGTTGTCTACTGCTCATCACTCTTTGCCAGTTATCTTTGTAATATTTCTTGACGAGAGGATTCGCACGTTACCTTGTTTTATCTTGACATCCATTCTTCTCTTCTGTGGCAGCGCTGGCTGATGATGGCAAGTTTCTTCTAGCTGCTCGTAGGTTTAGGCGCCCATCATTCACGGAGTACGTGATCTCTCTACACCCCGACCATATGTTCAAGGCAAGCGGCAGTTATATAGGAAAATTAAGGTGTGTCTCAATTTTTAGCTTGTTGAATGATACTTCCTATTTCCAGAAGAGACTTGATAACAGCAGCTTTTTATGTCACCAGATCCAATTTTCTGGGAAATAAGTTTGTTTTGTATGATGCTCTGCCTTCTCATGCTGGAGCCAAAATGCTCCGAACTCGCTCCGCTCAGATGGTTGGCTTAAAACAAATATCTCCAAGAGTTCCTGCCGGAAACTATCCAGTAGCCCAGATCACATATGAGTTGAATGTGCTGGGATCCAGGTAAGAAGAAGATTTATGCTGTTCGTTTAGTTTTATCAATCAACAGAGATGGTCAAAAGCGTAAACAGAAAATGCTCGATCTTGTTTGAAACAGTATCCTTAAAAGAGTAAAACGAGTCTCAAAGTTATTTGTTCAAGTAATGCCCGTGGTACTTCCCATTGGGATGATAGTCGTAAAATGATTTATTTTATTAAGTACCTAAAGGATTGGATACTAATATGCCAATAAATTTATGCAACATCCAGGAGTCCGAGACGAATGCATTGTATCATGGATGCAATTCCAGCTTCTGCCATTAAACCTGGAGGTGTAGCTCCTACACAGATCGATGTCCCTATCAGCAATTCCGATTCCTTTCCAGCGATTCCATTTTTTCGGTCAAAGCCAAACGGATTGGATAAGTCCCTGTCAACACCTTTAGATTGTCAAAGAGATACACCGCTTGTTTTGAGAAATGAGGCTCCAAGATGGAATCAGCAGCTCCATTGCTGGTGTTTGAACTTTCATGGTCGGGTGACAGTTGCATCAGTGAAGAACTTTCAGTTGGTGGCTTCTCCGGAGAATGATCTTGTTGGGGCAGAAAACGAGAAGATCTTCCTTCAGTTTGGGAAAGTCGGGAAAGATGTGTTCACTATGGACTATTGCTATCCACTATCAGCATTCCAGGCATTTGCCATCTCTCTTAGCAGCTTCGATACTAAAAGTACTCGTGAATGATGCACATTTAGTGGTATAAATCTAATTCCCTAGTTCATATATGCTCATATAATGTCTTAGTCAAACACATGACATTGTGCTGCCTAAATTACCTTGTGTTATGTGATCATATGCCTAATTAGTTGAAAATATACAGTTACATGTTTTATAAGTTGCCAATCTCGCCTTGTTCTTTTTTCTATTTTTTTAATGGTGGCTGTGTCTATGTTCCCATCTCACCGATTTTTGTCATATCTCTGCAGCATTTTCTTCAAACTCATTTTCCTCCACGCACGAGTTTACATTCTCTCTTTTATAAATAGCATTTCAGACTTTACACGCCCTGTCTCTTTGAATTTGCTAAAACATGGATAATTATATTAGTTTTGATTGGTTTGACTATCATATGATGTTTTAATCAAATATATTCAGCCTACTCGTGATCTCTGCCACTAACTCCATGTTTCTTAATTTCCAGGGAAGTGATTGCATAGTGAATGCTGACAAATAAGATGCAAAGAGGCTAGTTCTGTCTCTTTTTCACTTTTCTCTATGTTTTTGTCCTTGAACTTTTAGTAATGGTAAATATTTAAAATATTTAAAAGTGTAGAAATTTGTCTACTTTTTCTGGCCCTCTTTTCCTTTATGTGCGTACTTGTTTATTTTTGAAACAATCTTTTGTGGTGTTTGTGGATACTTCAACTTTTCTTGCTTCTTCCAGTAAAGGGTTTTTGTCACTTTTCCTCCCCCCCCACACACAACAAATTTTTAAGGGAAATTTGTATTAATAGTCCTTAACCGGCGGACCTCGTGGCAATTTGGTCCCGGGCTTATATTTCTTGGGAGCTAATGGCGCAATTTTTCGTGCTTTAGCAACTGGCCTCTTTCAATGTATAAAACAAGTCGTATATTAGTTCGTTTTGCTTCTTTCATATTGTCGAAGACTATACATATCACTAATATGAATGGAGTAGACGTTTAAAAAACGTTTTAGTTGGGCCCTACAGGATGGCCGTTTGAGTATGTGTGTAACTTGCGCTTTGGTCCTGGGATTTTGCCTGTTATTGGCCCAGCCCAGTAGAGACATTCATGAAAAAAGTGTAATTTGAATATTTTCTATGAATTGTGTATGTACTTAAGTTGGTTTTTAACAATCATAGACTTTTGGTACAATACACCAATCTATTAATCTAGGTGGTAATGGGGTTGTGATGCATTGGATAATTATTATGTCAGTTAGGTTGGTGATCATCAACACCAATGATGAATATGAATAGCATTATTCATCATGAAGCCTCTACATGTTAATTTGAAGATGGTGTTTAGAGCATCTCCAATACTTTCTGTGGATTGTTATCTACGGAATTTTAAAAACTTTCGGTCTACGTGACATTGGTGCTTAAAATAAGTCTCCAATTCCTTCTATGTATTTATATATTGGGCGTCGTTTATTTTCTTAAAACTTTTGAATCTAGACGAAGTTCACTCGTATATTTTCTTCTCGTCATGTTATTGTTGGAAAAAAATATTTAATTTGTTATGTGAGTCGACATATGTAATTAATTGTGTATAAATTTATTTTAAAGTTAAATCCAAAATTAAAGTGATCTAGGGCATGTTTGGGCCGGATTAACATCTGATTTTAATATAAGTCAAAATCAAACAATTAATATCAACTACATCTTTCATATGTTCCACATCTTTTCAACCGTACATTTCAAAAAATCCAATCACAACTCACTAAAAATCTGATTTTAATCAACACCAAATACCCTCCTAATAAAGAATTGAGTAATTGGGCTTTTGGTATCTAAATAAAGTGTTTGTCGAATTATATGGGTAAAGACCATATCCATTATGGTTGTATTTGAAGATGAACCAAATACATTTGAAAACTATAAATAGGGTTACAGTCTTCAATTCATATGTAATTTCTCGATCTTTGGGTTATGACATCAACACAAGAATACAAGAGAGAGTATATTGAAGAGAAATATCCAAAATCCATAATCAAGAACAAGAATTGAAGAATCCATAATCAAGAATCAAGAAAAAGGAATTAAGACAATCGAGATTGTGGAGCAAGAAGTCAAAATCAAAATCAAGAATTCAAGAATCAAAGGAGTCAATATTAAAGATCCAGTAATAAAGAATTATTCCTAATGAATTAAGGTATGTTCCGCATTTAATAATTCTCTTGATGATTTTGACATGTGAGATTTTGATAATAAAGCAATTAGGTTTTAAAGTTCTTGAGATTTAAAGTTTTAATAAAACCTAACAGGTGGTATCAGAGCTAACTTCATGTTAAGCTATTGAGATCCAAGAAAGAATTTTATTGTTGAAACTTATATATTGAATTTTAGAATTCTTTAATTTGAAATGTGAAGTTTAGCCATAAATTTCGAAATTAAGAATTTCTCAAGCAAGAATTTTGGGTTAACCTTTATAATTTGAATTCCACAATTTTAGGATGTGAATTTTAACCCTAAAATTAAAAAAATTTGATTTTTTTGAGGATTTTACGGAATAAAGTTATGGTTCAAAACAGCAGCCATGACATCTTATCACCGCGTCCAGGCGCAGCGGCACCGGAAGGCTGCCAAAAGGGTGATGGTCTCCCAGCGTCGTAGCGCTGATTTTCTATACAGTATTTTTTTTTTATTTAAAACAAAAGAAAAAAAAAAATTAATGGTAAATGAATAATCAAATTTCAAATCTTGGTACAAAGGTTTTTTTGGATTACTAATTTTTTAAAATAGATTAATTGAAACACACGTTACTAAAGTAACATTTCTTGTCTAAATTAATTTATTTGGAATATTACGAAGGTTATGTGTACGTAATTGATGCAGATATTCACAGATCAAAAAAGATCAATATTTGGCCGAATTACTTGCACACCTATAGTAATAAATATGTGACAATTATAAAGTTTATTTTAACGTATATATTGAGTCAGTCCAAAGATAAACTTAATGTTGACATGGTTTATTGTCAATATTTGTTACTACACCAAGAATACAACTTACAAGTTAGTATTTATGTTCAAAGACTAAATATATGTTGTGCCCAATCTCTTGTGATGTGGCCCACCATTATTTGAATTTATTGATTGCTCAATATGAATTCACATGTGAATATGTTAATTATGTTTAAATTTTCTATTCAGTTAATCCATCAACTTTTGCAATATTTGTCAAACATCAATTCAATTTATGTGCTTGAACCAAAGTTTAAGGGTTGGAAAATGAACATTTGTATCGTTCTTAGCGGCACGAATTTAGACATTGCGTTAAGGACTACTCTTACGGATAAGAGATCCGCTAATAAAAAAACTCCGATGAGTGGGATCGTTCAAACCACATAAATCTTATGATCAAGAAGCATAGAATTCTAGCAACATTCAAGGGCGTTGTGTCTGACAAGATAATTACCGTCAAGAAATTTCTTAAAGAAATAGAAAAAAACTTTGCAAGAGGCGATAAGGTCAACAGTAGTACGTTTCAGGCAAACTTGGTTTCACTAAATTATAAGGCTAAAGAAAACATAAGAGAGTACATCATGAATATGTCTCATCTTGCTTCAAAACTAAAGACGTTAAAATTTGAGCTGTCGGATGACTTGCTCGTGTATTTGGTTTTGATCTCTCTTCGTGCACAATTCAGTTTATTTGAGGTCAGTTACAATTGTTAAAAGGGGGAACTGGACTCTTAATGAGCTTATTTCATATTGTGTACAAGAAAAAAAAAGTTAAAAGTAAGAGAACTGAAAGTTCTTACTTGACAAGTACCTCTAAGGACAAGTAAGGAATAAGAAGTTGCATTTGGTTCAACTTAAAAGAATTAATCATCTAACTATTACTTTTGTGAAAATGTGGGGCACATAAAGAGAGATATTGTACTAAATACCACACTTGACATGTAAAGATAAGTATAATTCTCACTTTGATTTTTTTGAGGTTAATTTAGTTTCAATATCAAGACATATTTGGTGGATAAATTCTGGTGTCACTACGACATAAGTTTGTCTATAAAGGGTTACCTGAACAGTCAAAAATCAACTGATGCTGAAAGATTCATCTATGTGGAGTGAAGACAAATTAGTTAAATTGAGACTATAAGGACTTTTAGGTTATTATTAAAGACCGATTATTATTTGAATTTGAAAGTGACATTTGAGGTACCGTCTTTTAGACGAAATTCGGTTTCTGTTTCTACATTGGATAATTTTGATTACTCTTGTTCAATTGGAAATAGTCAGTTTAGTCTTTTTTTTTTCTTTTTAAATTCAAATGTTATGGGTACCAGTTCTTTATTTTGTTATGATAATCTATATTTGCTTAATGCGATTGTTTCTTATAAAGAAACATTACATGTGAATTTGCATGGTATTTGCTTAAGACCCGTTTTCTGCACCGTTTCCGCAAGAGCTAGGTAGCCAGTCCAGTCATATTTCCCCATTGCTTGCTTCTCAGCTATTCCCCACCACACGGGGCGCTCCACACCTTCTACACCCAATAACTTCAAAGCCTTCAGGCTTCAGTCCAGCAGCAATTGCCCGTACATGGTTTATTGTACCAGAGTCGGAGACAGTATCAAGTGGCAGCCCAACGTATAATTTTACGCCATCAATCTCCAAGCACATTTATATCATCGGAAAATTAATGAACTCTGTAACCATATACAAAATATCACCTAAATTTTCCAAAAACAATGAAAAAGAAATCATATTGGTTACTTCAATTATCTAGGAATCCCATTCACAAACAAAGCAAAGACCTATCTGAATCGCACAGTATTGTAATTTGTAATGGCATGTTTGGAAAGGACTACAACATACAAGATTTCAACATTTTTTCTTCCTTAATCTAGTATCGGTTCAATCCAACATACCAAGCATGCCATAGGAAGTTGGGAGGGACGTCGTATTTCTAGAACATTTTCTTTGCAGTTAACAACAAAATTGAGGCTGTTTATTGCTACTTTGAGAGTAAAACAGTGCACACTCTTAGGAAAATACTAAAAGTTCCAGCAGATACTACAATATCCATGATAAAGATCTCCACGAGATAATCGTAAATCCTACCACCCACAACCCGAATTTCAAATTTTTCATCTTTTTGTTTGCAGTTGTAGATTCTTCAAAATATTAAGGTCCTCTGTTTTCTCCAGGAAAAATTGAAGAAACACATTTAGCTTATTTTACTATTTCCCCCGCTCGAAAGCACTTTGCTAGGCACTTATTTATGCAGCATGTGCGTTCTAACCTTGAGCCAAAAGAAAAGGCTTGCTTTGGAGCCAGGTTAACATGTTCATAGTAACTCTTATATGACATCAAACAAAAAATAAAAATTACAAACAATAACAATAATTCAATCCTAAATTACTCATATTGCATAATACAAAAAAGAAAAATTAATTAATAATTAATAAAACCAGGGGCGGACGCAGAACATAAAAATTATGGGGGCACAATCGAGCTTGCAAAAAAGTTGGGAGAAATTTTACACTCGAAAATTTACGTCCAAAAAAAAATCATACCGTGTAATTTTGCATCCGAAAAATTATATGAGATGTGACTTTTTCGAATGTAAAATTTTGAAAATTTTTGATGTCATATTTCATATGAAGTTTCCTAATAAAATGATGAAAATTACATTGAGAAGTTTGCATTGCAAAAATAGTAAAAGTTAATGAAATAATTGAATTTTTTTTGAAAAAAATGCGAGTTAGATGTTTTTCTTTAAGATTCGCGTTTAACGTATTCTTAACTATTTTCGATATCTATTTGGATTATTCGATATGCTCATAATGTAGTTCTCGAAATAAGCTTTGAGATGACATAAACAATTTGTAGATTCGGTTAGCATACAATCGTTAGAAATTTTTTAAAATTAGCATATTATCGAAATTCAAATTTATTGTGATTTTGCCCCCTGTTTGGTGGAAATTAAAATCAAATTTTTAGTAAATTTTGATAAAAGTTAAAACATTAATGGATTCCATGAAATATGTTATTAAAATTAATTGTTAACTTTGATTTAGATTAAAATTTAGATTTCAATCGATACAAAACACGAATTTAAAAAAAAAAAACTGAAAAGTTGGGTTGGGGGCACGTGCCCCCCATGACCCCCCTGTGTCCGCCCCTGAATAAAACCGAAACAGAACATCAAAATGAAGAAAAAAAAACTTACAGGCCTTCTTGTAATTTTTGAAGCTTACTTAGAAATTACAGCAGCTTCAGCTCGAATATTGGAGGCTTTAAGGGTGATATCAAAGGAAAATTTCGTATGGCACACAATGTTTTGATCTTGACAAAAATTGCATGTTTTTGGATTATTTTTTTGAATTATAAATCTTAGAATTCAGGTTCTTGCTAAAACTACAGAACCCAACATTAGTTTTTTCGAAATTCACCTGCGAGTTTCCAATCACTCTGGGGAAGAGCCCAGCAGTGGTGGACCCAACATCAAAGTTCAGCACATGCAGCAACTATTGATCTTTGACCATTGATCGTATAACAAGAATTGAGAAAATCCACAGAAGCAGAAACTGAATAATTGGCTTCAAAATCAAATTCCCTTTTGTTATCAGACAAATTAGGATCCCCACAGCAGCTTGTAACAATGCAATTATCAAATATGTGTTGTTTTTGGATTAGGCCCATGAGTGATTACACAAGTATAGTCCTTAGAAAGTTCTATTTCCTTCAAAGATAGCTGCCTAGAAAACTCTGAGGGGAATCCTTTGTAGGGATGCTAGAAAAAGGACTCAATAACTGAGAATTCCTGTCTTAATTCCAAAATCAGCTAGAGATTTGGGTGATTCGATCGGGGAAATCGAAAGGGGAACAAGGTTTGGAATTTGAATTTTAAGTTTTGATTCAAACAGAACCAATCTACTAATTGGCTTTGAGAAATTCTCTTCATTGTGTGTGTACATAAGGAACTACCTAATAACTAGTTCACAGATGAACTTGAACAATTCATGAAAATCATGACAAAAATCTAATAACGTAAATAATATTATGTAATCTGAAAAATTTCAAATAACTTCATTTTTCCTCCTTTCTGTTGGGAAAATGTTTTCCCTAAGAGAGGAATGGAGAAGAAATCAACAATTAAAACCAGCAACATTTAAGAATGAAACCAGAATAAAATATTAATCCAACAATAGAAACAAACAAAAAAGAATAATAAACTTATCTCATAGTTTCTTCATATCATAGTCTTCTTCTTTTGTAGTTTCTTCTTTTTGTAGTCGTTGATCTTCCACACAAAGAGACTTGTAGAAATTGATGCAAACAATCAGGAACTCCATTGAAATGAAATGAAAGGCTCGAACACGTAATCGTTGTCCTCAAACGATATTTGCCCCCTCTTCTAAACAAAGGGTCTCGTGGCAAACGGTTCGAAAGATTGATCAAGCTTTGTAAAGAATTCAACACTTAAGCACTTGTGGAATTTTCCAAAACTCCAAGAACATAAGGGGAAACTTGAATATGGAAGAATAAAACTTGATTTTCTTGTTTTTGGAATGAATGATCTCTCACATATGTTTATGCAAGATTTCCACATGTTTTTCATATATTTGTATTGATCATTTATCACATATATATAGGTCACCATCAATACTCCACGAATTGGTGTCAAAATAAGTGGAAAATGCACAACCAAAAAATCACCATCAACGGCTAGTTCAGTTTTTACTGGCGCGGGGACGCCCATGCCTGCTGATTTTTTTTTCTTTTCATTCCATCACTTCCTTTATTGAATGGTTGAACAACAATTTTCAACAATCCCTCACTCGTTCAATTTCAATAAAGTCTCATATTCAAAGTATACAATACTCATGCATAAGGATTAAATGTCTTTCGATTTGAATCTAACCATATTGTAATTCAAACAAAGTAAAATCGAAATTAAAAGTAGCATGAAAGCTTTGAACCAATGATTCCCTGTGACAATACTGGTAAGAACACACACACGAATATCACGTGTTCTCAAGTTCCTCAACTCGCTTAGCGCTAATATGGTCTTGCGCTCATCCTATTCAACAAACTTTTAAAAGAAAAACTCTAACTCTCTATTGAGGTGGCACCACCTCGAAGTTCGTTTAGGTGAAGTTCTTCCAGTATCTTTGTTACTTTAAAAGATACTTGTACTATGTACTGAACTTCATTAAGAGTTTAAAACTCATCACTTACTTCAGTAACAACCAGCATTAATATAACTAGGATAGGGTTATTGTGGATATCAATAATGCTGAACATATCGAATGACTTGTTATTACCATTTGAACCCGTGGATTACCTTTTGAGTAATAACGGTAGGGTTGCCATTATTGTGGATCTTTGTAGTTTAAGAGTTTCAACCCCATCCTACTCGTAGTAGATATTACTAAATCTCTATCTAGAGGCTTAGTTAAAGTTTTCGCCAAATTCTCGATTGACATTACATGATTTAGGAAAATTATTCCTCTTGATTAATTTCCTCATGTAATCACGTTTTAGACTCACGAGTCTATGTGACTTAGTATCTTATTAAATTAGGCCAGCCAATAACCGGTTTATTTAATAGATACAACTTTGTCACCACCAAGAAATCATTTTATATGAAACAACACGCTTCTTACTAGCTTTATGTAAAGCTTTAATTACTTCCAAACATTACTGGAGTATTTCTATCAAATCATCACACTAGTCAATCACTTTTTACTAGTGGATCTCATGCATGGGGATTTATTTATCATATTTGAATCAATGATTTTCAAATATATGAATATTCTCTCGATACTCAACCGCCATAATTGGCTTTCACCAATTTTCACTCACTTGTATATCATCCTTATAATTGTAAAAGGGATTTCTATCTTTTCTCATTAATAGATTTCTTTCTATGATTAAAAGGATATATAGATTTATAACTTCTAAAATAAGTTAACCCCACAATTCTTCAATAAAGAATATACATGCAATCTAGTAAAAATGCATTCCAACAGTTTTGAACTTTCTCATAAAAGTTCACAATCATTAATATTAACGCCCACATTTTAGGGTTATATTTGAACTTAGAGTTCATCAACTCTTATTGAAGTTCAATTTACTCATTAATTGGATAATATCTGTGAGAGTCTAATTACTTTCTGATAGTAGTCGTTAAGTCGCAACGTACTTCAATCCAACTATCTTTAATTTTGATCACATAATATTTGATCAAGGTCATCTCATAGACCATCATTGTTTTTCAAAGCCTAAACCAACTTAATTGGTTTTACATTGTTTTTCAAAGCCTAAACCAACTTAATTGGTTTTACACATTGTAGTAAAGTACAATGAAGAGTGCTAAGAATTTTGATTCACACGAATTGTAATTTCATATAAACATATGCAATTTATCAATCTTTTGAAATTTCACAAATGATGTTATGTCATGTCAAATCATGACTATCAATTCACCATATACTCTTATGCAAATATAATTTCGCATAAATCATCTCACTTAATTCATATAATTAATTGAGGATATCATAAAAGTTAAACATGAAATCAATCAATATTCCCAAAGATTTGTATAAATTTATTCCATCTCAATCAATATATATAAAGACTAGGAATGTCAATGTCTCATAAAGCCTATGCACTTTCATACTTTATAAATGATGCAATCCTTTATATCTTAAGAATAACATTATTCTAATTAAATAAACAAAGGTCAAAACATGCGCCATGCACTTCATAAAGAAAAAATCAATTCTTTATTATCATTCGGTAGACCTTTTGTCGCCAAAATCAATATTGAAATACATTTCGACAATGAAAGACTCCACTATAAAAATGCCTTAATTTCACACATGTACTTTCAATTTCACAATTTATATAAATTGTTTAATAATTATGAATAGTACATCCAACTAAATCATCGAATACTAAATAAACAGAATACATGTACCAACAAATGTACATATATATACTTATATTAAACTCATTTGCATGCACCGGTTCATAAAATAAACAAATGAATCCATAATTAAAAACATGCAATTTTATCTCATAATGACTATTTAATAATATTTACGAATGTACTGCACATATTATCGGACATATTCATCTATATGATTCCAGAACATCTCTTAATATTCCAAACAAGTTTCTCAAGTGATTTAAGCAACTTAATTACCAAATAATAATTTTCATTTGGACAGAATATCATTATTCTTTCAAATATTACATGTTAACATAATAAATCAACGAATAAACCATAAAGTTAATAACGCGTTGCTTATTAAACACAATATCTGAATCATAAATAGTCAATGTTTACCAATTTCGGCAAACAACTACTCACATATGTATTCTAACTAAAATGTGCAAATTCGGACAAAAGATCATGCTTAAATACATCTTTTCATAATCATGCATCAGCACCAAATTTAAAACTAATGTTTAATTAGTTTTATACATATAAATCAAATTTAATATGCACTCTATATAAGCATGTGTTTAGATTGAAATTTCAACTTACAAAAAACGGAATTGGAGATAAAGTTAAACACTTGATGTCGGTTGAATCCTTTCATTCTTCAAAGGAAATATTTCTTTCCAAACGGTCTATATAAATTTTTATTCATCATTCTTGATGTTGTCATGGTGATTTCACTCTCCTTTGCACAAATATCATTTGAGATTGTTGAGAAAAAAAATTCCCTAAAAGAGGAATGGAGAAGAAATCAACAATTAAAACTAGCAACATTTAAGAATGAAACCAGAATAAAACATTAATTCAACAATGGAAACAAACAAAAAAGAATAATAACTTATCTCATAGTTTCTTCATATCATAGTCTTCTTCTTTTGTAGTTTCTTCTTTTTGTAGTCTTTGATCTTCCACACAAAGAGACGTGTAGAAATTGATGCAAACAATTAGGAACTTCATTGAAATGAAATGAAAGGCTCAAACACGTAATCGTTGTCCTCAAACGATATTTGCCCCCTCTTTTAAACAAAGGGTCTTGCGGCAAACGGTTCGAAGGATTGATCAAGCCTTATAAAAAATTCAACACTTCAGCACTTGTGGAATTCTCCAAAACTCCAAGAACACAAGGAGAAACTTGAATATGGAAGAAGAAAACTTGATTTTCTTGTTTTTGGAATGAATGATCTCTCACATATGTTTATGCAAGACTTCCACATGTTTTTCATATATTTGTATTGATCATTTATCACATATATATAGGTCACCATCAATACTCCACGAATTGGTGCCAAAATAAGTGGAAAAGGCACAACCAAAAAATCGCCCTCAACGACTAGTTCAGTTTGTACTGGCGCGGGGGCGCCCATGCCTGCTGAATTTTTTTTTTATTATTTTTCATTCAATCACTTCCTTTATTGAATGGTTGAACAACAATTTTCAACACTTTCTCCACAATTAGACAAAAGGGATGGGTTTCAAATCACAACTCAACCACATTTAATCAAACCTATCAATTTTCAGTTTTGCCTCTGGCACATATGACTGCACCTCCATTGTCATATAAAATGAGGCAAAAAAATTATAAAATCAATGGAAACTAAAAGTACTAAAAAATTGAAATTTAATTCATCTATTACTAAAAAAGTCTCAATTTGCTGCTTTTGCTTCTCGACAAGCTTATCAAGAGCCAGTCATCATCCAGCCCTCTAATCAACGGCCTAGTAAATTAGGAAAATAGACAGATTATTTGGCCTAATATTTAAAACAGAGGCCCACTCTCCCAGCCCAAAACAAAGGGCTAAAAAAAGATCCCAAATTCAAAAAATACGTCGTCTTCTTCCCTTCTAATGTCCCTGACCCTGCAACTCAAAAATTTCAGACGTTTTCTTCATTTCATTTTCTTCCTGATGGATGGTGAGTCGATGACTAACGACTGAAGCTCTCGGCGAATCTAGTACGGGCGACCGCGGAGGTTGGCCAGGTGCTGTGTCCGCCCTTGGAGCCCAGTATGGTCTAGTGTGGGCACAGACCCACACTAAACTTCCGGGTTTTATTATCTTTTTTTAGGGAAAATTACACAAAATCACATAAATTTCAATTTCAAATATAAGGTATAAAACTATTTTTTTCAAAAATCGGGTGAAAAATTAAATTTATAATAATTATAAAATTAAATTAATTATATACCTAACCCATCTATTCGCCCACCCACAATTTCAAATCCCTAATATCTCTCTCTTCTCCCTGTCCCTTATCTCTCTCTAGTAGATTGATGAAGAATGTGTGGTTGAAAAAGAAGGAAAAGTTATTGATATATGAAAAATATTATTTTATTGAAGAATGTGTGGTTGAAAATGAGTAGAAGAATGAGAATAAAAAATTTTAATATGTACCAAACAGATGCTTATATAGAAAAATGGTATAATTTGTGGTGTAAGAAATGGCTTGAAATTAATTGGTGGGCAAGTTTTAAAAATGAAATAAGAGCGTGCTCAATTAGGCAAGTGTCATGTAGGGATGACAAAAAAGCTCGTCGGCTCAGACGGTTCGGGCTCGGCTTGAAAAAGCTCGAGCGGGCCCGACTCAGGCTCGGTTATAACGAGCCAGGCTCGATTACACGGGTAACCTTTTTTTAGCACAAAAAGGGAACACCGTGCGGCAGTAGTCTGCTCCGCTAGATTACCTTCCGCCTTCTCTCGATTGTTTCGGGACGAAAGTAAATTTGATCACAATTTAAAGAAAGCTTGCAACATGAAATTGAAATGCATTGAAAGAAAATTGATCATTGATTGCTAGAAAGCTGAACATTACTATAGACGAAAGCAGGAAATTACAATGGCTAGTGCAGGGGGTGAACACTAGAAAGCTTGAAAATGTTTGAAAGACTAATACCCCCTATAATAGATTTCGGAACAAAAACCCAACTGACGGGAGTAGATGTCAAAGAATCATACTAAAATCTTCTAATTTCTATCTATTTAAATAAATTATATACAATGATAGGATCACGGGCTTAAGCAAAGCTGCAGCCCGTGACATTCTCCCTCATTTGCTTTGGCGACGTCCTTGGAGCCATTGAGTATTCTTCTCGCTGTTGCATCCGCTCCATTTGACCAAGTACTCTTGAGAATATTTCCTACAAGTTCTAGTAGTTTGGTGGCCAAAAATCTTTTCAGCAACTTTCTTTTATGATCTTTTCACTTTAAACACTAGTTGCTTCAAACCTGCAAACTTTTTGTATTGTTTCTGATCGGTATCTGTAGTATGGAGGAGTAACGGTTGTTGGCCAGTAGTAATTTTAAAAGGACTCTTATTGGGAGGAGAGCTCTTTTGAACATTGAAACACATATGAGTCACATCCGCAAGTTTTACCCAAACTTCATGCGAAACAGAGATAGTGTCGAAAATAGTCTTCCAGCATAGAATTGAAATGCTCTGTCTGTCCGTCTGATTCTGGGTGAGAACTAAAATTCATGCTCAAAGCTGAACCAAGAAGTTTGAACAACTCGGTCCAGAATATGCCAATGAGTCGAGAATCTCAATCATTGACGATAGGCGTCCCAGTTATTTGACAATATGTTCGAAGAAGAGTTGAGCTATCTCTTCGGCTGATACATACTTGGGCGTTATGGTGAAAGTTGCATCTTTATATAATCGGTCTACCCCGATGATGGTAGTGCCAAAGTCTCCAACTTTTGACAATCCACCAATGTAGTCAATCGATCCACTCTCGACTGATCTATTCGGGGATGGAAGGGGGCAGTAAGCCTGCCTTTTTCTGATGATCTGTCACATCTAGCTGACGAACAAGATAAGTCTTCCCATACCTTGCAATGTCGTCCTGCCTTTGAGGTCAGTAGTATGCACATTGTAGTAGTGTAGAAGTGTACTCCACGATAGTCCCACTTCCCAACACTTTTCCCTCTTGTCTTCGAAGCTCTTCAAGTTTCTACTGAGCCATACAGTATGGTGCCTTGGTGGGAGGTTTGGCACCTGGAACAAGTCCAATCTCATGATCAATTGCCCTCATTGTTGGCAATTTTCTTGGTAACCCATCCGGCATGATATCTTCGAATTCCTCAAACCCGGTGATAGGTTTTGGAGTAGAGCCGGTTGTCTCTTCGATCTCCTCTACTCGAAGAGAGCACAGAAATAAGGGTTCGTTCCTCTTGAAACCCTTACTATATTGCATGTGAGATGCCCTTCTCGCCAGTTTTCCCAACATGTGTGAGGATAATGAATGGTTTACTACCCATCATTATTATTGAGTCAGAATGCGGCAACACTGCTGTCTTTGTATCCCGAAGATATTCCAATCCGAGAATGAGCTTGAAATCATCCATCTGAACTACTGACAAATTTGTCCTTCCTTCGAAGGGACCTACTTTGATCAGCACAGATTTTGTTATTTCCGCTATTACTTGAGCAGCGAAGTTGATTGCTTTAACCTTCCCCTTACCTCTTTCTAAAACAAGTCCGAGCCGTTCTACTTTGAAACTTGCGAGGTAGTGTGCGTAGCACCGGTGTCCACCATAGCCCTAATAGGCTTTCCATTGATCTTCACATCAATTTACATTAGGCTTTTAGTCTTGCAAATGCGAGCACTCGATTCTTCAATCTTTGGCTCTCTTGAGGGAACTGCATCCCTTTTAGTAGCTCGGTGCGATAGTGTATTGCACCAATGCGAGAATGCACCAACTACATCTTCGTCCCCTTCGAAGTCCGTGTCGCCATGGCAGCTAGCTTGTGGGGCATTTTGTTTGGAACTCAAGCCACCAATTGCTAGTTGACAGTATGCATTCACCATCCGTTTCTGAGGACACTCTGCAACTCGATGAGGTCCTTCACATAGAAAGCACTTCAATTTAGGAGCGACATCAGATCTGCCCTCCTTTGCCTTTCCATGATTCCAGTCATTACTGGTACTGCCATTATAGTTTTCTTGACGGCTATTTTGATAGTTTCCCTGTGAGTTACTCTGGCGGTTGCCTTGATTGGGTCCTCCATATTCTGAGAGTAACGCTCTCTCCCATTTGAGTTCGAGCTGGGTCTGAAAGGTCTCCTTCCACCTTCAACCGGTTGACTATTTCCCGAAGGTCGATCCTCTCTCGATTCCGGTTGATAGTCACTCACATTCAGCAGCTCTCATAGCTGCGCTCAAATCAGCTACCTTCTGTCTCTGAATTTCCATGCGTGTCCACGGTTTCAACCCTTCCATGAAGGTGAATAGCTTATCCTTTTCCGACATATCTCGAATGTTCGGCATATGTCCTGAAAAGGCCTTCACATACTCCCTAATGGAGCTTGTGTGTTTCAGTTCTCGTAAGGCTCAACGTGTCTCATATTCCATATTCTCTGAGAAAAAACTGAGATCTGATAGCTTCCTTGAGAAGATCCCAAGAATCAATTTGGACCCTGTTAGCCTGAATATCAACATATTTCGTCCTCCACCATAGCTTTGCATCTCCACCTAGATACATGGTAGCTGTTGTGACCTTTCTCGGTTCGTCCTTGATCGAAGTCGCAAGAAAGTATTGTTCCATATCGAACAAGAAGTTCTCAACTTCTTTAGCATCGCGTGCCCTTCCGTAGGTACACAGTTCTGGAATTCTGAGCCTATGTACTGGCTCTTGTGCGATGCCTTGCCCATTGCCAATCGCGTGTTGAAGAACTAGTAACTGAGTTATCAACGCTCTCATCTCATCCTGCAAATCAGGTATGATACCAACAGCTTCAGTCATAGCTGCGCAAGCCTCTTAGTTTTCATCCAGTTGGATGCGTAATTCTCGAATTTTCGTCTATGCCACCTCAACCTTTTCTCCAAGGTTCTCCATGGCAAAACACAACCTAGTGTTTGTCACCTCAAGCGCATCCAAACGCTGTCTGGTGTTCTTCTTTTGAACATCTACCACCTCTATGGTGTTCGAGGAATTTGGATTAATTTCCATAGCTTTCTTATCGAGATCTTGAGCCGCAGCTCTATACCAACTTTCACGGGTAACATTTTCTTAGCACACAAAGGGAACACCGTGCGGCAGTAATATGCTCCGCTAGACTACCTTCCGCCTTATCTCGATCGTTTCGGGACGAAAGTAAATTTGATCACAATTTAAAGAAAGCTTGCAACATGAAATTGAAATGCATTGAAAGAAACTTGATCATTGATTGCTAGAAAGCTGAACATTACAGACGAAAGCAGGAAATTACAATGGCTAGTGCAGGGGGCGAACACTAGAAAGCTTGAAAATGTTTGAAAGACTAATACCCCCTATAATAGACTTCGAAACAAAAATCCAACTGACAGAAGTAGACGTCTTTTGGCTGAAGAATCATACTAAAATTTTCTAATTTCTATTTATTTAAATAAATTATTTACAATGATAGGATCACGGGGTTTAAGCAAAGCTGCAGCCCATGACACCCAGGCCGAGTCTCATTTTTTTTGCCGAGCCCGAGCTTTTTTTATTTAATTTATAGTACGTATAAATCGTACAAATTTTAAATTTCTGAAGTAAAAAATGTAGATTTGACATTAAAAAAAATCCGAACCGGCTCGGCCCGCCGAGCCTCATTTTTTTGGCTAGGCTTTGCTCAGTTTGGCTCGTTGACATATCTAATTTTACTTATTTAAAAATACGAGAGACAAATAAATCTTTTGACCTCTCCTAACAAATTTTCTCATAATAGACAAGAGGGGCAAACTAATAGAAAATTGGCAGAAGAATACACTGCAAAAAGTTGAGAATATAATTGAAAAATGAGCAAAAATAAGAACGTTCATTGTATTGAAAATGTTGATGGTAGAGCTTATTTGATAAAAAAGCATGCATAGTAATTATATTTTTCCGTCATGAAGTCCTAGTAAATATATGTACATTTGACTCATTGTAAGTTAATAATCTAAGAAAGTCAATATATTATTTCAGCTTACCACATTCTTTTCTTGAATCCAATTCTCTGTAATCGAGTTACTTCACGAAGTTATGATTCAACGTCGTTTACTCTCTATTTTTCTTCTAAAAAAGTGGACGTTGAATCAATGATTTATATATCTCGAATTCACATTAGTACTTAGTGATTTATTAACAAGGACATAAAACTATATTTTCTCAACACCTTTTATTTCTGTCAAATTTTACTTAAAAGAAAGTTTTTATTTACCTTTCATGATTTTTCATGAACTACAAAGATCTAGAATTAAAGATTTAGCTTCTTGTCCAATTCAGAAAGATGATTTCTAAGTACACTTAAAGTTGCCAATCACACCATGTCAACTATTCGGTTCTAAAATTGGATCCTGACCAGTTTGGGGCACATCCTACGGTTTACCGGGTCTGAGTCTTGAGGGGTCAAGACGTAGACCCCAAGATTAGTCGTCGAATGTGGACATCTGGGTATCAAAAAAAAAACATTTGTCTCGCTAAGGAATTAAATACAATTTTCGTGGGGGGGTGGGAATGGTAACATCGTGATCAAACGAATATTATTTGATTTGTATGCGCCAAGTGCTACATGGTCCATATGGCCTAATGTGGCTCAAAGTTAGGTAAAGTTGTGCTGTCTAGCAACATGATGGAAGTGACAATTATGAAAAAAATATAGTGGGAACAATTATTTCATCACTAAGTTGAATGATTATGATCAAATGATTTATTCCTCCCCAATATGCAACTGATCAATTCATTACTTATAATTTACTCAAGAATAAGGTCCGTTTTACATGATTTTAACTTTTAATTTTGCGTCCGAATAGTTTTTGAAGAAAATTATCTTAATTTTTGTTTAAAAACTAATCTTTAAAGAGCTTCATGTTTCAAAGGTAATTTTAAAGGAAGTCGCATTGGACCAACTTTCACTAAAAGTTCATCTAACTAGAAGAAGCACTTTTATAAAATTAACTAAACGAGTCCGAAAACAATTTTTAAATCTCGAAAACTCCTTTTGACTTTTCAAAAACCATGCCAAACGGGATCTAATACTATTTTGTGCAATTACAAATGTGATCTTAATTTTTATTTTCTGTGTATTAGGATTCCATGATCAAGCTGTACAGTTGGACTGTGTCGTGCCAGATAATTTTAAAGGAGAACCAAAACCTTGCCAAGTGTGATGCTCTTTCCATCAAGAGAAAAAATGATAAAATAAAGAAACATTTTTTTAAATTGCAAAAATCATACCACAATTCTAACAAGAGATACTTCATGAAGAGAATGATGCGATTACACGAGATTAGAATTGTGGCAGGTGGTTTTATAAAAATCTAAGTGTTGCTTGATCTTTATGGACTCAAACATAGTTAATTATCTCGTCTAAAGTTTTACAGTTTGATAAAACTTTATGAATGTTCAAACTTCATTTTTAATCACTCATTTCAATGAAAGGGAGTTAACTTTTTGTGTCTCACAAAAAAGGCTTTTTTTTTTTGTTAAGATGTGTCTTTCTGCCTGATTTTAGGCACTGACTCATCCTCCTTGGACGAACCTTGTGAAAGAACCCACACAGCATATCCCTACTTTTATATAAGCATAACCTACTCACAAATATTATTCACTATTCACTTCTATATGTCTATAAATTAAGAACAATTATAAATTCTTCCCAAACACCATCTAAATATCATTTTCAAATCTTGGCAGAAACTGAAAATAGAGAAAAAGGAAAGTATGAACGTTAAGACACTGAATTCAACAAAAAACATTCAAACCTCTGATGCTCGGACTTTTCGAAATAGTTAGAGTACCCGTGCTAAACACGACACGACATGGGTATAAGTATGTGATAGGAGTCGGATCCTCCAAATTTCAACCGAACACTTCGTCATTTTTTCTTCTTCCTTCTTCTTCTTTCTTCATTTTTTTTTTCATTTTCCTTTCCTTTCCCTTTTCTTCTTTCCCACTCTTGCCCTCTATAAACATAGCGTCGTCGCTGCCGATTGAGTGGAGAAAGGCGGCGGCGCAATGTTTTACCTTGTTTTTCTTCTTCTTTCTTTTTTTTTTTTTTTTTTCCATTTTCTTCTCTTTTTCCCCTTCTTTCTCTCTTTGTATCAATGGTTTAGGATTTTGTGTGTATAAAATGAAAATGAGTTCCATATAGTGCTACTTAATACTCCACTAAATCAAATTACAATCAAGTTCCTCATTTTCTATTTTATATAACATTTAGGGTAGAGGTGTCAAGACGGACAGGTCGACCAGACCCATGAAAATCAGCCCGGATCGACCCGGGACCGCACGCTCAAGTCACGGGTCAAGGAGGTGTGACCCGCGAGCTTCGTGGGTTGCACATTCACGGGCCGCGGTTAACCGTGACTCGTGAAAAAAAAAAAATTAAATATTATAGTTAAGTAGGTGTCAACCTAATTGAGATGTACTTAAACTATAAATTATAGTAAAAGTAGGTACCAACCTAGTTGGGATGTACATATACTATAAATATTTGTTAATAGTAATTAGAAATACATGTAGTTGTTATTTGTTTAAGTTAAATTTAACTTTTCAAAGTTATAAATAATTCATGTAACATTAAATTTGAATTCTATGTAAACATTTTTTGGTATAAATATGAATTTATCATTTTGTTCAATTCTTAGTTTACATTTTAAAAAAAAAATTGCTATAAATATGAAAAATTCTATATTTTTATAATTTAATTTATACAATTATACGGGTCAAACTGGAACAAATCGTGACCTGTGACTCGCATGGACTGGACCCAGATGGGTCGGGCGAACGTGGGTTGTAGTCCAAAATTGTGGATCAACCCGTAATCCGTAGCGGGCGGGCTTTTTTTTACGCAGACCGTTACCGGACTCATATGTTGACGGGTCAACCCGGTCCGGACCACCCAAATTAACATCTCTAATTTAGGGTGTGTCTGAACGCACTTAGTATTGTAATTCGGACAGTTGGTAATCAAAAAAAGAGTCGTTGCACAATTTTTTAATTGAAAAATTCAGACACTTTGCAGTACAAATTCAGCCCACTGACACTCCCATTACCAAATTTACTATTCCCATTTACACGTGTTTTGGCAGCAAGGGTTTGTAAAAAAGATTTAATTGAAAAATAATCCTTTTTTTTTCATTTCTAGACAAAACATGCAAAGGTTCAGACGGTGAGACCTCTTGATTTGACTGGAAAATTGATTTTTGTTTGGGACAATCACTACCAAACGCAGTCTTAGTAATTTCCATAATTGAAAACTAAACCCAAAATTCCATTTTATTCGTCTTAACCCCTTGTTAAATACATATTTCCTTCATTGGGAATAATTAATTTTGATCTATTCAAAATGACATCCTGAATTAGTAAAAAAAAAATTAAAATTAAAATTTGAAAGATGTATTCACGTGCCTGTATCTGAAATTTGGACTTTTTTTTAGTCATATCCCCGTATCCTACATTTTAGAAAATAAAATATTTGACATTTAAATACGTACACGTACCCGATACCCATACCTAAATCCGAGTATCATAGATTCAAACAGACATTCATTACGACTAGTATAGCTCAAAAGTGATTTAGAGTGGATATATCAATGAAGGAAAGGGTTCATATGATTTAGTAACGATCAACAAAACAACGACAAAAATAGAACCTACTGCAACATTTGAAAAAAAGGCAAAATAGAGTTGATTTTGTAGAGAAATGCTTAAAAATCACACACAAGCATAGAACAGTTCTTCTCATGAATATAGCACGACTTCAATTACAACTCTCCGTCCACTGGTAAAGTATAGTTCAAGAATACTGCTATTTAGCACCAGTGGTGCTACCACACCAGTTTAGGTGGTGTGATGTGATAAGCTCAATGAGAGGTGTAATTAAGTGAATCATCTAATTATACCATTCATTTAATACCACGTTAGTGCCAGCATTACTCATTGTTCACACTCGCGAGAGCACAAGTAATTTAAAAAATGCTGTAAAATGGGGAATCAAGTTGCATGAAAAAGTTGGTTGTCTCAATGGAAACCACAAAATTTAGAATAAATCATGAAAAGCATAGAAAGATTTAGAATTCTTATTATAATTCTTCACTAATCAAGACACTGTAAGTCAAAGCGAGGAAAAGAATTTGACATTTATACCTTAGATACTCTCATGATCCCAAAAATAATAGAAACAAATGTGAATCGAAATATATTCTACCTCTCAAATATATAGAATCTGCTGTGTTTGCTCCTCGAAGTGTTGATTTTGCTGAAAGTATAGAATAGTGATATATTACATGTTACCTTTCTCCTTGTTCCAATTGGAGTTCTTATCCTTCTTTGATGGCTTCGTCTTTCTTCGTGGAGCACCAACAGCGGAGGGGTCCATCAATGGGCCCGACCAAGTTTGAATGGGTTCCTTGGAATATGAGAAATTCATGGAACTGTATGGGATATCAGGAGGCTCAAAGGCCGGATCCATGTGATGTGAAGCGCCCAAAGGATAACCAAGTCCTCCATCCTGGTGTGGGGGGGGAAATTTTTCACTTTTGCTCTTTGCATTCGCATGTGTAATTAGTCGCCGTCTCTGTTTTAGGGGGGGGGGGGACAAAAGCCAGTTATAGCAAAACTGATAAACAAATACCAAAAGCACGTACTATAATTATAAAGCTCATCAACCCCCCATTTGGACTTAGTTAAGAGCCTTAAAACTCAATACATTTACCTAAATGGACTTTATCAAAATAAAAATAAAATTATAATGCTCATCAATCCAACACTTGAAAAATAGCACTTCAACTCCAAAGAGCCACGAGAAATCAAAATGGATAGAATTTTTTCTTGAATCGCTGTAAATGGTATAGAAAAACAATAATCCAACATTATTTTTCAAAAAATATGTTGGCAGACTGACAGTATTGACATGAGAAGAACTGATACTAGAGGTGCTTCTGAAACTGTGAAGGTTTAGAAGCGGGAAGGGGGAGGGGGAGAGGGACAGTAGATATTCCACAAAATCCTTAAATTAAAATTTTCAGATAATAATGAAAATTTATGTTAAATTTATTTATTTATTTTTTTGTCCAATGATAGGCACTGAGCTGAGAAAGAATGAATTTAAGCAACACAGATTGAAACAGAGAATTGATATAGGAAACTTTTATTTAGTATTTGAATAACTCCAAAATATCCAAGCATTCGAGAGGCACGGGAACTCTCCAAAATGAGCAAGCTCAATACAAAATATTTCTGATGCCCTCTAAACCAACTCCCCCCTCCCCCCATTTTCTCCTTACCTCCTTAACATCCTAACAGAATACCAAAACTTACTTCCTAACATATTTGCATAGTAGGCCCCTCATCTCTCTAATCATTCCTTACACGTCAACCATGATTTAAGTGAAACGCACTGGTGGCCTAACATTACCACCCGCCCAAACATTCACCTTGTGCTCAAGGTGAAAATTCGGAAATTGATGTTGAACCAAGTGAAAATCCTCCCAAGTTGCCTCGTACTCAGGCAAAGACTTCCATTTCAGCAACACTTCAACTTCTCCTGATTGGCCTTGAGCTTTAGGATGTACTCCCGGCAATTCTTCCGGTTCCACCACAAGTTCAAGCTCGGGAGTCAACTGAGGTGGTAATACTGGAGAAGAAGATGAAATCCCATATGCTGGCCTCAACTGAGTTGCTGCTGTCTGAGGAAGTTCCAGTTTGTAGGCAACCTTACCGATACGCTGAAGAACCTTGAATGGGCCGTAGTAACGGGCAGCTAGCTTCTCAAATTTTCTTTGGGGCAGGGAGCGCTGCCGGTATGGTCTCAATTTCAAGAGGGAGCGCTGCCGGTATGGTCTCAATTTCAAGAACACTAAGTCACCTTCACTGAACTCTTCATGGTGGCACTTGGAGTCAGCCTGCAGCTTCATCCGCTGCTGGGCTTGAAGCAAGTGCATCCTCAAATCATCCAATATAGCATCACGATCCTTTAATAGCTGATCCACCAAGGATACAAAAGCAGCCCCTCGCTCATATAGAATAAGAGGAGGGGGATCCCGACCATATAGAGCACAAAAAGGAGTACAACAAATGGAAGAATGAAAAGAAGTGTTGTACCAATATTAGGCCCATGCCAACCAGCGAGCCCAACTCCAAGGCTTTCCAGAAGCAAAACAGCGCAAGTAAGTTTCCAGACATCGATTGACAACCTCCATCTGGCCATCAGATTGAGGGTGATAGGCAGGGCACCATTTGAGAGTAGTTCTGTGCAGCTTAAACAGCTCACTCCAAAAGTGACTCGGGAACACTCTATCCCGGTCAAAAATAATTGACTGAGGTATTCCATGAAGCTTAACAACCTCACGAATAAAAATGCTAGCAACCGAGACAGCCGTAAAAGGATGTTTCAAACCAATAAAATGAGCATGCTTACTTAGTCTATCCACCACTACTAAGATAGCATCCCAACCCTCGGAGCAGGGCAACCCCTCAATAAAATCCATAGTGACTTCATCCCAAACTTGCACCAGAAATGGAATAGACTGAAGTAAACCAGCGGTAGTAGTGGCCAGGTACTTATTCTGTTGGCAGACTGTGCACTCCCGTACAATCTGGCTACATCTTTGTGCATGCCTATCCAATATAACTCAGCTGTCAAGTGTTGATACGTCTTTGTTTCTCCCGAATGCCCCCCAATAGGGGTGGTGTGAAACTCCCCAAACAGAGGAGAAAGAAGTTTGGAGGATCGTAGAATGACGAGACAATTCTTATAAAACAATATCCCTTGCTCCACTGTAAACCCAACATGATTTGTTGTTCCAATAGAAACTTCAAACTCTGTTGATTTGTGCGCACAATAAAATGCCGTCCAAGCAAGCAAGGTCGCCATTTCATAACTGCAAACACTATCGCCATTAATTCCTTCTCATATATGGACTTAAGGTGAGCTCGAGGGCCTAGTACCCGGCTATAATAAGCCACCGATTGCTGTCCCTGGATAAGAACGGCTCCCCAACCCAAACCCCGAAGCATCCGTCTCGATAATGAACGGCTTTATGAAATCAGGCATTGCCAAAACAGGGACTGTGGACATAGCATGGTTAAGTTCTTCAAAAGTTGATCAGCCTTTGAACTTCACCCAAACTTATCTTTTTTTAGCTTATCAGTCAATGGCCACGCAATTCAAGCATACCCAGCTACAAACTTTCGGTAATATCCGGTCAAGCCCAAAAATCCCCTTAATGCCTTCAAATTAGTGGGCGTTGGCCAAGACAACATGGTTTGGATTTTGCTTGGATCCGCCGCTACCCCATGTTCGGAAATGATATGACCTAAATACGCCACTTGAGTCCTGCCAAACTCACATTTCTTTCGATTGGCATAGAGACTATTGGCCTGCAAGGTTTCCAGGACGCCGCTACCCCCTGTACGGAAATGATATGACCTAAATACGCCACTTGAGTCCTGCCAAACTCACATTTCTTTCGATTGGCATAGAGACTATTAGCCTGCAAGGTTTCCAAGACTTGTGCTAGATGTTGATGGGACTCCTCTGAGGGGCTGTAAATCAGAATATCGTCAAAGAACACTAGAACAAACTTCCGAAGATAAGGTCGAAAGACATCATTCATCAAGGATTGGAAACTCGCGAGGGCGTTCGTAAGTCCGAAGGGCATGTCAAGGAACTCGTAATGTCCATCATGAGTTCGAAAGGCAGTTTTATGAACGTCCTGATTGTTGACTCTAATTTGGTGGTATCCGGACTTCAAGTCTAATTTAGGCCCCATTTGAGCCAAATTATTGTAGAATGAGAATGAAAAATATAGTCGTTATTGGGATCCACACAAGAGATAGAAAATTTAAATTTAAATGTTGATGTGATGGATAACGGTCATATTTTTCATTTTAATTAGAGAATAATGTAGATCAAACGGGGGCTTAGAAAATATTTTCGCACCATGTAACTCATCAAGGAGTTCATCAATGACAGGGATGGGATATTTATCTGGTATTGTAGCTTTGTTCAGAGCCTTATAATCCACACAAAAATGCTAGGACCCATCCTTCTTAACAAGCCAAACCGACCTCAAGAAGGAGCTATTGCTGACTTGGATTATTCCAGCTAGGGCTGGACAAAAGATCATGAATCGAATCGAACGGTTTTTCATAAATTAAATACTCGAACGGGTATCTAAATCGAGAACCGATGGGTTTGGTTCGGTTCTAGGCCAAGAACCGAAGAACCGAATCGAAATAATTTTTTTAATTTTTTATATTGAATTAATTAAATTATTTTAATTTTTTCTAAACAAATTAGCAAATTAATTAGGTAAATTTAATTTTTTTGTTTGAATTTTCTAGCCCAATTAATATTTAGTATTAATATCTACTTTTTGGTATTTGTATATATTGAATTAATCTTATTGGTCAGCTTGTTATTTATATTTTTAAATTGGGCTACGTTAATTTGTAATAGTTACAAATGAACATGCTATTAGTTATATTTATGTAGTGTTGTAAATGTTAAAAAATATAATTATAGTACGGAACCGAACCGAACCCGAACGGTTCCATAATTATATTTGGACCCGACGGTTCCATTTATTAAATACCCGAAAGTTTTGAGTCGGTTCGATTTTGAAGAAAACCGAACCAAACTGGAACGGACCATGTCCAGCCCTAATTCCAGCATCCAACATTTCCTTGATCAATCTCTCAATCTCGTCCTTCTGAGCGTGAGGATAGCGATATGGTCGGACAGTCACAAGTTGGCTGCCTTCTTTGAGCACAATGGAATGTTCATGCCCCCTAATAGGAGGTAATTCGAACGGCGTGTTAAACACACTTCCATATTCTGCCAGAACTTGGTGAATAAATGGCGGCACCTTAGGATTCACTTCCCTCAAACCCTCAAGTTGATTAAGCTCCACCAAAATTCCAGCTCCCCCAGGTTTAATGGTTCGCATCATAGCCTTCAGAGAAACCAGAGTCTTCCCAAGGGAGGGATCCCCACGCAGAGTGATGGACTCATTACCAAGCCTAAATTTCATCACTTGTGTTTTCCAATTGGTACGAGTCATCCCCAAAGTCTCAAGCTGCAAAATTCACAGGATTACATCAGAACTCCCCAACCCAAAAGGTAAAAATTCTTCCACAATCTCAACCCCCTGCAGATGTAGAGTTACCCATTGGCATAAACCTTCTCCGCGTACAGCAATACCCGTCCCCATAGTCACTCCATAAACCTCAGTTTTAACAACAGGTATCTGTATTCGATTGACCAAATCTAAGGAAATAAAGTTATGGGTTGCACCTGGGTCAATCAACACCACAACCTCCTGCCCCCCAATTATCCCCTTCAGTTTCATTGTCTTTGGAGTCGTTAAACCCACCACCGAATTGAGCGAGATTTCCAACCCTTAATTAAGTTCGGTCGCTTCCAATTTAGGCTTTGCTTCTTCTGAAACTTCACCTCCTCCCTATTCTCCTTCATTGACAACATGGGTAAAGAGGACATTCAATTCCTTCTTGCAATTGTGCCCAGGCGCCCATTTTTCATCGCAACTATAACACATCCCTTTCTCTCGTTTCCTCTGTAATTCCGAATCGGACATCCTTCGCACCTCTCCAGAAAATTTCGTTACAGAGTGATTTGCCTCAAAATTTGTTCGCGAAACTTCAGAATGGAAATTGGTGCCCCACGTTGACCCTCTTGTTCTCTGAAACCCACTAGCTGGTTTGTGGGCCTTGGTCACCCACAACTTCTCTTCTATCTTTTGGGCTAAGTATATGGCCCCGGCCCAAGTTGATGGGTTCCAAGATTCGAACCTCAACTCTAATTTCTGGCTTCAGCCCATTGATGAAATGACTCAGAGCAACCTAATCGGAGACGTTCTCCAATGGAGCCGACAGCTCGATAAATTTCCGGTGATACTCCTGCACGCTTCCATCTTCAACAAGAGCCAACCACTGCTCATGGAGTGAGCCGGCTAGGGTTGTTCGAAACTGCTTCAAGAGAAGATCCTTCATCTCTTCCCAGAGAACAATTGATCGTTTCATGTTTTCCCATTGAAACCACAACAGAGCATCTCCTTCAAATGCCACAACCGCAGCCTCAATCTTCTCTTCATTTGTTAACCGATTGAGGGCGAAATATCGTTCCGCTTTCAAAATCCACCCATCCGGATTCGAGCCATCGAACAATGGTACCTCAAGTCTCCGGAATCGGAACTCATGGAAAAATCCGGTTAAACCCAAGCTGCCGTCTAAACTGTGAAGTCCCCCCACAGACTGTCTATTTTTTCCCCCTTATTCGGAACTGAACCACCTCGAGCCATCTCTTCTTGCAATTTGATGAACTATTCAAATCTTTTGCTCATAACCTGTATTTCCTCCTTCAACGTGCCCGCTTCCTGCTGAAACTCTACTTGCACGGCACCAACCATTTCCTCCATAAAATCCATTCGCTGAGCAACATTTTTGGGTGCCATCTCCCAAGATGTTTGCTCTGATACCAATTTGATAGGCATTGAGTTGAGAAAGAATGAATTTAAGCAACACAGATTGAAACAGAGAATTGGTATAGGAAACTTTTGTTTTGTATTTGAATAACTCCAAAATATCCAAGCATTCGAGAGGCTCGAGAACTCTCCAAAATGAGCGAGCTCAATACAAAATATTTTTGATGCCCTCTAAACCAACTCCCCCCATATTCTCCTTTCCTCCTTGCCCATAACAGGAAACCCCAACATCCTAACAGAATACCAAAACTTACTTCCTAACAGATTTGCATAGTAGGCCCGTCATCTCTCTAATCATTCCTTACACGTCAACCATGATTTATTTTCCCGGAATCACCCCTTCGCCTGGATTAAGTGAAACACACTGGTGGCCTAACATCCAACTAGATTCTAAAACTAGAATTTCTATTATCGTTTTTAGTTTTTATAATTTTGCTTTACATACTTTTAAATAAAGCCTCATCCTTGTAGCTAAATCAAGATTTGTATCCCGATCCAATACAACAATGCATCACAACTATGGATTCCAATTATTTTATTCTTTATTTGCTCTCTTTCATCGAATACATTCTACTACTCTTATTTGTTACTGGACGCAAAATAAACAACCAACGGATAAATATAATTCAGAAGGATGCATCTTAAATGACATACATCAATATTAGCTTGCAGCTCAGCATTGGCTTCAAGAGCAGGGATTGCCCGCATTGGTCGTTCCCGTGTACGTGTTTTTCTCATACCATCAGCATTGGCTCTACCAGTAGCTCTTAGCCTAAAACCATGAAACTTAAGTCAGGTGTTTAGAGGAAACATAACAAATCATGTCACCGTTCCAGCAGCTTCTTAACAAATAGAAAATAAGTAATCATATGGATGTGAAGCCAATCGCTACATCCTTAATCCAATTGCCAAATCATGGATTATATGTTGAATTTGATATACTGTGTGTCAGGTACTACAGCAAGTATTGGAATTTGAAGTTTAGATTCAATCTAATGATACATTAATAGTCAAAATGAATAAAACTACATGGCTATAGTTATCTTCCAAACCTTTTAGCTTCTTCATCACGCCGCTTAGCATCCATCTCCTTGCTGGGAGGATACTTTGGAAGACTCGATGGATCACATGCATAAGGTTCTGTTCTGAAGAACTGCAAGAATGAAAACAACAAATAACTAACTTCTGTGAGTGACATTTAATGAGAATTCTTGACTACTTAGATCAATAATCTATAATATATTAAATATCATATCAAGCGAGAATCATTTTTTGGATGATTCTAGCCTTACTATAATTCAATTATTTCAATAATACATTACTTTTCATTTTCAATATGTATTTAATTTATTTAACTATTTAGTTACCATCAATGTATATGTACATTTGACATATTCATTTCACTTGTGTGCTTGAATTAATGTATGAATTCCCTATTATTAATTATCAATTAATTAACTTTCACATTCATTTAATTAATATTTATCTTCATTTATGAATTTCATTGTTATTAATTTTAATTATAAGTTAATTAGAATTTCACATTCAAGAATGCATTTCATTATTCACATTCATGTATGCTAATTAACATCCAATTTCACTTAACTGGAAATTAAATAAATGATTTATCAGTCATTATCACGTATATATTCTCTAGTATTAATTCTAAATTAATTAACATTTACGCATATTCAAATATTACTTTTATAGTACTTATAAAACATTTCATGATAACGTGCAACACACAGTTAACATTGACTAGCATTGGACAAATGTCATGGAATGCCGTATATCCTCTATAAATGACTATGGAAAGGTAGACAACACAGCCTTGTGCAGGGAAAAAATGGTGGGAGTGGGAGAGAAAGATGAGCAAAAACATAATTATGGAGCAGTACAAGAGTTACTACAACAAAATATAAAGATGGAAGATATTTTTTCTGAATTTCTTAAGGAGGATTTCTTTTTCCTTCCTTTTTTTGTTTGTGCGTGTGCATTCGTGTTTAGAGAGAGGGATAAGGGAGCTCACTTCACTGTTTAATGCAGCTGTAGCAGTTTGACGCTCAGCTGGATCAATTGCAAGTAGAGTATCAATTAATGGCAGTGATGATGGCGGGAAATCTTTAAATGTCTCCGCTATGCATCTTTTATATGACTGTTGAGGCTTGAATATGGTTGTGTGCGGTAGTTTAGATTTTTTCCAATATTCGTCCGACGGAGAGCCACATAGCTTGAAAATCCTGTGCAGCTGTTCCACCTAAGCATAATAATAGCATTCACCTAGTTATTAATACAAGTCCAGTTTTTATGCAGATATGATGATAGTAACTTTAAACACTTGGTAGTGAAGTAAAGAAACCTGCAAAAATTAGTAAAATTAAGCCATTGGACAATATACATAATGAGCTAAATTGTTGCATAACATAGTGCTTGCATGGGAAAGCAAAAAAAAAAAAAAATTGAAGTCAAAGTCAACAATAAATTTTAATCACACATTTCCATGACTCACAACTTTTATCAAATTTTTAACCACGCATTTCATTATCAAAAGTTATATCAAACAACCCCTTAGAATCAACTACAGCAACAAAAATTGATGAGAACAAATGTCGAGCACCAAATCGGAATGGAGAAGAAAAGGTGGAGGAGGCTTGTACGGATTCTTTAGTAAGCCATTTTATAAACAAGATCCCTAAGAGGATCCCTACTTGAATACTTTCTTTTTCTGGTAAAATAACTGATTGCCACAAGCATACGGACTGTTGAGAATTAGTGCTTCTGGTCTCATTTCAAGCATGTTGAACTTCGTTAACCTACATCTACCCTTCCGTGAGGCCTACATAAGGTATATTTCAAGAAAGGATAACATATAGCAAAAGATATCAAGATCATTTCTCAAGACATTTTTTAAATCATATTAACAGTGGGTTTGATAATATATTTTCGTTTAAATTCATTTTTCAAGCAATTTATAAAATCATAAATAATATAAATTCAGCCTCAGAGACAAATGAGACTTCTTCTATTTCTGGTCAAATATAGAATTGCAAACAATCATTTCCAGCAGTAGCAGTTCATTAACTACAGAATGTCTGGTGAACGAGTACAAAATGTATTGCAATGAGTAACAACTAGCAACAGTGAAAAAACATCTACCTCTGTCCGCCCAGTCATGATGGGCCTCCCAGCAAATAACTCCGCTAAAATACACCCAGCACTCCACAAGTCCACGCCTACACCATAATTGGTGGCACCAAGAAGCAGCTCTGGAGGCCTGTACCAAAGAGTAACCACTCGACTGGTCATCGGCTGCTTGTTGTTAGGGTCAAATGTGGAAGCCAAACCGAAATCAGCAATCTTAAGAACTCCTCCATCATCAATTAGGAGATTAGACCCCTTAATATCACGATGCAACACGTGCCTGTTATGGCAGTGCTCAAGGCCTGACAATAGCTGATGTATGTAGCATTTGACCTACAATATCAACCATTTAACGCCAGCATAAGAAAACATACAAAATCTACAAGAGAGAGATTCAGGACCTCGAATAAGAAAATGGGTAAAAAGAAATAAGTAGAATCCAACCTGGGGCTCTGTAAATTTGATTCCGGGGCTTGAAGCCAAGCCAGCCAAATCATGCACCATATAGTCAAACACTAGGTACAAACTACATGACATCCTTGAAGTTGCCAATCCTTGCAATTTCACAACATTTGGATGGTCCAAACGACGCAAAATCAAAATCTCTCGAGCCATAAATCTCACGCTCTCAGGTTCCAAATTATCAAATCTGACTTTTTTTAATGCAACGATGTTCCCCGTCAAGGTATCTTTAGCTTTATAGACATTACTGTAAGTACCTTGTCCAATCTAATCTTGATCCCACAGAAAAACATACAAAAAATGAGATACTAACTCCATATAACATATAACAACAGGAAACTAAACTAAAAAGCACTTGCCTTATCAAGTTTCTCGAATGTGTCAGCCCGACGAGGGGTCCATCCATTAATTGCCTCCCCTGCAACCGCCGAGAGCCAAGCTGGCCATCCTGCAGCCACTTGCTCGCCATGGATGTTCTTTGGGGGATTACTTAGACGAGGATTTGGCCTAGACCTCCTCCTCTCACTTCTCTGCTTTCGCACATTTCCATCCTTCGGCTCCTCCTTCTGATCTCCACCATTCTGAACTTCACCATCCCCTCCGCCTTTGCAGCCACTGTGGTGATCCGCCTTACTTACAGAACTAACTACTACTTTCTCTCTCCTCCCCGACTGTGCGACTAAATCTCTCTCTCCCTCAGTAACCCTACCATTACCAGTTACAACCTGGCCAGCAGGAGGCCCAGATGATGAAATCTCTTTTCCAAAAACACACCCCATCTCTCAAAAACACCAAACTTCATTTCTCACCACATCGCACACTCTTATCCCTCATTCAAAACCTCTCAAATAAACAACAAACTCGCATGCAAGCGTACGAACAAATCAAGCTTTTAAAGGAAAATCCACAAAATAAATATCCACAAATAGAACAAGAAATTCACAGTAACGCTCAAATAAAATCAGATTTCTCCAGAAAAACTAAATGAGCTAAGATCTATTAACCAACGAACGACAAATCGAGGGTACATTAAAAAAAACCGCAAACAAACCAAATTAGGGGTTGGATTAATACAGCAAAAATAATGTAGTATGAGTGAAGAACCCTAGCTTTAGTGCCCAAAAAAGCAGATGCAGCAATGATTTAGTGAAAGCCCACAATTTATGGCGGTCAAAAATGAGCAAAGGCAATTATACAGCAAACTACCAAATAGCTTTTTTGTGCCTTGCGGAATTGAAAATCAGAGATTAGACAGCAGCAAAGTTGAATTTCCACTTGTCACTTTGAAAAATGGAAAATTCTAAATACTGGAATATTGTGTGCTTTTCTGGGATTAGCATAGTTTACTAGTCGAGTTTTTTTCTGGTCAAAGGTCCAACGTGTTAATTATTTGAAAATGTTTTTCTTGTTGTATGAATGACCATTATACCCCTTATCATCCCGTAAATATAGAGGGTGTTTGGTAGAGATTAAAATAGGATTAAAATTGAAAAACTAGCTGTTATGGTTGACTTTTATTAGACGGGTGGGACCCATAACGACCATATTTTCAATTTTAATTGGATTTTAAACTGTACCAAACAAGCACATAGAATTTTTGTTTTCATTATAAGCCCATGTTTGGTACTCATTAAAATTTTCATTTTCATTTTCATTCTTCTACTCATTTTTAACCACACATTTTTCAATAAAATAATACGATTTTGCTAGTGGGTACATCACCGTGTGAGGGGGGTGTACATCCTTATGTACATTTTTTGATGTACAAGTAGAATTATTCAAAATAGTATTTTCCATTACATCAATAATTTTTCCTACTTTTTCAACAATACATTCTCCATTAATCTACTATTTCAAAATACGTTCTTCCAAAATAATGTGGTTCAAACACACATTAATACTCACAAGTCTATTGACTTTTATTTTTTTTCTTTTTTTTTTTCACTACATGTTATCACGAATGTCTTTATCTAATTATTATTATTTTTTCTTAAAAAAATATGGGTGCAGGGTGTTTTCAACTGAATTTGCTTCTTTAAAATTATTCAAATACAGCAATTTGCCTAAAGTTAATTGCACAGATTATTCAAAGAACTTTTCGCGGATGATTGGTAATTGATCTTTTTTTGTTTATGAGTTAAGTACACAGATTTTGAGAAGCGTGCACTTGCTTTGCTTGCTTGAAGTATAAAACTTTCCCTACTAACCATGGGAGATCAGAGTAATAAATATTGTCACTTTTTTTTTTTTTTTTTAACGTAGGAATCCACAGCCGCAGAGAAACTACGGGATTCGAGTCAACCGATTGAAGTTTCCTTGCTTGATGCTACTACAATAGCCACTTCTATGGTACCGGATCTAAAGAAGAGATTTAGAAAAGGGAAAATAGGAAAAGGGCGGGTTCGAATGTGGAATAATAGGTGTCCTTGGAATTATTCTTTTTAATACGAGAATAGTTTATGAATTTACTAATCACATGTATGTCTATTATAAAATATTGCTGCTCCTGAAATAACATTTCATTATTAATATTCTACTTAAATCTTACTTGCTCTTGAATAGCATAATTAAATAAAATCTAAAATAAATTATGTTTACTCCTAAAAGGTAAATTTTTATACAATTTATCTCAAACAATAATATGTATTGCTCTCAAAGAGCATAAAACTTTGATTCCAATATTCTTCATTCTAGAAGAATATTGATTTATTGTTTTTGAAGAAACAATAATAAAATATAATGTGCTCTCGAAATAGCATACACCCCAAATAATATATATCTCATTGTGTTCCTAAAGAAACACAAATTAAACAATTCAATACTAAGTTGTAATTTTTAAAGGAAATTAATTTTCTATATTATTAATATTCAAGAAGAATATTAGTTTATCGCTCTTGAAGACCATGAATTATAATTGTCAATATTCTATAAGAATATTGATACGTTGCTCTTGAAAAAGCATTAATTAAAGATAATATGTTCTCGAAGTAGCACATTTTCGAATAATATATCATTTTGAATTAATATTTATTCATGAATGAAAACATATAACTAATGTCATAAAAACATTGATTAGTTTGACTACTTGAACTTCGAAATTAAATAATTGAATTATATCTTTTATTGAACTATAAGTTCAATTTGAGTTTGTTGTTTGGCAAAAAGCCATTGATGAAGAACCAAAAGAATCTTTAATCCAAAAAAAATCATATTTGATGTTTGTTCTCTTTATTGGAAATTGATCGTTGATCATCACTAGTTAAATAGAGATTGAATTTTCTATATTTCTGAAAATTAACTAGGGTGATATGGGGCCCAGTCACCCTCCACATTGACCATCTATATATTAGTTTTATCTAATAAATTTGATACAAATATTATATGATTTCATAGTGTTCGCAACCTGAAGTTTGCAAAAATGTTGCTCAAATTATAAACATAGCCCATGTACCATACACATTAAAATTTTCATTTTCATTCGTCTATTCATTTTAAACCACACATTCTTCAATAAAATAATATTTTCAATCACATCAATAATTTTTCCTTCTTTTTCAACCACACATTCTCCATCAATCTACTATTCCAAAATAATGTGGCTCAAACACACATATGATTTTCAGATTATATAATCAAAACAATGTGTCTTGTTAATACTAGTAATCCTAAATCTCAACTTTTTAATAAATGTTAGTTGAGATATCGATAAATGGTTTAATATTATTGTTTGTTAAACGTCTCCGATTAATTTAATTGAGAACAAAATACTTCCAATTTCTATTTAGGGAATGCACCTACCAATATCAAGTTATCCCCTAATATAATTGGCTTATGGTTAGAGTTTGATTTCTTCATCTAATTATTTGATAGTGCGATATATGTACAATTAATCCACAACATTGCATTGAGATGGAAAACAAAGAATGTTGAGAATAAATGTGTATTACAAACCCTTATTCCAAACGTGTGATTTATTTACTTCATGTTTTGTAGATCGTCGTTTTGATAAAATGACTTTCTCAATTTTGGAAGAGAAAAACTACATCCTACTAAATAAGGTAAAAATTCTTAAAATGAAACATCTATATTTCACTTTTATCCCCGCATAACCAATGTTAGTAAGAGATTGAAAAAATCATTCATTTGTAAATAGATACAAATTAATTATCAAATGTATTTGTTGATATAATAAAAGTAATAAAATCATATATACCAGTAACAATTGATGTCTCTACAAGACAATTTGTTGTAACAAATGAATTTCAAATACGGCATAAGTGTGGGTGACCAATTAATTCAAAAGACTACGTAATTTGAAAAAGAAATGTACAAGAAAAAAACCAACCAAACATTTTAGAAGAAATAGTTTTATAAAATATTGATCAATCAAATATTGAAAATATAGTTCCTGAAGCATCACAAGTGTCTGGAAATAATGATATTTCAATAAATTATATGTAATCTAAAAAATTATGAGAAATAAATAATGTTGTTATAGACTATATTTTTCGCATGTTAAACATAGAAATGATTGACCAAAGTGAAAAGAAACCATAAAAGGCAGAATTGAATTCCTTAGAAAAAAGGGAAAGTGTTTAGACTTGTAGTCCAAACACCTGAAAATATAATCTATGTTGGATATAAATGAATTTTTGTACGAAAAAGAAATGAAAATAATAAAATCACAAGATACAAAGTTCGACTCGTAGCTCCAAACTTTTCACAAAGACCAAGAATTGATTATGAGGAAATATATATCTCCCGCAGCGGACACCATGACTTTTAAATTTTTAATTAGTTTGATTGTGTCACAAAGGCCAGATATTATGAGCCTTATGAATGTAGTGACCGCACATTTGTATGGTTCTTTTGATAGTGACATATATACGAAAAGTCCTTGAATGATTTAAAATGCGAAGAACAAATGATACTTGCCCAAGAACCATGTCCTCAATTAAATTGTAAAGATCATTGTATGGATTGAAATTGCACGTGGTATAATCGCCTTAGGCGAATATTCGTTGAAGGAAGTCTATAAAAATGACGAGTTTGCACATGTGTTTTCATAAAGAAAATAAATTTTGGATTTGCAATTGTAGTAGTTATGTTGATGATTTAAATTTAATTGAAATTTCTGAAGAGTTCAACAAAACTGCAAATTATTTAAAAAATTAATTTGAGATGAAATATTTGGGAAAAAAACAAATTCCGTATTGGGTTGTATATTGGACATTTCTTAAAATGATTATTCGTTCATCAATCTACATATATAGAAAAAGTTTTAAAACACTTTTACAGGGATAATGCACATCTATTGGCATCACCTATTGTTGTTCATGTGAAAAATGATCATTTTCTTCCACTTGAAGATGGAGAAAGGGTTCCTGGTCATGAAATATCATATCTTAGTATAATTGGAGTATTAACTTATCTTACAAATTGTACTCGACCCGACATAATTTTTTTTGTAAATCTCATTGTAAGATATAAATCTACACCAACACAAAAGCATTGAAATGATGTTAAACATATTTTTCGTTACCTAAAGGGTACTATTGATTTGAGATTATTCTATTCTCAAAAGTTTGGATCTACTTTAATGGGATATGCAGATATAAGTTATCTATCTGACCTACATAAAGTTAAATCACAAACAAGATACGTGTTTATACGTAAAGAAACACTCATCCCATGGAGATTTGTGAAGTAATCCTTGACAGTAACATCCTCAAATTATGCTGAAATTACTACAATTTATGAAGTAGACCGATAATGTGTATGATTGAGGAACATATCCCATCATATCCAAGTATCATGCGAATTAATTTCAATAAAAGATAGTACAACGATTTTGTATGAAAACAATGTTGTTTGTATTGCACAACTCAAAGGATGTTATATCAAAGATGACATGACGAATCATATTTTTCCAATTTTCTTTCATACACACGAGTTTTAGAAGAATGACGATATTGATGTTCAACAAATTCGCTTAAGTGACAATGTGACTAATTTATTTACAAAAGCACTGCTAACATCTACATTCAAGAAATTGGTTCACAAGATTGAAATGTGTTGCCTAAAAAAAATTTAGTGATCAACATTAGGGGAGTAGCTGTACTCTTTTTCCTTCGCTTAAGTTATATTTCACTGGATTTTCTTAACAATGTTTTAATGAGGCAGTATTTATCTTTAATATTTCAAAATAACTGTACTCATTTTTCTTTGTTTGATTTTTTTGTCTCATTGAGTTTTCATCAAACAAGATTTGAACGAAACATATATTATGTAACGTGTCATTAAAGGGGAAGTGTTGTAAATGGTAAGTTTATTAGTCAATGACAATTGTACCCATGCAACCCTATAAATTATTACTATTGTATCCCTAATCTTGCCCTATAAATATAAGATTTTAGTTCTCATTATAATAAATACAAGTCTATTGATTTTTATTCTCTGTTCTCCTTTTTCTCTCTTCCCACAACATTTCTATAAGTTTTTAATTAGGTAGGTATTTTTATCTAAAACCACCTAAATGTAGTTTAATCCGATTTTAGTTAAAACTGAACTAGTTTTAGTTCTTAAGTTTGGACGCAGGTATAATGATTTCAAAATATTTTAATAGAATTAGATTTGGAGTGAACAAAAAGTCAACCCATCAAATCCAATCGAAATCGTTGCTTTAAAATTGTTGATTTGGCTTCGCATGAACTAGTCAGTATATCAATTCCAAGCCGGAAAAAACCGTTTTGAAATGATTCAATTTATATTTCAATAGTTAAAAATCCATTGAAATTAAAGCGAATCGTTATCCAATTTTTTTTAAAAAATACTTATTTACTCAAAACATATTATTTTATTAGTTTAATATATAATTTAAAAATAGTTAAAAATTGGATAACGATTTTGATAGATTTGGAGTGAACAAAAAGTCAACCCATCAAATCCAATCGAAATCGTTGCTTTGAAATTGTTGATTTGGCTCCGCATGAACCAGTTAGCATATCAATTCCAAGCCGGAAAAAACCATTTTGAAATGATTCAATTTATATTTCAATAGTTAAAAATCCATTGAAATTAAAGCGAATCGCTATCCAATTTTTTTAAAAATACTTATTTACTCAAAACATATTATTTTATTAGTTCAATATATAATTTAAAAATAGTTAAAAATTGGATAACGATTTTGAAATGATTCAATTTATATTTCAATAGTTAAAAATCCATTGAAATTAAAGCGAATCGTTATCCAATTTTTTTAAAAAATACTTATTTACTCAAAACATATTATTTTATTAGTTCAATATATAATTTAAAAATATATATTTACTAGTCGGCTTCTATTTTTTTAAGGGAAATAATGATTTATGATAGTAGGTTAGAAATAATAAATTTGCAAGTTTAGATTTTATTGTTGAATTTTGTATTAATATATTGATTTAAACTCGTACCGAGATAAGTGTTTTAATACTTTCAACATTCATGTTTAAAATGTTTCCATTTAAGTGCGTGTCAGGGCGCAATCGCTATTACAATTTGGATTGTTCGTGAGCAAAAAATGGACCGTTGTACAATGTTTAATTGAAAAAATTTGACAGTTTTGCAGTACCAACTCAGGCCATTTATACTATCATTCCCAAATGTACCCTCCTCATCACACGCCTCAACAACCACGAAGGAGGATAAAATGATCATTTTTGTTTAATCTCTACAAAACATACAAATGAGAACTGTCAGTGGGACCTTGTGATTTGACCCAAAAATTGATTTTGGTTTGAGAAAAGTACTCGTAGACACAGCCTAAATGTTATATTGAGATTTTTTCGCCTGGTTTGAAAATATTAGTGTTATGTCACTAAAAATGATTTAGTTTGGTTTGAATTTTTTTCAAAACGTTTAAATAGTTCAAAAATCGGCCAAATTGAACATTGTTCACCCTAATTTGGACCATTAGATTAGCTTAAGTTAAAAATTAAGATTATTTGTCAAATTCATTGATAGGAGGAGCGATCTCCGTAATTTTATGACAATTACATTAATTTACAGGAAGTTACAAGAATTAGCATTCGTTCGTAACAATTAAATTGTGTAGAATTTGACTGGACTAAATCAAAATCAATCACTCGTTTGGAATCCATCGATGTATACAGAACTACTTAATTCTGTAGGTAGAATTTTTATTATACTTTATTCGATCTAACTTTTATTAGCCATTGTTTTGCCATCATTAAAAATTTAATACATTTTTCTCTATTCTTTTTAACCACGTATTCTTTAATAAAATAATATCATACATTCTTTATTTTTTAACCACACATTCTCCAAAAAAAAAAAAAAATTATTCCAAAATACATTATTTTCAAAATCTCATTATAATTGGTGCAAAACAAGGACTTAATATAGAATCAGATTTATTGAAATCACATCCAACTGAACATGTCCATTCTTACTTTTTCGTCTTTAAAAAAAAAAAAAAAAAAACAAGGGATTCTATAACTTTGTGAGAGAATTAAACTAAAATTTCTCGAATAATAAATTTTATTCCATATTTATTTATTTTATCTAAAGTTACTACAAAGTGGTGGCAACGACAATTTATAAAAGTAGAGCTGGCTTAAGTATTATGCGAATTAGACAATTGCTTGAGGCCTTCAAACTATCGAGCGTCCTTCCCAATAGGGGCCGTCAAGTGACATTTTGTCATCTACTTTGTCATTTACTTTTGTACAAGGAGCATTATTGTTTGAGTTCTACTATAAGTACTATAGGTACAAGAATTTGAATTCATGTACATATACAGGATAGACACATCAGGGGGTGGGTGGGTAGAAAATCAATTTTTTACTCATATGTGGCTCACTCCCATGTGAGTAAAATTCAAAATTCTGTAGAAATTTTTTGTACTCGCTGACTTTTCTTATGGTCCGTTTGATTGCAAATGTGGAAAATAGATGGAAAGAAAATATTTTATTGGGAATTGAATTGCCTAGAATTTATTTTATTGAGAATTGTAATTAATTGTGTATGATTGATATAATTTTCCATCTGAAAAATGTTGAAAGTTTGGTGTACGTTTTTCTTCATTTTTATCGAAATTGTCCATTAAAGTGATAATTTTTTCTACTATTACGTCTAGAATTTGTTCCAATTATCAAAAAGTAGAATTTAAAAAAAAATTAGAAAAAATTACCATACCGAATACCATTCGTTTGACTTTGTTTTGCATAGAAATTGTCAACAAAAGTGAAAATTCTTTTTACGATGGTTGATAGAATTTGTTGCCATTACTAAAAAAAAAAAAAAGGTGGAATTGCTTTCCCACCTAATAGGTGGGAAAATAAAATCAAGTAAATGTGTATCAAAGGATTGTACATAGAAAAATGTGGGAAAAACAAAAGTCAGACAAATTTATGCTATCAAACACCATTAATTGACTAAAGTTGGAAAATATTTTCTTTTTCCACCTATTTTCTAAGCTATCAAACAGGGCCTTATTGTTTCCCAATTGAAGCCGAGCAAAGCATATTCTGAAATGTAGATTATTAAGGCTTTGAAAAGAGGAAAGGAAATTAGGTTACTTATTATATATATTCTTTTTTGTTTAAATCTTAAATTTTATGTACATTATTAGGGATGGCTAAAAAAAAAATTAATTTCATCCTATACATGTGGGTCCCGTGACTCCCGTCCCATCGTTTCTTAGAAACGGGCACTGGAAACATAGTTACCATCCCATTTACCTGATTTGGCGGGTAATTCAAATTTAAGTATTTTATCAAATAAAAATAAAATATTTATAATCATTTTATTAGAGAACATGAGTTTTTCTTAACAAATTAGAAAGAAAAATAATAATATTTACTAATTAAATACATAAAAAAGTAAAAAATAAAACAAAAATATAAAAAAATAAATGACTTTAACGGACTATGGGGCATGACAAAGTGACAAAAGTACCCCACGAGACGGAGGTGATAATGGCTAACCTATTTCATACCTACTCCATTGTCATTCCTACCTTTTATTAAAGAGAGACTAATAAATATCACTAATGCTCCAAGTACAGGAGCTCTTCTGCCAGGGGTCTTACAGGCCTCTCACTGTGCCGAGGCCCCACCACTGAATTTAAAAAAAAAAAAAAAAATTGTGGCCCCACTCCCCCCAATTGTGTCTTGCCTGGCAGGGGCCTATAAGTCAGGCCCCTGTACTCCAAGCACGGTTCAATAAATATATATATCATTAAGGACGGTAAATAAGCAAAACAATACGAAAAGCACTCAGGTTTGGTATGCTTAATTATTATGTTTATTTTAGTTTGAGTAATGAAACGCATCAATTTGATATGAATATTGCTCGATGACTTGTTAATAACGGAGTAAATCGCTACAAGACAATTTATGCATTTTTAGACATATATTTGTGTTTTTCTATGAAAATCATTTTATTAAGAAGCGAAATAGAGTGAAAGAACCGAAACGTAGTGAAATATAAAGAAATAACTTCTTCTTGATTAGATCAAAGATATTGTTGACACCGACCTCCGAGGTCGTTGAGCTCGGACTGTCGTATCCCAATGAGGGTAAGGACTTGGGAGTTCAGCTATGCGAGGTCAGGTCGGCAGGAGCGTAGCTTTTCCAACAAGCCATTGTAGTCTTTCAAGACGCTACAGTGGCTAATAATTATGGATCACTGACAAGATCTCTGAGTACCAAACCAGAGACATACACGTGGAAAGGTCTTGTGTCAGCGCCTACTTATTCCTCCAATCAGAAGTCTTAGCTTGTTTTAATAGGCAATGCATTTACTACCAGGATCAGCAAGTCCCATCATCCTCAGTCAACAGTACAACATTGAGCTCGGGCCCCAATCCCGTTAGGACAACACACAAGTTAGCTCAGCTCGGCCTCTGAGTTGACAAGACAGGAGGATTAGACGTTATTGTCTTCCTACTATAAAAGGCCCAGGATACAAAGAGTGAAGGGGGGGCAGACAGAAAATCTAAAGGAATATACTAAGGAGAGAATCCCTAAAAATCCCCTTGAAGATCCCATATAGTTGTAAAAAGGAGCGATTATTTGATGAACGATCTTGTATTCTTCCTTATTGTAACTTTTAGACTACTGTCTGCATTCTAAGTTGGCTTTAACCTTGTCAATACAATTTTGAACGTCAACAGTTTGGCGCTAGAAGGAGGGCCCCCTACTTGATAGCAGCCCCATCTCCACATACAATTCATCAGAATAATCCTATGGACGAATTGTCAACATCAGGGAACCAGTCCCACGCGGGCCATACCCACCCCGGGCGAAGCAATAATCCCAGAAACTCTGAAAAAGGGGGTCGAGATGAAATCGCTGACCCACAAATGGCGACAATGAAGGAAGCCATCGAGAAACTAACGAATATTGTCGGTAGGTTGGAACAAAACCAAGCCCAATACCTGCCACAGGGAAACAGAGGGGAATCCCCTCGCCAGGAAAGGACCGAACGGCTCCCCACAAGGCGGACCCTGCATTTTTCAGACGAAGGATCTTCCAAGGATCAAACTGAGGAAGTTAGAAGCTCTCCTGTGGCGACTAAATCAAAAACTAGAAGGACGAACGGTGCATTGGACAAGCCGGGCTCCCAGCGTTCCTTAACTCCCACCAGAAAGCAAGCTGAACACCAAAGGGACCACCCTGGAGAGCGACCAGAAAACGAAGTAAGCGCCCTGAAGAAGCGCATTGCAGACCTGGAGGCCAAAAGTAAGGGGAGCACAGATGAGTACTTCACCAAACGCCATTCACCATTTACTGAGGATATCCTAGCAGAACCACTACCCGAAAAAATGAAAATGCCCCAGCTAGCCGGATATGACGGGGAAGGAGACCCCCTCAGTCATCTTGACAAATATTCTTCTTGGATGGAGCTCCAAGGAGCAGGAGAAGCCATCATGTGCCGTGCTTTCCCCTTGACATTGGGAGACAAGGCTCAAAGATGGTTTAGAAGATTGCATCAAAGATCTATAAAGTGCTGGGACGATCTCGCCACAGCGTTCCTCGCCCAGTTCATGGGCTCAAAGGCAAGGACCACTCCTAAAGAAAGCCTGGTGAGCATAAAGCAGGGGAAAACGGAATCCCTTAAAAGCTACCTGGACAGATTTAACAAGCAATCTATGGAAGTCGAGAAAGTTTCTGATGACGCTGCGCTCATGGCAGTTTTGTCTGGACTGAGGCCCAAGACACGATTCTGGTGGTCAGTCCATGAAGATGGCCCGCAAACGTACCATGGACTCCTAGGCCGAGCTGAAAAGTACATCAGTGCAGAAGAAGCCACTTCGGATCACGAGGATGCTAAACAAATCTCCCGGTCCCCACGGCGAGCAAAGGGGAAACAAACGGAGAGGGACGGAGGTCAGGAGAAAAGGAAAGATAGAAGGGATCAAGGCCGCACTAGACCGTACCCCGATAAATTCCGTGGCTATCACCCTTTAAATGCCAGTCTGAAGGAGGTCTTTCTTCAATCTGAAGCAAAGAAGTCTTTTCGCCGACCCCCGCTGGGAAGCAAAGAAATGGCTGGGAAGAATCTAGGAAAGTATTGCCGGTACCATAGAATGATGGGACATGACACTGACAACTGCCGAAACCTAAAGGAAGAGGTGGAAGCACTCATTCAAAGAGGCCATCTACAGGAGTTTGTAGCAAAGCCACAAATAGCAGGTCCATCCGGACTTCAACAGCCTAACCAGCGGGGAGAAAAACAGCCGGCACGACCTGAACTCCCAGCTCGCGACCCACAACCCCGCGCTGAAATCCGAATGTTGGTAGGTGGAAACCAATATTTAGAGGGCTCAAGGAGAATTAGGCGCAAGTTGGCGCGCGATGCCCACGTACATCAAAACTTTAGTGTAAGGTACCCCGCATCGGAACCTGCTGCTGTCCCGGGCTCTGAGTGGTTCGAGTTTTCGGAGAGAGATGCACAAGGAGTTCTGCAATACCAAAGTGATGCACTGGTCATCGCCATGGATGTGACAGGAGTCCGCATACACCGAACTCTAGTGGACAATGGGAGCTCGGTAAATGTGCTTTATTACCAAACTTTGAGACAAATGGCCATACAGGATCAATACCTTCAACCGTACCCCCGGAAACTTCAAGGATTTTCCGGCGATCCGGTCGAAGCTCGGGGGCAGATAGTACTCAGCGTCGAGTTCGGCGAACCCCCATGTTACAGAAAAATTTTGGCGGATTTTGTTGTGGTTGATATCCCTTCAAACTACAATGCTATACTGGGAAGACCCCTATTGCATGAACTTCAGGCGGCCACATCAATGTACCACTCTTGTCTCAAGTTCCCCACTCCGAATGGACCAGGGGTAATACGTGGAAATCAAATTGAAGCAAGAGCCTGCAATGTAGACCTACCCAAGCCCCTGGTCGGAATGCTGGATAACCAACACATAGATCCAATGGTTACCGAACTAAACGAGGTCGGCATGACAAGTACAAAAGAATCCCCCCTAGACACGTTGGACCCAAGAGTAAAAATACGAGGTGGAGAACCTATGGAAGAGCTGGACATCATCAAAGTTGTACTAGGCGTCCCGCCCAAGGAGCTGAAAATAGGTCACGACCTCCAGCCACCAGTGAGGGATCAAATTATCTGTTTCCTCCGGGAAAACCTCGACGTGTTTGCTTGGGAACATGCGGACATGAAGGGAATCAGCCCTAAAATCATGTGCCACAAGTTAGGAGTGGATCCCTCAGCACGGCCCAAACAGCAAAGAAGGAGACCCTTAAACCCAGAACGATATGAAGCCCTCAACAAGGAAGTACAAAAATTGCTCGAGAACGGATTCATTCGTGAGGCAAGATATCCAAAATGGATCGCCAACCCAGTCTTGGTGAAAAAGAGCAACGGAGATTGGAGGGTATGCATAGATTTCACCGACCTGAACAAAGCATGCCCTAAAGACGGGTTCCCTTTGCCAAGAATTTATCAAATGGTGGACGCCACTGCTGGGCACGACCTGCTTAGCTTCATGGACGCATATTCAGGCTACAATCAGATTCCCATGCATGAACCGGACCAAGAACACACGGCATTCGTCACCGACAGAGGTCTGTACTGCTATAAAGTTATGCCGTTTGGGCTCAAGAATGCAGGAGCGACCTACCAACGTCTGGTCAACTCCATGTTTGCCAAACAGATTGGGAAAACCATGGAGGTCTACGTGGATGACATGTTGGTTAAGAGTGCAGAGGCTTGGGAACATCAACAACATCTCGCCGAAATGTTTGAAATCCTAAGAACATACGGGATGAAGCTAAACCCCTGTAAGTGCGCATTTGGAGTGAGCTCAGGGAAATTTCTTGGATACCTGGTAAACCGCAGAGGAATTGAAGCTAACCCAGAGAAGATAAGGGCCATCATTGAGATGCGTCCTCCATCCAGACCTAAAGAAGTTCAAAGCTTAACAGGACGGATAGCCGCCCTCAGCAGGTTTATGTCGAAATTGACAGACAAGTGTAAGCCCTTCTTTGACGTGCTAAGAGGAGGAAAGAAGTTTGAATGGACGCCAGAATGTCAGGTTGCTTTCAAACAATTGAAATCACACCTATCACAACCACCTGTGCTGTCCAAACCTAGAGAAGGAGAAACACTTATGCTATACTTGGCAGTCTCTGAACACGCCGTCAGCGCGGTGTTGGCCAGGGAGGAGGACGGAGTGCAGCATCCAGTTTACTATGTTTCCAAGGCCCTGCACGATGCCGAAGTTCGCTACTCCCCACTGGAGAAGCTGGCCTTCGCCGTGATAATTGCTGCTAGGAAACTGAGGCCATACTTCTTGGAGCACTCCATTGAGATCCTGACGAATCAACCTTTGAGGCAGGTACTACAGAAACCAGACACTTCAGGGAGGTTGGTAAAATGGTCAATTGAGCTCGGCCAGTTCGATGTAAAGTATAAACCACGCACCTCAATCAAATCTCAAGCGCTAGCCGATTTCATACTTGAGTTCTAGTTCGGAACCTATGGAACCAATCACCTCACCATGCCCCTTGGAAACTGTTCTTTGACGGATCTTCCACGGATGATAAAGCAGGGGCTGGGATATTTCTAATAAGCCCGAACCAAAAACTGTTCTGTGAAGCGTTACATTTTGACTTCAGCGCTTCCAACAACGAAGCTGAGTACGAGGCCTGGATAGCCGGCCTCCTTCCGGATGTCCCCCCCCCCCCCAAGCGAAATGAAAATTGATGGGCTGATGGCGTACAGTGACTCCCAACTGATAGTGAACCAAGTCAACGAAACCTATCAAGCCAAAGAGGAAATGATGGGCAAATATCTTCAGCTCGTCAGAAAGGAACTCCAGAAGTTTAAAAAATCCCGCGTCAGACGGTCCCCGAACTCAGAAACGGGCACGCGATGCATTAGCTCGGCTAGCCAACCAGTGAGCATGAAAGGTTTGATAGCATACCGGTTGGAAGAATACGCCGCCCTGCGATTGAGGAAGCTGAGAAGATCCACATGATAACGGAACCCAGACACACTTGGATGGAAGAACTCGTCACTTACCTCCAAACGGGTACATGCCTGGAGGATCCCACCTCAGCAAGGAAGCTGAGAGTAAGGTCAGCAAGATACACATTGATCGACGGCGTATTGTATAAGCGAGGATATGCTGCGCCACTATTGAGGTGCCTGGATAAAGAAGAAGCCCTTCACGCTATGAAAGAAATACACGAAAGAATATGCGGAAATCACGCAGGAGGACGGTCATTAGCACACAAAATCATGCGCCAAGGATACTTTTGGCCGACCATGAAAAAGGATACTCTGGAATTCACCGTGAAGTGCGACAGATGCCAACGGTTCGCACTTAACATCAAACTTCCCCCTGGGGACTGAACTATGTAATGGCACCTTGGCCTTTCGCAAAATGGGGGTCGATCTAATTGGTCCCATGCCTACAGGAAAAGGGGGGACGAAGTTTGCAATTGTGGCTGTTGATTACTTCACCAAGTGGGCCGAAGCCGAACTTATGGCGAAAATCACCGATCACAAGACTACTGAGTTCATATGGAAGTCAATCATAAGCAGGTTTGGAATAACTCACTCCATAGTGACGGATAATGGAAAACAGTTTGACAACACCCGCTTCGCTGGTTTCTGCGAGGAATTGGGAATACAGAAACATTTCTCCACGCCAAATCACCCCCAGGCTAACGGACAAGTTGAGGCCATCAATAAGATTATCAAGCACACGTTGAAAACGAAGCTCGACACTCTTAAGGGAGGATGGGCGGAAGAACTCCCCAGCGTGCTATGGTATTATCGCACTACTGCTAGAAGCAGCACAGGAGAAAACCCATTTCTCTCTAGCTTTCGGAGTGGAAGCCGTAATTCCTCTTGAGATTGAAATCCCATCTATCAGAACTCTGAAGTATCAAGAAGACAGAAACGAGCAAACGCTACGAGAGGAGTTGGATTTAATATCAAAGAAAAAGGAAATGATTTCCGCAGCGAGGATATGCGGTATACAAAACAGGTCGCAAACGCGAGGTACTACACCAGAAGGTGAAGAAAGGAGAATTCGAGGTTGGGAACCTTGTCCTAAGGAAAGGTCCCTTTTTTTTTTTTTTTTTTGCCTGCAACGAGAGAACTAAAGCTGGAATCTAGGACCACACTGGGAGGGCCCTTACCGGGTAAGCAGGATACTGCTTAAAGGGGCCTACGAACTGGAAGATATGGACGGCAGGACTCTACCGCACCCATGGAACGCAGAACACCTCAAAAAGTATTATCAGAGGTTCGCTGTAATAATATTATCTCTAGAATAAAAGCCATGGTATCAGAATGACTCTGCAAGAAGTGCGGCGTCCGCGCCGGGTGATTCCTAATCCCTACTCATGCAGTAGGCAGAATCTCCAGTAAGCCCTACTCATGAAGTAGGCGAAATCTCCATCAAGCCCTACTCATGAAGTAGGCCGGGCTAATGTTGCAAGTGCTGCAAACACTTAGCAAGATTCATAAGCCCTAATCATGAAGTAGTCAGAATCTCCAGTAAGCCATACTCATGAAGTAGGACGAGCTAATGTTTCAAGTGCTTCAACACTTAGCAAGACCTAAGCCCTTATCATGAAGTAGGCAGAATATCCAGTAAGCCCTACTCATGAAAGTAGGCCGAGCTAATGTGGCAAGTGCTGCAACACTAGCAAGATTCCTAAGCCTCTATCATGAAGTGGGCAGAATCTCCTGTAAGCAATACTCATGAAGTAGGCCGAGCTAATGTTGCAAGTGCTGCAACACTTGGCAAGATTCCTAAGCCCTACTCATGAAGTAGGCAGAATCTCCTGTAAGCCTACTCATGAAGTAGGCGAGCTAATGTTGCAAGTGCCTCAACACTTAGCAAGATCCTAACGCCATACTCATGAAGTGGGCAGAATATCCTGTAAGCCCTACTCATGAAGTAGGCCGAGCTAATGTTGCAAAGTGCCTGCAACACTTAGCAAGATTCCTAAGCTCTACTCATAAAGTGGGCAGAATCTCCTGTAAGCCCTACTCATGAAGTAGGCCGAGCTAATGTTGCAAGTGCTGCAACACTTAGCAAGATTCCTAAGCCCTACTCATGAAGTAGGCAGAAATCTCCTGTAAGCCCTCTCATGAAGTAGGCCGAGCTATGTTGGCAAGTGCTGCAACCACTTTTTTTTCGCCCAAGATCCTAAGCCCTACTCATGAAGTAGGCGAAGCTCCTGTAAGCCCTACTCATGAAGTAGGCGAGCTAATGTGCAAGTGCTGCAACACTTGGCAAGATTCCTAAGCCCTACTCATGAAGTAGGCCGAGCTAATGTTACAAGTGCTGCAATACTTAGCTTAAAATGTACGAAAAATTCCTACAAAAATCCCTATACAAACCTCAAACGACTTCTACCGCAAATAGGCGAAAAGCGAAAAGTTCTATCAGCTAGTTCGTTTGAGAGTTGCGAATTCAAATTATGAAAAAGCAAAATTAAAACATTAAACAAAGTGTTTTCATTCATAAAATAAGAGGGTACAAGAGTTGAAGAACTTAAAGAAATACATAAAGCTAAGGATTAGGGGGATTGGGAGCGAGCTCATCAAGAACAAGCTCATCAAGAACAATCGGAGGGGCTTCGGTTTGTTGGGCCTCAACCGCCTTCAGCATCTGCTCCATCTCTTTTTCCTGCTCCTCCTGAGCCTCCACCAAAAAGGCAGTATCCCAGTCCGGCCTTTTTTGATTAATGAACTTGACGATCTCATCCATAGCCAGGACGTATGCTTCCTGGGCGATGGCATCAAAAGCCGGAGAAGCCCTCCATTCCTCCACAGCTTTAGAAACCTTCAGATCAGTCTCCGCCTTTAAAGCCATGGCCTGAGCTACCGCCTCGTCAGCACGCCTTTTCTCCAGCTCAGCACGAGAATTCGCTTTCTCCCCCCAGAGATGCAGTGCCTTGTTCTCGTCAAGCAGTTTGTGCTCCTTGGCAAGGCAGGCGTCGAGCTCCTCCCCCATCTTGTTCAAACGGTCTTCATACCTCTGCTTCTCCCCAGCAAAAGCCGACCTCTCCGTTTCAACTGCGGTAAAAAGCTCGTCAGCTTTAGCTTTAAACTCCAGCACGGAATCAAGCTCGGCCTTGACCTGAAAAACACAAAGGCCATTAAGATGCATAGAGAAGTTACTGATCAAAGCATGAAAGGCTAAAAATGAGCTCTTTACCTTATCCACCACAGAAGACATGTGGAGAACGACCCTGTGACAGTGGAGCTGAGCTGTGAGGACGTTCTCCCCGATAGGCATCTCAGTCAGAAATCGCTGCTCCTTGTCATTTCAGCTCCGCGTCATTAGGACGGCAGATTCTCTGAGGGGCGAGGGGAAGGCAACAACTGACTCCTTTGCTGGGGAAGGAGCCCTGAGAAAATCTAGAAGAATCTCTGGTCGGCGCCCAACCAAATCTTCAACACCCGACCTCTGAAGGTCTGGACACTTCTCCTGGGGCTTGGAGGAAGAAGCACCAGCAGCCACTGGGACCGTCGCGGGGACTGGAGAGTCCGGCAGGGCGGTAGCAACGGGAAGGTCGGCAGAACGGCGCCTCTGCAGGGGGCAGCTCGTCTTCTGGATCCACCTCTGGACTCCCAGACCGACCTCTCTCGGTAGTAGTGATTTCCTCCCTCTTCCTTTTTGCAGCTTCAGCCACCTTAGCCGCTTTAGCCGCGCGAAAGTTCAGCATTTCTAGTTTTTGACCTGAGATACAAAGGAAAAGAAGTAAAGAACAACTCAAAGACGGGCAAGAGTAACCAGAATTAGTAAACCCTTACGGGAAGGAGCAGATGCTGAAGCCCTTTGCCTGCTGACTGCCGAGCTCGGAGGTACAGCTCGGAGTAAACCCGCTGAGAAGAGGTTGTCGTTTGTAATCACAAACTTGCAGGATCGCTCCTTGTGAGACAGAGCTCGGATAGCGTCAGCCCGCTTCTTGATTGCCGAACTTAAGTGACAGGGTCGATAAACTGCAAAACACAGACAAAGCAAAGAGTTAGCCTCTTCATTCGACAACAGAACTGGAAGATGGCATTGAGCACTCTCACTTACAAAGGGGGTGGTAAAGTGTAGGAACTACATCCTCCCTATCCACCTCATCAGGATGGAATTGCCACTCTCCCAGGACATAGAAAAACTCCTCCTTCACCCCTTAATCGAAGAAGGAGTATCTAATACCAGCGAACCCCCCGTCCTAGGTCTGCACTAGTATACCACCAGCCCGTATTTTTCCCATCCTCCTTAAAGGTAAAAAGGGAATTGAATGTGGCGACGTCTATCTCGGGGTGACCTAACTGTTTCCACAAGATTAGGGTAGCCACGAGGGTTCTCCACCCGTTAGGACATAACTGGGTAGGGGCTATTCCCCAGGAGGCAAGGAACGACCTTATGATCTTGGGAAACGGGAGTCTGAGGCCGGCACTGAGAATAGCACCGTTCAGAGCCACGCATCCTATGGGAGGACTGTCAGCCCGGTCGGAGGAAGAGGGTATAACTAACTCTACCGTCGAGGGAATACTATACTTAGCCCTAACAGCAGCTAAGGACCCTCCAGATATAACCGACTTAAGGGAGCTAGCCCCCCAGGTGCCCCCCCTACTACTGCTTTCGTCTTGCTTCCTCTCCTCCCTCAATTTTCGCCTGTGCTCCATACTCCTAGGTGAGTTTGACAATGGGTGTGGGGGAGAAGGTTGGGGGAAAAACGAAGCTAGAGGAACGGGCGTGAAAATTTCCTGACAGTCGGAACTAGCGGTGGAAGGACTATACGACTGAGTAGACGAAGAAGGTGCAAGATCTTCCTGTTGGTTCCCCCAGGAGTGCACTCGAGGTTCGTCCGAGCTCATACAAGCAAGTTGAAGAGAAAATAATGCGTAAAAGAAAAAGGTGTTCCGAAATGGTAGGAGAGTACCTGGATAGTTATCTCGTTTGGGAGTATAGGGAAAATAAAGGAATGCCGAAAAGTTATGAATTTTGGAACAAGGAAGATCGAAATTCAAAAGGCTAAAGGAAGATGAAGGGGAACGTTTCGGAAATGCAAAAGGCGGGATATGAACCGGCAAGGATGGCAATAAATATGAACGGCTGTCAATCAATGCCTAAAAAGAGGTGAAGACGTCCGGCCACCCTTTGGGCGACACGTGCATCTGGCGGCTGTAGGAGTAATTATTACGCGAGTTGGTACTTGTGCCATGTCATTCCAGCAAGGTCAGACTCTCATTTAAAATTAGACCTGACCTGGGGGGTAACTGTTGACACCGACCTCCGAGGTCGTTGAGCTCGGACTGTCGTATCCCAATGAGGGTAAGGACTTGGGAGTTCAGCTATGCGAGGTCAGGTCGACAGGAGCGTAGCTTTTCCAACAAGCCATTGTAGTCTTTCAAGACGCTACAGTGGCTAATAATTATGGATCACTGACAAGATCTCTGAGTACCAAACCAGAGACATACACGTGGAAAGGTCTTGTGTCAGCGCCTACTTATTCCTCCAATCAGAAGTCTTAGCTTGTTTTAATAGGCAATGCATTTACTACCAGGATCAGCAAGTCCCATCATCCTCAGTCAACAGTACAACATTGAGCTCGGGCCCCAATCCCGTTAGGACAACACACAAGTTAGCTCAGCTCGGCCTCTGAGTTGACAAGACAGGAGGATTAGACGTTATTGTCTTCCTACTATAAAAGGCCCAGGATACAAAGAGTGAAGGGGGGGCAGACAGAAAATCTAAAGGAATATACTAAGGAGAGAATCCCTAAAAATCCCCTTGAAGATCCCATATAGTTGTAAAAAGGAGCGATTATTTGATGAACGATCTTGTATTCTTCCTTATTGTAACTTTTAGACTACTGTCTGCATTCTAAGTTGGCTTTAACCTTGTCAATACAATTTTGAACGTCAACAGATATTATTAAGAGAAATGAAAAGTGGGATGTAATATAAAGAGTAATGATATTTAAATATCAATTTAAATGATACTAATGTAATACTGAATGAGAGATACAATTAAATAAGTCGCTCAATTATATATCTTTTATTGAATCTATCAAATTATGTCACTTAGACTGATATTGTAGCACTAATGGTGCTAGATAATATTATTCGAATATAAATTATTTATTTTCAAAATTTTAATCACATAAAAATGGTTAATCATTCAAAAAGATAATTCCATTCTCTATCGAACCCATCACTAGACAAGGGGAGAAAATGAAATTTTGGATTTTCCACCTCCTTTCTCCCCCACCGGGCTCACCCAAACATTCTCGTTTGATTGGCTGTGTTTACCATTCTTGAAAAATGAGGGACAATGTTTTGAGATTTGGACCAACTTGAACTTCCTTGTAAATTAAAAAAATGTTCATTAACATCTTTGTGGAATACCAAGATTAGTGAGTCGTTTATTTTTTGTGACCTCCTATTCAATATCGAAAAATTATATTGCAGTGTTGATTTTAATGGAATGACTAATTTACGTTCGAATAGAGGAGAAGTGCTACAACATGTTCATATGTCGATTTTTTTTTTTTTTTATATAACTATTTTTAATTTTTGAACACTACGATTTCATTGTGACCTTTTCATCGTGTGAGAGTGAACACGTATATTCTCGAATTCTATAGATAGAAACTAACCACAAAATATGCATATTTCAATTGATCTAGGCTAACTCAGTACTATTTATTTAATTTCTCATTCTTTTTGTCATTTCTTGACAATCATTTTCTAATGGAAATTCAACTTCAAAATAAGTGGGCAATAGTTTACAATCAAACGTGATGACAAAGTAGAAATAACTCTTCTAAGTTGTTCAAATCCCTTTTCAATCTTACATATTGGGACAAAAATATAAAACAAAAACATTTAGGTTTAGGGTTGTTAAAGCTTATTAGATAAGATTATTTTGACTCAAATTATGATGGAATTTTAGGCCCCCACCTATATGGGCGCCACTTGGTAGTACAGGGCCCAACACTGCTCATGATTATTATCTTTCAATCATGATTTGCAACGTGTTTGGTAGTAGGTAAAATGGCAATAAATCAATTAATATTAGGAGAGTTTTGTTATGGATACATCACGGGTGTACGACACTACGACCCCTTCACAATAAGGGAGGCCACATTTTTTTTTTGAAAAATAAACCCACTTGTACATCATTTATGTACATTATAGTGTACATCACCCTTGTTGGCAATATGAAAAATTTGTATTTTTTTAACATTAAAGCTGCTTGTACATGATAATTTGACAATATGGATGACAGAATTTTGAAAATGCTAACATGGCATGAAACACTCCACGCGGGAAAATGGAATGGAATGAATGAACAATTGAATAAGGACCCACATGTATTTGCCCCAAAATTCAACACTCCAAGAGTCCCCCAAATGATGAAGCCCACAACACAGTCGTAAATTTTCCCCCAAATGTACTTAGGGGTGGGGGTGGGGGTGGACGTGGGTTGGGTCCGGTCGATTTTTGCCCCAACCCAACATTGTCAATTTGTTCGAAATCCAATCCAACTCAATCCATGTAAATGTTGAAACTCAACCTAACCCAACCCAATTATGTGTTGGTCGGATCAGGACAACTTATTGCACAAATATTAAAATCATCCAATTTATAGCTTAGCGTAACATTATTATAGTCCTCCAATGTCAATAAACTTGAAAATTAAAATAATACAATCTATCAAATATTCATCAAAATAATTTAAAAAATTATTACAATTTCATTAAAACGATTAAACATTTCATTAAAACGAACCACGGTGCTTACATTGATTATAGTGCTTACATCCAATGATTTTCATCAAAGCCAATCTCTCAGCAGAGTCAGCACTGGATGATGGTCACAATAATAATAATAATAATAATAATAATAACAATACAACGACGAGAAGAAGAAGGAGGAGGAGGGCAGGGGTGAACTGAAGATTGCCTTGATGATAAGGGAGGCATACATTGAAAACCAAAGGCACAAAACAAACCAATTCATCTTCCATCATAGGGCATTTAGACATGCTATTAAGAAACATAATCAATTAATTGTAAACGTCAACAACATTCCTAAGTCCTAACCATTCGAAAGGACCTTAAATCAGACAAACAAACTACAATAAATAATCACAACTGAAGTTATTGAACTGTAAACGGTAAACCTCAACAAAAGGGCCAGACGCATTTGGGAAAATACCTTTTCTCACAATCGACAAATGGGAAGAAATTCTAATTCAAGTCCTCAGTTTATCCACGAGGACCACGACTACGTATTAACAGAAACAAAATATATGATGGAGGAAATCAAGAAATCATTGAAGATCAAGATGATTGATGATTATGGTGCGGGTATGATATTGATTTGTATTGTCTGGATCTTGAATGATATATATGGTGGAAGATAACTTGAGATGAATAAGAATCAAATTATTATGGGTAGAAAAGTAAAATCATGATGATTCATATAGAAGCATTGATGATGATAAGAGTTTTTTTTTTTTTAAAAAAAAAAAGAAAAAAATGGAAAAGTTGGCAGGACGAGCAGCACTAGGCCGCTCGCTAGAAGCGGAAGCTCGAAACCTGCTCTGATATCAAGGAGAAATTCTAGAGAATGATATAAATTGGAGTTGTGGTTTTATTCATTGAGAAACCATCAATATATAGTACAACTCAATAAACTAAATATGTAAAGATAAATAACAATTCCTAAAATTAAGCACATCATCACAATCATCAATCATCTTGATCTTAATGATTTATCTTGATCTTCAATGATTCCATGATTTCCTCCATCATATATTTTGTTTCTGTTAATACTACGAGCAGCTTCAATTAATTGTTATTTGGTGCAAAATATGAAGAGAGGATTAGGAAAGACCGAAAGAGGGAAATTATGAAGAGGGAGGGGGATTAGGGAAACTGGGAAAGAGAGAAGACGACTGTTGAAGAGGGAGGGGATTAGGGTGTTGGCTAAGCTTGGTGTGCTGTTGACCTGCTGTTGAAGACGGAAGGATTTGGGTTTGGGTTGTACGTAGTTTATTTGGGTTGAGCCTGTTGGCTTATGGTTTTAGTTTGAAATCAAATCTTTTTTTTTTAATTGGCGGGTCGAGTTAGGTGGTTTTTTTGGGGTTTTATGAGTTAATCCACAACTTGACCTGCTTCGATTTTCCAAAATCGAACCCACTAGAAAAATGGAAAAAAACTGACCAACCCGGTCGGGTTGGTTCGGTTCGGTCGGGTTTAGTCAATTTTTGCCCACCCCCAAATGTACTACCCGCCATCGTCTCCATCTTCCGGTGGAGCTTCGTATGAAGGTGAAGGTTCGATTATGTTTCATTCTAGCTTCAATCAAGCCTCGTTTGTCCATCCTATCAACTCCAGCTTCGTGTAAACAGCAACCATCAGTTAGTCGTGTAGCCCAGCTTCGTCAAACCGCCTCTCCATCTTTCTATTCTAAGTGAATGTCCCTCTTATTTTAGTTCATTTCTTCACTCGAGCTTCTTCTGAACGTGAAGGTCCATCAGCTTCTCCATTATAGCTTCGAGCTTCTTTCGTCTTTGTGCCCAGCTTTGTGTAAACAACACATAAAGGTATGAGCACTGTCGTACAATTCAATGTTTGAATTTCTGAAATTTGTATAATATGGGTTTTGCATCATCCAAAATTCAATGCATCCATAGTTGAAACTGCGCATTTTTGTGATTATGGCCATATGTTATCTGTTGCAAACTGGAGGCAGCAGTGTTCTCATATCTCATCTGGCCGACACCTTCGATGAAGAAAAACCAAGATGGACCCAACTTCTTTGAAATGTTGGGCAATAACAACAGATAATAGTGAATCAATTTTGATGTGATTCTACTTGACATTATATAATGGAAGTGATGGCAGTTAATCCATTTTGATGTAATTCCTATTTGACATTGTCTATAGCAAGTGATAGTAGTGAATCCATTTTGATGTAATTCCTATTTGACATTATCTATTGCATGTGATAACAGTTAACCCATTTCGATGTAATTCACATCTGGTTTAATGTTTGTCATTTTTGTGTGTGTCTGATTCCCATTTCAATTAGGGTGGGGAAGAATATGTTCAATATATGGCATTTTGGTGGGAACTGGGAGTAGTTTCATCCCTAAATACATTGTCGAAAAAATTTATCGAATGGAATAATGACCAACAACAACAAACTGACATTAGCACAAGAAAATGATAAAAGTTACATTGTTTTCAACCATAATTCGCTAACAACTGCATACTTCGCTAATAAGAACAAACTAAAAATAAAACCCTTAGATAAGTTTGTACACAACACGCTCAACGATAGGAACTCGGAATCAATTCGGCCCCTTTCCTTTTACATTCCCTTCTAAGCTTCTTTTGCCCCTACGGATGGTCACGTTCACAGATATCTCGAAGTCTGCTTCTTTAGTTAGTCAAACCTAAGATTCGAACCTATAGGACATAGCTTCAACTGCTTCATTGGTCGCAGCTGTGACTGAGGTTAGAGATGGCAAAAAAACCCGCCCCGCCCCGCCCCGCCCCGAATGGGGCGAAAAAAACCCGCCCCGATGGGTTAGCGGGGCGGGGCGGGGCGGGGCGGGGATTGCCGCCCCGCCTCGAGTAACGGGGCGGGGCGAGGGTGCCCCGCCCCGCCCCGCCCCGCCCCGATTAGTTAAAAAAAAAAAAGAAAAAAAGAAAAAATTAAAAAATTAAACGTTGTTTATTTAATTTTGGACATTGTGTTGTTTTCATTGTTTAGTTTAGATATTGATATAATTATTTTAAATATTATTTGCTTTGGATTATAAAATTTTGAATTGTATTTACTTGGAAATTTTTGGTTTTAAAAAAAAAAAAAACTAAATGGGGCATTAAACGGGGCAAAAATCAACCCCGCCCCGCACCCCGCCCCGCCCCGTCAAAGGCGGGGCGGGGATTGGCGGGGCGGGGCGGGGCGAGGGTGCCCCGCCCCGAACCCGCCCCGTTGCCATCACTAACTGAGGTAGAGCTAGTGTTGCTGGATTCACCGCTTGACTGTCCTTCTACAACCTAGTCCCAATAATCGCATTTATTACTACGTGTAAATAATCTCTCTTTATTAGCAGTTGACTTTTCCACCTCAAAACACTTTTGAAATCCATTCTTACACATTGGGCATTGTCGTTTAATCGGGCAATCGGCAAAGAAGTGCAATTTGCCTCTACAACTATGGCAAATTCCAGAATTCTTTCCGACCATTCTAACATATAATTAAACTATAAAGAATGTCAAAATGTTTCCCATTGTGGCACAGATTAAGAACACAACCAAGCTACCGGCAATGAAACACCCAAAACCACAGCAAAATTCATATAATTCTCATCAATTTCATATAATTTGCACAAATTTAGCTACTAAAAAGAAAACGCCCAAAAACCACAAAGCAAAATTCATATAATTCTCACCAATTTTATATAATTTGCACCAATTTAGCTACCAAAACGGAAACACCCAAAAACACAAAGCAAAATTCAAATCTCAAATTAGATTACAAGAAGAAAGTACGGTAAAAATACAAAGCTCAAATCATATGCTCAAATTACATTCCAGTAAGGAAAACCCCGAAATGCCAGTATAATTCTCACCAACATTTTTAAACTCCAAGAATAAACCTCAAATTGGTGACTCGTATACAATGCGATGGGAACCAGGGCAACGGTAAAACCCTTACAAATCGCAGCCATGAAAAATAAAGTAACAACCACAACATTTGCTTACTCTCAAGCTACGCGTTATCCCGCTTATACTTCACAGTGACCAGAAGTTCGTAGCTCACAACTTGGTCGTCGATCTACAAATTCGGACCAATCATAACAAAGATGTTTTCAAAACCCGTTCTCTATTTTGGGGGTAAGTATATTGGGGTTCATTTCTTCTTCCACGGGGTGATGCATGTCGGAGGTTTGGAAGACCGTCGGGCGAAACAACGGTTTGTTCCTAGGGTACAATTTGGGGGAAAATGGGTAAGAAATGTGTTTCATTCGTTTTTAAGGATTTCAACTTTTTTTAACTTTCAAATAATGCCACATCACCCAGTCAAAAGTATTGTCAATGCCTATACGAGTAGCGCAATCGTTTTTCTTTAATTGTCAAATGGTAGCTTGCTACGTGGCAGAATATACACTATAATGTACATGATTGATTTTTTTTTGTTAGGCATGGGCCCCCTATTGTGAGGGGTGCGTCTAGTGTACAAATAACAAAACTAAAATATTAAATGATACTAATTATAGAGACTGATGGGATTGTGTACGAGTCAATATCCAAGGTCACTTGACTACAAAGTATGGCATATCAATATTCATAAATAATCAAGATTTTTATTTGTTGGATTGCTTATTAATTTTCTTGGTGTTTAAGCAACAAATGGGATACTTTTAGGGAATGCTGTTGTTAAATTCAATTAGATGAATTCATATTCAAGAAGGGCTGCCTCATATTTTTAGGGTATGCTATTGTTGAATTCAATTAGATGAATTCATAATCAAGAAGGGCGGCTTCAAATTTACTACATGTTTTTATTGTACATGAAACGAAAAAAGACGTACGAAATATTTGTTATATTATATTTGAGTGTATTAAGGACTCATTTGATTATACTTTTTAAAAGTCAAAAGTTGTTTCTAAAATCAAAAATTTAGTTTTGAGCATGATTTGATAATTTTCTTGAAGTACTTTATTTGTGTTGAACAGTAGAAGAGTTTTTAGAAAAAATTCGTTGAAGATAATTTTTTCATGTAACTCTTCTATAAAAAATAGAAGCTCCGGTTGCCCTAAGTATATTTTTAAAATCTATATGAATTGGGCCTTGTTTGGTAAGAGTTAAGATTTTAATTTTAATCAAAGTCAAAATTAATAATTAAATTTAACTATATATTTTTATCAGACTACAACTTTTAAGCCACATATTCAACTTTTATCAAAATTTATTAAAAATCTGAATTTAACTACGCGAAATAGGGGCTATATAGTATTTTTGGTGATTTATTTAAGATTCTACACCAAGAGATAAAATTCAATTTATTTATTAGTTAAACTGGTAAGCATGACGAAAGAATTGCCATGTACATGAATGTAAATTCGCAGTCTATGTTTATGATAGAAATATTCAAAGTGAACGTACAAAACGAGAATGCTGTCAAAGAGTGCTACAATATAACAAGTGGCGAGCTATTTGAAATATTAGAAAGCAAATTGCTCGAAAAAATCTCAAATAATGACATGTACAAATAAAATATTCTTTCTTTATGAGAAAGTAACTTATCTTTATTTTCCATCAATGTGATAGATGGCCACGGAATGGAAGGTTTTGTATCCAAGAAATACAAAAAAGCGAGAAAGGTTTTAGATAGGGTTAAAGGTGTGACATGAACCATGCCGACAGTTCGTTTGTTGAACACTTCATAGCATGACACCATTTCATTTTTAGAAGTACTAGTGGTGTATCGTGTGTTGCACGATGATTGTTATATTTTTGTAATTTAATTTTTTTAGAACGATAATATATTTTAGAAAATTTAAACATATAATGATGTAAACTTTGCAAGAACGATTATAAATATACAAGTGATAAATGATAAAAGAGAGTTTATGGTCATAATTGATACAATATTCATGTTTAATTAAGCTCAAGAGAATGATTACATAATAAAAAAACTACATCCAAGGAAAAGCACAATAAGAAACACAATTTGAAGGAAAGACTATCAAATTTACATTGACAGGAAAAAAAGAAAAAAGTTATTGTTGTTCAAACAATCTATTTCCTAGTATATATATATATATATATATATATATATATATATAAGTTACATATTCAGATACCATCGAAACACCAATATGTTTAGATTAAACAAAAAATCATATTGTACATCGTAAAATGCTTCAGCACTACATGCTTCTTTGTTGCAATGTACATGTGAGAATGGTACACAGTCCTTGAACATGTGAAAGTGTTTTGATTGTGGCTATTGTCTCTCGAGGTTTCGTAGCAAGATTTATCTCTAGTACAATATGATATAATCCAATAATAAGTTTTCTATAAGACAGAGAATAAAATAAAAGAGTTCGAACAACTATATAAATGAAAATTATATAATGTGAAACACCACCACCTTTCTCAGCATAGAATTATATCATCCATCATGTGGAAACTATGCAAAAAAAATATATAGTTGAGCTATGACTATGAAGAAAAATTTATCAGTAGGAACTTGTAAGTTAGTTGCATGAATGAGCTCAAACTCGATGAGTTCTGCAAAGCCAAATTGAGTCATCATAGAGATTATTTGTCAATAAAGCGATAAAATTACTTTAAAGTGGTAGGAGTTGACGGCAGAAATCATAAAAAGAGAGAATTTTACCGTAAGAACAAATATATTACAAAGAATTATGGGACGGTAACTAATTCATTCCCCTAAATTCGACAGCAATGCATCGTTCATATTCAAAAGTAACTCGAGCAAGTTTTTTATGTAGAATTTTATGAAAAAATAATCAAAAATTAAAAATAAAACTTTTAAAGCATTCTCAATCTTACACATTATTATTATTATTATTATTATTATTTCTGCAATAAGGACAAAAAAGCAGAGAATTGATATGAAAGACTTTTAATACCTTGGGGAAGTTCATATGAAATGCGGTCATTATGAAAAAAATTACACAAAGAGGTTTTTAGCTAGGATGTTGAGATATATTTCAATACTTTTAAGTGACGACTTATTAAGTAAAATGTGATAGTATAGTTCTATTGATATGTGCCCAAATTGTATGATAAATGGTTGATTCTTAGAAGATAATATAATTTATATTTTTTTCCACATCACGAGGTCTAATTTTAGAAAATCCAGGTAACAATATATGCAGTTAAAATTAATGTTTAAGTTTGCCTCAAATACAACAAACTCATAATATTTCATGAAAATGTTCATGTGGATACAAATCATGTGAATTATAATAGAAAAATATATAAGACAAATGACATGTATACTTGTTGACAACATGTCCTCATCACATAAAAGAAATGATTTGTATTTGCAATTGATTATGTGAAGAATTCATATTCACAAAAAAATGATCTCTTGTATCACTCACAGTTGCATTCTACAAGTATATACATAGTTTGAACAATGTAACAAAAAAAAAATAATAAGATAATTAAGTTTTTTGATAGAAGACATAAAAAAAAAAAAAAAAAGCAATTGAATAACCAAGTGGAGTACACATAAAACTACATATATTATTTTTAATATTTTTGCCCAAAGCAAAATCATACTTATGCAAAATCGACATTATATTTTTCGTTATTCACACGGAACCATGTGCTCTTAAAGAGTGCATTGGACTTGCTTCTACATGGGAGCAAATTATAAATTTTGTTGGAGGGAACATGGATGAATTCGCTTTGATACATATTGCAAGTACTTTACATGTCTGTTTTTAGTTATCGAAAGGTAAATATATTTTATTAGCATAATGAACTATCAAAAGACCAAGAAATGAAATATAAACAATTACATTAATAATAATAATAATAATAATAATAATAATAATAATAATAATAATAGAAGATTATACAAGAGAGAAAAATACGAACTTCATTAATATCATACTATTTGTTGACTTCAATATAAATAAAACTTTTCAAAATGATCAATTGCAAATGCGAATATTTTCTGAAGATTAGTACCCAAATAATTCAAGTCCACGTATTTTTGCATCAAGCAGAAAGTTGAATGCTTCTTAGAATTGACTTTAAGACATAAAATTTATTAGGAACGAAACTTTCAAATAAATGGCAAAGCACATTTGTGCCTAATTTTCCCATCGTTCTTGTCCATAAGATTTGATGGAACAACATGATTATATTTCAAAAATGGAAAATGAAGAAAATCCTCTTCGTGGGTCGCACTTAAACATATCTCCAAACCTTGATCCATCTCGTGTTCTTATATCATTGGCATTTCCTAGAAGAGAGAACAAAATGAGTTTTCTATGTAAAGGATTGGTATGAAATGTCGGTAAATAATTTGAAATTTAGGATTATAAATTGAGAAAAAATAACGCACTGTAATAAATTTTAGTTAAGGAATCACCTCTCAATGTGAAATCATGTTGGAGTATAAAATTTGAGCTTCTTCCAAAGTAATCATCACTAAATTTAGAAAGAAATCTCCTGAAAACATGATATAGTTTAAAAGAATAATTAAATATGTTGATGGAAAAGTCGTTATTGGTTTGAGCTCTATAATGTTCATTTTGTAGCTACAAACAAAAGATGAGTTTTCTGTGAAGAAATGTGATTGCTCATTTAAAATATGATAAGCTTTCGGGAGACCTTTTTCTAAATTTAGTGATAAATACTTTGGAAAAGGCTCCAATATTATTATTAATATTTGACTTTTTAGACGTACTTGCAAAAAATGTATAACTCAATTAAGTAAATAGAAGTGTAAGAATGAAAGTGTGCCTCAAATAGAAATACAAAGAAGAACAATTACACAAAAGAGCGAAGATTAAGTGAGAAAAAACCTCTTTAGTTGCACGGAAGTATGGTTTTGAAAGCCAAACGTAGAAGCATCAAAAGAAGCATAGAGAATTTGAGTTAGGGCAAAATATTCTTCATGTAGAATTAGAGTATCCTGTTTAGATTGTTGTGAAGACATTAAGAGTAGAAATATATAATGAAAATTTTTTATTATAAAAGTACAAGTCTTTAAACTGTTTACTTACTGGGAATAGCTTTAACCAGAAGGATGCTCGTCTCCGAATAACGATGATATAGCATTGAACGAAGTCCAAATGTAGGATTTTGTTATATATCTTAATTAGAATACTAAAACCAGATTTTTGTAACGACTTTGCTCAAGATAAATAAAATGTACAAATTGAGTGCAAATTTAAAGTAAAAATAACACAAGCAAATTAGAAATTTAAATCCTAATGGATTTAGTTATGGGGTGTTTATACATAAGAAAACAAAACAAATATTTGATAATAAGTAAACATGAAAGGCACAAATGAAAATATACAATTTATGTAAGAGTCAAACTTCCATCGACGCAACACACTTTGTATACTATGAACACGGGGATTTCATCGTTCACAAGTTCAAATACACACGTGTCAAATATTTGAAGTTGTTTCTCTCTAACTTAGTCTGCCCAACTTGTGGTGAAATATCGTACATAACCATTTGTTCTTAGATTTGTACGTATGGACCAATCATGATGTGAACAATCATGGATTTGAAAATTCTAGACAAATTTTGGTAGATACAATCGAGTGAAGGCCCCATGTACATACTGCAAAGTAAACTCACAAATCTATATATAGCAAAATTTAGAATTAATTGAGAACAATGAATATGAAAAATGGTTCACACATGTAAGTCAAGAAAGATGCAATCTAGAAAAGATTTAAGCTAAAGAATAGCTCACAATTTTCTGATGACTATTGCAATCAGCCTCTAACATTACTCAGAAGATAGCATTACCAATATGTCAAGTCTCTACTTCAAACGTATCAAACTTATACGTTACTTCTACAGCTGAATGGTCGAATATTGAAACACTGAAAATAGAATTTTCGTTGTATTCAAAGACGATAATATAACCACATTGTAAGTTATGGTGGTCAAAGAGTTGTGGTCATCTAGCAGCAAGTTCTTATCAACTTTGTCCAATTGTATGTTACAAATAATTCAATCGTAGCCAATTAAATGTACTGTATCACTAAGATCATGTCCTAAGCGACGCACAAAAGATCTAGGAAACGACTATATAAAAATATATATATAAGTCTCATAAGCAAGTAATATTTACTTTATATATACGTTTATTAATTATGAATCAATGTTAACAAATAGATCATTTTAAAACTCACAAAATGAACATTATGGCTCAATGAAGGTGTGATAACTTGAAAGAAAAAATGCGGCGGATCACTTCTGTTCGATATAATATTTATACTACGAAGACAACAGATAAGTATATACATTAATTTTTAGTAGCAGTAGAATGTCAATTCATCTACAAGAATTGTTGTGTAAAAATCTATAATCAAATTCTCAAGTTATGTGGTCTCAAGTAATCAAATTCACATAGATTCACTGATGTGAAAGACCTAAAATTACCCCCTCAAAAAGGAAATCCATGTTAGATATAATCTAAAAATGAAGTTTTATTTGTATTTAAAAACATAAATAACCGAGAATGACAGAAACAGTTAAATAAAAAAGGGATATGATTTAAAAAACATATCTATTAATATAGAGGATGTTAAGTAGTATGATCGCCAATGGCCGTATAAAAGGTAAGAAACCTAAATTTCGGAGGCTGAAATTGGTATTTGTTCATTGAGACATGAAAATACGTGACTGATAAAAGAAGAAATTTCAACAGCAAGATTTTAGGACAACGTTCGAATTTATAATTTTTTTATTCACTTTTCTCATTGAAAGATTACTGGACATACTTTAAAATTGTCAAAGTTAATATTAACACTTATTTTTTAACCATCAATGTAATACAAGTCTATAACTAATGATATTTCCATACTTTCACAAGAATCTTGTAGCTAATGCATAAAATTGTAAAAACCACTGTAGCCGGTCTTTAATTGAAGTCTAAGTTGATGTGAGAAAAATGAACAATAATTTGTACAAAAACATTCAATTTAATTTAATAAAATTTTTATCAATGTAATTGAAATTGACGATAAGAAATAAAAGAGCATGAAATAAACACAATGTAAACAAATAACTTACCACGACTCCAATTCATGGAAGTTTTTGATATTTTACACGACTTTATAATCTTCTTAACTCTTGCAAAAAAATACAAACCATAAGCAATTATGATAATGATATCTTCAAAACACTAAATCTAATAGCAAGAGTAACATATTCGATAGTAGTTGGACGAAAACTTAACAAACTTAACAAAACTAATTAATAAATAAATTCTCAGAATGTAAAATACGCACATATCTTTGGATGCAAATAGCGCCAAAAGTTCCAGAGTGGCCATATCTTCAAAGCTCAATAGAAGCATAAAATAAAATACATATAACCATCATTACACTCCACAAATATAGCCATTAAAAATCACTATCATCTCCCTAGTTTGCGAAGTCCTTATTCCTTCATCTCTAAACACAAGGCTATGACTTAGCAAACTGGAAAGATTGTAATAACTCAACAGAGAAAAATAGCTAACATAGCCTATTGCAACAATTTGAGATCTAGAAATCATCAAAGAAACATGTTAAAAACATTTCATGTAGTCGTCTTCAAATTTATCGAGAACAAAAAGTCGAAACTTAATTTGTTGTTTGTCTAAAGAAAAATAGGTCTTATACTCCTATAGTTTAAAAAGCACAACCTTCCACAAAACTTAATGAGAGTGCCATTTAGTCCAAGCGAATTATAAATCCAAAACTCAGCAAAACCATATACAAGTATCTTAGCCATGTCCACACGAGATTCAGTAACAAAAAGTGGGTCTAATAGCCATCATTCTCACATCCTAAACTCCTAAATTATCCACCGACATAATATAAAGCTTTCAAATGCAAGAGATAGCTCATTTAACTTGATTTTTTCATAATATCATATTTTCTACAAATCCATAATAACCCATTTGAATAAAAAAAGTAACAACATAAAACAAAGCTAACAAAGTCAATACAAACCGAAAATAGATAAATCGTTCGAAGAAATCAAAGAAATGGAGAAAAGAACAATAACCCAAAATTTAGAGGAAAAAAATGAAGAATATGAACGCTTTGTATTGAAGCAAAAAAAGAGATGAAATACATACATTTTGATGTAAAAGAAGTGAAATTACTCCTTTCATTAATCCTAAAAGTAAAGAAGCAAAAAAATGAAGTTGCAGTTGGATTTTTAGAACTGAAGAGGCGAAAATGCTAAATTGTAACTAGGTAACACTTTTTTTACACGCGTGAACACACAATAGACAAAACAGAGAAATTATTTCACTTACAGAAGCATAAATAACAAAATACAAAATATTCACCAACTAAAATCACTTCGATATTCAAGAAATGAGAAAATTACAACTTATGCTTGTAAAAAAATAGATCTAAGCTTCTACACAAAGGAATAGATATGATTTGAGCAAGAGAGTTTTTAGGGTTTATTAGATATAGAAATCGGCTTTAAGCGCAACTTATAGAGTCATTCTTGGGAGAAAGAAGATGAATAGAGAGAGAAGAAAGGAAATATACAAATGATTGTCTAGGAAAGTGGTGGAGTAAATATATGGGTGATTCTGACAAAAGAATGGACGTGATTGTGTCATGTGAAGTGTTTGTCCTTGGAGATATTAGTGTTGCGTGTAGAAGATTTTTTTTTTTTTGCGTGTATGAGAAATCAAAACGAGACCGTTTTCCTCTTTTATTATTATTATTATTATTATTATATATGACATCATCGTGAGTTAAAGATAATGCCTTATGAATAGTAACCAACCCTCATCTTTTATATATTGTAGTGATATCTAGCTAGGCCCAAAACATTTTAAATTATGGGGTACTTACAAAAATACCCTTAAAATTAGGGATGTTTTGAAAAATCATGTGAAAGATTTTTAGAAAGTAAAAAATACTGTGTAAAATGAAAAAGTGACACAATGTCACTTTTTTTAAAAAAAGTGACACAAATTCAAAAAGTAACAAAACTAAAAAAAAGTGACTCTCTCTCAAAAAGTGATACAAACTCAAAAAAGTGACACAAATTCAGAAAAAAATGACAAACACTAAAAAACAGTGATAGAAATCAAGAAGGTAACTGGAAAAATTGAAATGCTAAAAAAAGTGACAAAATAAAAAAAATGACAAATTTTAATAAAAGTGACGAATTAAAAAAAGTGGCACAAATTAAAAGTTATATAGATTAAAAAAGTGACACACTCAAAAAATGACAATTCAAAAAAAGTGAAGAAATTTTTTAAAAAAGTGACACAAATTGAAAAAAAAAAAAAAGTGACGCTCAAAAGTGACAAACATTCGAAAAAGTGACAACACCAATAAAAAACATTCGAAAAAGTGACAAAACACCAATCGAAAAAGTGACAAACCATTAATTCACAACTCTTCTTCTCACCCAACGCCCAATTCTCTCTCTAATTTCCAACCAAAATTCAATCAAAATTGCTAGAAAACAAAATTCGATTGATACATTCATGGTGTGTGCGAAAATGAGAATATGAAAAGATGATATGAAAGATTAGGGAGGTTTTGAAAAATCATATGAAAGACTTTTAGGAAGTAAAAAATATTGTGTAAAATGAAAAAGTGACACAATGTCACATTTTTTATAAAAAAATTGTGACTTTTTTTTTAAACTCAAAAAAGTGACAAAACTAAAAAAAGTGACACACACACCCTAAAAAAATGATAAAAACTCAAAAAAGGGGGACACAAACTCAAAAAAAGTAACAAATACGAAAAAGTGACAAAACTCAAAAAAGTGACGATTTTTTTTTTTTTAAAAAGAGTGACACAAATAAATAAAAAAAATGATAATCTTGTGAAGAAATTCATGGGCTTCCTCCTTCTGTAGCAATTGGAGTCGAATTTTTCCTTACAAAAACAAAAGTCAACACAAAAACCTCTTACCACCAACAAAAAAAAGTGATAGAAAAAGTAATAAACACTAAAAACGTGACATGAATCTTTTTTTTAAAAAAAGTGATAAACGTTCAGAAAAGTGACGAAAGTTAAAATAAAACTGTAATCATTCAAAAAAGTGACAAAATACCAATCGAAAACATTCGAAAAAAGTGACAAACAATTCATTCACAACTCTTCTTCTCACAATGACAAAATTTTACAAACAATCATAACCCACAATTTTCAATATAGCTAAATTATCTAATAAACCCACAACTCATGAGCAAGTTAAAAGAGTTTGAACTAACAACTTGAGCAATATAATCATAATCCACAAATTTAAATACAACTAAGTTATCCAATGAGCAAATTAAACACAATTCAAAAAAGCGACAACGCTAAAAAAAGTGACGAAACTCCAATCACTTTTTTGGGTGAATTGATCAGTTTTTAACTTAATAGAGCAGATGAACTTTATACACGACTTAATATCCCATAAATTCAGAAAATCCATAATACAATTACAACAATTACAAGATCGATTTGGTCTTCTCCATGAACAACAGCATCAGCATCACGTGCTCAAAATTCAAAATGGCTTCTCAAGAGCTATTCTTAATAATCACAACTGGGCATTGTGCGTGGTTTGAACAATAGTTGCTTGCACTTCCCAAAAACATCCTTTTATGGGGACCAAAAGCATGGAACCCCATCACTATTAAAGCAGCATTCAACTGCTCTACAGCTTCACAAATCTTCTCCTTTGAATCCCCAACAAGTACTTGCATTTTCGTTTTAACATTTTTATCAGAGCAAATTTGAAGAGCACGATCCAAAATAGCCGTCGTAATTCGTTTCTGGAGAGCCTCAATTGTCGCAGTGAATGCAGGCACCTCCATATCTCCTTAACTGGGACTGCCAAAAGGGATTGTACCGAGATGAAGGCCAGCTGCTATAGTCGGCGGAGATTGAACATGGAGTATCATAAACGAACACTCAGAAGACCCGAATTTCCCCTTGTGATTTGAATCACAAATGATAAAGTAATGTGGACCACAAAGTATTTAATGGTGATGATGAACACGACACTTTCTTTCAAAGATGAGTGGATTAGAGCATATTTTGAGTTAGGGTTTGGTTGGGTCTGTAAATGATTTCTTTTCAATAGTTTTCACGTAGAAATTACGGTTAATTCAGATGCCAATGATTAAATTAGTAATTTAGGGTATTAATCAATTATCTTGGTTTTGGGTCGTACTTAGCCTAATTTCCCCTTAAATTATTTGGCCCCGCAAGAGGTCATAGGACCAGGTCGGTCCAATTCTAAACAATTATCAGACCGTGGACTAAGGGCCAACCAAAAAATGCTCCTAAACATTATACAAAAAATGGGGCTCAGACAAGCATTTAATGTGATATTATATAATCATTGGGATTTAATATTAGAATCACTTTATTTGTCACATTATATAATCATTGATGGTAACATTACTCCTAATTTATTAGTTTGTGTTTGTATTGACATAAATGTATTAGTTTTCAATGTTTATGTTTAAAATGTTTTAAGTGTGTTATATTAGTTTTTCATACTAATTTTTTTACTTTTACACTTGTTCGGAAGATGTTTGTGAAAATCGTTGAAATCAAATCGAACAGAATCAAATCGTGTTCATACCTATGTGAATATTTATTGAAGTCAAGGGAGTAATGTGTTACATGAAGTACTTAGGGGCTAATTAATTAGATTTTCTCATTTTTCATCCTTACAATGCAAATACAAGCAGTTTCAAATCTCATCTTCTTCCACGTGTCGACTCCTGAATGGGTATAAAAAATCCACTAATTTAATTACAAAAAATCTCTCTTTCTATCTCAATTCTATTGATATCTTCAATATTGAGCATGAGTACCGTCACTGTATGCATTCCCAGTTCTCGAATTAGGGGACGTTTGGATTCGCCGAAAAAGCTCATTTCCGATTTCAGCTTCTGCTCAAATTCACCTGCTTTTATCTCATTTTCCAGAAGATTCTTCAGTTTAAGGACGTCAATTTCAGTGGTCAATCGTGCGTTGCTCAAAGTCAACGCTTCATCTACCGTAGGTATCTCTCTCTCTCTCACTCACGCACATGTACGGGATTGTGTTTGATCTTTTTGATTCAGTAATTTTCACATTCATTTGAATTTTGATTTTATTTGAATTAACGGGAATTCGTTGTTAATTGCTGGAGTGATTTTTTCTTTCTTTTTTCACGTATGAGTATGATTGTGCAATACTGTCTGTACTCGCTTTTGGTGGAGATTGAATTCCTGAAGCTGGAATGATTTTAAATACTAGTTGTTTCACGCACAGAGTATGAAAATGTAATGTACTCTGTGTATCACGTTTGTAATTAGCTGTTGGTTGAATTACTGAATTCGTTTTCCTCATATTTGTGTACGTGGGTGTTGATTGCTATGTTAAACCATGCTTAAAAATAATTAGAAGTTGCTCTTAATTTCCACACTTTGGATACATTGTTTTTTCTTAGTTTAGTTTGATTAGTAAACTTTTAAGCTTAGCCAAACATGATCTAGGGTTTGAGCGCAATGCCTTATATGTGTGTGAGCTCCAAATAATTTGGGAAAAAAACACAAATGTCTGGAAAAGAAAAAAGTATGTTTCCAAGAGCATGCATGTGGGAGCTACAATCATACAATATTGTCGGTTAGTCAAGGACAAGATTTCAATGAACACACACGCCCCTTTATAATAGTTTAATCTTTTGGATGAGATGATAAATCGTGTTTAAAATGCAAATAATTTGGGATACAAAATCATCCATGTCTACAAATTATGTTTTGCAAATTATAAACGATCTAATCTATAGACATATAATTTGTGTATATGAGAGTTTTGTTGATGTATTCTCTCAACCGATATGGATTTATATTACCATCTATGTAAAAGAAATATGATATCAGTTTGTGAATAGAATTCATTCAAACTATGTCTGTGATTTACGATTTCATCTTCATATGTTGAAGGTGCACCGAACGGAGAATTGGAAGCTTCATTTGCAGGAATGGTTGGAGCTAATGACTTGCTGATTGTTGGACCAGGTGTTCTAGGGCGCATTGTGGCTGAGAAATGGCGAGAGGTTTTGAGTTTATTATAGAATTAATTAATGTTTTCTTTCTGTGTCTATCAATATGATAATGTATGGCTTGATACAGTCAGTGAATGTGTAGTTGTCACATGGTGAAGTTCGTATTTTTCAAGTTTTCCTGGAAGCAACAATGATATTAAATTTTCTTGTAATTTATATTTTGGCGTTGAAAGATCACTAGGAAATCTTGTTGTGCTTCTCACTGTCAATGGGCTGTTGCATCTCCAATGTGAACAAGTCAAAAAGGAAATGTATATGTCAAAGGGAATGCTGAACAGTGTGAAATCTTTCTATGTTGGCAGGAACATCCAGGCTGTCAAATTTATGGGCAGACAATGACAAGTGATCATCATGATGAATTAATCAAAGTGGGGATCACTCCAACTACAAAGGGAATCCCAGTCAGTAACAAGTTTCCTTATGTGATTTTCTGTGCTCCGCCATCCCGAACTCCAGATTACCCTGGTGATGTCAGGTATGTGTAAAGGGTCTATGCTTTACACAACCTGTTTCAAGTTTTATTTGTAGTTTATATATACCATTTGATACGTGGTATCGTGATCCCCCAGCTGTCATCCCATGTTTTAGTTTTGGTCTTGTTAATTATTGCAAGGAAATGTGATCCTTAAAGAAGAATTAGGACTACCTTATAATTCACAAAATCTGTTAGAATAAAAATCAGTTGAAGGAGCCCTTAAGTTTACAGTTTCATCTGTTAATTGGTTGGAATCTTCAACAACTTGGAGCCTTGTTTGTTGGTTGTTAAATAACCGAAAAGGATCCTCATTTAGGTCTATAAATAGAGGCATTAGGTAGTGAAAAATAGAGAAGCCTCCAGGGGTTGAAAGAGGGATAGAAAGTGAGATTGTATAAGAATGGTGGAATTCTTATAAATCTGGGTAAAATCTTTCTTGTATGAATTCAAGGGTGTAATTCATGTTTAGCTTTAGTAATAAAGTGTTAGGAAGAGGTTTTCTTCCTAGTTAAATCATGTTTGGTGTTTAATTCTTGCTGAAAATCGTTATTGTTGAAGTCTGTGGCTGTTAAAATCAAGTTTTAAAGCATATGTGCATATCCAGTAAGTTGAAGGCAAATACGGTAAGGAGAAGTGATATCCGGTATGCATCACGCATATACGGTATGTTCAATTTATTCAGTTTTTCTCATCTTCTGCTGGTGCATTGATGATTTCTGAGTTCCTTAAGTAAATACCAAGCAAAGATGGCCTTCAAAACCCAACAATTATGTATCACATCTAAAAATGTACTTGTAGAAGTATATTACGGCTTTGATAGTTCTCCTCCTGCCCAATTCATTTATTTCATTTGAAGTATTAGTATTAGTTCTCCGCCAAGTTGCTTGAATTTTTTTATGGAATATCATAGATGGCCTAAAAGATAGAGAGAGAACTGCATTATTTTAAGCCTGACCAGTTTCGTTCATCTCTAAACGACTAGAAGGTGGAGAAGTCGTGAAAACTGGTATTTATGTCCATAATTCGGGTAAAAATGCACAGCATAATTCTCTGGGAAAGTCATCTGCTGGCAAGAAATTGAGGTTTATTGCGCCTGTCATATGAATGATTTTCATTTTTCCTATACCTGTCTAATGAAACATAGACAAGTTCATTTATTCTACAAATTGTGCATTTACCCAATTAAGATGGCATAATAGTTGAAGCCAAATGCCAATTTTATTGGTTCGTTTTGTCACAAACAGGGAAGCAACATTAAATTGGAATGGTGAAGGCTCTTTCCTATTTACTTCAAGCTCTGCTCCCTATGACTGCAGTGATAATGGATCTTGTGATGAGGTATTGCATTTAACATATTTCACTTTTTAATTACAAGCTAAGAGCATTTACAAGACTCTTTAGTTTAAAATAGCATCTTTAAATTTAAAGAGTAAATTTTTTATACTCTCCAACAAACTTTTTATTTTTGCTCTTTATTCTACGTTTTTCAGCAATCATTTATCGTTTTCCCCTCATTTTTCAATTAACACATATATTTATATGTCATAGCTATAATATTCATTATAATATAATTTTGTTGAATGCAATCATTACAAAATGAAAATTGGAAGGGAGTTTGGCTCTCCAAATGTAGAGACCCAACCCACTCTCTATTTTTAACGTTAAGGTAAACAGTCTATTGAAACCTAAGTTTCAAGGTTTGGCTATTTAAAATAAAGAGCATCTCACTTTCAAGTTTCTTGGAGATGCTCTAAGGAGGTATTACCAATTCAGAAACTAACCATTCCTTCAGAAGTAAAATCACTATTATTTAACATAGAACTCTTATACTCTTCCATCTTTAAAAATTATCCCATAGATGCTACTGAGATTTAATTTGTTCCTCATGGTCACACAGGGAACTCCAGTAGTTCCAATTGGGAGGAGCCAAAGAACGGATGTTCTTCTCACTGCAGAGAAAGTAGTGCTGGAGGCTGGTGGTTGTGTTGTCAGACTGGCCGGACTCTACATATCCTTTATAGATCTTGAGTAGTGAATGATCTGTAACGAATGCCTTTATGTTCAGGATACGAATTTGAACTATAGACACAATCACCTTAACTTGCAGTACAAAGAAGATAGGGGTGCGCATACATACTGGTTAGAGAAAGGGATTTGCGATGTTCGTCCGGATCATATCCTTAATCTAATACACTATGAGGTGAAGTCTTGTACTCTTAGTCTTACATTCATTAATCCTCTCCATATTCGTTTTTCTGAATAAATTAATCGATTATGATAATGTGCTTCATATATATAGTCCATGACGAATTGAAATAATGGCTTGTGTACTTGTACAGGATGCAGCTTCACTCTCAATCGCAGTCTTGAAGAAGAAACTCCGTGGGCGGATCTTTCTCGGCTGTGATAATCACCCTTTATCAAGGTCATTTTGTTTACCAAATACATTTGCACTTAGTAGCAGAAGTTACTCATATATAAGTAGCCTAGATGCAATTATTATTCTACCTTCTTAAATTCTTTCAGGCAGGAAGTGATGGAATTGGTTGATAAGAGTGGAAAATATGGCAAGAAGTTTGGAGCTTTTACCGGTAAGTATTTTGCAATTATTTCTAATACAATTAATCTTCTCCTTTATATAGTGAAAGCGTAATGATGCAACAATTGTTGTTTCTTCAGGAACAGAGGGTCCTTTAGGTAAGAAATTAAGCAACTCGAAAACTCGTGCAGAATTAGGCTGGGAACCGAAATATCCAAGCTTTGCGCATTTCCTTGGAGTCCCCCAATAACTTTTGCAATTAGCCCATATTGACTGAGAAACACAATGAAGTACCTCATTTGCATTCCTTGAATGTGTCTACATTCTAATTGGGGTGATTATGATACCTTGTTGACGTTAAAGTCATGCGTTAGTTCTTAATTTGTCCATTCTTTGATGTATTTGATCCCCTCTATATATTTATCTCAAATCTTATTCGATAACCTTTCTTAATACTGTTAAGTACTATCAAATTCTCCCGATCAAACATGCCGTCAATGTACCTAAATATTATCAATTATGGGTGTGTAGAACTGATGTGCTGAAACTGAAGGATTTAAGTATTTTGGAATTGATATCTGTTTATCATCATTAATGAATGTCTATATTCTGTTGTTTGGTTTGTTTACATTTGCTTTACCTATTTGCGCAGAGATATAAATGACATAATTTGTATGCGGATGAATCCCGCCTGACCCAATTTTTTTTGGGTAAATCTATTTGTACATAATATTGTACATAATGTGTGCCATAATGACTAAACAGAGAATGGTCAGTGGAAATTTTACGCTCAAATGCATAACATGGCTTATCTACCTAACAACTTCAACCATTTGACATGTTAAGTCAACTTTGATATACATCAACTGTCAACAAATCATTATTCTCTGTGATTTTTTTTTTTTATTTGCGTTTGTTTGACCATCATTATTTTAAAACTCTTTATTTTATATACTTATTTCCAATTATATATTCACTCAATAAAATATTTTGCACGTAAAATTAAAATCTCTCTCTACGGATTAATTACACTTTCTCAAAAAATTTAGTGTTCAAAATATTGTTTTTAACAAATAATAGCTATCAAACGGGCCGAATATTAACTTTTGTGGGACGAACTTTCTAATTCTTAAACCTCCATGTCAATGACTTATGTACATCTACTTTTAATTCCCCATCCCACTCACCGACGCGGTTGACAAACTTTGAAACAACTCATTGATATGATTTTTTTTCCCTTTTATTAGTTAGAATTTGACAAACGTGGCTTCAAGACTGATTTCCATACATGTTTTCGGCTCATTTTTTTTAATTTTCGTGAATGTTAAGAAGTCAATAAAAAATGAAAGGACCATCGATAAATTATCCAAGCGGGCGATGATGCCGGATCCACTAAGAAAGTGGGATTAGAGAATCCCTTGATCTAAAAACAAATTTCAAGTCTAGCGATTTGGTTGGATGCTTTAGATGTATACGTCATTGCACATCGACTTGACATCATGACCTATTAAATTCTCAAAACATCTAAATTAATTAACTATTTAATAAGAACCGTACTACTTGACCAGGGCCACATGTCACATGTGTCCTGGCCCCATGTCAATGACTTATGTACATCTACTTTTAATTCCCCACCCCACTCACCGACGTGGTTGACAAACTTTGAAACAACTCATTGATATGATTTTTTTTCCCTTTTATTAGTTAGAATTTGACAAACGTGGCTTCAAGACTAATTTCCGTACATGTTTTCGGCTCATTTTTTTTAATCTTCGTGAATGTTAAGAAGTCAATAAAAAATGAAAGGACCATCGATAAATTATCCAAGCGGGCGATGATGCCCGGATCCACTAAGAAAGTGGGATTAGAGAATCCCTTGATCTAAAAACAAATTTCAAGTCTAGCGATTTGGTTGGATGCTTTAGATGTATACGTCATTGCACATCGACTTGACATCATGACCTATTAAATTCTCAAAACATCTAAATTAATTAACTATTTAATAAGAACCATACTACTTGATCAGGCCACATGTCACATGTGTTCTGGCCCCATGTCAATGACTTATGTACATCTACTTTTAATTCCCCACCCAATAAGAACCATACTACTTGACCAGGGCCACATGTCACATTGTTTTTGACCCCCCCCCCCCCCCCCCCCCCCGGGTATAGGCTAGGGGTCCGTGGGGAACAGACCTCCAGCCAATATATTTTTCCAATGAATGAGGCACTGACCATCCAAGGAGGTCATGTGGCGCTCCCCTTATTGGCTAGGGGTTTGTCCCCACAGACCCAGCCAATATTTTTTTCCATTGAATAAACACCTAGCATGTGTTTTTAGTACTAGAAAAATATTCTTTGACCGAAGAGTATACCGAACTCAAGTTATACAACAAACCAATTATTTCTTGGATAAGTCTAGTGGTACATAATTTTTATCCATAATGGTTCACATAACACTCACACGATTCCTATTTCTTTTACATTGTTCTCTGCCTAAACATCGTGAATTATATTAATCTTAGCTAAAATAAAAGATTCCAAAGACGAACAAATCATTTGTTTAAAAAATAATAGAAAAGTTTAATTGGTTGAACAAAGAATCCTACAAAAGAGTTTGACCAATAATAGCACAACTACCACAAAACATTCACTAAAAGAGACAAGACCTTAACAAATACTATGAATGAACCTTCAAAATTATTAAAATTTCTCCAGTTGCCTTTTGAATTTGTCTAAAGTTTCATACATTATTTCATTACATTCAAGTGCAAATTTCACAAGACACATCAAGTAAAGAAGAAACATTATGGCGAAGCTTTGCTGTGAAGCCGAGGATGGTGGTGGACCAAACATTACTTTATATCTCGTATTGATTCTTCTTGTAGTGGTGGTGGTATCTGTTTGCAGTTCGAAGCCAAGACGGCGTGTTATCTGTGTCTGTTGTCGCTCCTCGTGCTCGTGTTGACGGTATAGCTCTTCGCCTTTGTTTTGAATTCTCTATCTTTCACAGTAGAACTTTTAAGGATTCATTTCACTTGAATTGATGAATTTACATGTTTTTCCCTAATGGAAGGGTCCTGAATTAGTTCGAGCTTTCTGCACATTTTATTTCCAACCTTTGAACAAAGTAGGAGACAATTTATAGAAATTTGCTCTTTGATTGACTAGTAGACTATGTTGTCCCTTTTTCATTTTTGTTGAGTAATGCAAATAAAAGTGTCTTTGATTGACTTTATTTTTCATGGAAAATGAGCTCCATATATTCACGTACAGTAAAAAAGGGGCGGGGGTGGGGATCGATTCTGTAAAAGATGGGATCCCCAAATTCTTACTTTTTGAGGTGTTTGATTTCCAATTTTTTTTCATGAAATTTTTTTTTCAACTCTTGATTATGGGATCCTATTTTTCTAAAAGAATAAAGAAAACATTTTCTTCTAGGAATGATAGTTTCTTTTTTTCAAATAATTCACCCTCTCATCTACTCACCAATAAAAAACGAACTAGTATAACATTTTTTTCAAATTGAAAAATAAATCAATCAAACACATTTAATTAATAATTATTTCCTATTTTCATACAAATTTCATACTCGCAATTAAACGCACTCTAAGTAAATTATCTTATCTTACATTACATCTTTGTCATCCTATTCCCATTTTCAAAGATTCATTTTTTCTTATATTCATTTCCAATCACACATTTTACGTAACCAATAACTTTTATCAACTTTTTAATCTTACATTTCATCAACGTCGTCTGATTTCAAGCATTGTCACACTTCTTGTGTCAACAAATCTATGAACACTCTTTCATGTGGGATGCAATTTTAGTTTTACATTGAGATGCATTTTAAAAGTGTAACTCTCCTACCATCATTTTGGCCTTTTTCTTTTACCCTATTTTGCTGGAGCTCGAGCCTAATCAAATTGTCATATAAACTTTCTAAGCTTTGAAACTATATCAAATCTTAAAGTGCCATTTCAAAAAGACCACTCTCGTTAAGGATAACCAAATCCTTACACGTCGATTATTATTTTTGTATTTATTAAATGGCAGTAGATCATTTTAGTACTCGGTATTCAACACGACCACAAAAAATAATTTATTTTTCTTTCAGTAGTAGTAGTCAGTATTGTTCAATTCACATTACCAAACATCCCATGCCATGCGGAATGCTAACAGTTGGTTTTTCTTGTGTTAATATTGAAGCTGCTTTTCTCCAGGTCTCTCCACCGATGCAGAGCAATTCTGTGCACATTTTACCATCAAATCTTGACTGATTATATAATATGTCATCCAAATAATGTTTTCATTTGATTGTATCTCTTTGAATTACTGAAATTTATTGTTGAAGAATGAAGGAGGAATTGATACGATATTCCGGCAAATAGTTAAAAGTAAGTTACTTATTTTGACAACAATGCAAGAGTTACTTAATATTAAATTACCCATGCATGTTTGGAAGCTAAAAGTTACTTAAACATGCTCTTAGCCCGATTTCAGTCGAGAAGTCTGTTGTGATCTATGAAGCACCATCAGCAGATTCAGCACATAAGAATGCAAGCTTATCAGCAGCAAGAGATACAGATATGTCCCTCATACAAAATTCGACTCTGCATGCTTGAGCAAATTAACATTCATGAAAAAAAGGCATGTTTTGAAATTGCAAAATCTATAAAGCTTTGAAGATTTCGATTTGCAGAAACCCTACCTTATAGTCCTAGTAGAAAGCCGTAGCAGATGCTTCAATATACTCGGGTAGTTCCAGGAACAATGAACTCGATGGACATCGCTCATGTCTGCATAGTGTAACAACATCTTAGTACAAGTGAATTTGCAAGAGGAATGAACATTTGTCATGATTCCGATGAAAATGACTTACAGCATCATCCATTGCACAAGCCAAACTATCTTAGGATCAACATATCATATGGACATTTCTGGAGGGATACATTACGAAAATGCTTACGTTTCAGTTTATCGAATAATGACAAATAACGCTAAATATAATCATCAATCGAAATACGACAACAAAATTACACAATCACTCCAATGACAACGATATTTGACAATTTACATGATACACAAAGGTGATGACTTGAGTAGCAATTCCAAAACTGGTATCCTCAACACTGCCAAGAAAGGTATATAAGAGTTTCCAATAAGTACGAGAAAATTAATATTTACAAAAGCTTCCTTATTCTTTCACTAGATATTTACAAGCGCCCAATATGTACATTTCTTATATTGGACGGCTAGGAGGGTTTTCCTCGATCATTTAAATCCCTTTCACAAAGCGGGATAAAATAGTCAATAGTCATTAGATCATCACTTATCTTGTAAAAGCATAAACCAGAGAATATTCTAAACAGAAACATATACATAATTGCACAACTGATTGAAGCTTCACTTATTCACATTTTGTGCAACTTGGTGTGACCAGGATGTGGACGTAGGCTTGACGGCAGATATCTGAACACGCAAGACTTCATGAATGGCACCTCGATGAAGCACCCCGAGGACTTCTTCATTGGATGCCACTAAGTCCCCCAAAGAGATGCTACGAGAACACAATTCATCACGTAAACGAAAACCACGGTACCATCTGCCGAGCTTCCACCATTGGACACACACTAGCCTCCCAGTAATCGCATTGCTACATAGTGCTTCCATGACGTATTTGGACTACAACAATAACGTTAAAACATAATAACACGTTCAGTAAAGAGGATTGAATAGCACTCGATAGTATTAAAGAAGAAACGGAAGCTAATCTTGTTTATATTATGTTGTTTAATCATGTCCAGGGGCGGACCCATTAAGGCCAAGTGGGGGCAACTGTTCCCACTGAGCCCTTAAATTTCTGCCTTACAAAAAAAAAAAAAAGCCAATCCATGACCCAACTACCGAAGCCCAAGTTTTTAACATTTGAAAGAAGCCCACCCTTCCCTTTGCCTTTCCATTTCCCCTTCCCCCTTCCCCCGAATTCCCAATCCCTACCCTTTTCCCAAATTCCCTTAATCCCGATTCCCTTCCCTAATCCCCTTCCAATAACTGATTTACCAAGAGATGGGGATCTTCATCTCGTCGTGACTCGTGAGGTCGACCTTTGGCGACTGGCGATCGCAATTCTCCCCTGCATCTCGGCTGCTCAACATCACTAGTCAAGAAATGGTGTTAGTCTTGTTGGTTGCTAAATGGATTGAGTAATAGCTTTAAGGAGTAGAACAAGGTGAGTTCGGTATTCAAGAAATGGTAATAGATTACAATATTCAATCAGCAAGAACTTAGTCAAAGGAAGTAATTGATTTTCTAGAGCTTTTGGAAAATGAGATTGAGAAATTTAATAGGTTCTTCGTTGATAAAGAAGAATTTTACATTATTAGATTGAAGGCATTACCTTTCTTCTTTATTATTCTTATTTTTTGGTATTATTTTATGTTTTACGAGTATTCAATTTTTACATTTCTTTGTCATTATTTCTGTTAATTTTGGGTAGATTATGCATTTTAGGAATCTGTAAACTGCAACAAAAAATGAGAAAGAAAAGGAAAGAAGATATGTGTATAAGGTCAAGAAAATAGGAGATAAAACAGAGATAATTTATATTAAAGTTACATGGTGTTTTAATGGAATCGTGTGGCCTGTACTGATGAAAACCTTTCTTACTATTTGAGTTTCGGTTGAATACAGATGCTAAAAGAAGAGGTTGCAGAAACTACGGATTCAGAGGTAGAGCTGATGAAAATAGGAAGGAAGATAGTAGATTTTCATGGAGAGATGATTATGCTGGAGAATTACAGTGCTCTAAACTATACAGGTTCAAGCCTCTTATTATGCCTTAATACTTGTAAATGGCTTGCTCCCTCTCGTAAATGTGCGTAGTTATGTTAAGTGGATGGTTGTTATGGCTGATAATTGTCATGTTAACAGTTATAGTATAAGAGTTTCTGTTATCTATCTGCTCATCGTAAATGGTTACCGTAACATTTTATCTCTTTATCTGTTCATAAGTTGATCAAGAGCTTTCTTGACTCAAACATACGTAGTTAAGATTAGGAGGAGGTCTGTTTGCAACCAAACTAGAAGATAAACCCTCTATTTTTATATTATTGGAACTTCCACATTTAAACTGCACTCATTTGTGTTAGACCAAAGTTGTAGGCTCGGTTAACCACCATGGTAAAAAACCATTGTGGTTCCATCACCATGAATCTTGAGGCACTGCTACACCAACATAAAGTTATGGAAACAAATATGAACCAGTAAGATGGGTTTTTTCTTCAAATTCTTTTTATATAGACTTCCCTACCGAAGTGTTACCGGTGAGATAATTTTCTTTAGTCACGTCCTGTAAGGGCTGAGGTTGTGTTTTAACTGAGATCGAGCAGAGAGAAGAATAAATGTTTTTCCAGATTATATTGGGATCTTTTTAGAACTTGTAAATATCTCGTTTTTATTGGACAGAACAACATTTTTCGGAGCTTTTTAATATTTTCCATATTTTATTTTCTTTTATTGGAGTATGCAATCCACTCGTACGCTTACATATATGTAGATGGACTTCATTGATAGTTTTTTAACTCTTCTGGTTGCTACTGCTACAGTTAAAATAATATTTTCTGCTATAAATATTGTGAAGAATCGACTGCGTAATTAGATTTGAGACCAGTGGATGAATGATAGTTTAGTTGTGTACGTTGAAAAATGTGTATTTAATGAAATTACTAACAAGACTATTATACGGCGTTTTCAAAGTATGAGAAGCCGTAAGGAACAATTGTAAAAAAAGTGTTCCATTTTGAATATTATCTTTATTATTTAAAATTATTTTTTATGTAATTCTGTCTCGCTCCCCCGAACCAAAATCCTGGGTCCGCCCTTGATCATGTCTATTACTTCGCAACACACATGCACCAAATAAATAATCAAATTTGCTCAAACATTTACTATGAATAGCAGTAAAAATTCAGCAAGGCTGCATGATTGGGTGTTGATGAATGATGACGTAAGAGGACAACTTTTAATTCTTGAATGCATGAATCGCATTCTTCAGAGATTGTCAAAGTTCACAATATTTGTTTTAACAAAAAAATAAATAAATGATAAGTTTCACAAACAGCAGAATCAAATCCACATCGTCATCATGTGTGAAGGGTAATTATTGGGTCCAAAAATAAAAGATTTCACAGGAAACCTTCAGACATAAGTCAGCAAAACTATTAATGAAATAGTCAACCAACCCTGAGCAATCGACATTGTAGTTCTTCCACCTGCCCGTCTCATTAGGGTTTCACAATATTAGTATTTGGTTCTACCACTTATACAACCAGGCTCAATGGATCCCTTTCACAAATAATCAAGTTGACTCTATAGTAATACGTTATGATTAGCCTTATTTTGCCAATCCAAGAGCAACAGTTCGTGGCCATTATGAGGAAATCCAGTACAAAGGAGAATCAATTCCCTTCTGGAAGAAAAACGAAAAATTGCGTAATTCTACTCATGTCACACAGTCTAGAATTCTGCCAACTTGAAGATGGCAAGGTAGAGTGAAACCAATAAACAAAAATCCCAAAACGAGCAAATGATGTAAACCTTTGTACCACATCAAAACATCCAAAAACCGAACTAAAACAAATATGACAGATTCTAGATTGTGTTAAATTATGAAATGCAGGTCAAATAAAAATATATCTAAGATCATATTTAGCCCTCGTTTGATTCCCATACTTCTAAAACTTTTTTTTTTCTACACTCATTTTCAACCATATATTCACACAATAAAATATTCTGCACATAAATTCAATTTTTTTCCATTTAACCACACATTTTTATGAAAAACACTATTCAAAACTCTTTTTCTTGGAAGAGTGGCTGTTAAGGAATAAAATCTCACGTCGAATAAAGATGAAAACATAGACAAATTTATAAGGATTTGGACTACTCTTAACAATGTTGACCTTTTAAGATAGAAACTCAAGTCTTAACATGATATTAGACCCTATTAATCTCCAACGAGTCATTTAATCCGATTAAGACTAAAAAAATAAGCATACGAATTTCAAAATTGATTTGCTCAAAACAATCCACCATCTTGCGAGAGCATGTTAAGGAATAAAACCTCACATCGAATAAAGATGAAAATATATACTAATTTATAAGAGTTTGGGATACTCCTCTTAACAAGGTTGACCTATGGAATCCCAAGTCTTAACAGGGGCTTAATACACAACGATAAGAGTGTATAGTAAAAGGCCACAAATTTAACTTCTTTTACGTGTCAAATTACTGAATCATGCACGAATGCAGGTAAAAAAACGCAGATATCTAAGATCATGTTTGATATGCACATTCACCTTACCAAATATGCTACAATAGTAAAAGATCAAACATGGAAACTTATAAGGCAGAGATATATGCTCCCTATGATGCACAATTATCATGAATATCTAAAGCAAATAAAGGCGATTCACTTTGAGTTATATTAGCAATTACCGGCACATCAAGCCATATGATGCAGTAGTGCAAGCCAACCAAATTGAGCAGCACATTATGTTTTGGTTTGAGAAAGAACATTTCGACATCTTTGAATCCAAACTGCATTGACTTCATGAATTCAATCGCTTTCAAATAGTGCCCAACTTCAATGGACTCAAAAGCTAAAGCATGTTCACCAAAATTCATTACCAAAGCTACTTTTTCAGCTATCTCGTTGTGCTTTTTTATATAGAACTCCCTCCATCCCTACAGCCATCACAAAAATCCAAAATTTATAATAAAAATTCACGAAATAAATTCAAGCTATCATCACACATAAGATCCAATATCTCGTCAAGAAACTGAATTCACAGACTGCGCGTGTACCACCATCAATACAAGAGCATTTGAGGAATAATTTATCTCCTTATCAATTGCTCTATTACTAAGACAGCATTATCAAAATAAAATTTTGGAAGTATAATTCGTTAGACGCAAGGAAATATCACCAAATTCAAGGCTTCCAGAAAATTACTTTAAACCCAATAAAATAAATTACAAAAGGGCTATTATGCTCATATTTATTGCTAATTCTTCCGTCATACATTTACAACTAAACCTAAGCCCCTGTGAGGCCTAATTTTCTAAAACTCATATATTTCTCCATACTCATTTCAACCACACATTCACCCAATAAATAATTTTGCACATAATCCCATAATTTTTACTTACTTTTTAACCACACCTCCAGAATAATCATTTTTCAGAGAATATATTATCAAAAAATCTCTAACAAACAAGGGCTAATCATAATATAAAAGCTCAATTACTATGTAATAAGAATTTATTCACCCAAAGAACAAGAATTTATACTGAAATGAACAAAGTAAAAATGCTGAAAACATAATACAAAACACAAATCATAGGAATAAACGAAGGACCTTTAAATTGGAAACAATTCCTTGATCAAGCTCGAAATTTTGATCTCGAAAAGATGAAGAATCTTTATCAAAATCAAGTGCAGGCCACCTGTCTTTGCATAGAGATTCCCACACACAATCAGACCCGCACAGCTCCCTCCAAAACCTGGAGCAACTCCCCAATGAACACACATCAAAAACCTGAAAAGAAGATCATTTTTTGTTTCAGAACACACATCCAATAAATATTAATAAAACCCAAATTAGAAACAAAAAGGTAAAAAAAACACTGAAAAAGTTTTTTTCATTGAAGAAAATGTTTAAAATTATTAATTAGTGTAAAGCAGAAAAAAGAAAATACTTAATACCTGAAGGGATGAAGCTATTTTGAGGAAAATATCATGTGGGAGTGAATTCTGAATACTCTGAGATGGGCTCATTTTTCTGGGGTTTTCCTTCAGAGGAAGAAATTTTTCTTGGAAATGGAAGGAAAAAGAGGGGGCAGTCTATTTTTCTGATGTTTTCTGTTAGAACACGTAACCAGCACGTGTTCAAAATTTAAATAGAAAGAAAATATTTACACACGTCAATATCGATTAAAATCAAAATTTGTATATCAAAAATTAAAAATTAATTTTAACCATAAATTTCTTGACATCCGTAACTTTTCAATAATACATTTTATAAATTTTTAATCAAAATCTACTAAAATATTTTAATCTATATCAAACAAAAGCATATTCTAGAGGGTGTTTGGTAGAGATTAAAATCGGATTAAAATTGAAAAACTAGTCGTTATGATTGACTTTTATTAGACGGGTGGGACCCAATAACGGCCATATTTTCAATTTTAATTGGATTTTAAGCCGTACCAAATTGGATTTTAATTGGATTTTCAATATGCAACATTGAGACAATTCTTGAATTAACTTGTATGTATTACAATTATTTGTGTTTATTTATTTTTTAAATGTTAATGTGATCTTCTTTTATGTTCTATTCTATAAATCGATGTTCTTTAATAAAGCTTTTAATAAAAAAATTGATAAAATTTAGGATTAAAATGTTTATTAAAATTGTGAGTTGTTATGCGGTTAAATTAATTATTGATTTTGACCACAATTTTTTAAACTATCCCAAACAAACATTAAGTGTGCATTTAATTGCTAGTATTTTTCCATGAAAAATATGTCTTTTTCACCTATTGTGCAGTTTGATTAACAATTTTTTTCTCGGAAAATATTTTCCTACTTTTGGTCACCTCACCATATTTTTCTTGAAAACAAGAAAAATATTATTTAGAGAGGTAATTTTTATTTTTCAGATAATTCCCTCTCTTTCTCTCTCTCATCTATCTTTTCTTTTTTATATGTTCACCAATAAAAAATGGACAAATATAATATTTTCTAAATTGAAAACTAAAGCAATCAAACACATTTAGGCCCTCTTTGACACTCATTCTTATTCTCATTTTTTCCTTTCCTCATTTCAACTACACATTCTTCAAATAAAATAATATTACACACAAATCTAAAATTTTTTATTACTTTTCAACCACACATTCTTCAATCAACCACTATTCCAAAATTCATTTTTTCCCCAAATGGGTGTCAAATACAAGCTTAACTAATAATTTATAAACAATTGAATTGATTAGAATTTATTTTCTTTCCATGCAAATTTCATACTCACAATCAAACGCACTCTAAACTCATTATGATGATAGTAAATTTCGACAAAGGTAAAGCTTCACTTCTACAGGCAAAGAACTGATATCTCGTGCATGGAGCCTACAAAATTCTAAACTTGATGCTGAAACCTCTCTTTCTGTTTCTTCTGCTTTCTCCTCCTGGCCAGCCAGGTGTCAGGATTTTCTCTGATTGGAGGAGCTGAACACACGGGCAAGATTGATCGAATCTGAACCGCTTGTGCCATGGAACCGGCATGTGATGTACCTCTGACATTTTTCATGCCATTGAACAATGGTAGGCGTAAAAATGGATAAACTGCATTCCTTGGTGTTGAGGCTGGCGGGGAAATAGTTGATCCTCCTGGAATAAATCTGGTTGAGAACGCACCAATCACCATCAGCAGTTCCGACCCTCAATGTGGCACAGGGTGGACGTGCCAAGGGACGTCTAGTTGGCCTCGAAGAACTAGGCACAATTTTTAAAGGGAGTGAACACAAGATGATAAATGTTGCTCGACTTCAACTGCATGCATCTCTCTTGACCTGTCATTAGTAAATTCTGATGACATTTATTAGACTCAGCAGCTCAGCAACTCAAATCATTAGCTCACATGCCAGCACATCAGCTCAGCTTCAACTAATTATGGGCGCCAAAATTAGCTTAAAACAGCTGTCAATTAGTTGGCATTTGGGCGGCAAAGTTAGATATTTTCTGTAATTCTATTTAAACATTTTACATTGTAATTGTTTCTAGTTTTCCAGATAAGAAAATACCTTTCTCCATTTTCTCATTTTCTTCAATATGGTATCAGAGCATATTTGATTGATGAATTCGATTGATCTCATCCGATCAATTCTTCCAAAAATTGATGATGGAGAATGAGGCGCCAATTAAATCTATATCATCCGCAAGTAATTCAACTGCTCATGATGCGTCTAATCCATATTTTTTACATCATTATGATAATCTAGGTTTGATTCTGGCTTCACAGTTATTAACCGGGGACAACTATGCTTCCTGGAGTAGATCTATGCTAATTGCCTTGTCGGTGAAGAACAAATTGGGGTTTATTGACGGAACAATATCTCGACCTGAAGACAATCAAGATCAAATCACTTCATGGATCCGAAACAATAATATTGTTACCTCGTGGATCCTTAACTCTGTGTCCAAAGAGATATCTACCAGTGTATTGTATTCAGAGTCAACCTATGAAATATGGACTGATCTGAGAGAGCGATATCAACAAAGGAATGCTCCACGTATATTTCAGCTGAGACGAGAATTGATGAACCTCATGCAAGGGGATTCTTCTGTCAGCACTTATTTCACCAAATTGAAGACAATTTGGGAAGAACTTAGTAATTACAAACTTGTTTGTTCTTGCAGCAAATGTATTTGCGGAGGAAATAAGAAGTTAGTTGATCATCATCAAATAGAGTACGTGATGTCCTTTTTGATGTGGCTACATGAGTCGTTTGGACAAACTAGGGGACAAATTTTGTTGATGGATCCTATTCCTCCTATCAACAAGGTCTTTACATTGGTGGCTCAGGAGGATAAACAAAGGAAAATTAATATGACAAATGAGGCATCTGCTAGCATAATGGCCTTTTATGCTCAGAATAATTCCAACATGTTGAATCAAGGAGATACTAGAAAAGTTGTAGGACAATAGCATTATAATAAATTTCAAAGAAAGGAGAAGCCAATATGTACCTACTGTAGAGGCAGTGGTCATGCTGTTGATAGATGTTCTAAGCTACATGGCTATCCACCGGGGTACAAACCTAGACCAAGATATGGACATAATGTGTTGACTAGTCCAAACAATCAAGCCATAGCTAATCAGATTTTTAAAAATATTGTTGTTGTTGATCAGAAACAGGATAATGATGTAAGTGTTGGAAATTTCATGCAAACACTTAATCCTAATCAGTATCAACATCTGATGAGCATGCTGAATACTCATCTCAAAAGTGCTAAGTTGGATTCAGAAATGGGGGCAAGTTGAGGTAAGAAATCAGGTACCCTCTTCTCCATATCTATTAATCCAGCTTTTAGTTCATCTAAGCATTGGGTGATAGGTTCAGGAGCTACAAGTCATATATGTTCTGATCATTAAGCTTTTTATACCATGAGGCCAATTAAAAATGCACATGTCACATTGCCAAATCATGTGCAAATTCCAGTGAGATTGATTGGAAATGTGAAAATCACATCTGAATTAGTACTTGATGATGTCTTATATGTCCCTCAGTTCAGATTCAACTTGTTATAAGTGAGTGCCTTAACAAGGAATACTTCATTATGTGTTAAGTTTCTCATTAATTCTTGCATGATCCAGAACTTGAACACAATGAGGATGATTGACAAGGGTAAGAGAAAGGCGGATCTTTATATCATTGACTCCAGTTCATCAGTTCATAATGATGTTTGTTCATCAATTCATAGTGATGTTTGTAAACCTTCTTTTTCAGTATCCAATAATTTAACTAGTCAGATATGGCATGACAAACTTGGGCATTTGTCACATCAAAAATTAGATTTGTTGAAGAACTTGTTACATATTGATGGTAATTGTCATAAACAAGATTTTCAAGCTCCTTGTTTTGTTTGTCCTTTGGCAAAACAAATGAGGCTTTTGTTTGTATCCAATAATCATCTCTATCAAGTAATGCTTTTGATTTGGTGCACTGTGATGTATGGGTCCATCCAATGTTCCCACTTATGCAGGCCACAAGTTTTTCCTTTAGCGGATGATTGTACCAAGTTTACGTGGATTTATCTGATGAAACATAAATTAGATGTGAGGTTTATTATACCTAAGTTTTTCGCCCTTATAGAGAATCAGTTTCACAAAGTCATTAAGTGTTTCAGATTTGATACTGCTCAAGAACTGAAATTTACAGAATTGTTTGAAACCAAGGGCATTATCCATCAGTTCTCATGTGTTGAATGACCTGAACAGAATTATGTGGTTGAAAGGAAGTACCAACACTTGCTCAATGTGGCTCGTGCATTGTATTTTCAGTCAAGAGTACCTATTCAATTTTGGGGTAACTGTGTCCTCACAGCCAATTTTCTAATCAATAGGACTCCTTCTCCCACCTAAAAAATATGACCCCTGCTATATGGTGATGTCTTTGACTACAATTTCCTTCGTGTATTTGGGAGTCTAATTCTGATCTCCCATAGAAACAAATTCTCTCCTAAAGCTAGAGCCCGTGTTTTTCTTGGTTATCCCCCAGGTGTCAAAGGATATAAACTCTATGATATCTCCTCAAAGTCCTTCCTCATCTCTAGAGATGTTGTTTTTCATGAAAAACACTTTCCTTTTCAATCTATAACTTCCATTTTAGAGGTGACACATGCTTTCCATGATATTGTGTTACCAAATGTCATATCTTATCACTTTGATCATCTTTCTAATTCACATATAATCTCTTCCACCAGCAATGAAACTTCCACTGATAATAATGAGACATCACTTATCGAGCCATCTTCAAATCAACATTCTTTTGAATATGTTCCAAGTCCTCAAAGCCTTGGTCACATTCAACAATCTCATCCTGTAACCAGGAGATCAGCTGGGTGATTAAGACTCCCTCCTATCTTCAGGAGTTTCACTGTAATCTTCTAGCTAACCGACTACCCAGTGATACCAATTCTAATTATTCCTTAACCAAATACCTCTCATATGATTCATTTTCTTGTTCACATAAAACCTTTATTCTCAATGTCTCCTCAAATATAGAACCACAGTTATATCACCAGGTTGTCATATCTGATTCCTGGAGAAAAGCTATGGCAAATGAGTTATCAGCCATGGAGTCTAATAATACATGGACTGTGGTCAATTTGCCTCAAGGGAAACACTCAATTGGCTGTCTATAGGTTTACAAAATTAAATATGGACATGATGGACAGGTATAAGGCGCGTCTAGTTGCTAAGGGGTATACTCACAAGAAGGGTTGGATTTTCTTAACACCTTCTCTCCAGTTGCCAAGTTAGTTACTGTCAAAACACTACTTGCAATTGCAGCCATCAACAAATGGTCCCTTGTCCAATTAGACGTCAATAATGCATTTTTAAACGGGGATCTTTTTTAGGAGATTTACATGGATTTGCCTTTGGGTTTTTCAAATATCCCTGCTAATGTAGTGGCAGGAAGTAAACATGTGTGCAAACTTCACAAATCGATTTATGGACTTTGCCAAGCTTCTAGACAGTGGTTTTCTAAGTTCTCTCATACTCTCATTGCTCATGAATTTCATCAATCCAAAGCTAATTGCTCTTTATTTACTAAGGGTTCAGGATCTTCTTCTGTTGCTTTACTCGTTTATGTTGATGATAGTATAATTACAGGATCTGATCAGAATGCCATTGTCTCATTGAAGACATTCTTGCATAGTTACTTTAAACTCAAAGATTTGGGGAAGTTGAAGTATTTTCTTGGCTTTGAAATAGCTAGATCATACAAAGGCATATGTTTATCTTAGAGAAATTACACCTTACATTTGCTAGACGACATTGGACTTCTGGCGTGCAAGCCAACCAAATTACCAATGGACCCTAAGATTCGATTCAGTTCTGAAGATGGGGATTTGTTATCTGATGTTGATGCCTCTTCTTATCGACGATTGATTGGTTGCTTGCTTTACCTAACCATCTCTCGACCGAATGTTACCTTTGTCGTCCACAAGCTTAGTCAGTTTGTGTCCAAGCCTAGACAGCCACACCTTGATGCAGCTCATCACCTTTTACGTTATCTCAAGTTAGCTCCAGGTCAAGGCTTATTCTTCTCAGCCAATTCTTCTATGCAGCTACGTGCATTTGCTAATGCGGATTGGGGCTCTTGTCCTGATTCCAAGAAATCTATTACCGGTCTTTGTGTTTTCCTTGGTGATACTCTCGTTTCCTAGAAAGCTAAGAAGCAGCAAACCGTCTCCAAGTCTTCTGCAGAGGCAGAATATCGAGCCTTAGCAGCAGCTGCCAGTAAATTAACTTGGATACATTAGTTATTACTTGATTTGCAGGCTATCTCAACAGCTCCTACTGTGATTTTTTGCGATAATCAGACTGCACTCCATATTGCCAGCAATCCCATTTTTCATGAACGAACGAAACATATCGAGATTGATTGCCAATTTGTTCGTTATAAGGTAGCTGATGGTTCGATCAAACTATTGCCTATACTGTCTCAACATCAATTGGCGGACTTGTTCACCAAAGCATTGCTAGCTTCGTCTTTCTTTCACTTACTTTCCAAGATGGCTATCATCAATTTACATGATCCATCTTGAGGGGGGGGCATATTAGATTCAACAGCTCATCAGCTCACATGCCAGCACATCAGCTCCAACACATCAGCTCAGCTTCAACTAATTATGGGCGCCAAAATTAGCTTAGAAACAGCTGTCAATTAGTTGGCATCTAGGCGGCAAAGTTAGATAGATATTTTCTGTAATTCTATTTAAACATTTTACATTGTAATTGTTTCTAGTTTTTCAGATAAGAAAATTCCTTTCTCCATTTTCTCATTTTCTTCAATAACATTCGATTAAATTCTTCATTTGGGCTGGCTTCTGACTGATCAGAGTTTCTGATGTCATGGACAGATATGCTTTTCTCGACTTCACCTTTCTCACTTAGAAACTCTTCCCTTCTCAAGCTGGGATTATTGTTGAAGGATTCACAATAGGCTGGAGCTTCAGCTGGCATTAAGGATGCATTAGACAGGGAATTCACCCTTCACTGAGCAGAGTTGGCCTCATGGATAACCCGTGTTTCTTCACATTCTCCACCCTGACCATTTTCTTGTATCTTTTCTATAGTAACTTGTGAATTAATCCCAATTGGACGAGGCACTGTATCATTTGACAAGTAGAAAACCGGGCGCACCCCTGTAAAGGAATACAAACTGGTTTCTGACCTGAATATAGAAGGTGCAATTGGAAAAAAATTGTAGTCTCTGCTGCTGAAAAACTTGTTGATTCCAACTCGGTTAAATGGCCACATCAGGCAAGAAATTAGGATACATGAATGTATGCTGTTGCATTTCATAGAATGATAAGCCAGTGTTATATCGAGTCACGTCCCTCCTAACAGGAGAATATTCTTGCTTTACTTGGCACCTCTCTTTCTGTGCTGATTTCTCGTCTCAGGTAATTTCAAACAACCGAGATAACAAGCAAAAGTTACTTGTTCTTGCTCATCCTTTCGTCCAAGGCTTGATACAGAAGAGAAAGATTCTTGCTGCGCCGCTGCATGAAAATTGAGTATAAATAATTTATTTTCATTAAATGAGTCTCGTAAGAAGTAAGAGAGAGAGCCAAAGACAAAGAATGAGAGAATTTACATATGGCACAAGGAACACTCAATAAAATCCAATTGTGAAAAGTATAAATACTTATGGTCTCAAAAAGTTGCATGGGAACTTAATCCACTTTGACACGCAGTGACGCATGATTGGTTCTGAATCTTATAGTTGTAGAAAGGACATTGAATGAGCAAGCACCTGAAGAAAAGAGAGCATCTTATCTCATCAATCAAGAGAGTTAGCATCGCACACCTGAACAAGGACGGATCTGACCAGTGAAGATTGGTCAAGGCATTTCTGGGCACAAATAAGCCGGTAAAAGAAAAAAAAGACACTTACAAGCCAGTTAAGGAGTAGATAATGGACGACTAAGACAGCTAGAGTGGGTAGGGGAACAAGTACAGATCACATGAATTTTAGGTCAATGACTGACGACCGTGCTTTGACAACTCGCAGTGGAATACTCTGACAGAGTCACTCTATTATTTCTTCCTATTCATGAGGGAGTGATCTGGATGAATAGATGTATAAAGGTCAAAGCCAGCTAAACAAAATTGACTTTGTTATTGTAGATTTCCATTTTTGACAAAATCACAAGGTGAACTATGCCGCATTTGGTATTTTTTGCCACATTTTTCCATAAAGAATGAAATTGGGAGCAGTTAGATACTACACATACAGTTTTTCAGCGCAAACCAGGCAGCCATTGCAGCACTTTTCTGAGCTTGCTTTTTGGTTTTGGTTGGTTCCCCAGCAAAAGTCATCCTGTTGAGCTCGACTGTGCAAAAAAATACAGGGGCATAGGCCGGCCCATCTTGGATAGTAGTAAAAAGAGGAAGTTTTAACCTGGCTCGGTGAGCGGTCTACTCAAGTAAATTTTTGTAAATTTCAGTTTCATCCTGCATTAGAGAAGATTGTGAAAAGATGATGGAAGAATTGATATATTATCCAATAAAGAAAATATGGCATGTGTCGCGTTACTTTAATTTTTGAACAATGCTGGAAACGAAGTTTAGTTCATGCGACTCAACACTGTGGTCAAAAGATATTGAGTACTTGTCACTTCATCTGGCTATCCTGCAGAATCCAAGCATTTCCCCCTTTTCACTATGCTGTTGTTTGGGTCCTGTGGTGGAAAGAAGATTAAAAAAAATTGGATTTGCTGATAGATGTTCCAATTGCAATGGTCTACTTCGGGAAAATATGGTAAAAAACTTCAAAATGCAATGCATTAGGAAGACATGCTGAATATTTGGCCACTGTTTGAGCCCCATTATTCAAACATTCATTTTTCTCTAAATTCATTTTCAACCACACATTCTCCTAATAAAATAATTTACGTAATCTAAAATCTTTTCATACTTTTTAACCACACATTCTCCATTACAGGATCTATTTTTTTTTAAAAAATGGAGCTCAAACAATCCCTTGGTACATTATGAACATGATTTCAGCTTCTTTTTATTCGTAGCACTGTGTGATGCAATCCAATCCTCCTCGCCAAACATGCTAACAAAGTTTCAATTTCCAACAAGATAATAAATGATAGACTCCCATTTATATACTAATTGGTAATTAATTTATCTGCTTTCTTGGGTTTAAGTTATACACACTGTACAGTACTAATAAGTTTCAAAAGCATACTAGTAAATGATGCTTAAAGAATTGAATTGATGAATAAATTTCAATTAACGAAATGAGTCTGTCAATCCATAATTAAAACGCGATAAATAATATCGGCAAATATTCAAGAAGAGTTGTAAATTCATATTCAGCCACGACTCAGTTGGTTGCAATCTAGAGCGAATAAATATCTAAAGTTTTGTGACATATGATTGAATATTATGAAACTTGTGACAATGACATACCAAGAGAACGAAAACATTTATTATCACAAGTTCAGAAAATACCAAAACTCTTGCAGTTAGTGCTCTTGATGGGCCTCTCTGTGAAGCGATCTAAGTGCAACCTCGGCTGCTGCATGTTCTGCTTGTCTCAAATTAGAGCAAAATCTCGGACTCAAAGAATTCACCATTGAAATTAACCTTTGCCTCGAAATGAGGGCGTGGTCAGGGTCCTCCCGTACGCAGGAATAGGCTGGCAAGTTGAAGCAGCTTCACTGAGCCAATTATTGCAGTTGGTTCTTATACATCCCGGCTAGGTGAAACTACCATAACAGACACCTAGGAAGGCAATTATCATTCCCAAATAACAAAAACAGAACTCGAAATGAATCACGTGGGAAAAAATGTACACTTATCTAAATTAAGGAGAGAGAAAGGGGATACAGCTCTTAGACTAGCATTTCGAAGAACAGTGAAAGAAAAAGAAGATTCGAGTTTCGTACTAATAATTAAATTTCTCAAACGGAAGCCACTTAGCATGATCAAATCATGTAAATAAAAACATTACAGAGATTGAAATAAAATAGCTAATTTGCGTATAATGGCAACATAAACATAACAATTCAAATTCGCGTACTCTCTGTCTCAATGCTATAGCTAAGTCAACCAATCTCGATGGCACAATCAAAAAATTACAGAGGCAAGAATGGCAACTCGGGCAAGTAATGGCAAGGGAGAATTAACAGAAACATGCATCTCTGTATTAAATCTCACTGGTAAAATTACGCAAACTCAAATTCTCACTTGATCCTCACACATGTTTACCTTAACTTCTTGGTAGTTCCAAGCATTGTACCATTTCACCAAGAATTTTAGAAGCAATTTTTCAAAGTGAAATGCGTAAGAAATCTAATGATCTAACACCCTAGAAAAACCCAAATGAGTGAGACGAAAAGATGAAGAAGAATACTTGAGAACATCACAACCACCAGTAGATGTCAAGTTTGGATCATATATGATACTATCCGTACAAGACATTAATCAAAATTAATCCAAAATTTCAATTAAGCGTAGCTTGCATTTGCATTAACCAACTACCAAAAATTAATTGTATGGATTATTGAACCGACACAGTATTGACTGCATATATCCAATCACATTATTTAGAGAACCCTTCTTCCCTTTTAATTATTCAAAATTCAACTCGATCGAAGCCGTCCATCAGTCCATTGCATGCCAACTCATTCAAGATCAAAGAACCCTATTATCTATCAACTTCATATCCAAATCAGTCGCCAAAGACCGAATCTTTACTTAAGAAACAAAAAAGAAAAAAGCACTTGTACTTCAGTACAATAAAACACACAAATTAATATGCACATATTCATGCATTTGAAAATAAAAATTAAAGAAGAAGTTGATTCAAAAACACCCTTTTGTTCGAAATTACATAATCATAGCCGTAAGCCAAAAGAAAGCGAGAAAAAAAGTCCGACCATTAACGGTAAAGAGTGAGTTTTTGTATTTTTGAATCAAGTGATGGGTGGGTGGCCAGGAAGTGGTCATGGCGGCCGGGAAAAAAACTTGAAGTTCCGGCGAAGGAAATGGTGGGGGCGTGGGATCTGTGGTTGCTAAAAGGATCTGAACAAGAAAACTGGATATTTCAGAGACTTGTGATGGATGAATATCATGAATGAATGTATTACCTTTATTCTATGTATATGTTACTATTATGCATTTGCTGAACTCTTTCACCGCAGCACTGCTACTGTGCTCTGTCTCTCCGGGCCCCAGGGTATATTTGAGTCCCGTCATCAAGTTACAATGGAAGAATGTATTCTGGAATAGTAAATTGACAGAGAATGTACGGTGTGGAAAGAAGGAAAAATTATTAATGTGATGAAAAATATTATTTTATTTAAGAATATATGATTAAAAATAAGTAGAAAAATGAAAATGAAAATTTGTTCTTCGAAAAAGTAACATCAGAGTCCTTGATCTTTACAATGTATGAAGAATCTTGAGTTCTTGTTTTTCTTAACACCTAAGTCCTCAAATTCTCAATATTTTTTGTACTTAAAAAAAAAGTCAAATTTCTATTGAAAAACGATTTATAGATTTATTTTGAATAAAAGAAGAGTTAAATTAAAAAAAAAAATCCTCAACCCCACTCCAAAAGGTCTCTCAAAGTAGGGTGGGATGTAGATTATTCTTCCAAGGTAATTAGCGCAAAACGTTTCTACCTATGACGGGTTTTGTGGAAAATGTCCATACGTTTGATTTTTTGGTGCAAAATGTCCATACCTTCACATTTTCTTGCCCAAAATGTCATTTTCACTAATTTTTAACATAAAATGACCATTATACCCTCCTATATAAATAAAAAAGAAAAATAAAGAATAAATTGCAATTTGCTCCTAAACTTTAAAAAAATGTAAATGAGTCCAAAATTTTAAGAAAATCCCAAATCCCAAATCATCCAAACCCTCACCAAATCATCTACTCTCAAATCATCCAAACTCTTCTTTCTCAAATCCCGGCAAAGATCGACCTCCCAAACCACCAGATTTTGGTATCCTAAGAAAGCCCCTAACATCAGCTTCATTTATCACCAAAAAACAAAAAGAAATTTCATCCACAAAATCACCAGAAATCGAGCCAAAAAACTGCCACAAAAAATGTAAACTGTCAGAAATCAAAATTTCGGTCAACGCCATGGCTGTAACCCACCCCGACTGACTGCACATCCCTAGACGAACCTAACCATGCCAAAAATTCCCTACAAAATACTCCACAACAGCTCAATTTTGCAGAAACTTCCCTTCCAGTCGCGACAGCAGCGAACTCACCTGAGAAGAATGCGATTTTCTGCTCTAGTGCTCACACTTATGGTCGCGGACACCTATGACACCATCACCACATCCAGACGAAACTGTACATGGTTTCAATTCATCCATATCATCTCTCAAGCACGCTCAATTTCTATTTGAAAACTCTCATGTCGCGAAGCTCGCAACTTAGCCAGCGAAGAAATCGATTTCTGACGCTGTTTGATGCACTAATGGAGGGGGACCACCTGGAATAGGTTCGTCCTCACCTGACGCTCATATTCCAATAATGGGTCTTCACCAATTGCATCAACATCAGGTTCAATTGCTGGCTGCCATTAGAGGTCTATGCGAAAAATTAGGGTTCTTGGTGAGGGATGATTTGGGATTTTCTTATTATTAGTATTAACATAGAAGGGTTTGGATGATTTGAGAGTGGATGATTTGGTGAGGGTTTGGATGATTTGGAATTTTCTTAAAATTTTGGACTCATTTACATTTTTTAAAAAGTTTAGGAGCAGATTGCAATTTATTCTTTATTTTTCTTTTCTTTTCTTTTATTTCTTTATTTATATATGAGGGTATAATGGTCATTTGATGTTAAAAATTGGTGAAATGACGTTTTGCGCAAGAAAATACAAAGGTAGGGACGTTCTGCACCAAAAAATCAAACGTAGAGACGTTTTCCACAAAACCCGTCATAAGTATGGACGTTTTGCACCAATTACCCTTCTTCCAACTCTTATATTCCTTTTCTTTCTTTATAATCAAAACTCCTGTAAGTGCCAAAACAAGATACAACTAGTAACAATGCTTAAAATCAAACAAAGAAAGTAAATAATGCAAGGATTTTATTGCACGTAAATTCTAACGTTCAGTTCAAAAAACGCTATTCACCCCTTGAACATGTGAAAGAGGATAACTCTCAAGTACATTAGTCCATAATAATAAAAGTTTCAATTACAAGCAAAATTAGAGTATCCTCTCAAATAAGAGTAGGGCATCAAACCATCAAAATACCAAAATAGACTCTAGGTTGATTTTACCGATCACCGTCGAGTCAGATACCTTTATCTTTTCTCTATACAAAAGAAAAAGAAAGAGGAGCATTTGAATAGAGAATTTTAATTGCTTGACAACAGAGAGAAAGTGAGAGATGTATGAGTCCGTTTGATTGTAAGAGTGAAATTTTGGTGGAAAGAAAATGAATTCAAAGAAATTGAATTGCCTAGAATTGTTTTCTTGAGAATTATCAATTAATTGTGTTTGATTAATATAGAGAGTGTGTGGTACAGATTAAAATCAGATTAAAATTGAAAATATAGCCGTTATTGTTGACTTTTATTAGACGGGTAGGACCCAATAACGGTCATATTTTCAATTTTAATTGGATTTTAAACCGTACCAAACAAGCTCATAATTTTCCACTTGAAAACCCAAAAAAAGAAAGTCCATTGATCGAACAACTATAACCATGTTAGGTGTCACCGTCACACAAGAGGCGAGTCTTAGCTTATAGGATATGTTTTCTAACACCAATTATGTTAGAACATCAGTTTAGGTGAATTAAGTAATAGATTTAATGAATTGTAGAATTAAGTGATTCATTTAATTATATCTCTCAACAATGAATGAAGAAATGGAAAATAGATTTCGTAATAATGATTTTTTGAAAAATGTGTAGTTAAAAAGTAGAAAAATGATTTTGAATTCTCATATAAAATTATTTTTATTGAGAGAATGAATGTGTAATTAAAATGAGTTTGAGAAAAAAAAAATGAGTTTTAAATAATAAGACTCAAACATGAACTTATCACTTGCACATGGCTAATAATCACAACTAAAAATGAATACTTTTATTCGACTGTTGTTTGATTCTCATTATTTTTAAAATACATTTTTCTTTTTCTTATTTTCAACACATATTCTTTAATAAACTAATATTACACACAAATTTTTTAAAAAAAAAAATCTTATTTTTTTAACCACATTTTCTATCAAAATAATATTCTAAAATGCATTTTCAAAATAAAAAATAAAGAATGAGACTCAAACAGACTTTCAGCTCCTGTTTGACACCCATTAATTTCTCTTTCTCTTTCTCTTTTTCATTCTCATTCTTCATTTCAACCACATATTCTCCAAATAAAATAATATTACACACAAATCAAAAACTTTTCATCACTTTTCCACCACACATACTCACATCAATCACTATTCCAAAATTTCTATTTCTCCCAAAATGAGTTTCAAACAGGGGCTCAATATCAAATAAACTTCAATTAACCTACTTGTACAAATGATTTTGTACAAGTATATTGATAGATGCACACCCATTGATCAGAAATTCAAACCAAGAGACTTGAATAAACTTACGATTGTGCTACGTACAAAATAATTCACATACACATGAAATGATGAGATATAATTTGATCAAAATTTCTTCAACCATATAAAAATGAACTTCCATGCTCTCTTTTTTGACACCCTGAATCATTATGTAACTAGTAGCATTATTCGTAAACTTATTTTCTTGGTTCGGCCATAGTTTCAGCATACGGCCATATAAAACATAGATTGCGCTTACATCTTCGCACCAAATATCAACCAGTCATTTGGATTCTAATTTGATAGAGCCATTCACCATCTCGCTAAAATACCCTGCAATCACTCAGCTCAGATTTTCTTTAATATTTTAATTTCTCTTCAAAATAATGCTTCTCCTCAAGTCCACAAATCCACTTTAGCTCATTTTGCTTGAAATCAAGAAAATGTCCATTTGTGCAACTTTCAACTTCAATAGCCTAACAATTCACCCACCGAAAAAAAGACTTTTTTCTTCAAATTTCATTGATGAAATTCAGGTAACTAAATTCCCTTATGCTTTTCCTTCTGTAGTTCTATCTGAACCCTTTATATTTAGTAAAGAAAAATCTAAATTCAGGACAGTTTTAGCTACCCACACTGTTGAAACTCCCAAAGTTTCATTCAGAAGTAAGAAACCTAAAGAAATTAATGTTTTGGTTGTGGGTTCTACTGGTTATATTGGGAATTTTGTAGTTAAAGAGTTAATTTCAAGGGGGTTTAATGTTATTGCCGTTGCAAGAGAAAAAAGTGGGATAAGAGGCAAGAACAGTAAAGAAGAGACTCTGGGATTGTTGAATGGTTCAAATGTTTGCTTCTCGGATGTTACAACGTTGGAATCTTTGGAAAAAAGTGTCGGAAATCTCGGGGTTTCAATCGATGTTGTTGTGTCTTGTCTTGCTAGTAGGAGTGGTGGGGTGAAAGACTCGTGGAAGATAGATTATGAGGCCACGAGAAACAGTCTTATTGCTGGTAGGACATTTGGGGCTGCACATTTTGTTTTGTTATCTGCCATTTGTGTGCAGAAGCCCCTTCTCGAATTTCAGCGTGCGAAGTTGAAATTCGAGGCCGAGTTGATAGAAGAAGCTAAACGGGATAAGGGATTTACTTATAGTATTGTTAGGCCGACTGCATTTTTCAAGAGCTTAGCAGGTCAGGTTGAGCTGGTGAAAGACGGAAAACCATATGTGATGTTTGGGGACGGAAAATTATGTGCTTGCAAGCCAATAAGTGAGCCGGACTTGGCTTCGTTTATTGCAGATTGTGTGTTGAGTGAAGATAAGATTAACCAGATGTTGCCAATTGGAGGACCTGGTGCAGCATTGACGCCATTGGAGCAAGGGGAAATGTTGTTTAAACTTTTAGGAAAAGAACCTAATTTCATCAAAGTACCAATCCAAATAATGGACTTTGCTATTGGAGTTCTTGATTTCCTTGTGAAGATATTTCCTCCACTGGAAGATGCAGCTGAGTTTGGGAAGATTGGAAGGTATTATGCAGCCGAGAGTATGCTGGTTTGGGATCAAGATGCCGGAGAATATGATGCTGAGAGAACTCCGAGTTATGGGAAGGACACACTGGAAGAATTCTTTGAGAGAGTACTCAAGGAAGGAATGGCTGGTCAGGAGTTAGGGGAGCAAACAATTTTCTAAATTTACCGTTTGTTGAAAGTTTGTGTAGAATTCGTAACTCAAATCAAGCTATTTTTTGATACTTGAGAATATGTAAAGGTACACAGTTCCTCATTTTGTACTTGGCCTTTGATGGATTGTAAATGCATGATTTGTATGGAAATTTAAAAATCTCAAGACATGTTTATGTTCTGAAATGCAGATCAACTCAATAATATTTTCTGCCTTTCTTTCTTCTTTCTTCTTGTAGTTTAAACTTTTTCATAGAGGTAGAAACTGTATGTCGGTGTAATCTTACCAGTTATGTCAGTTCAACAATCATTTTAGTATAGTAGCAAAGGATTATACATAATTTCTGTTCCTTGAGTGGTATAGTGTTGAATTCAATCTGTGTTTGGATTATTCCTGTAATTCCTTTAGATATACTTTGACTAGATTAAGCTTTAGATGCAGGTGACAAGAAAAATTCCTGAGCCAACCCCAAGTTTATTAGGAATCAGGCTAGACTTGTGATACTGTCAAACTTTTGCAATTGTAATCAGAGGCAAACATTATCATCTAGGACTTTCATTCGTGTTTTGCAAGCACGATGATATATTCTACAGTTCTCTAGTTCCACCTTTTCGGTCCTTTTTTGGTAGCTTCCATGGTGCTTGCATAGGGTGTCGTGATTTACACCAAAAACTATTCCTAGCGCCAGTCATCTTGTTGCCTTAATGTGATTATTCTGGCTTTAAGTTAATTTTATGTAAAGCTAGTGTGTGAAATATTACATCATCGTAATAGCTTCTAGTTACGTTCTTGAAAGAAAACCGTCCTACAAATCTCTAACAGTTTCTTTTTGTGTTTCGCGGTAAATTTCAGTGTAGATAGTCTTGTATTTCCATGCAGAAACTAGAAACTATAGAATTCTATCAGATTGTTGCACGGACAGATGATTTTAGTAACACTAGTGGATAAATGAGGTTTCCTACTGATTGTACTTGTAGAGTTGTGCTACACGTAGAAGGCCACGTCGGCCTTGTACAAATGGAAAAACCTTTGTATTTGAACTGGAGTTAAGCTCTTTTGCAAAAAGAATTTGCCAGCTTGATTGACATACACTCACATGGAAGTGGGATCACGCGGGACTCATGTGAATAAAAAATTCCAAAAAATTGCCCCCTCCCTCCCCATTGTAAGTGTGCTGACAGGGAATGTGTCAAAACCCTATCTAGCAGCACAGCAACACTCTTAGAACTGCAGCTAGTTTTTTCTCCCCCAATGCTCCCGCAGTAGTGTACCGGGCCTTACATAGGGAATTACCCATTTAAATTTAAGACGATGTATATATACACATCAAGGACTACATGATACATTACATAATATCATATGACACTCTATCATTTGTCAGTTCAAAACACGATAAACTTTTCCATCCAATCTTTTCCCTTCATATCATTTCGGTTACATCTTATGGCTGATTTTCTGTACAAACAGCAAAATCCTCATGCTTAAGTAAGATTAACACTGAGCAAAGGAACATAATTCTGCACACCGAAACACTATTAGGCATCATCTTAAGGGCCAAAAACAAATTTTAGCGACCTCGATCAATTTTCAAGGCAATAGAGTCAGATTTGGACAAATGACCACATTTTTTTTTTTTTTTGTCAAATAGAATGAGCTCATGAACAAAAACCCTCCGTTCTTAATATTTCAGCAAATCTGGGTTTTCCTAAATGAGTTTACAACTTTTGGCTTATTTTCAGGTCGTGGTTATATTTCCATTAGGTTTTGGATTCTCGTGCAAATATCAAGAATAAACACATTTGAGACTTGAGAGTCTCTCTCCCATTTACATTATAAATTTATTTTTGATTTATTTGAATAAACAAGTATTGGTTGCCTATTTTCTAGTATTCGTGACAAAGTATGTCGTTTTCATGTATACTTCACAACCACAGGAGTATACTCAATTACATCCTTACAAGTTTTTGCCAACTACACAAATACACATCTATATATGCACAGGAGACTTTAATAATCATAGTCCACTTGATACGAGCAGTATGTTTTATACACAATTCTGAGTTATAATATAAAAACTTTTAACTTGATATTCTTCTCTAACAACATGTCTAAGTGACTCTTTAAATATGAGATGCTTTCTATTTTAAAAAGTCAACATTTAAACTCATGTTCCAGGAAATTGTGTAATTAAATGCATTCAAAAAATTTCAATTTTCAACATAGGAAAGCAATAAAATAATATAAAGAAAAGCTAGTTAAAATAAAAGATAAAGAAAAATAATAAGGCTCCGTTTGATTGGCGATATTTTTTCTGGACTTCCACTTTTTGACTGTTTGATATGTTAAATTTTCTACGAAAAATGTTTTCCTCCTTTTTTCTAGGTACAACCCTTTAATGCACGAATGGTGGAAAATGTTTTCCAACCTTTTAGGTGGGAAAACATTTTCCAACTTTTTTTTTTTTTTTTTTTAGCAATGTCAACCAATTCTATCAACCATTGTAAAAAAGATTTTCATTTTTGTTAACAATTTCTATGCAAAACAAAGTCAAACGAATATGGTAATTTTTTCTAATTGTTTTAAATTTTTTATTTTTATTTTTACTTTTTGGTAATTGGAACAAATTCTTAACCCAACAGTAGAAAATATTATCATTTTAATGGACAATTTCCATAAAAAGGGAAGTCAAGCGGATTTCAAACTTTCAACATTTTCTATGAAAAATTATACCAATCAAACACATTTAATTACAATTCCCCGTAAAACAAGTTCTAGGCAAATATTTACCCTGGAATTCGTTTTCTTTCCACCCTATTTTTCATGGTGCACTCAAACGGACCCTAAATATTTATTGGGAGTAGTGAAATTAAGTGTTAAATATAAAGAGCTTGTTGGAGTACTTCAAATTTTTAACTCTCTAAATTTATAGATGATCTCCAAATGATAGAATATACTATTTAATAATAGAGAATCTCTTGGAGATGCTCTAATCATGTTAAATACGGTTTGAAATGGGTGGGTCGACTCAATCCAAGTATAATAAAATGGACAGTTGCCTATAGACGACTGCCTAGCCTCATAATTTGGCACCAGAGGCCAAATGAGTACTCTCGACGATTGCCCAATTTGTATCAGTATAAGTGGTGACGAATAATTAACCATTATCATGTTAAATCACCTCGAACTATCTCTCCGAAAATCCTAAAAAGTTGGACAATTCAACGTGAACCACACATAAAACTTACACGAAGGATGGTGAATTGTTGAACTGCAGGCACACGAGCCTGAAATGGTACAGGAACTCTTTCTATTTGCTTACTAGTAACCACAAAGACAATCGCCACTTATGCTTATGCTGAAGCAAACAGCAAAAACCTCAAAGCTACATCAATGGCAGGGTTAGCCCTAAGATTTTGGAAGCCTTAGATCAACTCCAAATACGGGACCCCTATAAATATGTGAAAATATATAAAATAATAAAAATAATTTATTTTTTAAAATAAAATCGTCAAAGTTATAAAAATAATAATCTAAATATTTCAAATGTCTATATTAAATTTACTCTTATAAATTCTTTTCGATGAAAATCAACAATTATACTACTCTAATTAACCTGTTTTAGAAATTTCTTTTTTAATAGATATTATGACTAATTCATTCGACATTTTTTTTGACATTGTTGATCAGAAGTAGGATTTTATCGACTTCAAATTTTAGAATTTCCTCTTAGCAGATGCAACCTGAAAGTTATGAGTTTGATCACAACTAACACCTAGGGGGGTGTAGGGGGCGGGGTGAACATGTGTTCGCATGCAAAATTTAAATTTGTAAATTAATAATAGCAGCAAATTATAATTTTCAATTTTATTCAGATGAATTCACAAGCAATTCTATCCTATATTGAATTATCGCAATTGATATATTGCATGAAAATAGACAACACCACAAAATTGTTGATGGAGAAAACCTCTCGCAGGATAAAAACTTCGGGCCTAAGCCAGTAGTGTCCATTATAAACGATAAAGATTTACAAACTATTCAGACCGATTAAACTTTAGTACTCTCTGACCTCCTGACTGTAATCACCACGGTCATCCTGGATTGCATGCTCTTGCACCGCTCCCGACCTTTTGGAATCATTTATTTCATGTATATCACTTGAGAGATCATGTTCTCCTTTAGCCAGAACTTCAGTCACTTTTCTTGATCTTCAGTGTTCTGACAGATTATACGAAAGTTGGGTTTTGGTGTTTTGATTATATGAATTTGTTGTTTTCAGTGATTTTGGTTGAATCAAAAGAGTTTGAATAATGTACAAGATGTAATAAAAACACTTTCTCAGATAAACTAAGATTCAACTTAGTATTTTCACGAAATGAGGCTTGGTATTTATAGTAGATAGGTTTGGGGTAGTATAGGATAGATAGGACTTTCGAAAAATGCAAATTAAGATTTTTTGGTAACAGAGTCTCTCAAGCGAGAGTTCAACGGCATGCGAGCAACAGACACTCCACTCGAGCAACAGAATAGCGATAGGCTAGCGAAGGTGTTTCTATTTTGGACGCTCGAGCAACAACTTGGGGACAGGCTAGCAAAAATCCAAAGTTTTTTTCTTTTTGTTCCATAACTGAACACAATGACTCCCAAACCATCTATACATTATACAACCTACCAATTTACTTATTGACTTATAAAACTCTTTTAAAACTATATTTTTGTCTAAAGATTGCCAAAAACTATAAAACCTAACACAACCATTATTGATTGTAGTTGATAAAAGCAATGATTTCCTCTCTTAGGATATCATTACTTTGAAATTGAATATATAATGCTTGATAAAAAAAAAAATAAAAAAAAAAATAAAAATATATATATATATATATATATATACTAAAATAGTGTCCAATAAGGTGACAGATATATATATACTAAAATAGTGTCCAATAAGGTGACAGATATATATATACTAAAATAGTGTCCAATAAGGTGACAGCTAGTTTGGGATAGTCACATGGGATTATAGATGTACGAATTTATGCAATAGTCCAATTGGGTAGTGTCTTTTGGCAATTAAATTATTTGGAACAAATTTTGGAATCAAAATGTGCTTCGTACTGAATCTACTCACATTCTCTTTTGTTCGACTCTTCTTAAAGGAACCTTTATATATGCTTAATTTATTTAGGCTCTGTTTGGTATGAATTTTGCTTTTATTTTTCCTTCTTGTAGAAGAGTTTTTGAAGAAAGTTATCTTATGCCTTATTTGAGCCAAATTATTGTAGAATGAGAATGAAAAATATAGCCGTTATTGGAGCCCACACAAGAGATAGAAAATTTAAATTTAAATGTTGATGTGATGGATAACGGTCATATTTTTCATTTTAATGAGATAATAATGTAAATCAAACGAAGGTTTAATTTTTATTTGAAAACTAATTTTTAAAAGTACTTTTTATTTCAAAAGTGCTTTTAGAGAAAGACACATTGAACCAATTTCATTTAAAAGTTCTTTGAACTACCAGAAACACTTTCATAAAACTAATCAAATAAGTTCAAAAGTAACTTTTGAATCATAAAAGCTTATTTCGACTTTTTAAAAGTTATGTCAAACGAGCCCTTAAACGGTAATAAAAAAGCCAGAAAGAATATGCTTTTACATGGAGTCAAATATGTTATCGAAAGATTTATAGTAATGTATTTATAACTTTTTATGGTAAAGATCTTGTAAAAGTGTTACTTTTTAACAAAATTTTAAACCGTATGATGGAAAAGAAAGTGATATTAAATTATGAAGTGATAACAAACAAGTAGGGAGTCAAATGTATCCCAATCAAGCTGACTCCAAATTAAAGAATTTTAACAAAGAATTCAATTCTCCATCGCTACGAGTACGACCATAGATGTGGATGATATGTGCAGAAAATGATAAATTGCACAGTCGGTCTGCAATCTATGGATGAATAGAAAGTTGGTAACCCAATTCCAATTTATGGATTAGTAGAAAGTTGGTACCCAATTTCTAAAGTTGAGCAAGTTAATCCTCATCTTTTTATTGCAGTTGCATAATTAATCCCAACTAATGAAACTATCTAACTCTCCGTTAAATTGTCATGCCCTCACATGTCTAAATATATGAAATTAGAATTTCATTCTTCAATGTTTGTTGGTTGCTTTTAAATTTTAAGCGAAACACGTTTTCACGAGGAACATGTGACGGTATTACGAATATTTAGACAATACACTTTGTTACTAGCGTCTGATTCTACAACTATAATGAAAAGATGATGATCAATTTGTTCGTTTCCTAAGTTGGGAAACAACTTGATACTTTGACAACAAATTGAGGACCAGTGATGCAATTTTCCCAATAAAAAGTTCAATATTTTTCTCATTCTTTCCTCGTATTAAAGTCCTTACACTCCCCCCATTTTCTACCATCTCTCACAAGTTCTTACTAATTTCTATCTGAAAAAAAGAAAAAGAAAAGGAAAAGCATTGGGAAAATGGAAATGGAGGCTGCATATATGTCTAGGGGAGGAGGGATGGAGGACGGCTTTCATGGCGGCGAGAAACGAATGGTGGTGGTTAACAAGAGAACAATGAAGTTTTCCAACTTGGTTTCCAAGTTTTTGGCTCTCAAGCCTAAAAAGCATGGACAAGGATATGCACAATCCATATATTCAAAAGACACTTTTTGAGTTCTTGCGAACACAACATGATATGAATATACAGTAAAAAATAAATAAATAACTAGGACATTAACGTATTGCAAACATGAGGACATGTAATTTTAAATTCTTTGAAATTGAAAATTTATGTATTATGCATTTAAATTCTTTGGAATTGAAAATTTATGTATTATGCATTTAAATTCTTTGAAATTGAAAACTTGTGTATTATGTATTTGCCTTTATACTTTTTACATTTTAATGGGAGAATTGCAGCTACGATACCAAATATTTCACATTTTTGCAGGTTTGCCCAAATCTTTGTTTTGTACCATTCATGATACCAAATTTTTAAAAAACTCGCACCTACAGTCCAAATGGATGGTTTCCGTCCAGTTGATCGTTAGTTGACCAAGAATAGTAAATTTGACCAAATTTTAAAAGGGCAAAATAATAACTTTCTCTTTTCTCATATAAAAAAAGAACTAAAATAAAATAATTAAATCATAAATCATAAAACCTTGTTATCTTCTCCAACCATCCCACCCCACCTCACCTCACCTCACCTCACCTCACCTCCACCCAACCCAACTCAACCCAAAACAAAAATTACCGGCACAACCACCAGCATGCTATCGACACCACCACCACAATCGTCGTCGCCTCCTCCCACCACCAAGCACGATGTTTAGCCTCCACTATTCTTTCCCTTCAACCCGCTTAATACGAACCAGCAGAGCCTCACCTGCAACTCCAATCGGAACCGAAACTCAAACCCGAATTGGAAATCGAGTCCGAAGAACAGTGTAAAGATTTAAGAGACAATTACAAAGAAGGAAATAGACAATTACTTTTTAGCTGCTCCAAAGCCTATGAAAATTGGGAACCAATCAGTTGAACAATTTTCCAGGTTCTGAACAATCCATTAAAATCGGTATCCAACCAAAGTAAATTCTCCTGAGACCAAACTTCTTCACTGAAATTTCTCTTGTTCTGCAAAAATCAGTAAAAATTAGGGATGTCCGTGGGTCGATTCGGTTCGGTTATGCTCGGTTTCAAAATTTTTGGGTATTTAATAAATGGACCCGTTGGGTCCAAATATAATTAAGGAATTGTTCGGGTTCGGTTCCTTTCGAATCCATACCTTAATTAATTTTTTTAACATTTACAACAACACTACATAAATATAACTAATGACATTTCATTCGTAACTTTTACAAATTAACGTAGTCTAATTCAAAAATATATAAATAACTAGTTGTCGAATAACATTAATTCAATGCATACAAATACCAAAAAATAGATATTAATATTAAAATGTTGGTGATCCATATTAAAAAATTGAGGCTCAATGCTTAAAATTATGAAATGATCTGATTTATTTAATTAATTTGTTAATTTATTTAGAAAAAAATAAAATAATTTAATTAATTCAATAAAAAATTATTTAGTTTCGGTTCTTGGTCTAAACCCGAGACCCGACTCATACCCATCGATTCTCGATTGGGTACCCGTTCGGATATTTAACTTATGAAGAACCGCTCGATTCGGTTCGGTTCGATTCGAGATTTTTGGACACCCCTAAAAATATAAATCATAATTTAAAAGAACACCGAAACTTATTCAAAACGGATGACAGGCGAAAGATAAAAAATAAAGTGACTTACGAACAATTCAACACGGTGGTTGCCAGCTTTCCGGGATTCAATACTTTGTCATGAATCCGATTCAATTCGTTTGTTGATTCCTAGAAAACCAACCATATATTCAGGATTTTGTTGTTTAATTTTGTTGGGCTGGTATATAATTTAGGGAAAATGTAGTTGAGGTTGTGGTGATAGGAGGAGGAGGCGGTGGTGCCGGCAATTTTGGTTTGGGTGGGGTGGGGTGGGGTGGGGTTTTATGATTTATGATTTAATTTTTTTTTATATAGTTCTTTTTATTATATGAGAAAAGAGAAAGTTACCATTTTACTCTTCTCAAATTTGGTCAAATCTAAGTATTGTAGCTACATTTTCTTATAATTCTAATATATCTTCGTATCTAGTCGATATGTAACTTTACTTTGTATTTCACCAACAATTTTGTCATCACAATACCTCCTAAGCGCTAATATTTTATGTCCATCTTCTTTCAATCACGAAGATTAGCATAGATCGTCTCTATCACACTAGACTTGCTATACCATAAAACTCCATCAAATCGAGAGTTTATCATCACAAGATCTCCCGTTTCTGCAATTAATTGGGTTCCACACCTTCATTCAGTTCTTTCACATACATCTAAAGATTCATCTCGTACGTTCACACGACTAACTCTAGAACCCGACTCTAAATTACATGTTGGGACATGAAGTTTCGTCATAATAAGTTAATGGACTCAATAGAGTAGTTCATCCCATTTATCTTCAAACTAAACTTGAATTAACCATTTCTTTCTTCTCTCTATTTTAAGCTAACTGTGTTTACATTTCTGCAAACAAAAATCCCACTTCAAAAAAAAAAAAAAAAAAAAAATCTCTTGGAAACTGAATATTTAATGCTTGATAAAATAAAATATACTAAAATAGTGACCAATAAAGTGACAGCTAGTTAGGGTAGTCACATGAGACTTTTAGATGTGTGAATTTATGCAATAGTCCAATTGGGAAGTGAATTTTGTCGATAAATTCATATGAACAAATTTTAGGATCAAATTTTTTTGACCAGATGTATGCTTCTAACTGAATCTATTCAAATCCACTTCCATTACTTCATGATTTGAATTTCTTGCATTTTATTATAATGAAAAATCTGCAATTTAAAACAAAATTTTCACGATAAAGAATTATATGTTAGTTGTTACCGTTATTTATCGGTAAGATACTTATGATTTTTTATAATGATTAAGGACCATTTAGTCTTGTTGAATTTTTAAGATGATTTCGAGACATAAGCTTTGATGAACATCACTTCGAGCAATCCTTGTATCACTTTGTTCGTATTGAATCTTGGACTTTCGTTTTAAAAGGTCAAATCTTGGACTTTGTTCGTATTGAATCATGGAATTTTACTCTTATTATGTTGTCTCATTTAACATCAAACTTGGGTTTTGATCACTCATCAAAATTATTATTTTAACATTTTATATAATATTGAGATCGAAGTTCAAGCTTAAAAAGTTAGACCTAATTAAAGGAATAATTCAATTTTTTTTTTTTTTTGTCTCTCTATCCCATTTATATAGGCTGGCTTTCTTTATTTTTTTGTTCCAATTATATAGTCTTATTATTTTTATTGAAAATGTTTTGTTTTGTTCGTTTACTAATATATTCTTATTTTTTACTACTTTCAAAAATAATTTACTATTAGTCGTTGATAATTAAATAAGAGTAAACTAGTAAAGTTTTCTGCAGAAAATATTTTTTGAATAACATTAAATAAAATTTCTTAATTCATGTGAAAACAAAATTAGCCTATATGAATGGGACGAAAATAGTATTTATTTCATATTTAAGTGAAGTAAAACTTTAATCTTAATTGTCACGACATTGACAAAAATGGGCACCTGCCAGAAATTACAAGATTTGGCACTTTCCCTTTCCAAACCATCCTACTATCTTCTCATTCTTTAAAAAAATTGCGACTTCATTTTCCTTTCCCACCTAATAGAGGAAAGTTTCCAGATCCTCCTTGAAATTTTGGCCAAAAACTGAAAAAGGGGTCTTCTTGCTCAAAAATAATTTGTTGGGACAAAACAGACAAGTGGGGTGTCAAATGTATGAATCACAATCAAGTAACTGTCCAAAGATGTTAAAATAGGAGTCTATACCCACGATCTTAAATTTGGGTGCCTATGCAATTAATGCTTTAAAAATTAGACTATATTGTTCGATTCAATTCGAAAAATCGAGATCTTGGAAGAAAATTATGATCGTATAATAAAATCGGAAAAAGAAAAAATCATAAAGAACTTCATCGACTGATTAGTTTAATCACGTATACGATGAATCGGCCACTATGTCTCGAATGGAAGTGTTGGATGTTATGTACGCATGTATTCATATCGAGCTAGGATCTTAGAAAGAAGTCAAATCCCCATCCCCACGACCATAAATGTGAATGCCACAGGCAGGGGCGGACCGAGACAAATTTTTTATAGGGTCAAAAATGAGATTTCAAAAATATTTAGATTATAAAAAAAAACTCGAAAAAATTAAAAATAAAATAAAATTGTGAGGTCATCTAACCCCACGTGACCCCGTGTAGGTCCGCCCTGGCCACAGGCCCACATGCAATTACACTACAAAATGCATTAATTTTCACATCCTCCTTTCACACTTATAAGAAAATAATTAAAAATAATATGTCTTCACTGTCTTCCCTTATATAGGCCCCTACACCCTCCCCATTTTGTACCATCTTTAGCAAGTTTGTATTTCTTTAGTTCTTTCTGGAAAAGAGAAAAGAAAAACACTTAGAAAAGGGAGATGGAGTCTGCATACATGTCTAGCAATGGCGAAGGAGGAATGGAGGGTGGGGTTAATGGCGGCGAGAAACAAGTAGTGGCGGTGGCTAACAAGAGAGCAATGAGGTTACCCGATTTGGTTTTGCGGTTTTTGGCTTTGGCACTTACGCTGGCGGCGGCTGTGCTTCTCGGCGTCAATAAGCAGTCGACGGTGGTACCAATAGCTTTGGTGCCAACGCTGCCAACGGTGAATGTTGAGGTCACGGCGAAGTGGCATTACTTGTCTGCCTTTGTGTGAGTATATTCTAACCTGTGCTTCTTTAGAGCATGTTATTTGCTTATAAGTAAGTTTTTTTGTGATAAATGTTTTGTAGAATTTAAAAAAAAAAAAAAAAGTTAATTATTTCATCAATAATTCTACTTGTACATAATTTTGTACAATTTTTTTGACCAAATGGCCAAGTGACGGCCCCTTATTAGGCAATAGGCGCAAGGGCTACCACTTGACCATTTTGTCAACAAAGTTGTACAAAATTTTGTACAAGTAGCACTTCTCTTAATTCATGGGGTTAGTATTCTAAGGTTTTTTGTGTTAAATGTTGCAAATATGGTTTGTTTTAGATCGACATTTCGCTTGTTTAGTACTACTGACTATTAATAAAGATGTTTTCGGTTCACACCTCGACCAGCAATTTTTAATATTTAGCCCATGTTTGATGCTGATTAAAAAGTTTTTTTTTTTTTTTTTTCTAGAGAATGTATGATTTAAAAATCAGGAAAATTTTTAGATTCACATGCAAAATATTTTGCCTTGTTTGACTCTCTTTATTTCAAAATTCTTTATTTTTTCATAATTATTTTCAATCGCAGATTCATCAATGAAATATTTTACATGTAAACACAACTTTCCCTACTTTTTAACCACACATTTTTAAAAAAATTACCGTTCGAAGCATTATTTTCCTCCAACTTCTCTATATATTGGCTATCAAACAGAGATTTTATTGTGACAATATGTGATTGAAATAAGTCTTTTTTAAAAAATAATTAATAATAATAATTGAAAAATGGTGGACAAACAAGGGCTTAGAATTACTTATACATAAAATTCTATTACCATGTACGGTCATGCAATATATATGACTTAATATTAATTATTTAATTTGAAATATCTCATCTTTCAAATTAATGACCCCCGAAAATTTGCATACATGGACTTTAAACTTGGTTGTCTGTGGGTGTGGCCTGTCCACCAAATTTAGGTGAGCTTGGAACCATAATTTTGTTCTGTTAATGATGTGGGTCCCTCCTAGGCCCATTTTATAAATTATTAAACATATAAATTAAATTTTGGGATATTTTAAATTAATCTTTGATCATAATTTTGCTTAATTATGACAATGTTTGGTTGATGTGGTAGATATGTAACTCAACTTTGTCTCAAAGAAATTTCTTTATTTAACATTTGTAATTTCATTATTCAATACGTTACCTTACGAATTTCTTTATGAATATTCGACACACGAGTTTTTCATAAATAAATGACAGTGACTACTGATATATGAATTCAAGATATATATATATATATATATATATATATATATATATATATATATTTATTATTATTATTTTTAATTCTTTTAAGAGGGGGCGGTTCAGCACCTCTTACTCCTTCCTCAAACCTCAAAATAATGAAGAAAAAACAAAAATAAGGGGGAAAAGACAAAGTCCTATTACGAACTCTATTTTAACTCGACCAGAAAATGTGTTCTAACACTAATAGACATCTAATATTTTCAAGATATACAAACAAGATTAGACACTCATCTAATAAATTAACAACACTTATTTTCTCATACCTAATTTTGGGACTATCGATGTAAAAACTAAGCCTATAACTATACCGTTGAAAAACTTTGCTAGTATTTATGATATTTATAACTATGACTTTAATGCCACCATTAATTTTATTGTACTATGATATTTTGTTAGGTACTTTGTGGTGGCAAATGCAATAGCATGTGCCTACACAGCCATCTCACTACTACTCACAATGGCAAATAGGGCAGGAAAGAGAAGTTTGGGAATGATAATAACAATCTTTGACCTACTAATGGTGGCGCTCCTCTTTTCCGGTGTCGGTGCCGCCTTCGCCGTTGGCCTTATCGGGTTTCAAGGCAATTCACACGTGCAGTGGAAGAAAGTGTGCAATGTGTTCGATAAATTCTGCGATCAAGCGGCTGCTGCAGTTGGAATCTCCTTTATTGGTTCAATCTTATTCTTCTTGATGGTTTTGCTTGCTACTTTGAGCCTCCACAAGAAACATTAGTGAAAAATGCATTATTTTGTGTTAATGAGATTACTAGTATGTAAAATTGTGCTATGTTTATTGTGTTTAATATGTGGAAAACTTTACACCCTATATTCACTAATCATTGTCTTTTTTATTTTTTATTTTTTATTTATTTATTTTATGATAATTCAGAGCCCGAATAAGTTTTTCTCTATTTCTAAAATAAATTAGGTCAAAATCGAAATTACAGGTGCGAAATTCTTAAATTACAAAAATCAATCTACGTACTGATTCTGCATGAAAAAAATATTTAAGGTCGACAACTTAATAATTATCAGAGTCCTTATTATAACTTTTTTATACATTTATATACATGCGTAAAATGATATATTCTTACGATTTTTACAATTGTTAAATTTGAGGGCACTTTAAGTTTGTAAGAACCAGGATGATAGAATTGAATATTAATGAGAGAATAAACCAATTAATAACAGATTTTAATACTAATTTCCACCGAAGAAACAATGAAGATCTCCAAGCAGCTCAAAAACATACGTTACAATTGAGCCCATATTTTTGAAATTGGAAATTCTGATACAAATAACACTATTCAAAATTAACGAAAAATAAATAAATCAAAACTCGATCTGTTATCCTGTGCGATATTGTCCAAAACTGCATTCAAAACCGTATTTTTATCAGTGACATTGTAACGAGAAAGTGAGTTCATCCCTTGCATTGACAAGACAACATACCGAAATAATCCTATTTATCATCATGAGAACAACACATTATCTCTCACATTTCGCTCTCTTTTGAGACCACGTCTCATCCCCTTTTTCATAAAAATTGAACCGTCTAATCTCATCATTCCACATAGACTGTTACATCACCTATATTCTAGTATCGTAATGATAAATAGCATTATTCAACATACTGGGTGCATAATAGTGCACAGCAATTCAGAGTTCAATTAGCTGAATGTTTCTCCATATTTTTGGAGAGAGAATTGCCTTAGAAATTTTTTCTAAGCCGTACATTCATTATACACTGTAGTTCAATGAGTGCAACTCACACAAGATGAGAGCAACACAATAAAGAAGTCCAATAGTTGCTGTTGACATCTGTCTTTTAAGTCGGAAATAATGGAAACTGATAAAAACAAAAGGTCCCTCTTGTTTCAGGCTCAGAATCAGGCTGCAAATTAGTAAAAATGACGTTCATTGAGGAAGAACAGGAGGTGCAATTGTCCGAGTATTGTACGATTCACAATGGCTGCATTTCTGACCAATTACATGGAAGTAAACCTCGGTCGTGTCATTGCAATCGTTGCAAAGAATCCAAATCTGCGAAATTTAACCATATCAGATGAAGTTCAGTGCATTATGTCATATTTGGTAAGTTGGATTAGACAATATTTGATAGTACTAAATAAGACAAAGAAGTTAGAATATTGAAATTAAGAAGGGCTGCACGAAAGTACCTTCTTATATCTGTACTCATCAGGCATGACAGTCGCTTCTATCTATAAACACGCAACATTTTAAATACGAATTGAGTTAAATCGACGAAGCAAATGATAATGGGAGGGAGGAAAAAGTGCTTATTTAAATGGCCTTGAAAAACTAGAAGAACGAAAAATCTCAGTGAGAAAGTGTGTGAGACGAGGGAAATGATCTACAAAGGAGTTCGCCCGTGTTTTTAGTAGAACAATGAAATTAATGAAAAGACAAGGTTCTCGTAGGGAAAAGGAGAGACCAAAAAAAAAAAAAAAGTACTGGGACAAGCTATGAACCATAAAGCATAAATTGCAAGACAAAAAAACTACTATCGATACCCAGAGAAGCTTGAGGTGAAAGAAATGCTACAAATGTAACTGAAATCAGCTTCCCACGGTGAAATCAACAATAATTGAGAACCTACCTCTTCATCTATTCTCTTCCAGGTTCCGGACATGTCGATGGTCGATTTAGAGCATATTGGGCAGCAGTACCTAAAGCCACCATCAATGCAACTTGGTAACAAAGTTGTGCACAAATTCTTTTAATCTAAAAATTGAATCTCAAAGTATATTGCAAGGTAAATTTTTAATTACTTTTCACGCTTTATCATCTCGTGGTAACATTCACAATGCATGGTGTGTCCACATTTCATAACGATTATGTCTTTCAAAGAGTCGAAGAGATACTGTAAATACAAAAAACCTGGCATTATTACAATCTTACTACTCAAGATTAACAGTAAAGAACTCGAAAATGGCAAAAAGGAAACCTCGTAACATATAGGACAGTGATGTCGAGTGGAGTTTTCCACACATGAATGATTGTTACGCAAACTAACTGAATAACAAGAGCCTGCACAATTAAGAAGAAATTTAAGTGCTACAGTGTTCAACTTTAGAGAAGCCGTAAAATCCCATTAAGTTCTAAAGACTAGTTCTATTTAGTTGATCACCAAAAATTTAAGTTCAAAATAATTATGATCCTCATAATCGGAATTAATAATGAACTTCAAAAATTAAAAGAAGAGTAGATTACTGTCTCCATTTGTCATCAGTTTTTAACAGCAGAGACAATGAATGGAGGTGCACAATGAATTTCGAGATAAAGTAACGATATAGTAATGCCAAAGAGCATTTACATACCACATTTCTTGCAATGGAAGAAGTTCTCACAGCCACCAACTCTAAATAAGAAATCCGAAGTTAGATCAAATACGTCACAGAACATCATAGTTGGAGCAATTTTGGCAAAGCTTAAAAGGTTTAATTACAAGTAAATTTTAAAATATATAATTTTTAATTTCCCTCAGAATTTGAAATGAGTAGCTTTTTGCTTAAAAGAAGGAAAAAATAAAAAACAGTAACTTTACATATTTTTAAGCTTGGCCAAACATCAGCTTGGGCAAAAGAAAAGGTGCATAAATAAGCAGTTTTATCTGTTCATTGACCTGCAGATCCCACAATCGTCACAATGAAACTGTCCTTTGTCAATCTGCATCAAGCATAGAGTAGCAATGATTAAGAAAAGTGACCATAAGAAACGGAATCCAAATAACAATTCAATCGGTTCACAAACACAAAAACAGCACAACTATCATAAACGACGAACACAGTCATAGGATTATTATCTTATTTACATCATCATCGTAGAATTTGCACACGTCACAAAAGTATTCTCCCATATTGACACCACAATTCGTACAAACACGAGCAACCTGTATCGCAGGGAGATCATTTTTATGAAGAAATCAAGCATCAACAGGAACAGATAAAAAGGCTAATAACTCAAGTTCGAGAAAACATACAGGCTGCTCCGCATCACAAACTGAACAGATAACCTGCAAAATAAGTGAGTGTATCCATCCATGTCATCACAACTTTAAGAACAACAAAAACGCACTAATCAAATACAAATGAACAAAGAATAGAGATGCAAAAAATACGTACTTGTTTTACATCAGACCGCACCAATTCATGCCGATCAAAAATGTTCCGCAGCAAATTCTATTGATATAGACTCAAAGCAAACAAAAATCAGATAAAAAGAAATCAAAGACATTAGATTAGGGCATGTTTGGTATACAGTACTGGACGAAATTGTAAACAGTGATGAGCAAAAGCTGAACTTTTTCTTCTTTAACCATGTCCTTCTGGCTAGTAACGAACCCAGCACCCGGCAAGCCCCAGCGGTCGCTACCTGGTATGTTCTTTTGTTTTCAATAATTTCTTGTAGCTCGGTTGGCTAGAACGCGTTTATTTTCACCCGAGAGGATCAAGTTTCGAATCCCCTTGCTAACATTTTTAGTATGAAATATGTTTAAATCTACAATTTTTGCCAAAATTAAATGGAACAAGGGGAAGTTTCGAACCCATGATCACTCCACCATGATAGTGAACACTTGACCATTGTGGCACTCGTGCAATTTGATATTAATTTTACCAGAATAATATATCTTACATATTAGCGGTTTAATGCAATTGAAAAATTCAAATCCGTGTTCTTCATTTGAATTATACAAAACTTGGGCACAATATCATTTGGTAAATATTGCTAATTTTTACAACAAAATTATAAATATTCAGTTTGAACAAAATAATTGTTATATTTAAATTATAGACCTCGTTTGATTCCACTTTTTTTAAAAAATATATATTTCTCTCTTATTTTAACCCCACATTTTTCAATAAAATAATATTACATGCAAAATTCAAAAAATTTCATTATTTTTAACTACATATTTTCCATCAAATTACTATTTCAAAATACATTTTTTGCAAAAAAAAAATAAAATGAACATCAAACGAGACTCTTAATATTTTATTGCTGACAACGGTCGACGATATACGGTCAGTTGTGCTAACTCGAAATCTTGGGTCTGCCGCTGGTTTCGGCATGCCAAAAACATGTCGTAGCGTTTAAGGATTTAGTGTGTTGAAAAGATATTTTGGCAGGTAGAATAAATCCAACAAACAAAAATGGATAAACTCAAAGATCAAATAAAAGCAAGAGACGATTCTATTGGACTAAAAAAAGATATGGCAATGAAGGTGTTCGGAGAAAAACCGTGGCTTCATTGTGACAGTGGCGACAATCATAGACTTCATTACAGCAAGGAGCTCGAATCTTGCATCTTCTTCTGTAATGCTTGCATCTATAATAGTTTCAAATAATCAGAAAGTTGACAACATTATACCAAAAAAATCAGAACCATCTCAGAGGTTAAAGATATGAAATTTTGTTTAAACACTTAAAAGATTGAAACAATCTGCATATGTACAGAAAAGAATGGACAACTTCAAGTTAGGACCCCCAATTAAAGAGGAAAAATCCAAATTTTTCTGCACATTCGAAGATTCAAATATACAGAAAAACACACCAGACCAAAAATTTTCAAATGAAATATCAACAATAAAATGGACCATCAGAGAACCCAAAAAAATTATAGATGTTAGACGAATTTCAGCATAACATCACAAATCATTTCAAATTCCTGCATCCAAATATCCAAAAATAAATATAAAAAACAGAGGGAGAAAAATACCCATAACCCATCTTCCCAAAAGTAAGCCGGTCATTGGAGGGGCCTTCCATTAGCATTGGCAAGAATTATTTTCCAGAAACAAAGGGGATAAGCCTGAAATGGGCAAGTAGATTCAGGGGAAGAATGGAATGCGCCAAAGAAAAAAAAGCCTACAATCAAATTGAAAATGCCATTATATTAAAGTGGGACACTGTCACTGACCCTTTTGTATCCGTGCAATAAATAATTCAAACAACCACTCTTCTTTATATTAATTTAAGAAATAACTTAAATTTACGATATATAGAAAGAGTGTCTTGATGGATTATGCATTTATATGGAAAGCGTGAAACGTGGGTAAGGTATGGGTGACGAAGGAGACAATGCGCCGCAGAAATGGGCCAGTAAGATTGTGCTTTTTGGCACCATTATTTAATGTTATAGCGAGATGCATAGTAATTTTTCAAAAAATGTGTAAGTTAAAATATAAGGAGATTTATTTAAATTTACGTCTAATATTATTTTTTCAATATATATTTTAAAAATGAGAAAAACTAATTACTTTTTCCGTTCTAATTATATAGACTTGTTTTTCTTTTTCTCTTGTCTCAAATATATATACATGTTTCTTAATGTAAAATATTTTGTTGTGTTCCTTTATCGATATACCCTTATTAAATTTTCTCCACATAATATGTCAACTTCTTAAAATCATCAAAATATATATATTTCTCACTTCTTGAAAACATGGAACAACTCTCATTTCTTCTTCTTCTTCTTCTTCAAATTCTTTATTAATTCCAACAATAATTTAGTTTTACATACTAAAAATTAAATATGGGTAAATTAAGAAAGATTTTGACAAAAATTAATTTTTCAATAACATTGAATAAGTTTTCTTAATTCATGTGAAAAACGAAACAAGTTTATATAGAGCCTGTTTGGTAGGGCTACTAATCAGATTAAAATTGAAAATATGGTCGTTGTTGGGTCTCACTCGTCTAATAAAAGTCAACAATAACGACTAATTTTCAATTTTAATCTGATTTTAGTCTCTACCAAACACCCTCATAATTGAAACTGAGAGAGTATAATTCAACGAGGAATGATGAGATAGACTTACAAAGAGTGAAAGTAATTTCCCAGAAATAAAGTTGACTGTATTGACAGTTAAAGAGCCAGCGGAAAACCTTATGGCTATTATTTTGGGTTTGTAGATCGCTAGATTGGGATCAAAGTGATGTCACATGGGACGGTGAGGTACACGTGGCAGTGGCGATCTTATCGATAAGTTATAAATGAATAGCTTATTTTGAAAGCAAATGAAAAAGAAAGTCGATATTCACCTTGACGAATGTTTTGTATCTATCTCACTTTATATCTATCTCTGATAAAATATTAAAAAATTAAAAAATTATTATTTCCATCCACGTCACATTCCAATATTGTCTTTATTAAATTCATTCATTTAAACACTTGAGGCCAACATCAATTTTATATATTCATCACATTCTAAATTCGTCCCTAATGCAATTTTAAAATACATCAGTCATCTCACAATTCAATAATTAATTCTATAGACCAAAAATTATAAGATGAGATTACATGAACCATAAACCATGTAATCATCGCCACCCTCGATTTGAAAGGACTATATTATTTCTGCTCGTTTTCATTCATTTCGATATGGATTTCTTCAAAAAGTAAGGAGAATTCAAGAAAATGTAAAGAAAAAGTTACAACGATAAGTAGAATAATTGCGTTTTGGATGATGCTACATTTATCGAATTTTTTACCTATCACTCGTAATGAGGATGAGGACCACATTGTCAGAATTTTTAAATACACCCGTGCCCCCACGCATTATGTGAGAGAGAATAATTCATTATGTACAAACACTTGAGTTTTTTTATGGTACGATACAAGCTTCACATGCTTGGTGCAGTTAATTTGTTTGATTGAATGAGTGAATGGAAATGCGATACAAAGTACTTATACACGTATAGATACAAATAGAATCACTAGAATATAACCATTCAGTTTAAGAATTAATTTTACAAGAATCGAATGACATGGACATGAATAATCATAGGACCATTCAGGAATCAAGAAACACAAAAATTCACATTCAATTTAAGAATTAATTTTATTAAATCCGAGGCTCCCATGAAAAATAAGTCCTATGTTATTTGCTTATCATTTATTCTCAATTCGATAAATTTTTATTTGATTTTTAAAGAAGAATAGTAAGAGAAATAATGGCGAATTCATGAAATATGTTGAAAATAATTTGTAATAGTTATGAATATGTGATTTAAATTAATGTTAAACTTTTGATGGGATTTTACTTTTCAAACTGAAGATAACATAAGCCACAACGAAGATACTTCGAATCAATTAAGTCATGAGACTACAAAAGCCGAGTAGGTCCATCCATACACTTTGGCCCTAATTTGACAATCGTTATTATCGAAAAATAATGTTTTAGACCACCACATGCAGGTAATTGAGTAAGGGGCAACCTCTAGCAATAGCTATGATTTGAGCTTCCTCAACCTTGGTAATTAAACAGCACCCATCAAATCTAAGAAACACGTCAGTAATGATAATATGAAAGGATTTCGATGGTGTGGTGGGGGGGGGGGAGGGGGGGATAGAGTTGTCTATCCACCACAATCTCGGATGATGACGTCTGCAAGAAATTTACAGTTACCACCAACAAAAATTATTCCTTCATTTCTACAATAATATGATCGAGAGGTTATGGACACCCTGTTTACAAACACAACAAGTCTTGTTACCTTTGATGCTAAACCACATGACGAATATGATATCGATAGTAATAGATACATTCGAAGCCTTTTAGGAATTTAAAGTGCCATTCTGAGCAAAAGTACAAAGTCAGTCTATAAGTTCCTCTTCTGTCATTAAATTACCAGTATCCCTGCAAACACGAAAAAACTAAGCAACTCCTCCATTTAAACAACTTCGAATGGAAACAATATTATGGCACTCATGTTATTGTGATGATCCCATTGTCCAGATCCGATTTAATACGAATCTCTAGTTTACCAACATCTTCAAGTACACAAGTCTCAGTCACACTAAAAAAATCTCAATTTATCAAAAGTATCCCTTGCATTGCTACACAAAAAAATGAGTGAAGTAAAAAATGACATCACTAAAAAAAAACCCAAAATATGAGCAATAATCCTAGTTGGAACCAAAAATTATAACATTTTTCAATCAACCAACACAGAAAAGAGATCCTCACCTCACGAGCTCTCTAAGAAAAACATGTTAAATTTTCATCCAATTTTCATTTAAATTAGATCATGCAGAATGACGCTAAAAAAATCACTGCATTTTCCAGCACTGTTAAAATAGTTTCAAATAGTCTCATTTATACGCTTTATGAGTAATTTATTTGTTAGAACATTACTTTGTGAAGCAACCATACTACGCAAGAGGAGACAGCTTACCCCTGAGTTATCTGGAGAGACATTGGGTTCTCCCTTCCATAAAATTGTAAAATGATTGAAGTCCTTTCATACTATCTTCTCAATCATGCCTTGCACTGAACGATGGAAAAATTATGATTTTCCTTATTATGTGTGTTAGAAACAAACAATGATACCAGAATCGCTCTGATGCCAATGATTAAGAACCAGGCTAAATAATAAAGACAAAAATAATATAAGTAATATGAAAATAATGGATCACACAAGAACACGAAATTTACGTGGAAGAAGAGAATTTCATATACCAAGATACTAAATTTGTTCTATAAGATTTGATATTCTAAATCTAAATCTAAACAATTCTCTTAAGTTTTTATGATGAGCTTATGAAGAGCCTACACCTCATAGAGTATTTATAGGAGGCCAATTTTGAAATTCTAGATGAAGTAGAATACAAAAATTGCGATAAAAAACCAATTCTTCCCAAACAGATGACGTCTGGGCACCTAGCCCTTGTTCCTCCTTTTCGCTGTCGGCGCCTAGACACGGCGACCCGATGCCTAAGCGCCCTATTTTGGACCCAATGCTTTCAAAACACTTTTTCATCCATTCCAAACACAATCAAACTCCCAATCCATGATGAAATTTGATCATTTATCACCCGTACTTCCAAACCAAAATTATCAAGACTTCTTCAATGAATCAAACTTCCAAATCACATGAAATTTGAGTTACAAACATAATAACGTGAGACTAAGCAATTTTCACTGGAAAATCTGTCTTCCAACTCGATTATTTTCTCGACTTCCTTTTGGCAGCAAGCTACGTTTCGTGGGCTTTTTTGCAGGTTCCTAAATGGTGAACTTTTTTCTAATAGATCACCACTCGATTCATGGCATGTGCATTAGCAGGTTGACTTTTTAATTAATTTCCTCATTAACATCTTACTAAATTTGATTTTTTTATCTGTAGTTGTACGTTTCTATCATGACTATTATCTGCAGTAGAGCACTCGTAAAATTTTCAGCATCCATGAAATGAATTTTATGCTTCATTTGTAAATCCCTGCTTACGTTTCTACCTTCAGTTTTATCAATATCTGCTGATATATTCAGTCTCTTGAATGTTTCGATACTTCTCTCACTTGCACTTGAAAAAATATCCTGGGTACGAGAAAGGTGTTTTAGTTGGTGGATATTTAATCAAACTCTAGACTGCCAAGTAATAACACAATATACTCGATCCAAAATGTTTATAACATCTCCATTAGCAAGCCAGTGAGATTCGGTAGTCAGACAATTTGAAAGACTAATATATTCAATTTTCCATAAAAGCTAATCGAACAATAAAAGTACATTATTTTCCTGACTTGTGTTTTTATAAGCTCTAAAAAATTTTATATAACTGAGAAAATTCACCTTGATTTCTGCTGACTCAACAAAACATGTGCAAATACCACAAGATAAACCGGGCTATAACCCATGTGTGAAAAAATAGAAACATAAGAAAATGGACACAGCTCAAATTTCTAATATATGAATTTGATATACCTATGGTCTATTTTGTTGTAATTTTGGGACATGATTGCTAAAGAATCGCGGATCTGGTTGACTTGAAAATAAAACCTACATAATATCATCTTGCCTCAAAATATTACCAGAATAACTCCGAAAACTTCAAACAGAAAAATATCTGATCAATATTCTTGTCCTTTGCTCACAATAAGCGCCAAAAGAAATTCTATTATGCTCTTCTAAAAGGATAAGTTCCTAAATAAATATACACAGGCAAAGGAAAACAAACCGTCAGCATTTGGGACATGTTGGAGAGCCTCGTCTATCATTTCTTGCGCAGATTTTCCTACTGCATATGCCAAAAAAAATGAAAATGAACAAAGGCAATTTGACTAAGATATTCTATCTCAAAAATAACGACCCATGCACACCAGAAAGAACTAAGCTTCCATTATAGGGGGAAAATGGATATGTTTACAACAATAAGTGCATGTAACATAATAACATGCCACTTTATGACCATAGACCATTCTTAAACATCATAGGAAGACTTACATAGAAAATCACGTTGAATTAGCCACAGGAGCATAACTGGTTCAAAAGCAACTTCTTGCCCCTGCAGGAAACGTTAATGTATAGCAAATATGATGCCTGGAAAATCTCGTTTCTTTGTTTTTATTTACTGTTAAGATAATATCCTGATAAAATATTAAAAATGTGCAACAATTACCTTCACTCTGTTAAGGATGTACACGCAAGAAAAACAAACTAATATCAGTGGAAAAAAATTTCCCCCTGGGAATAAAAGTAAATTAAATTAACCTAAGTCTATAGCATTTATAACACTGTAAGCCTACGATTTACTCTATGAAGAAAGTATCAAAGCATGTCTATACACATGCGTAAATTAGTTCCAACTCCATTTGTAAACACCCAATTCATGACACGCAAAGGTAAATTGTATAAAGTATATAAAGTGAGTTCCATCGGTCTATAAAGGTAAATTTATAGAAATTATAAAAAAGATGAATGCAAGAATATAATTGAGCAAAAGAATTGTAATCTTCTCATTAAAAAAAATCATCCTCCGTTTAGTGCGGAGACACGGTGCACGGACATGGGCACCGTGTCCAGACACCGCACGGACACGGTGTCTCCGTGCTACACGGAGGAATTATTTTTTTCTTCTCCTCAGAGTGCTATATAATAACAATTTGAATAAACTATTATATAAACTATAGCAAAACTAATTATTAAAGTAGAAAACTTAATCCTACCATTGAAGCTGAACTTCTTCAACAACCCAGCTCTCCATCGTCCTGCACACAATGAGCCAAAATCAGCCCATTAAACTCACTCGTGTTCTTGTGAAATAGAGAGAAGGAAATACCATGATTTTTTTTGTGGAGATTAGATGCTTAAGCCGACGAGAGATCTGGGGAATGCAGCTAGGTTTTTGGTTGTTTTCATTATTCTACAGAGGGGAGAGTGAAAAGAAGAAATGAATTGAAGACAAAGGGAAATGTTGAAATGACGTCGTTTTGGTTGATGATGACGCGGCAAGGGAAAAACTGCCTCTTTTATATTTATTAGGATAAAATCCTACAAAATAGAGCACCATAAATCTATTTGACCACCAATAAAGAGAGGGGTCCTATTCACGGGTAGCCACTCTTATCTCGAAAAATTTAAAAGATATCATACTTTGTTAGATAAAGATACTATTTTAACTAGTTGGCTAGTACATAAATATGTTCGATGTAATTCATCTAAGCTTGTAACCATGCTCGACATTGATTTTGTTAGTTTGCTATGATTATTTTATTGAAAAATTATGTTTGTACAGTAATTAGTAGACTGTAATTTTTTAGTGGGCTCCATGCAATTAGAGTGGGCTGCCCACTAATGACTGTAAATGTGGCAAATTTCTATTTTATTTGGATCGATGTTCTCTAAAAGTCGTATATTTCACAACTCAAAACAACTTATTTATAACAAAATGGAAAGTCAAAGCTTAGTAGATGATGTATAAGTCAAAACAACTTATTTATTCATTAGCATCTTGGTGAATATTTTGTGACACGTTTGTACCATTAAATGGATATTGTAAAGTAGTCCTAAAGAGTGATGTCAAGCGATATGGAGGAAGGGATAAGGTTTCTCGAATGCTGCTCATTTTCCAAAGTTTTAGGTCATGGCATCGTCTACTTGTACAAATTGCTCATATCAATATAAATTATGTTGCATGCATATAAAGACTTTCATGAAATTATTATTTCACTTGACGCAATATCATTGACTTCTGGTTAGAAATCACAAAAAAAATAAATGTACCATATAGGTGATGCTAACGCAACACTTATAAGATGCATGTGAGGAAAACCTGTATGAAAAAAAAATTATGTGATAGTAATGCATTATAATATTATTTAATAAAAAATGGAATCCATTTTTTATATAGAACCATGTAACGTTAATCATTAAATTGATGACGATTATCATTATAGATAAATAAAAATAAAATCTAATTAATATTCATATTTCAATTAACTTTATTTAGCCCCCTGTTTGATGGGGATTACAATCAGAATTTTAATTGATATTGATTAAATATTGATGAAATATGTGGTTAAAAAATTATGAGTCTCATGAAATGTGTGGTTAAAATTAATTGTTGATTTTAATTTAGATTAGAATTTAAATTTTCATCCCTACTAAATAGTGTCTTAATATATTTTTAAAAGAGTGATGATATTTAACACCAGTTTATGTGGCAATTAGATGTCATTAATCTCTCGTTTGGCCATCGTTATTTGAGATTATAATTTTGGAATATAATCTTTTTTGCAAAATGTGTGTTAAAAAAGTAGAAAAAGGTTTGAGGTTACGTGTGATATTATTTTATAGAAAAATGTATAGCTAATAAAAAGAGAGAAAAATTAATTATTATTTTAATGGCCACCAAACGGAGCCTAAATGATATATTTATTCAAATGCAAAGTCAAAATATCTATTTAATTGTACCTATCAAGTGTGACTATTTAAACTGGTGCTTTACTATCATTGATATTAGATAACATTCTTTTTTTTTTAAAAAAAAAAAAACATAGAGGTCAGCCAAGTAGCTGCGGGCCCCAAAATTGAGCATAACACAAGTTGATTCACGTTCTAGCTTTTAAGAGAAAATTTTATATTTCAGGTGTATGGTTTACACCAATTCAAAAATCAGGTAGATAGTTTAAAATGTATTAGGTAATTAATTAAAAATATTTATTAATTAGGTCACAATTATACAATTAATGTTCACATATACACAAGTATATGTCACAATTTATTTATTGGTCACATATTATCAAATTAATCAGTCACTAATGATTTCGATGTCATAAATTCAAAAAATTATAGGCCACAATTAATTTCATTGGTCGCATATTTTCAAATTTATTGGACACAAATTATTTTTCAATCACATATCGTCAAATTTTTTAGGTCACAATTAAATACTTGATCACATACCACTGGCACTATCACTTCAACCACTTTTGACCACCCTCATCCTGTCGCCGCCATCACCACTACGGCCACCAACATCATCGCCGTCGACCACCACCTCAACACCGCAGTCAACATCCCAACCATCACCATCCAACTACAAACAACGTCACAACTTGCACACCACCACCACCACCTTATCGTCAACGCCCAAAACATCCTACGACAGATCCGAGGGGATAAACACACGTCACCATCGATGCAACGACGATTGTAGCTCTCAGAGCAGCGAAGAGTTATCCCAGACATATCAGATGGAAGAACCACTACATCCCGTCGCCATCATCCCCCAAAACCACATCCATATTGTCGTCGCTACATAGTGATTGTAGCTCGGAGTCTTGGGCGGGGCTTTTACTGCACTGGCACTGATTTCGTTGAGAGAGACTGCAGTTCGGAGTCACATGCAGCGTTTCTATTACAGCAACACCGACTTCGTCAAGAGAGAGAGAAAGGGGCACCGACTTCGTTGAGAGAGAGATGGGGAGGATTAAAATGATTTAAGGTTTGAAATTAGGTGGGTGAGTGTTTTGATGGGTGTTGAATTATATAATTATTAATATTAAAATATTAAATTGTCATTTGATTTTTGATTAAATATACTTCATAACTCATTTTTGAAGTGTGATATTTAAATAATTGGTCTAGTGTAATTTCCACAGCTTTTAATGTGTGGTCCAACTTTGGGCCGAGTTTTAACTTTTAGGCCTAACGCCCCCTTTTGCACCTCTAATTTTATTGTTCAAAATTCTTTATAAAGAGATTGAATTAATGATATGTGTTTTGAATTTTTTAAAACTCGGCCCAAAGTGGTGTGTGTGTGTGTGTTTTAACAAAAAATCAGGTTTTAATTTCACAATTAATATTAATAATATTATTATAAAATTAAATTAATCTATATACCCACCCTACTATCTAACCCCCATCCACCAAATTCATTTTAAATACAAAACCCTAAATCAACTCTATCACCTACTCTCTCAACGCCCGCCACCCTACCTCCCTTCTCCTTTCTCCTCCCCATCCCCCTTCCCCTCGCAGCATATTCTGCTGCGATTCCCAGCAGCGTTCGCAGCAGCATCGCAATGATGGCGATGGGGGATCTGGTAGTAGTGAGGTGGTGGTGTGGTTGATGAGGCGATGATGGCGGTGGTGGTGGTTATTGCTGATACAAGAGGGGCGGTGGTGGTAGTGCTCGACGCAAATTTGGGGACTTATTTCGGTGAGGATTGTGGTTGTGAAGTGATAGGCTGGTGGTGGTCGTGTTTGAGATGATAGTTTTTCTGTCAAAAGATAGTGGTTGTGATTCTGGCGGTGGTTGTGGTTGCGGTGTTGTTGTGGGCAGTGGTTGTGGCGGTGATGGTGGGGGTAGTGTTTGTGACCAAGAATCGACGATGGATCGGGGCGGGGTGTTTGGTGTATGTGACCAACTATTTTTGTTCAGTAACTGTGGCGGTGGTGGCAAGTATGGGACGAAGTGTCTGTGACCAACTATTTGGTCAATCTGTGACCTGTGACCAAGTATTGGTGGGGTGCTGGGATGGGGGGACTGGTGTTTGGGTGTCTGTGACCAACTATTAAACCGTGACCTTAAAATTCAATAATATGTGACCAACTAATTTGGAAATACGTGACTTGTGTTATCTATAAATTTTTTAACTTGTGACAAATTCAAAGTATGTGACCTATAGTTTTGTTTATTAGTGACCATTAAAGTCAATTGTGACTCGTAAATATGTTCTGTGGCCAATAAATTTGGAAATATGTGACCTCAGTTATCTAAATTTTTTTTTTAACTTGTGACCAAATTGAAAATCTATGACCTATACTCGCTGGTATTAAGTGGCCCCAGAACGGTCGACGAAGTGGTCGTCGTCGTTGGAAAGTCATCGGAATAGTCGCTGGAATTAAGCGCGACCGGAGAACAGTCGCCGGTTACCGGAATAGTCGTCGGAGCAGTGGAGGTGGAGGTGGGGTGAGTCAATTATATTATATTACAGTTAAATATTTAATTTAATAGATTAATTGTAAAATATAATTAATTAATTCATGAAAAAACCTGAGTTTTGTAAATTTTAACATTGGGGCTTGATTTTTGATTTCGTGAAAGATAATCCCTGACTCGTGAATTTTTCCCTTATTTATGTTTATAAACTAACTAGATAAATTTTATTCGAGCACATCACCGTTAAAAAAAAACCCGACTATTTCCTTGTATTGAATGCTGAGTAAATTGAGGCCCTGTTTGATGGGCATTAAATTCCACGGAAGTAGGAATTTCTTTTCCATTTCCATGCTAATGTCATGTTTGATAAGCTAAAAATTGATGGGAATTTATTTTCTTGGACTTTGCTTCATGCGCCTGGTTTCTTCTTTTTTTGGGAAAAATCTTTCTTAAGGCTGGACAAAAGTCTCGAACCGAACCGAATGGTTCTTCATAAGTTAAATACCCAAACGAATACCTGAATCGAGAACCGATGAATTTGAGTCGGGTCTTGGGTCTAGACCAAGAACCGAATAAGAACCGAAACTAAATATTTTTTTATTGAATTAATTGAATTATTTTATTTTTTCTAAGTAAATTAACAAATTAATTAAATAAATCAGATCATTTCATAATTTTAATTTTGAAGCTCAAATCATTTTAAAGCTCATTAGCCCATTTTAAAGACAAGAAACGGTGGGGTTTGAGATCCATTTGCAGTTTTTGTAAAGATTATGGACCTCCACCATAATAATATCTTAATAATTGATATGACTACATAACTATTTGAATTTGCTCATTAAATTTAAAGCCTTCAAATGAGATAAAATCCTAAGACCATTTCTCTTTCCTGAAACCCTAAGCAATTTCTATTTTCCACAGCCGCGCCGATGCAGCACTTCTAAATTAGGTACACATTTATGCATCTATTTAAGAACTATACAAATTTTGTTTTTATAATTGTGTTCAAGCAGTTGATGATTAAATCAAATAGTTAGTGATTTATATTTCATTTTCTTTATGCAGGTAGGCTGTTTGAAGCAAATGAACTAGTGATATGGATCACCGACATTTTAATATTAATATCCACTTTTTGGTATTTGTATGCATTGAATTAATGTTATTCGACACCTAGTTATTTATATATTTTTTAATTGAGCTACGTTAATTTGTAAAAGTTACGAATGAAATGTCATTAGTTATATTTATGTAGTGTTGCTGTAAATGTTAAAAAAGTTAATTATGGTATGGAATCGAACCCGAACGATTCCATAATTATATTTAGACCCGATGGTTCCATTTATTAAATACTCAAAAAATTTAGAACTGAACCGAACCACGGTCAGCCCTAGATTTTCCAGTTGACTAGTTGATTTTTATTTTTATTATTATTATTATTATTATTATTATTATTATTATTATTATTTTGCAATGAAAACAGATTTCATAACCAGTTATAAAAAAAATTTAACTTTAATGGACAATTTTCATGTAAAACAAAACCAAACGAGCACTAAACTTTGATTAAAAAATAATTTTTTAGGATTTTTTTTTATTACTTTTTGGTAATGGAAACAAATTTTATTACCAATTGTGAAAAAAATTATCGCTTTAATAGACAATTTCCATATAAAACAAAGCCAAACGAATAGAAAATTTAAAAATTTTCATGGTGAAAAATTATACCAATCAAATACACTAAATTAACAATTCTCTGCAAAATAATTTCTAGGCAATTACTTTCCTTGGAATTCATTTTCTTTCCGCCAATTTTTCACCCTTGCAATCAAACGGACCCCGAATGTGTTTTAATAATAAGATGTTGACATCTTCGAAAAAATTTGAAAAATACGACTATTTCTTTGTATCAGTCTTTTAAGTAAAAGGCTATACTAATATCAAACAATTTCGATGATTCACTTGCGACAACAATGTTAAATTATTATTTTGGTTTTCACCCTAAAATTAAAATAACAAAAAAACCAAAAACTTTGGTATCATCCATACATTATTATCACAATGCTCAACTCACTCCACCACCAGCTGCCAAAGAGCAGGCCGGCAATAGTATCATGAAATTTAAATTATATTTGAAGTTTTATATGCATTAGACAATTAATTATTTTTTTGTCAAGCCAAGTAGATGGAATTAAGGTATATGATCCATCCACTTGTATTTGTCGTCAACCTGATGAAATTTTTAATAAAATTAACTTTATTACGATAACGAAGCAACAATGATATGTTACATTAATTAATTGATGGATAAATTCATATAGTAAGTTTCGAAAATTAAACGATCTACTAAGGGTCCGTTTGATTCTCATTATTGTAGAATGAAAATGAAAAATATAGTCGTTATTATGTCCCACATCGGATATAGAAATTCAAAATGGATGGTTTGATGTGATGGATAACAGACATATTTTTCATTTTTAGGAATGAAAAATGAGAAACAAACGGGAGCTAAATAATTGATGTGTCATGTCGCTATTGCTTAATAGTACTTGGGGCATCTGTAACGCTTACATCAATTTAGGGTTTTACGCAAAACTTGTGTGAAAATCCCCTTCAACCCATATTTTGACACCAAACTCGTGTGATGAACATTGTTGCACCAAGTATAATTTATAGATTTTTTCTTATTTCTGATTTTGCTCCTTTTTATATTGATTTGAATCAGTGCCGGCCCTGAGATTTTTTGTGCCATGTGTGAGATTTTAAAATGGTGCCCCCTTTCTAGTAATTAAAACATTAAAAAAAAATCAATAATATTATTTCATCACAAAAATATGATATTTAAATATCTTTTTTTTTTTTTTTTTTTTACATATCATGAGTAAGAAAAATATAAATAAAGCTCAAAAGCATCTCTCGAACTTCATCAAAATTCATATGTCATCATCAAAGAACCATCCAAGCCACTAGTCTCTTCATGCAATTCCATATAAGCAAACCTTGAAAAAAAAATTCACGTGTAAAACTTGAAATACTATCATGTAAAAATATTTCTTTTCGCATTTTTAGAAGCAAACTCAGTAATTAAACTTTCGTAATCAATATTTTCTAGAAAATCTTGCTCAATAAATATCAAAGCTAATCCATTCAATCGTATCATTTTATTTAAGAGATTCATCATCAACATCTTCACTAATATCATTTTCCCTAGGAAATTCATCATCACCGTTATCATTTTTGTCATCATCAACATTGTCACGCATATCATTTTCATTTTGTCTCAATTCCTCAATATTTTCATTATTAATTTTAATATCTTATGCATAATAATAAAAATTTTAGATTTTATAATTAACATATATTTTAAATATTTAATTATAACTAAATATAAAACTATAACAAATTTATTTTTAGTACCCCTACAATTTTTGAGGCCCTGTGCGGTCGCTCTACTCGCTCGCCCTCCGGTCCGCCTCTGTTTTGAATGCTAACCTTGGAACCCTCAGCTTTGACTTGACTTTTAACCATGTTATAGAGGAACCTAACTTAAGAGCCACCTTAGCACACAATAAATTTTAATTCATATTGTATCTTTGTTTTATATCATTATACTATTAATTTAATTTATATATTTTCATTTTAATTCTATATAATATTTTTTTAATTGTGGAACTAAGTGTAATGTTCTTTTAATTATTAAAAAATGCAATATTATAGTTATTTAATCGTAAATTTTTAATTTAGTAATTTTATTAGTAATATATTGTAATTAAATTCTTTGAAAAAAAAAATAATGTTTGAAATTTTAAAAATATGGAAATAAAGGAAACAATATTTGTTTATGTAATGAATTGGAGATGATTAAAAGATAGTATGAAAGTCGTACAATTTTGGTGTGAAAGTTGATAGATAATTTCTCATCGAACATGACAATATGTAATAGACATTCGTTACACAGTGTTTACCGGTGGATACTTCATAGAATTTAAAGTTTAAGATTTTTTCTTTGTTTAATCGTTTTTGTTATTGTATCTCTTGAATTGCCGTCGAGAAAGTAATTATTACAAAATTTAAGTGAGAAAATAGTGACATTTTTATTTTCTCTGCTTCAATTCTATTAATTATTATACATTGTACATTAGAATTTTTTTAAACCGTACTTGAGTTATACTATATTAGCATGCATCTAACGTTACTCTGTTAGATATATTCAATGGTAGAATCTTGTTCATTATACTAATCAAATTTAGATAGCCGTTGATTCATGTTTTCAGCGGCTCGCCTAGTCTGAATGAAACCTTTTCGATTCCAACAGGGTTCGTTTCAACCTTAAAAATACTAACGAAGAAAAGGGTTCCTCTTCTAACTATAAATTAGACCAAAACCAGGTAAAGATAGGCTGGAAAGAGAACGGAGATTTTCCTCTCTCTCTCTCTCCAAGGAAAAGAAAGTGAAAAATACAGGAAAATTTTCAACAGCTTGAAAAATGGGTTGTGGGAGATCAAAGCATGCTGTTGCGGCAGAAAGCACCATTAGAAAAAGTAAAAGCAAGAATTCCAGTTCCAACAAAATTGCAGAAAATTCTGTTGAAGAGAAGGAAAAGTCGATCAAGGAACCTGGTGTCAGTGTGGATGTAAATGTGGAGGTAAGGGAAAGTTTGGAAAAGGAAAAGGAAAATGCCAAATTAATTGATAACGGAAATGGAGAATCAGGGATGGAGGAAAATGTGAAAGGAAGGGAAAATTCTGAAGATGGAAAGGAAAATGCCAAAGTGGAGGAGGAAATCCAGGGAGGAAATGCCAAAGTAACTGATAATGGAAATGGAAAATCTGAGGAAGAGGAAAATGTGAAAGAAAAGGAAGAAGAACTGGAGGCTCCTATTGTAACTGTGGAGGAAAATAAGGCGGGAAAATCTGACGAAATCAGTGTTCATCAAGTTCAAGAACCAGAGGAAGAAAAGCACAGTGTTCATCAAGTTCAAGAACCAGAGGAAGAAAAGCTCAAGATTGAAAAGGAATCCATTATCCCTGGGGAAAATAGATCAGAAGGGAAATTAGATTTGAATGATGATGTGGAGGGAAAGGAAATTAATCAAGAGGCCAAGGAGGACACCAAAACTGGTTTGTTTATAATCTCCATTATACCTTTCTTTATAAGAGTTCTGTTAATATTTTGTTGCGACAGGCACACATTTATATATTTATTTGAATTTTTTTTTTTAGTATAACATTCAAGTCAGATTCATAATTTTCATAAATGGGTGGCGATAAGTACCGCCACTTTTAAAAAGTTGTTGCATGTTAAGAGACCAACAAATTTCTTTATTTAAATTTTATGTTAAAGGATTCATCAATAGGGTAATTTGTTTTTATCTTTGGCTGCAGAAGAGTCTGTTAAGTTGGAAGAAGAAAAAGAGGTGAAAGAAGTGGTGGTGTTGCCAATTGCTGAAACAAAAGATTCTGCCACCAAAGGGGAATAGATGGATAGTAATACTCGTGCAGGTGAATTCGAAGCTGCAACAGAAAAATTACTTCTGTATTCCTACAAGACATTGTATAATTTACAGTTTACTTTTCTTTATTATTGAATATTTAAATATAAATAAATTACTTTTTAACGGTTTAAATTTATAGATTAAATTATCGTTTAACATGGTATCAAAACAGGTAAGAATAATCCACCATGATGACTTTTAACTCTTCGTTTAAAACGTGAACTCCTTTGAAGATGTTAATAAACCCATTCGGTCAATTCACATCAAGTACAAATGTTACAATAGTTATGTACAAATACTAATCCTATAGCCCCCTTCAGATGGTATCACATTAGAGGGAAAAAGTCGACATGCTATGTGCAGTTACCTCTTTTCTTGACTTCTAAAGAAACTTGACACGGTTAACCAGAGTAAATATCTACAATGCGCTTCCCTGATCAGCCAGCTCGGTAATTAATTTCAAATCGGGAGCAAAGGGAGGATATCTGGATAAGACGAGATTTCCATCAAGATCTTTTCGGACGAATGCAGAGATACGGGGATCCATTATGATTTTGCATGTGCCTGATGTCTCGCATCCCATTTGAACGCCATAGTATGTCATGTGATCTGGAATACTATTACCAGCTACTGACCTGCAAAAGGTTTAGATAAGGTCAGCGGCAGCTTTTGCAAATACTGGTTAACTTCCAATTACAAATAACCATCAGCTAAAGCAATTCTGAAATAAACAATTCTTTCTTCTATATAATTGCAAATACAGTGGTATAGGTGTCAAAATGTGTTGTTCCTACCGTGACATAATGGTACAGGTCATGCTGGACAGACCTCTAAAAAAATCAAAAGAAAACCAAATACTTAGAATGAAAACAATGCACTGGATCTACTCGAACCATTGATGTAAACATCATCTTACAGGGTGGGGGTTGGATGAAGGCTGACTGTATATGCTCGTAGTGGTGTATTGTGGGTGTGTAGCGACCAAGATAAGAAGCACCAAAGTATGACATTTAATGTTTTGAATTTGAACTCTTGAACGTAAATAAAAATAATAATTTTCTAATATCAAGTTGAGCACGAATTAGTGGTAGCAGAAATGAAGTCAGGGATGAAATTTCTCTTCGTGCTTAGAGGTAATAACTACTTGCCTGCTACATGTTGGGTCTTCCCCAGAATTATCGCAGACCTTCTCAACTGTATAAATAAAACTTCCAAACCCAATACAGTAGAGCCAGACCTGAAAGGAGATGATCTTATAAATCAAGGAAAATGAAAAAAAAAAAACAGCATAAGTTGGAAGAAAGAGATTTAAGGTCAAATTTTAGGAACCCTGAAATATATTTGATAAGAAGGTTGTGATGTGGTAGTAATTTGAGTAATCATGGTAGTCAAGAGAAACATGTTCAAATGTCAAATTAAAATGAAAACTACGATAACTTGGGGAAGATTGTACGTTTTAATAAATAAATAGGATAAAACAAAAGCACCACATTGAAGGGGAGTGGGAATGAGTAATAGTAGAAGATTTTCCTTATCAAAGTTTATCTAAAGAAACCTATGAAACTAAAGAGATTAAAGGGTAACTTACACCATGTTTCAGCTTACTGAAAATAAAAATTAAACACCCATAACTCATTAATTATGTGCATCATTTAAGGGCAAGATCGTGCCACTAAAAATAAAATAGTAGTATCTATGAATTTGAATTACAAAGAACCATTACCTCTCTTGGGAAGTGATGGTACGTCTTTTGAGGGAAATAATAGTAGTAAGGGGGCAAATGAGGCACAATATCATGTCCATTGGTGACACGAATGGTATTTGGCACCACTTGGCTATAGTAGGATGCAAAAGCAGCATTACCAATCCTAGGTTGTCCAAAAGTCATGACCTCAACATTCTGCTCTCCAAGAGCAAGCTTAGAATATGATGAAGTTTTTCAGTAAAGATACCAGAAAATCCAAGAAAATAATAATTACAGCAACAATTACACAAAAACCTGTCAAGAACGGACTAAGAGGGTCAGCTACCCAGCTAACTTTCCTAATTAAATACCGTTACTGTATAGGTGGGAGATTGAAGCTCAAAATTCAAATTCTACAGACATCAAGAAAAATCACTAGTTTTGCATAGAATTTAGATATTTGGTGATGCGATAATTGGTAAAATTACCAAAGATTTTAAGCTTTAACTTGAGAATTGAAAGTAAACCAATAGAAAGGGTTATCGCAAGAATCAGTCATCGACAACTAAACATTCTCCTTTTTCCTTTAATAATAAAAAATAGCCAGAAAAAATGGCCATGGCACATACTAACAGCAAATCATTCGTCATTTAAGAGAAGGCACCATATACAGGAAATTAAATGTATAAAAACAACAGAAAATAATAAGATAAGGTGAGTGTAGGATAGGTACACTGAGATCAAGTCCACAAAAACCAGCTATCGCCCCACCCATTGAATGCCCAGTCACAATAATATCAATTTTTCCATACAAGTCCATTGCCTTTTCAACCGCATTTACTACTCCAGGCCGTAAGGTCGTGTTGTAGTAAGCAGAATAAAATCCATGATGCACCTGAAAGGAAGGCCACATGAATGTATTCGTACCCATATAAAGATTCAGTACACATATTTACGAAAGAGACACACAATCACAAAACTTGGTCGTTCGAACCATTGCATTATTGATTCCAGGGTAGTCTGTATCAAGCTGCTTCCAGTACAAATCTTCCACCCAATTCTGTATACTGTAAGCACAAGCACAACATAAGAAACAAGCAAACTAATCACAAGCACACCATGATCATCATGAACTAAAACAAATTGTTGGTACTATCTGAAAATGCATATGCCAGGATGATCACAACCAGCATTGGGTAATACTGCACATAGATGCAAAATAACAGAAGATCTTACTTTGGCTTGGATGTAAAACTAGATTATAACACCCCGAATTCCCTTTACCAACTGTTATTTTTGCATTTGGGCCTTGCTCTAAAAAATTTGAAAGTTTAAGGATCTAATTGATTTTTGGTCAATAATTTAGGAACCAAAATGCAATTTTTGCAAATTTAGTGCCCAGCTGCAGTAACTCACGAATAGTGTTTCCTTTCAGTAATATATTCATTTCTCTTTTAAAATCACGTCAAATGAACTCTTCATGGTAAAATCCAGATATTTCGCCCGTTTGGAATCACATGTGAGCTTGAAGGAAAGTAGCTATGTTTATCCTAAGGAAATGATTAAGGTATTCAAGAAGGCATTTAACCAATGTTCAAACCCTAGCAACTAGCATATATTTATACACATATGCGGACAGAAGCCACAACACACCCCCAACTCCCTCACACGCCCCTCTTTTCTCTATCTTACAAAGTAGTGTTTTGTAATTTGAAAAGTCAAAGGAAACTTCAATTTTCTCCAGGGGCCAAATCATTCTCAACATTTCTACCAATCTTTAAGGGTAAGTACGATATGTTGTATGCAAACTATGTACGTTGTTTTAAAACTTGAAAATCGTGTTTATGGGTTCTATATGAATACAAATATCAATATTATACACGGACTGGAGTTTAGTAGATAGGCACATGAATTATGGATTCCATATGAATAAAAATATTAATATTAGCATTATATGCGGACCAGATTTTAGTAGATAGGCACGTGAATTTTATCACCTATGTTCAATAAAATTCTTGTCTCTCCTCTAAGTATGTTATAAATATTTTTTCTTGACTTTAAACATGCTATAAATTTTATCGACTTACTAATTCAGTATAATCTCATCCCCTCCACAAAACTAATGGTTTGAGACGGTCAAGCGTGGAGATGGCTTACAGGCGGGATTTTATAAATACGTCCATGGAAAATTATTTTTTTGTTATGGATTTAAGTGATTATCATCGAACTACTTTTCGTTTTACGTCTAGATTTATTGAACCCACGACTTTGTTTTGAAAAGATTAGATTGTTGTCATTAATGGCATTAGTCAGTTATTTTTAAAAATCCCATATAATTTTTTTATGTTTAATACTTGAAACTCTTAAGCAAGTTTTAGTGACACTTGGGAATTTAAGCCCCAGGCCGTCACAAAGATGGTGCATATTAAGGCAGGGACTGGATTGGAGAAGTACCCTTACAAATTCCTATTTTTACTCATTCATACAAAAATATAGCACTCAAAACACTTAAAATTCAAGCATCAAATTTGAGGTAAAACATGAAATCATAGAGATGATAAAAACATGAAGCACCGGTATAGGAGAAACCTGCTTTCCTGAGTCCCTCTGAATGCAATCACAATAGCATTAAGATCCTTTGCAACCCCAACAAATGCCTGCACAAGATCTTAACAATTAACAATATACTAATAGCTGTTTAAAACATGACAAGATCCTGAGAAGGGAAAAAAGGAAAAAGAATCCAACTAAAAAAGGGTAGGACTCGGAAGAGCTAATTTTTCCTAACCTGCAGGCAGCGCTTCACATCAATAATCAGGTCGATAATTTCAAATCCCTGCATAAATCACAGTATGACATCATTGCCAAGATCAGACACTATATAGCCGTTTTATGATCATATAACTAACATTAGCATATTTTTTTATACTTAATCTTGGTAATATGTCTTGCTCATTACCTTGGTTAAATGATTACATCTTGAGCAAGTCCAAGTAATCAGTTCGGTCAAGTCTGACAAATAAACCTGCAAGTGCAAGACTTAGTTATGTTGAGAATTCCTCGAAACCTTGTGTCAATAAAATGTTATCATTGTGTCCGGAATTTTTCTGACCATACTATTATTTTATGACACGTATCATTATGCATTGCTAGATAATAAAATTTACTCGAGGGGGGAAATAATGATGCTTATGATTCCCATTATAATAAAAAAAATTTACTAGATATAATTATCACCTTCTCAACATGATTATTAGAAAAATGTTATTTACAACAAACTTACAGCCGAAGCATATTCAACCAGTATTCTTGCAACCGTGTGATTGTAAGCTGCCATATGATGGTGATGATGATGTGCATGTTTCACCTTTACCTTAAGTTCTGCTACCAAAACAACACAAAAAGGAGGCAGCAATTAATAATTTTTCCCCAACAAAAGCCACCGGAAATCAGTAAAGCAGAACATATAAATAATTATTCAGCAGACATTATGCGAACGCCTTTTACAAGAGCTAGAAGAACAGTTCCCTATCTCTCATGTGAATTGAATTCGGCCACTGAAGCTTCGAACAATCTATATATTTTTTATTAGCTAGTTGATTGGACGGAAGATAGGACAAATTCTATCTAAAGAATCAAAACAAACATTAATTCAGTAGAAAACCATTGGCAAATAGTATTTGAGCTAAATTTCACAAGAAATATCTCCCAAAATTCTAGTTAATGGCATTCGAATAAATAATCGAAATCCAAATGTTCAATAAATTATCAAACCGAAATCCAAATTTCTTCAGAAAGAATGAATGATTATCACCTCTACCAGATGAATTAACAATTAAGCATAACATAATTGCCACAATCATCCAGCCCCTTCTTTCCATTCTCTGCCAAAAAAATCAATAAATTTTAAACCCTCAAGTTAGTAAACAAGGTAGCCCTCATTAATTACAGAACAAAAATTGCGAAAAGAGAAATAAAAATTAACCTAATCAAAGTCTGCAATGTAATTCGATTGTCCAAAGTGGATGAATTCCCGGTGATCGTAAAACAACGACGGACTTTCAGGGGGGCATGAGAAGAGGCAAAACGACGACGGATTATAATGACTCGACCTTTTTTGGCTATTCTGAAATTCACACAAGAAAAAGAAAGGTCTTTTAAGCCGGAGAGAGACTGGAATTCCCAAATTGCCCCGGTTTCGTAGACTTTTGCCGGTGGATTATTACCTTGGTAGGTGGACTTCTGGGTTTGAACTGGGGCGATTCCGTAATTCCAGAAGGTGTGTAGAAGACAGGTTGAGGTGGAGATAATGACTGACGTTTGGTTTGTTCAGGAGTTTAGACTTAGGATAAAACCGGTATAATGCTTGCACAATTCCACGTGCATTGCACGTGAATAGAAGACGAGCATTATTTTCGACGACGACGACGTGTCAAAACACATTAGTTGGTCCATTATGGTCAATTGTGGAAATAATCACATGGATCGATGTCAGTCTAAAATTAATGATTAAACCATTTTGAGGATGTGGGCTTGTTCTTATAATGGTCAAATCTTTATAAAAACTAAATTATAATTTAAGTTTATAAATCGGAGCCAAACATAGGCTTAAACAATGTTCGACAAATTTTGGTTTTCCTTTTGGGGAAAGAACAAAAAAAAGAACTAACTTCTATTTTACTTTAATGATTGATTGTTGATATTTTGCCCCGTTTGGTCCCCATTATTTTATATTATAATTTTTCTCTCTCTTATTTTTAACAATATAATTTTATAAAATAATATTACACGTAAATCGGTTTTTTTTTCTTTTTTTTTTCAACTACATTCTTCAAAAAAATATTATTCCAAAAATTATAATACGTTTTGTCTAGTATATGTCAACATGCGCAATAAATTATACGGACCATAATCACAAGGTCAACTAACTATGGTGAAAAAGCTCATATGTTCACTCGGTTTCGTTCGAATGGCATATAAACTAATCGACGGGATGAATTGATTGTTGAGACCAACGCGCCTAAGTGTACTAGACATGCAGTTAACCTTCTAGAACTTGCTAGGACGAAGAAGAACAAGGAGCTGATTGTAGAGTATATTGAATGCTGGAAAACTTAGTTCTTAACTGTAAAAAACGCATTAGTGAAGCATCCTCTATTAACATGTGCGTGCAAGACATATATTAGGGATTACTCTACTATCTCCGAGTAAATATACCTCACTTTTTTAAAGAGTTGACGCATCGAGCCACACGACATAAATTGTTTGTATGACTCACTTTGTTAGACCACGTCGTACTTATCTTTTTGAAGCACAAGTATTTTGTGCATGTTAAGTCGTTTTGTCACATGTATTTAAACAAACAAGCAAAGGCTCGTTGCAGCATTGTTAATTAATTTGCATTTAGGGTTATTATTGTGAAGGAAATTTGTTGTTATTCCATTGTAGCTATATTACTCTATTTGGTTTGTGTTGGAGGAACACATGGTTCTCAATATATTCACGTGTGGTTGTATGGGAAATTTTGTTGATTACAAGTTGGTTTAGTCCAAATTGCAAAAAAAAAAAAAAAAAACTCTCTAAGGATCGTTTGATTGCAAGGATGGAAAATGGGTGGAAAGAAAATGAATTTCAGGGAAAATATTGCCTAGAACTTGTTTTCTAGGAAATTGTTAAATAAGTGTGTTTGATTGGTATAATTTTCCACCTGAAAATTTTTTAAAGTTGGTGTTTGTTTGACTTTGTTTTACATGAAAATTGTCCATTAAAGTGATAATTATTTCTACCAATGGGTCTAAAATTTGTTCCAATTGTAAAAGAAAAAATTTGAATTTTTTTTTTTTTACCATACCGAATATCACTCGTTTGACTTTGTTTTGCATGGAAGTTGTCAATAAAACTGAATTTTTTTTTTTACCATTGTATCTAGAATTTGTTCTCATTGTCAAAAAAGGAAAAAAAAAAAAAGTGGAAAATGTTTTCCCACCAAATAGGTGGGAAAACAAAATCAAGCTTTTGTGCATAAAGGATTGTACTAAGAAAATGGTGGAAAACGTTTTGCCAAGAAAATAAAGCATATAAAACACCTACAAAGTTGGAAAATGGAAAATCAATTCTATTTCCCATGGAATTCCACCCTTATCAAACATAGCCTAAGCTCTTTTTGATCAAAGAAAAATCGTGAAATCAAAGTTAGCCAAGTGGTGGGTTCGCCATCCAATTAACATTCATCAGTACGCGTCATGTTTTGAGCCTACTAAGGTGATCCAAGACTAAGCGTGTCGTTTATTCTCTCCAAAAGTTTACATTACATTGATGCAATAAACCTGAATTCAACGTGTGCTTTTTTTAGCTCTTTTTAGTATTATCGACGTTCTTCTTTGAGAAGGAATAGTTAGAAGAGAAAGCAATTTACAGGTTCCCAAAACCTTAACAACCCAAAGAGTGATTGTTTAATTATCTTAGTACACTTGTGTAAAAGTCACATTATTCTTTTTACAATCTCTGTCATGTATTTTCATTTCTGTTTTTCTCATTATATGCACTTATTGTTGCATTCGTAAAGGACTTGTTGCATCGATATTTTTCATCCATTGATCTCTGTGCTTTCTCGGATATGTGTTCTAGGATGTATCACTGGTATTCTCTATATATATGTAGTAATTGGATCGGCGTAATAAAAACAAAATACATAATCACATCAACTTCAAAGAATACTTTTCTTTATCCATAGTTAAAGTTGAAGGGTACAAAAAAGCGTACTCCAAGTTGTTTAAGTGGTTCACATTGGTGCAAAAAACCTCAAATGAAAGTTCATGTCAAAGTGTGACACACACACACTCACATAGAGTCGATGCATGATATCATTAGAGTGTGTGCATCTTAAGGATAAAATTCGACAGTTGAATATGAGAACATTCTTTAATATTCAAGTTTAGACGGTTACTCTTAACAAATCGAACCCCAAACTCGATAAAAGGGACTTGCAATATTCATGTACTTGGATAAGTATGGTGAGCAGTACTATGGTCTAGAAACCCTACAAAACTGGCCTTTGAGATGGTTTAGGGGCAGGACAATTATGGGCACTTGCTCCCCTACTTTAGTTCAGTGCCCTTTTGTAGGTGACTGTATATGACCCAAATTGCATCCACAGATGCACGCTTTTGTGGTGATAAGACGCAGCATGCATGACCAAATATTCCAATGGGTTTCGAAAAGTCCAAAAAGTTGAAGGGCATCACAAATGTTGAGATTTCTCCATACAAGGCTTTGTTTCTTTGGAAAATATATCCTTTTAGAAGGCCATTTCATTTGTATCAATGTGAAAAGAATGGCATTCTTCTAATTTTTTTTATTTATTTATTTAATTTTTTTTTTTGGGGTCGACTCTTGATCGAGTACACTACTTGACACCTAATGAGTTGTATTTAAAAAAAAAAAAAAATTTAGAAAAGGGTCTTTTATAAGAATATCTTAAATTGAATTATAGAAAACTTGAAAAACCTTCACCTCAAAAGGAAACCCTAACAGCATGCGATTCTAATATGGGAGAATGTGATTCCCATTACATTTACATTTTTGTCGCTCTCTCGAATTATAATAAAGGCACATTAAACGATTAAGAGTTTGTTTTTGCAAAAAATTCTGCTTCTTATAGTAGTTATCTTAAACCAGCTTCCTTTAAAAAAATTATTCAAATATGTTCAAAAGTGTATTCTTAGTTTTATAAGCAATTTTGAACATTTCATAAACATTGTCGAATGAATCGAAATTTGTTGTTTGTGTGTGTCGGCAATATGTGTATATATATCTCATAATAATGCCAAATATACATGGCAAAAGGCAAAGAGGATAATGTTCCAAGGGGACCTCATTAATTTATGATACTTGCACATTCTTCATACGTAAGACCTTAAAATGACTAACTTTATTAGCTATTGCACAAACAAATTTAAAAACCAATTACAATTTTCTTTAGGAAATAAATTAAAAAAAAAATAAAGGCTCGCAAGAGAGGACTTTGACATTGAGAATGATTAATTTGCTATTGAAGTTTTACTCGATAGTCCAATTATAAGATAATATATTAGATACGCCCCTGTTTGAGCCATATTATTTTTTCATTCTCATTTTCAACGACACATTTTTCAATAAAAAATATTTTTCATCGTATTAATGATTTTTCTTTCATTTTCAACCACATATTCTCCATCACATTAACAAAAAAAATGCATTCTTGAAGTAAAAATGTGCACCAAACAGGGGCCAAAAGGTGTTGTGTTGGGCTCGTCATCTCACTTCTCTTTTATTTTTCAAGCTTAAGCCACCGTTTGATGTAGCGCAAAATCATTTTTTTAATAAATTTTGATAAAAGCTGGTAAGATGTGTGGTTAACATTAATTGTTAATTTTGACTTAAATTTTTATCAACTTTTAAGCTACGCCAAACATATGATAAGCGAACGAATGCCAAAAAAAAAAAAAAGGAAAAACCCTTTTTATTAGCACGTGTAACCCATGTGATTACAAAATTCTATCCAATTGTTGTTTGTGGTTCTCCATTTTCATTTGGGAACTAGATGCCACGAATCTTGTCATGGAGAAAAGAGGTCCGAATTGGATAGATCCAATTTCCTTCTCCAACTCACAAGATTCTTCCTAGAAAGATATACATCAAATAGTTATTTGGATCACATTTTGATCTTCTTAATTATTTTAAATTGCCCACAAAAATACAAAATATATGGTTAACAAAAATCAAATGTTACTATGAATTTCTGAAAATCGATCAAACTTCTTCTCAAACTAGATTCGAACCTACAACCGATCAATTTATAAAAAATCAAATGAGATAAGTTGTTCGAGGAAAAATGACCTCAAGGAAGTAATTTTTCTTTAGGCTAAACCGAAATTATTTAAATAGATAAGTATCATCGTGCACAAATGACACAACGATCAAATGACTAGAATCGACCTAATTTCTGAATAATCAAGGAAGAAATAACGGAAGAAGTAAGATTATAAATTATTTTCGTAACATAGGAGAAGGCGAGAACAAGAATAACAAGCATCATTCTCTCAGAGAGCTCCATTAATGTACTAGGAGCAAAAGACTTGGACAAAAATCTGAATATTTAATTCTTTGTCACATAGCTCCTTTGCGGTTAGAATTAAAATTAGAATTTTTAGTAGATTTTGATAGAAATTAATGAAATAACAGTTGAAAAGTTGTGGAATCTATAAAATACGTGGTTAAAATTAATTGTTGACTTTGACTTAGATTTTATCGTGCCAAACATGGTCATAATCACTTAGTCCATGTATGATGGCCATATTTTCTTAAAAATAATATTTTATATAGTGATTTTAGGAGAATATGTGATTGGAATTAATGAAATATGTTGTTGAAAAGTTGTGAAATCTATAAAATATGTGTTTAAAATTAATCGTTGACTTTGGCTTAAATTTTATCGATGCCAAACATGGTCATAATCACTTAGTCCATGTTTGATGGTCATATTTTCTTAAAAATAATATTTTAAATAGTGATTTTAGGAGAATATGTGATTGAAATTGATGAAATATGCTGTTGAAAAGTTGTGAAATCTATAAAATATGTGTTTAAAATTAATTGTTTACTTTGACTTAGATTTTATCGATGCCAAACATGGTCATAATCACTTAGTCCCTGTTTGATGGTCATATTTTCTTAAAAATAATATTTTAAATAGTGATTTTAGGAGAAGACGCGATCGAAAATGAATACGTAAAAATAAGAGTTTTCAAGTTAAATGAAAGCCGAACAAGGGTTGAGTGTGTGACAATATCCGTATGCAGTGATTCGTTATTGTGCAATTTTTGTGGTACGACACATCAATCCCTTTCAAATCTTACTAAAAGGAAAATCAAAATCAAAATAATCTAATCTAATCTTTCAATTCCTTCAGGTCCAAAGTTATCCTTGCCTTTGCCAGATAAAAACCCAACCCAACCCTACCCTACCACACCCCACCCTACGAAAACTCTATATAAATGTCCCCATGCAGTTTCCATTTTCCTCACAGCAAAACCAAAGTACTCTCCTAGATTTCTTAAGCAGAAATAAGCTATATTCTAACCTTTTTTGTAAGTACGTTTGTGTTGCATCAATGGACATGAGCAATATAGTGTCAGAAAAGCCAGTGGTGATCTTCAGCAAGAGTTCATGTTGCATGAGCCACACCATTAAGTCTCTCTTCTTCGATTTCGGGGTAAACCCGGCAGTTTACGAGCTGGACGAGATGCCGAGAGGCCGGGAAATCGAGGCAGCTCTGTCGAGGCTTGGCTGCAACCCGACCGTCCCGGCGGTGTTTATCGGCGGCCAATTCGTTGGTGGAGCTAATGAGGTCATGAGTCTTCATCTCAAGAGAAAATTGAAGTCAATGCTCAAAGAGGCTGGTGCTATATGGGTTTAATAATTATTGCACTTTTCTTTTTTTCCAAACTATCCGGCGCTAATAATAATTAATTAATGCATTTTTCTTGCATTAATTTGATGGTAGTAAGAAGTCGGATTAGAGTGTAGTTTTAGAGTTGCGAGGGCATGAAGTTTTCCTAACCATACTAACTAGCAATAATGTGTGCCTGTAAAATAAGCAGCTTTTTTTGGTGAAGCTGCTTATGCTTTTGATTAGTTAATAAACTTCGTGTTTGATTAATTAAAATTCTTTCGTAATTTTTGTAGCACGTTCAGCATGTTGAGTACGTTCGATCCAATAAGTATGACGAGAACGAAATCATAAGTTTCGTTAAAATTTATCTCTTTTTAATTTGATCGTGTTAAAAGCTCATGATCTAATTTATTGTAGTAAACGTATTTTTTATGAGTATTTTTAACGTCTTGTCTCGAAGAAAATTCAAAAAACGACTATATATTTGAGTAATTAACTGTCTTTTCTCATTTTTTTTTTTTTTAACAATTTTAGCACGTTGAGTTGCATTCAATTCGACGGATCGTATCGAGTCAATCTTGTCTAATTTAAAATACCAAAAATGCTCTTAAAGAATGTTTATTGTATAACAAATCTCGAATGGAAAATAATGGAAGAGATATGGATTAAATTTTGGTCGATGGGTCTGACCTCGTACGGTTTGTCGGTTTGTGTCCCAAAGTCTATCAGTTAACTCGTAAGTCACCCGTTGACCAAAATTTGACTAATTGAAAGAGGGCATAATGGTCTTTTCATAGTCTGACTAATCTTAAGAACCTTTAAAGATTTGGGAATAATAAAAAAATAAAGATAGATATTTATTATTTTCGAAAGAGTAATATTATTAATCATCACTGGAGTTATAAACACAATTTAGGTGGCGTTAATCTGACATTAAATGATATGTGAAATTAAATAAGTCATTTAATTTCACATTTTTTTATTAAAGGTTAAAATGTTGTCCTTTTTTTAAAATTAATCAAATTATAATGAAATAATGACTTTTGATCAGCTGACGTGCCTTTGCATGGCTAATCCTTTTGTCGTATAGTGTGGGCGTCGAAAAAGAAGCAACCCAGAGGATCCGCGGAAATTTTGTCTCGGTAGCGAATCATCGGACTAGGAGCTACAATTTCTTTTGTTGGATGAGAAGCGCAATTTTAAAAGGTTTGGGGACCTCCGCTGCTACTATTTAAATGTTTGAGCATTAATCTGTACATTTTTAAGAATTTTGGAACCTCACCTACAATTATCCCTGAAATTAATCTACTGCAATAACGTTCGGTCCAGACCGGTGACAGTGCAGAAACAAGAAAGGGACGTTTACAGTTTACAGAGCCTTTCAATTCTGCGAGAATTTTGTCTTCGCATTTTATCAATCGGGTTTTCGGAGCTCCGAGTAGAATGTACTGCGAGTTTGCGACCCGCATGTGAATTATTTTATGCTGTGAAAATTTTTCTCCAATTGTTTTTGAATTGGAAGTGGAGATATGTATAGTGGATCGAGTGATGGCGAAGGGCACGATTCATCTGCTCCGAAGAAAATCCCTCCAGTCTCTTCCATGCTGTGGGTCCGAAACCTCCGCCGGTACATCGGATCCGGTGCCGGGCTTGGATCCGAATCCTTAATGGGTCTGTAATTTCCTCCATATTCCCCATTGCTAGTTGTAACTGTTATATGTGTATGCTTATACACGCTTTTGATTGATTGCAAGAAGGGCCAGAGGGTTCAGTAGATACAATGTTACTTTAAGACTCTATTTGGTAGAGATTTTTTGAGAATAGCTTTTGTGGGAAATGATATTTTTTTTTATTTTTTTTAGAGAATGTGTGGTTAAAAATTATGGAAGAATTATGGATCTTGTATGCAAAATTATTGAGAGAATGTTTGGTTGAAAATGAGTTTTAGCAAACAGGAAGGGTGAAAATTGAACTGCTATAGACGATTGTGCTGGTCTTTAAACGTGTTTGTTTTAGATATTTAGGTTGAAGAATTGAATTGTATCTGATGCATAGGATTATAGTAGGTAGGATGATATGGATTAGTCTAGAGAAATTTTGTGTTATAGGATGATCCTCATAAGGTCAGTTCCATTTACCAACTGTTAGATTTGCTACACTATATGTACTTAATGCCAGGCTGTTAAAGAACAAAACGTGGCGGAACTCTAAAAAAATAATAAAGAAGAAATTTGTTCCCTTTTGTCGAGTAAGTAAAGTAGGCATGTGCAGCACTTTGCCTTAGACAATTCAAACAGAGCAAAGAAGGAGGCGGAATAGAGAAAGGAAGGAGACAATAAGGATGCTAAGATGGATATGTGAGCATACTAGATAAAAAAGGTACTAAACGAGATTATATTTTAATAAGTGGAGGTATATTGAATGAGGGTAACCTAAGGGTAGGACAATCAAGGTGTGTGGGACATGTTTTGTGTAGACCTAAAGAGGGTCAGTCGTAAGAGTTGCAATTTCAGTAAAATGAGTTAAAAGGAGGGGTAAAACAAAACTAACATGGCCAATTGTGGTTGTTAAGGACTAATTACTTGGATAGGTAACAATGAATAGAAAGCCGTGACGAAAAAGGATTCATATGGTTGACTCTAAATGTATTTGGAATGTACATTAGTTTGTTGTTGCAATGTGTTGTGCACAGAATACTAGCCATTGAGGTTACGAAGAACTACCATTGCTGTTGCACTATGCAATGCATGCTTATATCTCGCTCATGGGAAATTCTAAGACTGCTTCTGGATTGGATGATTTGGGACTTCACAGCCATAAAATGTGCTTAGATTTGCAATTTTTATGGATTCCTGCTTAAACTTACTGTAAGCAGGGAAGTTTCTGACTTAATCTTTGCCTTCCTTTCAGAGCTAGAAACTAAAAGAATTTTATTAGACATGTTTAAAGAGAAGCAACAAAAGAGCTCTGAAGCAGGCACGATTCCTAGTTTCTACAAAAAGGTATATAATTATTCTTTTTATTTGTAAATGAATTTTTTTTTATTTAAATAGAAAACAGCATCTTTCGATAAATCTGGTTATCAATCAATATGTAAAAATTAGTGAATATTTATTTTATGTCTCGTCAAGAGACCTTTAGCATCTATGGAGAGAATATTTATTGTGCTCTACTTTTCCAAAGATATATTTTCTAACCCTTCTCGAACGTAATTTGCTGAATTTTCTCTTCAACTCATGCTTCTGTTTTTTAATATTCAGAAACCTGAAGAAGGATCCATCAGTCATAGAGTCCAGAGGCTAGCAAAATATCGTTTTCTAAAGGTATTGGCGCTGATTTATCTGCTCTTATTGATTTTCTTAATATAAATCCTTCACGTTGAGCATCCACATTCATAATTCTGTGTAGCTGGTGGTGAAAGGGTGTCTATGGATTGTCATACTGGGATTCCATAGTTTCAGCTCTGTGCAGCAATAGTTTTTTCTGCTGATTTGTAACAACTTCATGCTATGGTTGTGGATCCGCAGTTCCTTGACCAATTTGTGCAGTGGTTGGATTTGATTCTTGACAAATTATGATTGACATTGTAGTATTCTTGGTCAGAAACAAACAGATCTTCTGCTGAATGCTGATGATTTGGATGCTATGTGGCTATGCCTGAGGGAGAATTGTGTCATTGATGATGCAACTGGTGCTGAAAAGGTCAGTGGTTGCTCTAATTCTTTTTGTCTGTTTTGCTGCAAATGTTAGATTTAAGTATTCATAATCTCTCTTGTTTTCCTGCCTTATTTTTCCATTACATCCTGTCATAGTTTTTTCAGTTTAAGGATTTGTAGATTAACTTGCTGCATAGTGAATTATTGGAAACTCTACTCTACAGTGGAATGCAATATCTTTTGAACTTGTATGTTTGCATATCACGCAGCCAGTCTATAAAATATTTGAGAAATTTCTTAAATTATAATAGCTGGATAGCTTGCTATGCAACTTGCTTTTCACTTGTGGCTTGCCTGCTTTACAGCAGTTCAATTTGCATTACAGCATATTGAGTTTCTTGGAAAGAAGTCATCTGAACCATGTACTTCAGGAAGTACAAAGAAAAACTAATATAACTTCCAACTTATTGAGTTATTTCTGGAAAAGCGTACATTGATGCCTATCTTTTTTAGTGGATTGGTCTATAACTTTAGTTTAACTAATGACATTTTCTAAGCTTTTCTTAATTGTCCTCAAATTCAACAATTTCCAATTAACGTAACAATATTGAGTTTTCTACACTTCTGCATATGAAGTTATGCTGAAATGCTTTTCACTTGTCATCTGTTAGATGAATTATGAAGACTTTTGCCACATTGCCTCTGTATGTACGGAACAAATAGGCTCCAAATGTCGACGCTTTTTCTGCCCTTCAAATTTCATGAAGTTTGAAAAAGATGAATTGGGAAGAATCGCCATTCTACCATTCTATCTCTATGTAATGCGTACGGTAGGTGCTTCCGATCCTTGTATGCTCACGAATGTTGAGGCGTTGAGCTGCTTTTCCTTTGATGCTTGCAGATGCTTAATCTAATCCTCTTCCCTTCTCCCCCTTTTACATCTTAACTTTTAGCACGATACTCGTCTTTTTATTGCATTATCTTTTTAGGTTTAAAAAAATTTAGTGGTTTGTATAGACTGGCTTTTGTTGAATCATTTGTTATTTGACGGACCTCGAATCCTGTCCCTGTATGTCCTAAGAAACCAGGAAAAAGAAATAAGGGAAGAATGTGAAAGAAAAAAGAAATGAGTTCTCACATTAGATTCTATAATGCAAAGTTCATCAATATAAGAAGGCACCTTAAATTATGATTCAATTGTAGAATTCCCTCCCGGATCTCTGATATAGGGAAATTGAGAATGTCAAATACTATCAACAGTTTAAATTTCTATGATTATAATAGACATTAGAGTGCCAAGTGCTTGAGAGGACATACCAATGCAGAAGCCTACTTGGCCGTGTAGATGGAAGGTATCCCAGACTTCACATATTAGTTGCTCATTATTGTCTGCTAGTGACTGCCACTAGATATCATCATCCAAATAATTATTATTAGCAACTATCCATTGGAGGGGGGGGGGGGGGGGGGGGGGGCGGGTGGGGCAATTCTTTCTGAGTAGAGTGGTTAGTGATTGACATTAATGAAAACAAAAACTAAAGGATTGAAAAAAGTTCCAAACTTTTGCTGCCTAAATGCAACTTGTAAAAACTGTTTGTCGTGTAATACCTGGCTTCCATTACTTCCTCAGGTATCACTTACTCAAGCCAGGATTGATATGAGTGAGCTTGATGAGGATTCTGATGGCTTCCTTCAACCTCACGTATGGTTCTTTTTTCTTCTCTACAGTTGGTTCCTGCAAAATGGAATGTATCTTTCGTTTTATCTATTAAGGTTATGTAGTTTAATGATGAATGTTTTCTAAAACCGCCTAATTGTTCTCGGATCAGGAAATGGAATTCTATATAAGAGGTCTTATACCTAATTTGGCTCAACTCCGGGACATACCAGAAGCTTTTGTGCATATGTACTGTCGCATAGCTGCACACAAGTTTTTCTTCTTTTGTGATCCCCATAAACGAGGTTGGCACTCAAGTCTTTCTTAATTTCTCAGAATGATTTCACACAGTTGCATTTAGGATTTCCAATCTTTAATATGCTGCATTTTTTGGGCTCTTGTCGTTTCTACATTTTACTTTCCCCTTTTATTTTCCCCCTTTTAATAGTGCAGTACTGCTGTCCGCCACAGGGAGTTTCATATTTTTGTGTTGTGAGTATAGATGTATACATATTTCGATTCGTAACACTCGGCTCTAGAGGCTCCTTTGCAGCAACTACACTTGCTTTTGCTTGGTTATCGACTTATCTACTATGAAGCACGAGGACTCCTTCTAGTTCATGTGTCTATGTCCATCACATGTCGTGTCTTGTTGGAACCAGACAACCTCTGACCCTTAGGACACGTGTCCGACAAGCCACATGCCGCATATTTTTCATATATACGATATATCTCTTTAAATTCTCGACAATCAAGGGATACTTTAGGGACACTTTAGGGACCATGCCATGTGTCGTGTCTTATATTATAAAGTAATAGAATAATGATGATATATAAAAAATTAAAGAATATAAATCAATGTGTCCGCGTCCCACTTTTTGGAAAAATCACAAGTCGGTGTGTCCCATGTCCGTGCCCCTGCCTCTAAGTTTATCGGGGATTAGGTTGTTTATGTACTGCATTTATTATCATCAGGCAAGTCGTGCATAAAGAAGGTGCTACTTAGTAATTGCCTCCAGGAGCTGATGGAACTACACCAGGTAATCAGTCGACCCCCCCTCTTGAGTTCGATGCTGCAATCAGCCAAGCGTAGCAAACGAATGTATTATTGATTTTACTTTTTGTAACAGCAGATAATTCCAAGATAGAGACGTCAGTAATTTTTCTCTACGATGTAGTGATGTGAAATCCAAACGTGTTTTCTCCATATTTTGAGATTGTATCAAAAGGGTTTACTGCTTTTCAAGAATCTGATGCTTTTCATGTCTTACTGTGTATTAAAACCCATGAAAAGTTATTTTACACTGCCTTTTATGAGCAACAATTTTTTGTCCTTTCCCCCTTTTTGTTGCGCAAAGCAGCTGGACCTTCTCACAAGGCTAATGCTGACCATCCATTTATGTGGTGTGTAAAAGTCCAAAACACTGCATTATTGTTGTTCCTTTGCATTTCAGTTGAGATCTAATATTTGCATTTCCCTTGCCACCTGCATGTAGGAAAGCGAGGAAGAAGTCACTGACACTGAGCAAGCTGAAAATTGGTTCTCGTTGACATCTGCACAACGCATATGTGGTTAGTACTTTGGCTGTGCAAAGTGTTGATTTTTGATGCATGTTAAGTCTCTGATGTTATTTTACTAGCCTTGCTGCCATTACGGGTATTTCTTTGTGTAAGCTGCATTGTTAGGCATTGCATATAATGACTTTATTAAAGATTTTGCTTTATGGATGGGTGGGGTTCTTGCCTCTCCTATCATACTTGTTCATGGCTGGACCATTTTCGATCTCTTATTTACCTTTTCAACTGTTACAATCTTTGTATTTGGAACTAAAGATTCTTAATTTGCAGATATGTTTCTAGCTCTTGATAAAGATATGAATGGAACTTTGAGCAAGCAGGAGCTTCGAGAATATGCAGATGGGACGCTAACGGATATTTTTATTGAGAGAGGTACAGAACGACTTTAGTTTCTCCTATCTCCATCCATTTTTCCTCTTCCTGGAAGAATATCTAGTTACATTCCCACTTTTACATTCCCACTTATGTCTATTAAGTTGGAACTGGCTGTCAAATATACAAAATAAAAGACTCGATGCCCCTCTTTGTAAGGTTTTCTCATTAAATATGACTAAAATAACAACTAAATATGGAAGCAATTAATTACAATATTAATTAATGGTAAAAATAATATATCTATATCTAATACAATTATAATAATATAATCGTAATTTTCGACGATCTTCAGAATCTTATTTAATTTTCGACGATTTTCGGAATCCTATTCAAGCTCATTGACATCCCCTCAAATTGATACTGGTAAAAGCATCAATTTGCAATCATGAATTGACGATGGTAACAATATTTGTGCCCACTAAGAAGAAATCCAAATCAGAGCAACGAACTACGAAAATTAGTGATGACAAGAGACCAAGAACAACAAATAATGCAAAAATAAAGAACTACTCCAAAGTCACTCCAAGAACACTTCAAAGATATTACGAGATACTACGAGAAACGACAAGAAACTACGAGAACTCATTCTCCCCAAGAAGAATTTCCAAAATAAATTCACGAAGTGTGCTGACACACACAGTGAGCTCTATCTGTCGGGAGAACTTAGTCGAACACATAATTCATGTTCCAACAAAAGCTCTAACGCCAAAACACCAGCCAAAACTCCAGATACTGCAGGTGGAAGAAATCCCACAAAACAACCTACATCAAAAAACTCAAAGACATAATTTTTTTTGGTAAATTTTCAAAATTAAAGAAAGGTTGATTTTAATTACTTTCTTAGTACATTAAAAGGAATATGAACAAAAAAAAAAGAAACAATTGATTTGACGAAAATCATATGGGAGGAGCAAAAAAGCTCCTCCCGTCTTTGAGAAAACCTAACCAAGAAAATAAGAGAAAATTCTAACGGGATCTGATACCATATCAAATATACTCAATAAAAGACTCGATTTCTCTCTTTGTGAGAGGTTCTCTCATTAAATAGGGACTAAAATAACAACTAAATATGAAAGCAACCAATTACAATATTAATTAATGGTAAAAACAATCTATCTATATCTAATACAATTATAATAATATAATCGTAATCTTCGACAATCTTCGGAATCTTATTCAATTTTCGGAATCTTATTCAAGCTCCTTGACACTGGCTGCAATCATATATTCATTTTTTTCTTTTGGGTACTATTGTCCTTTTTTATTTTTAATGTTATCTTCTTTTCTAATATCATTGTAAATCATTTACGACCTTTTTATTCTTGTTTTACAAACCATTTCGAATTGCCATCTCAGAGAAATGTATCTAGCCATCTTTTAAAAAAGTTTTATCCTCATCTATGAATATGAATAGGCTGTTATATTCTTTACCACTGCTCATTATTTGAATATCTGACCTATTGCTATCGAGGCCTCATTTTCTTTAATGTGTTTGTGCCTTCCATTTACAACCACTTAATAATTCTTTCATAATTTTATACAATTAGTTTTTGATGAGCATATCCGGCATGGAAAAAACGGAGGTGGTAATGCTCGGGAGATGGATTTTGAAAGTTTTCTCGACTTTGTTCTGGCGCTGGAAAATAAAGACACTCCAGAGGGATTAACTTACTTGTTTCGCTGCCTTGATCTCCATGGAAGGGGATTTCTCACGACTGCTGATACTCATACATTGTTCAGGTAACTTGCTTTTTGACATTGAAGTCACGTGTATCTTTCTAGATTACTCTAACGATATGTTTGGTGCGTTGGACTAGACAGTATTTTGCAGAATTAATATGCAGCAGTATCCAATACTTCATGCCGAATATGCCTTTACACATGCTTCTTCAGGGGATAAAGGAATTATTCCTCGGTTCCTAGTATAAAATGTTTATGATTTAAACTTGTCCTTAACGTAATCATCTTTAGGACTAAAAGAGTAAAAACTAACATGGAAATAAAGGAGGGTGACATTGAGAGGGTTGAAAATTTCCTTCTTCATCTTCCAACAAAAAAACTTGTGTCATTTCCTGCTTGATGTTCTTGAGCAAGTTTTAAGTAGACAGATAGATGAAGCCACCTAAATCAAAACCTTTTCAAATATATGCACGAGATTCCAGTCGTTGATCTTGTTTCTAATCATGTTTTGTTACTTGAATACGAATTTCATATTAACTGAAACTGGATATTTATTCTGTGTATCACTAAACAGGGATGTTCACCAGAAATGGATTGAGGGAGGGAACTACGAGCTTTGTATTGAAGACGTTAGGGACGAAATCTGGGATATGGTGAAGCCAGCCGATCCATTGAGAATAACACTGGCCGATCTACTGGGTTGCAAACAGGGCGGGACAGTGGCAAGTATGCTTATAGACGTGCGTGGATTCTGGGCCCACGACAACCGAGAAAATCTTCTCCAGGAAGAAGAAGAGCCCCAAGAGGAAGCATAATCAGTTTGTATTTCATAGTCCTGAAACTTGTAGCATGTGCATCTTTTGGCAGTTTGATTGGAAAAAAACTACTGAAATGATTTGTATTGTAGATTCCTTTCCTTCGTAATTATTGCATGAATGCAAACTCTTAAATCTATTATTGCATATCAAATATACCAAAATCAAGTTTAGGAGTTTAAAAGGAAGGGGACCCACCTCACTCTTCAACTTTACATTTTTGCTTCTTGTTTTTAACTATAAAAATAAAATCTCCCAAGAAAATTCCATATAATAAATATTAATAACTTTACTATCAGACTCAAAGTGGGATCACATCTTTTAATATGATGATATTGGCCCACTCTTGTAAGAAAATTTCCAAAACTATTTTGTCCTAACCTTTTCCCATCATTTTCTATTGAAAATTCTTTGGTCTACAAGATAATGAAATTAAGCAATTCATATTGAAGTGACGTGTTAATAGTAAGAATTCATATCCAATATATAAGAATTTGCGTTACTCTTCTTCATAAGTTTACAATTTAAAATTGAATCTCAAGTTTCTTATTCATATATTTAGTGCATCAAATTAGTTTGTGTATTAGATAAACTTATCACACGTATCTTTTTCATACATATCTAGTCATATTTAGTCCATCAATTATTGTTACTCGCGTCTACCGTCAATATTCATGGTATTGGAATTAATTTTTTTTTTTTTTTTGTCAATATTTTTTTCATTGAAAATGGTTTAAGTTAAAATGGGTAAGTCAAAGGGTAAATTACATCTACCTATTGAAAAATGAATAATGACAGACAAAATGTTCTAAAACTTTGACTTACGTGCCCTAATGAAGTACAACTCCTTTTTCCTGGAAGCCTAAAATTGATGATGTTTTCATTTCCATTAATCTTAATTTTTAGATTAATCATTAATGAATCATTTTCATTAAAGATAATCTTTTAACTGCTCCCTTCGAAAATCATGAACAAGACAAAGATTTTTTAAAAGATTAACCTTATTTATTTACCATAAAATGCGGATTAAACACGTGCCATCATACATAATTAAAAAAAAAAAAAAATTACAGATTTCAAATTCTCGAGATTTTCAAGAAAAATACAGACAAAAATATTATTTTATTTTATTGTCCCTGTAACTTCGGAAATTTCTTCTTTTATTTTAATTCCAACATTCCTCAGAAGGGTTTCTCTAGAATCAGAAATTATAAGCCTTTGAAATTATCTAATAGCTCTAGGAGTTGACATGAAATTATGTCCATAACAGGTAGGTCTGAATGGATTTGTCTATGGATTTATAGCATATCATAATAATTATTAAATTAATTACGGATGCAACTTAATCACAATTAATATGTTGAAAAATAAGTTTTTTAGTGTCCGGTATAAATTATTCAAGCCAAGAAATGGATTTTTGTACCGTTGGAAAGCAATCTCAACAGCCAAAGTTGACTTCCTTACTCACAAGTGGGACCCATAGGTTGAAAACAACGGTCATTTTCTTGCTATTAATCTGCTGAAAAGTTTTACCAGACTCTAAATAAATAATTTGTGAAATGAGAAATATATAAGCAAAATTACTTATTTTGATAGCGATACAACATAATAGTTATAGCTTTTTTTAGTTACAAAATAAGTTATTGAATAGTCTCTTCGAGTGAAAGATCAGCTTAACAAAGAGCCCTTCACAGCTTCCATACATACACGTCATCAAAACTCAGATTTTGCACTTCCTCATTGGCTTCAACATTCTCAAATATCTTCTTTCTTCCCATAACATTTTTCTTCATTTCTTGCATCCATGGCAAACCCTAAACCTTTAGAAAAACCCTTAATTCTCTTTGAACCCTTCCTTACGGATACCGGTTTCACATTGTTACAACGCAACACATTACCACAACCAAGCGAAAGACGAGGCCAGAAAACCAGGCTAAACACGTGGGGTTATAAGAAACCCTACAACCAAGGAAAGACGTTGGCTGGGAACCTTTGATACTGCTCAAGAAGCTGCACTTGCGTCTGTCCTTTCCATGAAGGGCACTCAAGCAAGAACTAATTTCATATACTCTGATCGGACAAAAACTTTTCATTCTTTTTTAAACCCTAATCATGATATTCGAATTCAAGCCTTTTTGCAGCCACCATCACAGACACAGTTTTCTACTGCCACAGAAACTAAACAGTCCAGTTCTTGTAGTCTGCAGCCTGACACTATGCCAAGAAAACATCAGAAATCATCTGTCCAATCAATAACAACGCTTGTTTTCTTGATCAATCCTCTTATGGTTCATTAACTAATGATGATCGTAATTTGTTTCTTTCTACTACTGACAAAAATTCTGGCTACTTTGATTGCATTGTTCCAAACAACTGCCTGACGCCATATTCTGCAACTGATAAAATCAATGGGGACAGTTCAACTGATCAGAAATTCTGCTCAAATTTAAGTTTTTCAGAACATCATGGGATATTTTATGAAAACAACCCGCTTTTTCTTGATTTTTACAGATGTTGCAACTGTCGGATGGAATCCCGAAAACCCTGGAAAGCTTTCTAGCTACGACGACTTAGTGGACGGGTTCTGGTCAGATGGTGATCAACAGTCATGGGAGTTAAGTTCTTGTAAACTCTCCCGCGTGATGAACAATCCTTTAGTGGTGGAAAATGGATGCTTGGGACAATTGAATCCAATTGTGTGAAAATCCAAGTTTTCAGGTTATAGCCATTTCTAACACACGTATGCATCAAAAACCCCAGGCTCAGCAGGGTGAATGTATTAAAAAGGGACATTTTATCAGATGCTGCTATCTGTATCTCCTTGAGTATATAATTAGCAGCACCTTCCCGGTTCTCTCTCTATCTCCAGTATTTATCTTTTTGTTTTATGGACATTGTAACTAAACTTGAGCTTCAAAAGATAATGAGAGAGGAGGTTAAATTTTTGCTTCTCCAAAAGTGTGTGTAGATCAAGTTTCATGAGCTAAACAACTCATATTTAGACTCTGCTTGAATCCCAATGCGCCCTGCCCTATAGGGCTCAGCTTTTCTCGCTTCTATCAAGTGAGAGCTCGATGAGTGGCCATGTTTCTATCGAGTGAAGCACATGGCTTACGCTTCTCCTTAGAGTGATGCCACTTCCACGCATAGATATCAGATGCATGTTATTATTTATCACGTCATTCATAAATTGATCTAGAGCTTTGACATATGTAATATGCAAAGATATAGTAGCAAACTTGTATTTCGTATAGCGCAACAGAATAAATGGCAAGGCTAGAGAGCTCGTGCATAAGTTTATCAGCCCGACTCGGATGTCCCTTCTTGCCTTAACTCATTTTCCACGATCAACTTTGAGAGAATGAAGCCAATTACGATAATAAACAAGTTATCAAACTCTAGTCAAATTCAACTCTTCAATGTACCAAAGTCCAAACTGGTGCTTTTCTCATGACCCGTCTATAATTTCAGCACGACGTGTGAGTATAGCCGAAAGCTCAACTTGAATCGACTTATTTTGGCTACGTCAAAGCTTTAAGTACTTATTTCTCATGCTCCTGCTAGAGTAAAACACAACAACGGCTTTGCAATGACATTATCTTATTGTACTTGCAATCAAGAAAGGGTATCTTCAACTAGCCAAAATTGGTAGAACTAACAATTATTTGCCTAATATTCAAGCACGCTTCGACTCATCTTTTAACAGCTATAAGAAAGATAAGAATCCAGTGAACGAACTGCTCTAACCTAGCATGGTGACTAACATAAGAAACGAGAAGGAAAACCATCCTACATCTATCCATACACCATTTTTCTACTTCAAGCCTTAAGAACGCAGTGCAGAAAATAAATTCAAGATTTTCTCATCATATCATAAAGAGGCATTCGAGCATCCTTTAGATGACAACCAACAGATCTTTAACAAAAACAAACACAACAAGGAGCAATAGTTACCAAATTCAAGATTTTCTCGTCTGTACCGATTGACAAAATGTAGAGAAGCATTCACGCAAATCGTTTGACTAGATGACTATATATATATATATATATATCTTACACATGAGCTTCCGCAACAAAGGACCAAACAAAATAAGGGATCAAGAATAAGACTTCGAAATTCATTCCCTAGACGATATGGAAGCTTGTTCCAAAAGAGGGAAATCGAGAAAACCAGTGGCAGAGAACAGTGAGGATTATATCTTTTTCGTTCAGAAAAAAGACATTAAATAGACATGACAAGCTCCAAAAATTTGGGCAATGATGAAAATTATCTGAATGGGAAGTTGGTTTTGTTTCATGTTATTCAAAGACTAGCTGAAAAAGCTAATGAGCTGTTGCCAGATTTTGAGGGGTATCTGTGGCTTATTCAACGGACACAGCTAAATATGCTACATTGAACTAAGACCGAGCATCCTATAGAGAATTTGGACCAAAAATATAATGTCGAGTTCATGAAAATTGATTAACAGAGAGAATGAAATGGCTGAACCCTTTTATTCAGCTTGATGCGTGGACCTCACCTCCTCGGCCTATGCTGCTGCTGGCGCTTGAAAAGGTAGAACCCCGTCCTGACTGCTGACCACTGGATTGAGGAATGTGCCCGCTTGGTGAAAATATTGAACCAACTGAAGCACTTGAACTGTTCATAGAAGACATTTGGGTTGAGAAGGTGTCTCTGCCAAATCCAGAAATAAGATCGGGCCTCAAGTCTGATGACGAGGACGATGGAGCCAAAGTTGCATGTGTGGATCCCACAGGATAAGGAGCGACAGGCATATCAGTAAGAGAGGACGCAGATGGACTGTAACTCAATGTTCTCATTGGGTGATCAAATTTGCACGACGGCCCGAATTTGCATGCTCCAGTTTGTGCATAATGAGAGCAAAGTGGTGCACCCTGAAAATAATTGAAGAGACTTCAGAAAAGATATAGTATAGTTCTCAAATATATGAAAACATCCTAGAACACAGCAAAATGAAATGAGACACAATAGAAACTTTCAATACATACAGGTTTTTTGAAGGATAAGAAGGGAGAGTAAATGAGATATTTTTAAGGTTTCTAAGTCCAAAGTGAGGCACGTGTAGTGAGCAAATAGGTATAGCTCCAAGGAAATTGTATTTTGAAAACCAGGAAACTTTCAATACATACATCAACAATTCAGGGAGAAAGTTAGTCATTGAATAAAATTTTATATATAATATAAAAATCAGAAAGTTGTAATCTACTTGTGCAGATCACATCAACTAAAATAAAGAAATATAACCAGGGTAAAAGAAAATGGCCCAATTTAATGACAGCCATTCATTCACCTGTACATTTTAAATATAGAAGTTCCAATTTTTGTTGGCCTGAAAAAACAGAATGAATGAGATACAGCTCCAGGAAAATGTTAGCTTATCAAATAAATGAACAGTTACACAAAAATGATAATTTGAAACATACTATACAGGATTGGACCACTCTATATCCCAGTGGAAAATAAGCACTGATTTTAGCCAACTCAACAAAATCTTTCCTCACACACTCGGAAGATACTCTTACACTGACTTGGTGAAACCAACCTTCCCAAGAAAGATAAGCTTTTCTTACATAATTCAAGGCAATCTAGAAACAGAATGATTAAAACAAATTGACTTTTCGTAGAACTGGAGAGAAGTTATTTGTTTCATAAAGACCAAGATATTTCTATTTTTTGCTTCATCTGGGCAAAACTCAATACTTAAAATTAGGCAATTAATCTTCATTCACACTCAAGTGTTATTAAGGTGGGATTAGATCATCATTGCAAATAATCAACCTCGAATCTTTAATGCATTTTCTATTCATCACATCTTGCGTCTTCCTAAAAATTTCATCGGATGATGAAATTGGCCCCCCACGAATTCTTTCATTTGCTCCTATCAGCTTTATATATTACTCAATATTAGGATTGAAATTGCTTCGATTGGAACTACGAAAATCAGGCATGATTATTTTAACTCTAACCATATGCTAGTGGAACTTTCAAATTACCTTCTCTTTTTCTGATATGTAGAATTTACAGGTTCTTAACCCCATGATCTCCAATTAAAATCAATGATTCTACAACTCAAGTCCCGTAGTTGATTGTTGCTACTAAGGGTTTGATATCAAGTATCCTGGCAATCTATGCATACTTGAGTCTACCGGCTACTGTAGCATCTGGGATGAAATCAGTTGAGTACTTTTGAGTTTAAAAACAGTGTATCCTACAAATCATAAATCCCAAATGGCCAAGGACTTGGGTGTTTCATTTTTAAGGGGACAACCAGATGTGATACCCCAGTTTTGATGCAACCAAACACCTCAAGGGAAATCAAGATATAAGAAAATGCACCCAGTCATAATATTCTTAAAATTTAGTTGGAAAAGAACAGGAATAGAACAGAAATTGGCAACACAGCTAAACGTTCAATATCATTCCATCTGGAAAAACTACATTATGCATTCAAATTTCTCTAGTTATCCTTTGCCAGGAGCAGAAATTACATCTAGATCAACAATTCAACCTGAAAGATGCACATATATGGGAAAATCTTTAATAGTGAACATAGAAAAAAAAAAAACAGAAAACCGCAAGCTTACCGGCCGCAAGGGCAGACCCACAGGACTAAGCCCAAAGTTTGTCTTTGGTGCACTCCACTCTGGTGGATGATGAAACTTGCATGTAGAACCATATTTACAATGCCCCGTCTTCAAATAATATTGGCATTCTGGTTGGCCAGGTCTTTCTGGAAATGCTTGCTCCTTCTGACTGCTGCCTGAAGGACCAGCAGAAGAGGTTATGGATAGATATGGTCCCGTGTATGCAGCTGCTGAAGGAGATAACTGTGTTATCCCATAAACCGGGCCTGCTCCAGCAGTAGGTTGAGTACTTGGGGAGGCCGCAGAATTAGCGGGCGCCTACACCATGTAATTTTATAACTCGGCACAAAATAGGACATCCAAAGTATGTTTGGCATGCAGTACTACACTGGACAGTTGACAAGATTTTACCTTTTTCTATTTAATACTATCCAACACTGCCTAGTCCAACCTACCAAACATATCATAAAAGATTACGAGATCAAACAAATAGACCCAGCAACACGCACCTGATACGGAGTCCAACCAGGAACAGGAACGACCCCTGGAGGAAGGAGAATGGGACTATAAGTTCCCTGGACATATGAACCCGGAATCATAGCTGGCCTTGCAACTGGCCAGTTGCCAGAAAATACTCCATATTGCTGGGGAGTTTGTATGGATAACGATTGCATTGCTGGATACATTGCGGGTGCAGGTGCAGGCAAAGGTCCCGGACCAGGTGCTGGTGCAGGCACTTGCATTCCAGCTGGCAGAGGATGATGATATTTACAGGTTGCCCCAAACTTGCATTGTCCTGTTTTAACATAATATGAACATTCTTTTTCACCCTGCAACAAGTACTCTATAAGACAACTACATATTTCAAATCTAATTGAAACTGTAATAATGGAAAAGAAAAAGAAAAGAAAATGGAAATTGTCAAAGCAGCAGACCGGTCGCAATGGATATCCATAATAATTCAAGGTCACTGAGCCTGAAAATCCAATTCCCTGTTTTGGATGGTGATACTTGCAGGAAGCACCAAATTTACACATTCCCGTTCTCATATAGTACTACAAATACAGCGAAAAAGCACAATTAGTACGAACATGCATAACAGTGTGCTGAGATAGGCAGATATAATTGCTTAATATCATTTGACAAACATTCGTGGTCAAAGAAGACTGATTATCGTGGTATTATGGTCAAGATGAATAGAATTACCAATGTTTCTTACGTTGTTGAGGTAATGGTGAGCTCTACTTTTTTGCTGTTTATAGACAAAAATGATTTGAACTTCCATGGTTTATCTGATAAAGCAGGTTGGAAGAATTATATCCATGTAGGATCCCAACCAGGTCAGGCTTCTAAAATTAATATAAAATTCCAGATTACAACCTTTTTCGTGTTTATCACAAGAAAAATATAGTCAGATGAAAATGAATGATGTAATCAAAAGATTGTGTACATTTTTTATTGTAATATAGATCCAAAATTACAATAACAATTTGAATTTATATTCCACATTAAAAAAAAAAAAAAAAAAGAAACAACAAGGTGACTGATTCTACATAAACAATATAACAAAATTTCTGTTCTCTGAGACTAAACAAAGGAATTGAAACCAAAAATGGGGAAGAAAAAGAAAATAGAATACCAATCAAAATGTCATGATGATATGAAATCAAGAAAATGGATCGTAAAATTTTTATAAGTGCAGGCACATGCAGAACAGCACAATCATATGCTGATCCAATATGTTGACTCCAAGAAGGATAAAGACGAAGATAATCAACTAGCTTTGTCTTTCATCTGGGATGGCCACATCCAGACGAATTATGACACAGAAAAAGAGCAACTTAACATTTTAAAATCCAGGAGTTGTCAAATACTTCAAAATTGAAAACTGACTGAAGGTACTAAACAGAGTAGCACAATATCCATGACAAAGAATGATCTCTTAAATATAGCATGATAAATCTAGCAATATACATTGACTACGAAAAATGCTGCATTAAGGATAAAAATAGCTAAGCATTAAATATCTCATGTTCTAAACAGGAGATAATTCTCTAAAAGGGGTATCTAGCACTCAAAATGGCATAATTAAGATAAGAAAGCTCAATCTTTTCTAAACAAAATCCAGAAGCAGCAAAAGGACGATATAAACAATAAGCAGATGAAGTGTTTGATTCAAAGATCAACAAAGAGAAGCTCAATCTGTTATTTAATACACAGTAATCAGACGAAACACTTGAGTAACAAAATCTAGCAAAATGCATTTTCCCAGATCAACATTTTGACTAACATTAATTTAAAATTTAGCATATTTAACAACACAAACACGGTGAATAAAAACAGTAAAGTCGCCAATTTTACCTTTCACAGATCCCAAAGGGGGAAAATACGAATAGATAATCAACCAACAGAAAATTACCCTTCTAGAACCAACAATAAAAAGACGAAATAACTTACCTATCACAGATCCCGGGGGGGGGGGGGGGGGGGGGGGGGGGGGAGGAATGAATGTAATCAACCAAAAAAATCATGGAAATGCATTTTCCATAACATCAACTATCATTAGCTTCAGAAAGTAAAGTGGTTCGTTAATAATTATATATAATTTATTTATTAAATGTGTATTTATTCATATCTATGTGAGAATTTATTTTTATGTATATACGTCTAGACAAATATATATACACATATATTTCAGAACAAAAAATGAAAAGCTTGCTTGCAAATGCATACCCGGCAGATTGGTTGTCCAACACGTTCTGGGTACTCGCCGCCGGTAGCCCTCAAAGTTCCCATAGACTGTAATAAGAATAATGAAATAGTGATTAGTCGTGCACATGAATACTTTTGAATATTTTTCCAATATAACAGAGAAAATTATTTATTGCATGTCAACATTTTGAAGTATTTTCCAGTAAATCAAATCGATCTTCCAAAATTTAAATGTTTTTGCTTCCTTTCTTGTGTCAATTTTAAATTCCAATAAAATTCAATTTTTCTTACTCAAATTAGAATCAAATCTACACAAACCCTCACTTAAATTCGTAAAAAACTCATCTTTAGCAAAATTCTATACTTTAACCGCATGATCACACCAATCATGCAAACAAAAGTCGAAATTGAACTGGAAACAAAAATTCTAAGTGCAAAGTCACGAATTCTACCGCGCTTCGGTCTCGAGGATGATTGAACCGGCAACGAGCGCCATATCCACAGAAACCAGTCCTCAAATAGTGGATACAATCGGGCTCGTCAGGCCTCTCGGGGTACGATTCCGGTCCACCCTCTAGACCCAACTGCCACATGGGCTCTGCATTTTACGAAATCAAACAACAAGTGAATCAAATTCCCTTCTGCATTACCAAAATCAAAGCTAATTGAACTGAAATTCAAGTGAAATTCAGATGAAATTCAAATGCAGAGAGAAAATATCAACCTTCGAGCCCGGTTTCGCCACCAGGAGCGGCCCATTCCGACACTGGATCCGCCGGGGCCCCTTCCATTGTCTGACTCCCACTGTACCTCTCCATTTTTTGACACCTATACACACACCTTTAGTATAATAATATAAATAAATATATGAACAAAATTATATATGTATATAGGTATATATAGAGAGAGAAATAAAGAAGGAAACACAAGAAAGAGGAGTGTGTGTGATCAAGTGTGTCGGGAGAGGGAGCTGAGGCAGAATGGTGTGATCGATGGTGTTTGGTGGTTTTAGAGAGATAGTAGAGAGTGTTTTAGAGAGAGGAAGGGAGGTTTATAATAGTACTTTTCAACACACACGCTGTGATTTTTTTATTCTGTGGGGTGGCTTTTGAAACTTTTCAATGAGTGATTTTTTGGACGTATTTTTTTTGCTTTTTTTGCCTTTTAATTAATTTTTTTGGGATTTTTTTTTTTTTTTTTTAATTGATTATTTTTGTCTGCTTGTTAGTTTATTACGCGCCATATAGGCGTGCTTAATAGACAGTTAATGGGCGGTTTGAGCATTGTTGGTGATAAAATGACAGTTTTGTCCCCTATCACTTTTGACATCTACAATTAAAATATTTTTTTGGAGAAGATTGCATTAATGGTCCCTCGTGTATTGTTCAATTAGTAAATTAGTCTTCAACCTCTAAAAATTAACAAGTTGATTATCAAATGTTTACCATTACTGCAAATTAGTCTTGTCATGTGAACTTCATAAGTTCAACTTTTGAAGTTAAATTTTGATTCTCAATTTGGATTAGTGTGTGAAAGATCAAAGTGAGACATATTTTTTATTTATGAGGGTCACATGGTAATTTAACGGAGATATAGATATTTACTATCGATGAAGATGGATTTGAAGAACAATTTTTTTGAAAAAAAAAAGGTTAAGGACCAATTTTTTGTTAATAAATTGAGTACTTTAGTACCAATTTTCTAGTATTTAATATTACTTCAAAAAATAAAATAAATTTTTTTACTAGTTTGAATCATCAATGGGAATGACAAAAAAAATCGTTCAACCCAATACCCGTGGGCCGCGCCTCGAATTGGGCAGGGATTGCCCGTCTAACCAGGTAAACAGGGCGGGTACGGGGCGAGGGTCAATACCCTAAAGCAGGTATGGGAAACATAGTCCCTGCCCAGCTACCCGCCCTATTAAAAATTAATTTAAAATTTAAGTTTTTATCGAACAAAAATAATAAATTTATCATCATTTTTAAAAATAACATAAGTTGTTTTTAACAAATTAGTAAAAGAAAATAATAATATTTACTAACTAAAGATGTAAAAAAACAAAAGCAAAAATTAAAATAAATAAAAAGACAAAACAAAAAATTAAATTGGACGACCCGCCCCGATTCCATCCCGTCCCGCTTTAACTGGGTATGTGGATATGGTAAAGTAATAAAAATACCTGATGAAACGGGGGTGGGAATGGCCGACCCGTCCCATACCCACCCCGTTACCATCCCTAATCATCGATCCTTGCACGTTTTATATGCATTGGTTTCTAGATGTCTCGCATTTTTTCCATTCTTTTCTCTAACCCAATTATTTTTAAGGTAATATGACCTTTCAAAAAGTGAATTTCTAAACCTGAAGGCAGGCTTAGGTATGGTTTGGTCTAGACCGATATTGACTCCAACTCAAAATCAAAACCAAATTAGTTGGTTTAGATGAATTTCAACTCAAACCAATCTACTCTAACTCTTTAACCGAACTGACCTAAACCAAATCGGTTTAATTTGCTTCGGTTAGTTGATTCGGACTTTAAGTCTAAATTAAGCCTATTTAAAAAAAAGATTATCTAGGTTTTGGGCGTACTTAGATTACAAGAACTAAAATAACTAAATAATTTTATATTACAAGAACTACTGACCAACAAATAAAATCAGGTTAATAGAAAAATATCAATGAAAACCTAAGAATTTTGTTTTTTTATGCATTGTGTAGCATAATTGCCTGGGTATGATAAAAATGCTCAATATAACATAACGAGCTTGCGAAAGGAAATTCTCATTACTTACTAGACATATCATAGATGGGAGGGAATCAAAATATAGTTATGAGATTATGACTTATCTTTTGATTTTTATTTTTCTTAAGAAAAAATGTAAACATATAGGTGGGTTGGGTTAGTTCGATTAACCAGCGGTTTGAGACTTCAAACCATGAATTTTGTTTTAAAAAAACTAAACCAAACCAATTACCTGTATCAAACCGACCCAAATCGACCTGAGTCAGTTCGATTTGATTGGTTTAGTTGATTTTTTTATTTTTTTTCCCTACCTATAGGCCATCGATCCAAATGGACAAAAAATTCGCTCCTCGCCCATATATTTTTATTTTTAAAACATTTAAATTTAAATTTGAATTTCAAAATAAAAATCTAATTTCCCCACCCTATCCTAGTAATCTCACCCCCTCTACAATGTCTCCACTCTTTTTTGTTTATATCTCTCACGTATATGAAAAGGTATAAAAACAAGCATGTGTGTGTGCGCGCGCGCACGTGTGTATGTATGTACATACATACATACCTACATACATACATGTGTGTGTGTTTGTGTGTAACTCGCTCTATTTTGTTGTCATTCTTCACATTAATTAAGACCCTTTTTTATTAATTTATTTAAGAATAGCTAAGACCCCAACATAAAAATGTATACTATATAAATGCATTTAGAAAAAAAAAAAAAAAAAGGTTGTACACCTAAATTATATTGATCTTATGATTCAAATAAGTAACCAATTTCGTTTACCAAAATCTATTGTTGCATGTTCCATTGTGGTTTCTTCTACTCTATCTCTACAATATATTGTAGCTACACAAGTACTATTTAAATTGTAAAATCTCGATATCATGTAAAATGTATTAAAATGCTCTGATACCATGAGCTTTACAAGGTCAACTATTTAAAATGTAATTACAATTTTTAAAATGCTTTGAATGTTTAAGATGCTTGAATGGTATTAGAATAGGAAAATTCTATAATACAGGCTTTTTCCTCACGGGTTTTTTTTTTATAGGTGTTGCAGTGGTTGTACCTGTTTGGTCACTTTATTTTATTTTATTTTGTGCATTTTCCCAATAAAAAACTGTCAACTGTATATGTAAAAATTCTAACAGTGTTTTTCCATGTTTTTCCATGTACGTGTAGCAAAACTCATTAGAATATTACAAGTCCAGCTCATGGTTTACTTTAAATGGTATGAGAGCATTTTTTACATGGTTAAACTTAATTAAGGTCAAAAAAAAGTTTTACAAGGTCAACAATTTATAAATGGTCGAACCATTTTTTATCTAAAAATTTTGAGGATCCATAAAAATTGTCCACTTATTTACTACTCATTTATAAATTTAATATATTAAATTATTTATAAACAGTTCCAAACAAACTTTAAGATGTTCGTGCACCTCACGTGCAATGTGTGCAATAAGATCATTAATAAATCATCAAGGTAAAATAAAGTAATTTTGTTGCCATTAAGATTTATTGCATTTTAAACTAATCACCAAAACAAGTATGCATAGTATTTAATTTTAATTTTTATATTTAAGTACATGGGATTTTACCTTTAATAATTTTGAGGGAGTATGTTCACTAAAACAAACACTCTTATGTGCAAAATCACAAATTCTACAGCACTTCAAGAAGCATATTTATAGAAACTAGTCCTCAAGTAATGAATACAATCAGGCTCATCGGGTCTCTTTGTGTAAGATTCAAGCCCATCCTCTAGTCTCAAATCGTGTGAACTGCGAGTTTTTGCTTTTTGTTTTTGATTTAATATAAAAAATATATTATGTCCAAAATACCATTAGCTTGTTTGGGAAGAATTATTAAATTTTTAATTTATGTGGTCAACTTACAATTTTTAATGTCTAACTAACGGAATCTGTCAATTTGGATTTGAGCTGCGATTTTTTTAAAGATTTGGTACCTACGGTGGTACAAATGAAAGGTTTGGGCAAAGTCTGCAAAAAAATTGAAAAATTTGGTACCTCGACTGCAGTTTTCCCTTTTTTAATTTTCTTTTCTTTTCCTTTTTTACAAGTATGACATTTTCTATATCTTTATTTTTCTAATTTTTTTTTTTAATTATTAATCTTTTGTTGTTTCTTATTATATTTTGCCAGACATCCGTTTCATAAATAAAATTGAAGTAAGAGATTCATGCTCCTCACATGTAACACGTGTAACGATGCATATCGTGGTTCTCTCACTAAAAAACCCTTAAGAATAAAATAAAGTAATTTTGTTTTCAACAAGGTTTTATTCTTTTTTTTTTTAATTAAAGGAGAGCGGGACCTCCAAGATAGCATGTTTGGGAAGTGTTTATAATTCATTTTACATTATAAATCGATAGAAATAATTTGTGAATAAGTGGAAATTACTTGTAGGTAAATATGACTTAGCCTCTGTTTGGCACGAGATTAAAAATCGGATTTTAAAAGATGAAAAAATAAAATAAAATTGTGAATTCCATATAATGTGTGATTAAATTATGTATTGATTTTGGTTTAGATTTTATTTTCTACCAAATAAGTACTTACACATTTATAAATAGTAGATAAACATGAGCCAAACAAACCCTTCATATATTCTTCACGTTGCATTTTTACCAAAAAAAGACACTTCAAAATTTATTTAATTTAAGTTGGCATCATTATCATTAGGACATGTAATTTATTCCCATTTTACTTAATTATTTGGAAACTCTACCGTCAAGTCTTCTTGATGTTAGCATCATAAGTAATTTTATTTACAATTTCGCCATATGTACAATTAGGTTGACAATGTGTGGGTATCAGTGTTCTAAAAGGCGTAATGCGTGACAATGCGTGGAGGCCAAGCTAAGGGCTAGGCGAGATTAGGCGAGGCTTATACGTAAAAAAACGTAAAAATGCGTTTTCTTATTTTAATTTTTAATCAATCAAAAAATCATTTAATAATTAAAAATAATACTTACTAAACATTTAAAATAGATTTATAAAAACTTTATACATTTTTTCAAAGTTTCCAACAAAAAAGATAAATTTGAAATTTAAATACAAAATAGTAAATAAATAGCATAAAAACTTAAATATTATCTAACTCTTTATTGAAGGATTTTTTTTTTTTTTTCAGTGGTTGTTTTAAATTAAGAAAAATTGAAGAAATTAGTCTTTAATAAATTTTAATTTCAAAAAATTGAAAAAAAAAATTAAAAAAAATTTTAAAAAAATTAAAAAAGCGTGCATACGCTTGCATTAGCTGGCGGTCAACGCTAAAGAAGGCGCGTTGACCGCAAAATAAGGCGCGCCAAGCCACGTGGCTTGGCGCGCCTAGGCCCGCGCCTTGACGCGCTATTTAGAACACTGGTGGGTATCTATCATTTATGCCCTTGATTTTAATAACTTTTAAAATATTCAGTAGTACGAATTTTGACAACACACACAATGTCAAAAAAAATGTCACAAAAAATGTACAAATAACATAATTCATTTATTTATAAGTAAATAAGTAAGTACGAAAAAAATAATTTATTTTATTAATAAAAGTTAAAAATAAGTTAGCTGTTTGAAAGTACACAGACTTTATTGTTAAAATAAGTAATGTTCTATTAATAAATTAAAAATATTGATAAAAGTAGGGAATTGTACAAAAGGGTTTTTTTTGGGCATTAATATTTGTAATTTTATCATCTTTATACTTTTTTCCTAAAAACTAAAAGATGAAAGAAAGGGAATTAAAAAGGTGACGTAGACAGCTGAAATACAAAAGTCTTCATACCAACCAATAGCAGGCGATACGTACACGTCAAACCTCATAACTTTCAGATTTAGGATAAAATAAATTTTGTAACACGTAACGTTGGGACGTTACGAAATATCACTCCGTTCCGTCACCGTCCATCGTTGTCACTATCCTCACTTATAACAAAGTGTTTTGCAGCGTATTTCCATCTTCAATGCGTTTGCAGCTGCTACCCCACCATCGTCAAGGGGAGGAGGTGGAAAGGACAAATTTTTTTTTAATATAATTAAATTGACAACAACATATCCAGGCTCATCAACCCTTTTCGGGTAGGATTCTATTCCATCCTCTAGCATTAACTGCCACAAGGGTTCTGAGTCACAAAAATCGTACGTAAAACTAATTGAAATGAAATTGAAGTAGATTTCAGAACGTTGACACCCGATATCCGAGGTCAATTAAATCCGACTTATTATATGTGACGAGTATGTACTAACGTGAATTCGGAAAAGTAAGGTCAATTTGGTTGTAATTTGGCTTGCACGGTTGCACCAGAAGATTGTGTAGTCTATCGAGGTTAAATGAAACATAATGATTGAAGATCACGACAAAATATATAACCCACCAATTAGTAAAATGCACATGGAAATGTCTTACATCAACGCCCACTTAATCTACCAATCAGAAATTTTAGATTTTTCTCCTAAGTAATTCATTAATTATTGGAGACCACCTGCGGGTTTAACTCATAATGACTTGACAATTGAGCTCGACAGCCAATCAAATTGCAACAACAAACGTACTTGTTCAGCTCGAAATTGCAGTTGACAAGATATGAATTACGATGTACACTATATTTCATCCTATAAAAGGAGGGACGGTGCGATGAAGAAAAAACACAGAACACGGGATTAAGGAAATTACAAGCTCTCTCATATTTTAAATATCTCATTTAACAATGAAAATGAATTATTGTATCACTTTTTGTAATCCATTGATTATACGTTAATCAATTCGTGTTTATCCTCTAAGTTGACTTGGGATTTATGTACTTATTTTCAACACGGATGAAATTAAAATGCAAAAGAGAAATTACTTGTCTTATAGTTTCTTTTTATTGTCAGGAGCGGCCATTGTGTTACCGTGCCATCATGCCTTCTCCGTCGATGGAGAAAGCTAAGGAAAAATATTGTGATCAGGAGTGTTTCGTGGTTTATGAGAGAAAAATGAGATGGGATGATAATAGTTTCTCTATATACTCCATATATATTTCACACACAATGTACGCGATTTTTATTATTAAGGTGGGATGAATCAATCACCATCTCAGGTGATTCACCATACAATTAGATCCTAATCAGATCATTACAAAAAGATTTTACCAGATTGATTTTCAGAAAACTTCTTTTCTCACAATCTCACTTTCTCTTCTCATCTTTCACATTCATACAACATGAATCATGTAGAAATATTTCCAGATTTGCTTTCTACAAATCTCACTTACTACATACAAGAAAAATCTAATTTTCTTCTCGCTGTTGAGCTCCCCCTTTTCTATCTCGAGCTCTCTTTCCAGACCTTCTCCTTTTCAGAATTCTACATCTGTATTTTTGAGCAACTCTTTCTTTACACCTTATGCAAGTATTTATAGACAAAAAAAAAGGATATCATTTCAGTTACAAACCAAGGCTCCAGTTGGTTGAAAATTCTCACAAAAAATGGCAGTTGAAACAGGTGGTTAAAGGCTCCAATATGTTGGAATAATTTTGCAGTAGCTGAGGAATCTTCAAGGAATCAATTCCTTACATAGTTAGTTTAATTCGTTGTCTCAAATTAATTATTATGAAAGTATTTACTATATAGCTAGCGTCGACTCAATTATCGCTAAAGATTTTGCTTTCCTTTTTCAACCAAGGCGTAAATGTGAAGGGTTACTTCATATGGTTTTTGTTTGTTCTTTCATTATGTCCTTCCCCGTTAAGCTACGACTAAAGTAGTTTCTAGTGTCTCGTATGAGATATACAATCTTTCCCCGAATATAGTAGGAGATATACAATCTTTCCCCGAATAGAGTAGTTCATTCTTACTTTTTCATAGCGGGTTTCCCTGCTCCAAACATATCTATTTATTGATCATAAGGTGATGAAGGCTTCATTCAAGGAGCAAGATCGACAATGCATAAACCATCCACCACATGGAGCTCGGTAGCCTACTAACTGAGGAAGCTCCATATTCCATTTAATCTGGGAAGGCTTGATTTTGACATTGGCCATCTTCGCTAGCATGTAGTAATCAATTTTTTTTTTTAAATGCACCATATTTTAATTGCATTGAATGTTCATAAACTTTATTTATTGTCACAATCATGTCTTCTACTTTTCAAATTGCATTCTTATTCTCAACATTTCGTTAATTATCATATATTATCTCTGATGATGATTTTAGTTCAAAAGTTTTGTTGATGTGTAAAACAAGGGAAAAATATTTAGTCTTTTTTATATTTGTTATTGTTTTACTTATTTAGAAATACAAGGAGCAAGTTTTTTTTACGCCATCTTAATAAAATATTTGAACGAAAACCAAATAGAATATGCTATTTAATTTAATAGAAGGTCGATGATGAGAATGAAATTTAAAAAGTTGGTAAAATTATTAAAGGTGTGGAGCATTTTATGCAATAAAAATGTGGTGCACTTGTAAGGAATTGTGGTAAGTGGGTGAACTAAAAATATTTTTTTTTATTGGATTGCTTTAAAACTATGAATTTATAAAATATTTATAAAATTATTTAGATATGAATTTCGATTACCTTATTAAAAAAAAGAAGAATAAACGTATGAAAAATGAAATATTTTGAGGTCTAGTGCTTAAAGATCTAATATATCTTGGTGCAAGTAAAAAGAAAAATTTGAGAGAACTGAATTCACTGTTTGTTTTCAAGACAGTACAAAAAACTTGACCGAAATTGATCGATACTTAATGTATAATTCCAAAATCGACCTATTTAGTAGAGGAACTGGAGTTGAACCGACCGATTGTATTTGGTTTTGGTCTGGTTCGACCGGTTCCAAAAAAATTGTCCACCTCTAATTGTGGTATCAATATAACCACCTCTATCTTAAACTTAATAGTGTATGTGATGTAGAGATGGCAATGAGCCGAGCCGAGCCGGCTCGGCTCGTTGCCCCACGAGCTCGGCTCGTTGCCCTACGAGCCGAGCTCGAGCTTGTGCTCGGCTCGTTGCTCGTGGGCGAGCTCGGCTCGGCCCACGAGCTCGTCTATCACGAGCCACGAGCCGAGCGGCCGGCTCGGCTCGGCTCGTGATATTTGATTATTTTTTTTTTAACTATCCTTATATGAAAAAAAAAAAAAAAAAAAAAAAATTAGACGAGCCGCTCGTCTAAAACGAGCCGAGCGAGCCGGTCTGCTCGGCTCGTGGGTCGCTACAGTACGAGCCAAGCGGGCGAGCTGACGAACTACTCGGCTCGATTGCCACTACTAATGCGATGACAAAATTTTCGTCCCTTTTCAAATTTGTCCCATCCCTCACCCCTTCATTTTTTATTTTATTTTTATTTTAAAACTGGTATTAAAAATATATACAATTTTTTTTTAAAGAAAAAAGTAAATGGGGATATTGAAATGACAACGGGGTGAGACGAGATAAGAGTGGCCATCCTTGTCCCGATCATGTCGAGGATACTTCTAAAATGATTTAAAAATTATAACAAGATTAAGTTTTTTAGTTGAACAAATGATTTAAAAAAAGGTTCAAATTCAACCAAAAAAGTCCAACTATTGAGCCCATAAAAAATTGTCCAACAATAGAATAATTGGGCCAACATAAATTAGATTCATGTCCAAACCAATCAATTCAACCCAAACCAACTCGAGTTTGATCGAATTGGAATGAGTTGTGCTTCAACCACCAGGTTCATTTCGGTTTGAATTATTACCAAATCCAACATATTCCGTTGTATTTGTGTTAGCCTCAAAACAAATCCTACCCAACCCAGCCACGAGCAAGCCTAGTATCACTGGACTAAAAGGGGGTCGCTTTTAGGATTTGGCCATAGGGGTTTATGTGATGAAACTTGGAAGTGAAGGACATTTTAAAGTTTATACCCGATTCAACTCAGTCACAGGTTAGTCATCTTCGAACAATTTATTGTTTAATCAATGTTTTATACAATTTACAGAGTTTTTCTTCGTGGGATTTGTAGTTCCTCTGTTAGGATTATTTCACAAAACCCTAAATCCCGTTTTGTTCAACTCGGCACATTTGCATCAACAGCAACAAACAAATCAAAACCCAGATCAGAAAATGAAAATCGAGAAAGTTTTACAGTTAATTACCTCATGAACACATTTGGGTTTTCGCCAGAACAGGCTCTTTCAGTTTCCAAGTACGTGAATTTTGATTCCAAAGAAAAACCCGATTCGGTTGTTGCAATGTGGAAGAGTCATGGTTTTACGGTAGAACAAATTGCACGTATGGTGAAAAGGTGCCCTCTAATTATAGTATGTGATCCTCAGAAGACCATTTTGCCGAAAATTGAGTTTTTTCTGTCGTCAGCCGTGCCTGAGAGTGACATGGTCAGTATTTTCTGTGGGGCGCCTAAAATTTTCAAGAGGAGTTTGGAGAAACAAATAAAACCAGCTTATAAGATTATTAAGAGTTTGTTCGAGTCGAATGGGAAAAGTTTTGGTTCAATGAGACGCTTGGCTGAGATCTTCTGTTGCGATCTTCAATCTCAGTTGTTGCCTAATATTGATGTTCTAAGAGAGGTTGGAGTCCTTGAATCGAAAATTGTGGAATTGTTGCAAACCCAGCCGAGAACACTGATGGTAAGAAGGGAGAGGTTTAAAAAGGTTGTCGAGGAAGTTAAGGAGATGGGGTTTAGACCTTCGAGTTCAAAGTTTACTGTAGCAGTTCATGCGATTAGGTCGATGAATAAATTGACTTGGGAGAAGAAGGTGGTGCTTTATAAGAAGTGGGGGTGGTCGGAAGGTGAGATTATCTCGGCATTCGAGAAGCATCCTTATTTCATGATGATATCCACAGATAAGATAACCCCGAAAATGGATGTTCTTATAAACAAGATGGGGTTTGAATCTTATGACGTTTTGAATAGGCCTTCACTACTTTCATTAAGCTTAGAGAATAGGATTATCCCCAGATGTTCTGTTTATAAAGTTTTGTTCGAGAAAGGTTTGATCAATAAGGTCAAGGTCTCGATGTTGGTATATACAGAAAAGGAGTTCTTACAGAGATATGTGCTGCGCTATGAGGGGGAAGTTCCTGGGCTGTTGAAGCTATATGAGAAAGAAATGACTCTTTCAAAGATTTAGCAAATAAATTGATGTACTGGATGTTAATTGTTTATGAATTTTGAGGTTTTGTGTTAAGCGCAACACATTCAAGCCATTACTTTTGACTATGACAAGTTGAAGTAGAATGTTACTGATGTTTTAGACTTGATGTTTCATTTCATGTCTTTAAGTTCTCAAGTTGTACGTTTTATTTGTTTTATCTGTTGTAGTAGTAAAGAAATATTCTGGTTTTAGGAACCGTCTTGCTTGCTCCTTGCTGCATCTAATGATACCCGCAATAAAGGCAGCACAGTATTCCCACTTCCACTCGGATGCTGAAATATTATGAAGTTTGAGTAGAGAGGATAGCATGGGTAAAAGTATAACAGGCAAGTAACTTGTTTTTCTAGTAGATCTCAAGTAATCTCGGACTTTGGTTGAGATAATTTTTACTTTTAGGTCTGTATCTAATTATCTTGATCTTTTAAATTGTTGTCCTCTTGTCTCATATATTGTAGGTGGAGCTCATACGAGTTGAAGAGTCTTTATTGTCCTATTGGACTTTGCTTTCTTTGTGGGCTAGCCTCTATATTGAATTTCCATGATGTAGCCTTAGATATTGTTAGGATGCTGGCCTTGGCTTGAAACAAATCTTCAGGGCTACAATCTTATCCCTGTCATATCAATAACATCTTTATTTTTACCTTTCAATAGATGAAGTTGCACGTGTTGGGTTCTATTCCTTCTGAGGTGGAATGCTCTCCTATTGATGTATTTTTACATCCCCCAGCTTCGGCATATCGTTTAGCCCCGTTCATCTCCGGCGCAAGAGCGTTTGATCAATTAGCTATTACGCACTCTTCAAGGGTGGCTACTTCTAGGGAAATCTCATGGCTTTTTCTGCACTCCTACCTCCTTTATCAGTGAGCGATCATTTAGTTGTTATGGTGTTACGAAACTTCTTGTTTCGATCAATAAGAGCACAAATCCCTTAAAATTTGGATAAATTTTGTGCAATTAAAGAATGTGTCTGCGTCTATTACTTCTATGAATATTGATATGTAGCCCAATTTGCGTTTTAACACTCGTATATGTGGTAATACATGATAATAAAGATAAGTTCAATTGGACTAATCATGTATGGCCACATATACGGGTGTTACACGAGTTGGATTACAAAGTGTATAACATTACTTAGAAATGCGACTTTCGTGTCAACTTTGACCCAATATTCGGATTTGATCCGATGGTCAAATTACAAAAGTAAATAGACCAACTTGTTCTACTCGTCGAGTAGATTGTCGTGATATATTTGGAACCAGAAAATCAATTTCGGATAAATGAGAAATTGCGGTCCAAAGTTGGAAGAAAATAGAGAAACTGTTAGAAACTCGCCTAAATGTGTTGCTTTATATTTCGAAGTTATCGTGAATCAATCCTTTAAATAGTAGAAATCACGCAACTGTGATATTGAATTCGTGCATAAATAATTGAAGCCAAAATTTTTGTAATTGGTTGAATATGCATGATAAAAGATATACCTTTCCTTATTAAAGACAATTTATTTATTTCTGAAATTGTGTAGCATAAATTTATTTGTCTTGGTGTAAGAAATAATCTGTTTTATGTTTAAAATTTGAGTTCATATGCTCTCTTTGCTTTTGGAACCACCCGTGTTTCAATATTTTTGCGGATATCAGTTGAAAGAAATCTTAAAAATAGGCACTTGCTCCGATACTTGGATATCATTATAATTTGAAGTTAGCATATAATTCTGTGGAGAAAAATATAAATGCATTTTTTTTTTTTTTCTTTCTATCAATGCAAAAATCACAAGTAATTTGGAATCTGAAAAAATAAAACACAGAGAGAGAGAGAGAGATTTTTTTTTTTTTAAAAGTTGACTATGCCCCTTATTGGTGCCTAGGTCCACAAGCGCCCCTCCAATAGGCGGCCGCCATGTGGCGATTCAGTAAAAAATTCGGGTAGTATAGCAAGGTCCAAAAATAAAACAGAGAGAGAGAGAGCTCGATATTTTTTTAAAAGATGACGATGCCCCTTATTGGTGTTCATGAATTTTAGCATCGTATTCCAAGATACAATAATCATGTCTTGTAAAGTAGCATTCCAAATCATAATATCGACTAACCTACTGGTGTTGTGAACTCCCTGAAGGAAATAAATAAATAAAATAAAATAAAGATGGATCGAAAATATGCAGAACAAAAGCTTCCAGGCTGAAATGCAAAGTCACAAACTAGGAAGAACATGATGTTGTAGTGTGGTGAATCTGGACTCAAAAACGAATTTGAAATGTGGAGCTTTTATGTACAACTTGGTAAAAAATAAATAAATATTTACATATTTATTTATTTTGTTGACTTGCTTTAAAACAAGTGAAAAATATTTAATATTTTTTTATATTTATTATTGTTTTACTTATTTAGAAATATGAGGAGCATGTTTTTTTACGCTATCTTAATAAAATATTTGAACGAAAATCAGAGTCAGAAATAAAATATGATATTTAATAGAAGGTTGATTGAATACATCATCAACGGTAATCTTGATTGAAAATTATTTCTTAAAAAATTCATCTAACAATAGCTTGATTATTTTTTATAATTCTTAAGGATCATGATTCTCGATCGTCGACTACTTTAAAAATAACGATAAATTTGAATTCTTATGAAATATTGAACTTAAAATATTTTTTTATTGAGTTGCATTAAACTATGAATTTATAAAATTTAGACACGAATTTCGATTACTCATTAAAGAAAAGAAGAAGAAGCGTATGAAAAATGAAATTTTAACATGAAATAATCTTGGGGTCTAGTGATTAAAGATCCAGTATATCTTGGTGCAAGTAAAAAGAAAAAAAATTGGGAAAATCGAATTTACTGTTGGTTTTCAAGACATTACCAAAAACTTGATCGGAACCGATCAATATTTAACGTACAATCCCAAAATCGACCTATTTAGCAGAGGATCTGTAGTCGAACCGATCGATTGTATTTGGTTTTGGTTTGGTTCCACAAGTTCCCAAAAAAAATGTCCACCCTAAATTGTGGTACCAATATAACTACCTATGTTTTAAACTTAATATGGTATGTGAAGACAAAATTTTCGTCCCTTTTCAGATCTGTCCCATCCCTAAGTCCCTAACCCTTTCATTTTTTATTTTTATTTTAAAATTAGTATTAAAAATATATACTAATTTTTTTTTTAAAAAAAAAAAAAGTAAATGGGGCGAGATGAGAAAGAGTGGCCATCCTTGTCCCCGATCCTGCCGAGGATATTTGGGAGGTTGGCCAAGTTGAAAATTAAAATATTTATATTTAACGTCCTATTGATTGATTTATTTATTAAAGTACGATTTAAACAGAAAATTATTTAAAAATAAATAATAAGGATAGGGGCGAGGAATTTTTACCATCTCTACCAAGATATTTTAATTCCCATCCTGCCCTCGTGCCTCCATGCCTCAACCTCGTCCCTTCCAACCCACGGCTCCAAAAATACTTATTTAGATTTAAAAATTCTTATCCTAAAGGATGAGATTCGATCTTCGTCACTAATCATACAAAAGATAATTAATTGAGGGTAGAGTACTGCTAAAATGATTTAAAAATTATAACAAGAATAAGTTTTTTTGTTGAACAAATTATAATTGTCGGTAGGGGTGGGCGTGGGTTGGGTTGGGTCGGTTTTTGTCCCAACCCAAACCCAACCCAACATTATCGGTTTGTTAGAAATTCAACCCAACCCAACCCATGTAAATGTTGAAACCCAACCCAACCCAACCCAATTATGTGTCGGTCGGGTTGGGTTGGGTTGGTCGGTTTGAGAAAAATTTATTACACAAAAATTAAAATCATCCATTTTTTTGATGTAAAATAACATTAATATAACCGTTAGCCATCCAATGTTAATAAACTTGAAAAATAAAATAGTACAATCCAATGATATGTTCATTAGTAACTTTTACAAAAAAAAATACTATCTCATTTTCAAAAAAATTTATTCACAAAGACGAGTTTGACTATTTATTCACGAGACGGGTTTGCTCAATATTGCACCCACAATTTGACGGCAATTATCTTTGAAAATATAGTTGTTGAATGAAAATTGATTCGAGTGATGACTTGAAAATCAAAAATTAAAATTTATCGATTCACGCTCCTCCTTTTTCAATTCAGTGTGCCAATATTAGATTACAGAATTCATTTTTAAGGTTCGTGAAATTTTATTTCTGAATTATTTTCTCTATTCGAATTCTTTTCACTGAAGTAATTACACGGTTCATGTGAATTTTAGTATCTTCTTAATATATTTTGTTTTGTCATGGAATTCAAGTAATTAACTTTCGTGTAGAGGGCATATTTTTGTTAGCTGTATATCAACTTTTTTGAGTTTAGGCCGTTCTCTATTTTTTGTCAATTTTTTGCGCTTGTGATTATATGTGTTCTTTTGTATTAACATTTTTTAAATCCACTAACATTTTTTTCTATTCGAGTTCTTTTGTGCATATAATTATATAGCCGTGTCGATTTTGGTATCTTAAGGATTGATTTTTTTTATTTTTTATTTTTTATTTTTTTTTTAGGTCGGGTTGGGTTGGGTTGGGTCGGGTCGGGTTTGGGTTGCTAACCCGCAACCCGACCCAACCCGACCCGATTACCCAACCCGCAACCCGCAACCCGCCCAAAAATTTCAAAAAATCGACCCAACCCGGTCGGTTTGGGTCGGGTTGATCGGTTTTCTCGGGTTGGTTTGGGTTTTGCCCACCCCTAATTGTCGGTTTAAATTAATGCATTTATTGGGCACCATGTTGGATTGGAAATTACTTTCACAAGCAAAGGGACCACTTAGGTAACACTATTTAATTGCAATGACTAAATAAGTTGAAGAATACTTTTAAGAACCAACATGAAGTTTCACACGAACTTGAATGACCACTTGTGAAAAACAACTCTCCAGTGTAAAGAAGAAAAAGAGTATAAGTCCTTGTTTGGGTCTCATTATTCTCAAAATTTGTTTTTTCATAAAACAATTTGACACGTAAATTTAAAATTTTTCTTTATTTTTCAACTACACATTCTCCAATTTTTTACGATTTCAAAATTCATTTTCTTGTTAAAAGGAGCCCAAACAGGGGATAAATGCAGTAGAAATTTTGATGACGTCGATTCTCTCGTTCACTAGACAAAGGGGGTCGTTTTTAGGATTTGACCTTAGGGTTTATGTGATGAAACTTGGAAGTGGAGAACATTTTAAAGTTTATACCCGATTCAACTCAGTTACAGGTTAGTTATCTTCGAACAATTTATTGTTTCATCAATGTTTAATACAATTTATAGAGTTTTTCTTCGTGGGATTGGTAGTTCCTCTGTTAGGATTATTTCACAAAACCCTAAATCCCGTTTTGTTCAACTCGGCACATTTGCATCAGCTGCAACAAACAAATCAAAACCCAGATCAGAAAATGAAAATCGAGAAAGTTTTACGGTTAATTACCTCGTGAACAAATTTGGATTTTCGCTAGAAAAGGCTCTTTCAGCCTCCAAGTACGTGAATTTTGATTCCAAAGAAAAACCCGACTCGGTTGTTTCAATGTGGAAGAGTCATGGTTTTACGGTAGAACAAATTGCACGTATGGTTAAAAGGAACCCTCCAATTATAGCATGTGATCCTCAGAAGATCATTTTGCCGAAAATTGAGTTTTTTCTGTCGTCAGGCGTGCCTGAGAGTGACATGGTGAGTATTTTCTGTGGGGCGCCTAGTATTTTCAAGAGGAGTTTGGAGAAACAAATAAAACCAGCTTATAATTATATTAAGAGTTTGTTCGAGTCGAATGCGAAAAGTTTTGGTTCAGTGAGACGCTTGGCTGAGATCTTCTGTTGTGATCTTCAATCTCAGTTGTTGCCTAATATTGATGTTCTAAGAGAGGTTGGAGTCCTTGAATCGAAAATTGTGGAATTGTTGCAAACCCAGCCGAGAACACTGATGGTAAGAAGGGAGAGGTTTAAAAAGGTTGTCGAGGAAGTTAAGGAGCTGGGGTTTAGACCTTCGAGTTCGAAGTTTACTGTAGCAGTTCATGCGATTAGGTCGATGAATAAATTGACTTGGGAGAAGAAGGTGGTGCTTTATAAGAAGTGGGGGTGGTCGGAAGGCGAGATTGTCTCGGCATTCGAGAAGCATCCTTATTTCATGATGTTATCCACAGATAAGATAACCCAGAAAATGGATTTTCTTATAAACAAAATGGGGTTTGAATCTTCTGACGTTTTGAATATGCCTTCACTACTTTCATATAGCTTAGGGAATAGGATTATCCCCAGATGTTCTGTTTATAAAGTTTTGTTCGAGAAAGGTTTGATCAATAAGGTCAAGGTCTCGATGTTGGTATATACAGAAAAGGAGTTCTTACAGAGATATGTGCTGCGCTATGAGGGGGAAGTTCCCGGGCTCTCGAAGCTATATGAGAAAGAGTTGACTCTTTCAAAGATTTAGCAAATGAATTGATGTACTGGATGTTAATTGTTTGTGAATTTTGAGGTTTTGTGTTAAGTGCAACACATTCAAGCCATTATTTTTTACCATGACAAGTTGAAGTAGAATGTTACTGATGTTTTAGACTTGATGATTCATTTCATGTCTTTAAGCTCTCAAGTTGTACGTTTTATCTGTTGTTGTAGTAAAGAAATATTCTGGTTTTAAGAACTGTCTTGCTCGCTCCTGCTGCATCTAATGATACCTGCAATAAAGGCAGCACAGTATCCCCACTTCCACTCGGATGCTGAAATATTATGAAGTTTGAGTAGAGAGGATGGCACGGGTAAAAGTATAACTGGAAAGTAACTCGTTTTTCTATTATAATCTCGGACTTTGGTTGAGATATTTTTTACTTTCAGGTCTGTATCTAATTATCTTGATCTTTTAAATTGTTGTCCTCTTGTCTCATATATTGTATGGGTAGTCTTTATTGTCCTATTGGACTTTGCTTTCTTTGTGGGCTCACCTCTATATTGAATTTCCATGATGTAGCCTTAGATATTGTTAGGATGCTGGCCTTGGCTTGAAACAAATCTTCAGGGTGTCAATCTTATCCCTGTCATATCCATAACATCTTTATTTTTACCTTTCAATACAGGAAGTTGCATGTGTTGGGTTTTATTCCTTCTAGGGTGGAACGCTCCCCTATTGATGTATTTTTACATCCCACAGTTTCGGCAGATCGCTTAGTTCGTTCATCTCCGGCGCAAGAGCCCTCGATCTATGAGCTATTACGCACTCTTCAAGGGTGGCTATTTCTAGGCAAATATCATGGCTGTTTATGCACTCTTACCCCATTTATCGCTGAGCGATCTTGTTATGGTGTTACCGAACTTCTTGTTGCGATCAATAAGAGCACAGATCCCTTAAAATTTGGATATATTTTGTGCAATTAAAGAATGCGTCTGTGTATATTACTTCTATGAATATTGCTATGTAAGCCCAATTGGTGTTTTAACATTCGTATCTGTGGTAATACATGATAACAAAGATAAGTTCAATTGGACTAATCCTATGGCCACACATACGGGTGTTACATGAGTTGGACTGGATAAGTGTATAGTATTACTAACTTCTATCATTCACTAGTGGGGCTTGACAATACATTAGAGAAGCAAGAATGTTAATCTCGTTCATATGAATCATATTTCTTGCTACAATCTTTTGATCTAAAAATTTTGCCATAATCTTTATTTTACCATATTTGTTTTGTGTCAAATGCCAATGATTAAGTAGAAAATTAGCTTGACCCAATTAATTAGGTGGTGTATGGCTACTTACATTCATCCACATGTGAATGTGGAAGAAACTTGCCTCGACTATACATTAGAGAAGTAAGAATGCTAACCTCATACAAATAAATCCTCTTTTATGGTACAATCTTTTATCTAAGCACATTGTCGTAATCTCTATTTTATCATATTCATTATGGTCAGGAACATTGTATACTATAAGAGTTGTCACCCAAAATGGGCGAGTTTTGATGGGCTAAGCCATGTGCTACTTCACATAATTTAGCCAATGTAGTAGTTTGAGAGAAATTGTCAAAATTACAACCAAAAAAAAAAAAAAAACCGATTTTTTTATTTTTTAAAGACGATTTGATGATCTGTTGTGCTGTCTAGATTATAATATAACAAGTAAAATTCATAATTTATTAGAAAAGAAAAGAGGTGGACGGACTTCACTTAACAATTGGAGTCTGTTTAATTTCTAATTTAGATCCACCACGATAAGTCACGCCCACACGTGTGCCCCAAAAACTCTTTTCAAAAATTCCAGTTTTCAAATAAAAAATGACTTGTTGAATTTAATTTTCATTACCAATAGGGTAATTGGCGCAGAACGTTCCTACCTTTGAAGGTTTTTGTGAAAAACGTCCTTACATTTCGTTTTTTGGCGCAGAACGTCTATACCTTTTGCATTTTTTGCGCTGAACGCTTTTTTTACCAATTTTAACATAAAATGATCAATATACCATTCAATATAAATAAAACAAAAGAAGAAAAGAAAAATAAAAAATAAATTGCAATCTGTTCCTAAACTTTTTTTTTTTAAAATGCAAATCAGTCCAAAACTTATGAAAATATTAAAAATGACAAAAACACACTATATTTTCTCCTCCACCGTCTGATGACGACATCTACTCTTCTCTACCGCCACAACTTTTGGACATTGGTACCAACACAATCTCCTCAACACCCTTTACAATTCCATCCCAAGAATTTCCCATATCATCCAATAATCCGGCAGAAATCAGCAAGCAAAATCAGCTACTCGAAAAATGAACAATTTGCTAAAAGTCACACCTCCAGCCAGTAACGGATCGCGGACGACCTCAGCCATGTGGGTAATTCATCCAAAACACTTATCCAATAGGTTTAATTTGAAACTGAAAATAATGCAGTCGCGACTATTGCGTCGCGCATTGAACTTAGCTGATTCCGACGTCGACCCTTTGACCTATGGTCGAGGACCACTTCATTCAACACCCTCTCATCATGGCGAAGCTATTCCACCCATGAGTCTTTCACAATTTTGCCTGGATTCGCATGAATTTCAGATCGAAATCTAATTACAATTTTTGGAACATAATATTTCTCCCACGAATTGAACGGCTTTAGGTCGAAATTGACCTAGACTCATGGTTGGGCTAGATGCACCGGTGAAGAGGGACCTAGCCCAGGTGGTCCGCGACCATGGGTGTGTCGGACTGCGCCGAAATTTGAGAAGTTCGCAGGCTGTGTCGCGACTAACAAAGAATCTGGTATGAAATTAATTTTTTTTATGTTTATTGTAAATTATTGGCATGGGTGTGGGCATCTGGTGACAGACAATTAATAGAAAGTGAGTTCCGATCAATATTTAACGTACAATCCCAAAATCGACCTATTTAGCAGAGGATCTGTAGTCGAACCAACTGATTGTATTTGGTTTTGGTTTGGTTCCACAAGTTCCCAAAAAAAATGTCCACCCTAAATTGTGGTACCAATATAACTACCTATGTTTTAAACTTAATATGGTATGTGATGACAAAATTTTCGTCCCTTTTCAGATCTGTCCCATCCCTAAGTCCCTAACCCTTTCATTTTTTATTTTTATTTTAAAATTAGTATTAAAAATATATACTAATTTTTTTTTTTAAAAAAAGTAAATGGGGATATCAAAATGACAATGGGGCGAGATCCCGGATCCTGCCGAGGATATTTGGGAGGTTGGCCAAGTTGAAAATTAAAATATTTATATTTAACGTCCTATTGATTGATTTATTTATTAAAGTACGATTTAAACAAAAAATTATTTAAAAATAAATAATAAGGATAGGGGCGAGGAATTTTTACCATCTCTACCAAGATATTTTAATTCCCATCCTGCCCTCGTGCCTCCATGCCTCAACCTCGTCCCTTCCAACCCACGGCTCCAAAAATACTTATTTAAATTTAAAAATTCTTATCCTAAAGGATGAGATTCGATCTTCGTCACTAATCATACAAAAGATAATTAGGGCCCGTTTGGTACGGATTCTTCAAATTCTACAGTAAATCAATTCTCATTTTCAACTACACATTCTTCAATAAAATAATATTTTCTTCTTTTTCAACCATACATTTCCATCATATCACTATTCAAAATCAATTCTTTCCCCAAAAAATCCCTCCCAAACAAGCTCTTAATTGAGGGTAGAGTACTGCTAAAATGATTTAAAAATTATAACAAGAATAAGTTTTTTTGTTGAACAAATTATAATTGTCGGTTTAAATTAATGCATTTATTGGGCACCATGTTGGATTGGAAATTACTTTCACAAGCAAAGTGACCACTTAGGTAATACTATTTAATTTCAATGACTAAATAAGTTGAAGAATACTTTTAAGAACCAACATGAAGTTTCACACGAACTTGAATGACCACTTGTGAAAAACAACTCTCCAGTGTAAAGAAGAAAAAGAGTATAAGTCCTTGTTTGGGTCTCATTATTCTCAAAATTTGTTTATTCAACACTCATTTTTAATTGTAATTTTTCATAAAACAATTTAAAATTTTTCTTTATTTTTCAACTACACATCCTCCAACTTTTTACGATTTCAAAATTCATTTTCTTGTTAAAAGGGAGCCCAAACAGGGGATAAATGCAGTAGAAATTTTGATGACGTCGATTCTCTCATTCACTAGACAAAGGGGGTCGTTTTTAGGATTTGACCTTAGGGTTTATGTGTTGAAACTTGGAAGTGGAGAACATTTTAAAGTTTATACCCGATTCAACTCAGTTACAGGTTAGTCATCTTCGAACAATTTATTGTTTCATCAATGTTTAATACAATTTATAGAGTTTTTCTTCGTGGGATTGGTAGTTCCTCTGTTAGGATTATTTCACAGAACCCTAAATCCCGTTTTGTTCAACTCGGCACATTTGCATCAACAGCAACAAACAAATCAAAACCCAGATCAGAAAATGAAAATCGAGAAAGTTTTACGGTTAATTACCTCATGAACATAGTTGGACTTTCGCCAGAAAAGGCTCTTTCAGCCTCCAAGTACGTGAATTTTGATTCCAAAGAAAAACCCGACTCGGTTGTTGCAATGTGGAAGAGTCATGGTTTTACGGTAGAACAAATTGCACGTATGGTTAAAAGGAGCCCTGTAATTATAGTATGTGATCCTCAGAAGACCATTTTGCCGAAAATTGAGTTTTTTCTGTCGTCAGGCATGCCTGAGAGTGGCATGGTGAGTATTTTCTGTGGGGCGCCTAAAATTTTCAAGAGGAGTTTGGAGAAACAAATAAAACCAGCTTATAATTATATTAAGAGTTTGTTCGAGTCGAATGGGAAAAGTTTTGGTTCAGTGAGACGCTTGGCTGAGATCTTCTGTTGTGATCTTCAATCTCAGTTGTTGCCTAATATTGATGTTCTAAGAGAGGTTGGAGTCCTTGAATCGAAAATTGTGGAATTGTTGCAAACCCAGCCGAGAACACTGATGGTAAGAAGGGAGAGGTTTAAAAAGGTTGTCGAGGAAGTTAAGGAGCTGGGGTTTAGACCTTCGAGTTCGACGTTTACTGTAGCAGTTCATGCGATTAGGTCGATGAATAAATTGACTTGGGAGAAGAAGGTGGTGCTTTATAAGAAGTGGGGGTGGTCGGAAGGTGAGATTATCTCGGCATTCGAGAAGCATCCTTATTTCATGATGATATCCACAGATAAGATAACCCCGAAAATGGATGTTCTTATAAACAAGATGGGGTTTGAATCTTATGACGTTTTGAATAGGCCTTCACTACTTTCATTAAGCTTAGAGAATAGGATTATCCCCAGATGTTCTGTTTATAAAGTTTTGTTCGAGAAAGGTTTGATCAATAAGGTCAAGGTCTCGATGTTGGTATATACAGAAAAGGAGTTCTTACAGAGATATGTGCTGCGCTATGAGGGGGAAGTTCCTGGGCTGTTGAAGCTATATGAGAAAGAAATGACTCTTTCAAAGATTTAGCAAATAAATTGATGTACTGGATGTTAATTGTTTGTGAATTTTGAGGTTTTGTGTTAAGTGCAACACATTCAAGCCATTATTTTTTACCATGACGAGTTGAAGTAGAATGTTACTGATGTTTTAGACTTGATGATTCATTTCATGTCTTTAAGCTCTCAAGTTGTTGGTTTTTTCTGTTGTTGTAGTAAAGAAATGTTCTGGTTTTAAGAACTGTCTTGTTCGCTCCTGCTGCATCTAATGATACCTGCAATAAAGGCAGCACAGTATCCCCACTTCCACTCGAATGCTGAAATATTATGAAGTTTGAGTAGAGAGGATGGCATGGGTAAAAGTATAACTGGAAAGTAACTCGTTTTTCTATTATAATCTCGGACTTTGGTTGAGATATTTTTTACTTTTAGGTCTGTATCTAATTATCTTGATCTTTTAAATTGTTGTCCTCTTGTCTCATATATTGTATGGGTAGTCTTTATTGTCCTATTGGACTTTGCTTTCTTTGTGGGCTCGCCTCTATATTGAATTTCCATGATGTAGCCTTAGATATTGTTAGGATGTTGGCCTTGGCTTGAAACAAATCTTCAGGGTGTCAATCTTATCCCTGTCATATCCATAACATCTTTATTTTTACCTTTCAATAGAGGAAGTTGCATGTGTTGGGTTCTATTCCTTCTAGGGTGGAACGCTCCCCTGTTGATGTGTTTTTACATCCCACAGCTTCGGCAGATCGCTTAGTTCGTTCATCTCCGACGCAAGAGCGCTCAATCTGTGAGCTATTACACACTCTTCAAGGGTGGCTGCTTCTAGGGAAATCCGTGGCTGTCTCTGCACTCCTATCTCCTTTATCAGTGAGCGATCATTTGGTTGTTATGGTGTGACCAAGCTTCTTGTTGCGATCAATGAGAGCACAGATCCCTTAAAATTTGGATAAATTTTGTGCAATTAAAGAATGTGTCTGTGTATATTACTTCTATGAATATTGCTATGCAGCCCAATTGATGTTTTAACACTCGTATGTGTGGTAATAATTGATAACAAAGATAAGTTCAATTGGACTAATCCTGTATGGCCACACATACGAGTGTTAGGTGGGTGTATGGCTACTTACATTCATCCACATGTGAATGTGGAAGAAACTTGCCTCGACTATACATTAGAGAAGTAAGAATGCTAACCTCATTCAAATAAATCCTCTTTTATGCTACAATCTTTTATCTAAGCACATTGTCATAATCTCTATTTTATCATATTCATTATGGTCAGGAACATTGTATACTGTAAGAGTTGTCACCCAAAATGGGCGAGTTTTGATGGGCTAAGCCATGTGCTACTTCACATAATTTAGCCAATGTAGTAGTTTGAGAGAAATTGTCAAAATTACAACCAAAAAAAAAAAACCTTTTTTATTTTTATTTTTTAAAGACTATTTGATGATTTGTTGTGCTGTCTAGATTATAATATAACAAGTAAAATTCATAATTCCCCTTTACCTTAAAAGAGAGGATCCTGATTTTACTGTTCATCTCGTGACCTCCCTTTCACACTCGAACTGGTTTTGTACTGTTCGTTCAATAGATTTTGTTGACCAAGACAATCAATACGGCCGACTTCATTTTGTTTTTATTTAATGTAAATATCAATTGGATTTATCTTTTTTTATGTTGTCATTTTGCACCAGTTAGTTTACTGTGCATCTGATCGATTTTGTTGACTGTTCAACACCAATCAATACGGACCCACTGCATTGAATGTAAATATATCAATTGGCTATCATTTTTTCCCCTTTCACTTTAAAAAATAGGATCCTAAGTTTACTGTTCATCTCGCGCCCCCTCACACATGAACCGATTATGTCCAATTTGATAGATTTCACACATGAACTATTATATAATTATTACCTTTTTATATATTAACACACCGATTATGTAATGTATAAAGTAAATTTGTTTTTTATTTTAAATAAAAACGAAAGATTTAAATATTGAGAATATACATCTTTAAAAAATATGCTAAAGCAATTATCGTATGTGACAATTTTTTTTTTTTTTTTTTTTTTTGGTAATTGCAAATGAAGCATAAAATAGGGAAAATATGTACTATTAAAATTAAAATTGTCTGGCATATTAATTTTGCTACAATGATTTTTAATATTTTCATTAATTGAATTGATTTGATTTTCCAAAAAAAATTAATAAAGTTTTGGATATTACTCCCCGTGCTTCCACGGGGAGTTTCGTTCTCCCCGTGCGCGCCCGGGGAAACCCAAACTCCCCGTGCACGCACGGGGAGTCACATATATTCCAAAAAAAATTTCTTTCCTTTTTTTTAATACAAGTCAGACTTAATTCAATGAATGAAAATATTAATATAACACGTAAATACATTACACAAATTTTACATGTATATTTATTTAGCACATAGTATATAAATTTCACAAATCATTTTAACAAGATTGCTAGACAGTTTTCATTAACTTCATTAGCGTAGATTTTTTTATAATGTAATAAAGTAAATTTGTTTTTAATTTTAAATAAAAACGAAATATTTAAATATTGAGAATATATAGTTTTAAAAATTATACTAAATAATATATACTTAGCAATTATTATACTGGACAATATATATATATATTTTTTGGTAATTATAAATGAAGCATAAAATAAGAAAAATATGTACTATTTAAATTAAAATTGTCTGGCATATTAATTTTGCTACAATAATTTTTAATATTTTCATTCATTGATTTGATTTGATTTTCCAAAAAAAAAAATTGCCGACTTCCTATGAAAACAAATCTGCAATCCGACTGGACAATGCACTAAACGCATACGCATTTCAATGACACAGTTTCTTCTTTCTCGATTAGTCAATAAAAAACACAGAAAAAAATGCGGACTTCATATGAAAAAAATATCTGCAACTAAATATCTTCACAATCACAATTATGCCGACGTAGTTATTAAACCGAATTGCCACTTATATACATGCAAATATATTCAAACCAATTGCAATAACACAGTATTTCGATTTCATTTCAAGTATCAAATAAATTATTAGCTTTATCAACTCACAAGAAAAGAAGCGGAATTTGAAATTGAAGGACACAAGTTCGTTAGACAAAAGTGAGTTTTTGTTGATATTTGAAATTTCTCAATTAATATTTGGAATTTTGCTTTATGATATTTAGTTATTTCTGTTGTGATTTTATTTAATTGGAATAAGAAAGTGTTGTAATTGCATGAATGTTTCGTTGAAATTTTTTTTGTTTTTTTAATCATATGATATTGAAGTAAAATTTTGTATTAGGAGAATGTTTATTTGCAAATATGTTTTTGTATTAGTAAATTGTTTGTTTGATGATAAATAATTTATTCTAAAAATGGAAAAGAAATAGTATTCTAATCTTTAATGAAAACGGAAACATTGTTTGTAGTGTTTTTTTAATCATATTCAAGTAAAATTTTGTATTAGAATGTTTGTTTGCAAGTAAAATTTTGTATTAGAAGAACGTTTGATGATAAATAATCTAATATAAAAATAGGAAAAATTAAGTTTTTCATCTTAAGCTAGAAATTTTTAAAAAAAAAAATCATACTCCCCGTGTGCGCACGGGGAGACGCGCACGGGGAGATCGCATCTCCCCGTGCGCACACGAGGAGTTATTAACTCCCGTGCGTGCACGGGGAGTTTGAGTGTTGTTTTTTTTTTTTTTCTCTCTCTCAATTCAATACAATTGTCAGGAATGGACCTGGGCGACGACTTCTTCCACCACCACGACGGTGCCCTGGACTCTTTCACCACTGATCTGTATCTGTACTGGGTTTGTTCTTGTTCATTTCTTTCCCGGCCTTGAGGAAACGGGCGATACGACCAACAGCAAATCCCAGACCGAGGATTAGGGCAAAACTCTCCATCCATAAAGGCAGGGGCGGACCCACATGGGGTCAGATGACCCCACAAAAAAAAAAAAAAATTTAAAAAAAAAAAAAAAAAATTTTTTTTTTTAAAATTTTTTTTTTTTTCCCCTAAACATTTTTGAAATCTCATTTTTAACCCCACAAAAAAAATTTCTCGGCCCGCCCCTGCATTAAAGGCTATTTAAGTTGGAGGATAATACAGGTGAATTCTTTCTAACATCAGTTTGAAGTTCGTCATATTTTCAATTTCATCTGTTATCTCTAAGTTGCTGGAGCACATCGGCGATAGTTTGCATTTATCTGGTTCAAACTAATTTTTCTATAGTGGCTTTACGTATATCACTTATCTTGTTTATTTTCCCTAACCCCAATTTGGTTCATTCTCTCTCAAATCTGCGAAATCTTTCCCCAAAATCAGCTACAAAATTGGAATCCTCAGATGACCCACAAAGGGAAGAACGAGAGTCGACGTTTGAACAGATGGGTTGGCCATCATCAACCCTCATTCTTTTTCTTCACCACCCTACACCAAACGCCGCTATCGCTTTCTCTCCAACCGTCTGTCGGAGATCATCTTGATTTAACTATTGTCCATTGGCTCAAATCCAAAACCAGAGGCAAGTTAATTTCTTTCTGAATTAGTCATCTTCTTAAAATGAAAAAAAAAAATTAGATATGCCTCTAATTCTCAATGTCGATTAGAAATTATTTGATGTTGGTACACGTTTCATTGAAAATAAATCCGAAAAGGATCCTAATATTGGTCCGTTGAGTTTGATTTATATGCTTTTGAATAATGAGATAAGAGTTTAAGTGTGAATGGTGGAATTTTCATATCATGTTCAGTCTTCTCCCTTTCTTTCAATATTAAAACGTAAGGATTGAGAAAATATAATTTTTTTACTGTGATGCGTGGTTGGTTTGCTGTTGTGGTTGATTTTTGGTGTTATTACTTCTTCAATGGGTCTCAACTATGATCTCTTCTGCCTTCCTTTCAGATTTGATGAAAACGTAAGGATTGGAAAAGTATCAATTTTTGAACTGTTATGCATGATTGATTGTTTTGGTTGATTTGTGGTGTTATTACGTTTTTAGTGGGTCTTACCTATTAACCATTCTGATATCGAATGATGTTCTGCAACATTATATTGTATGTTTACATGTGCCCATGGATTATATAATTAACAACTGAACTCTCTTAGGTTCTGTGCGATTTCAGAGTAGTAAGAGGGCAAATAGACTAGAAGGGAATGGAGATTTTTCAACTTTATGATTGGTTATATGGGGGAGTGTGTGTTGGATTGAGGGGGACCTTTGTTTCACAAAAATACGCCGTTCGGGGGCTTTACTAGGACTAACAAATAAAAGGCCTGAAGCCAAAAGTGATCTTGGAAACCAATCATGTTTCAGCATAAATCTCAATATTTTTCTAGAAGAAAAACAAAACTTGCTTTTAAGATGAGTAAATTTCTAGATCTAATACGTGAACAAAATTCTACCCTTAACACCTATGCCTAAGAGAAAAGATGTTCAAGTTGTACAACACATTATTTCTTCATGGAATTTATTGGTTCTCCTCTATTTCCTCCTATTTTCCCTCTATTCCCAAATCCCATCCCCTCAAATCAAATAAATAAATTGCTGTACTATGTATTCAATGGGACCACTAAGCATGAAACCACGTATAACTATGTGTGTTTCAAATTCCAAATCTGATGGATAGCTTGATTGATGATGACCCTATTTTGTAATTTTCAGTTATAGGATGATCACAATTCTTCTACTTTGACATGTTTCTGCATTCATTCTGCATTTATTATAATTTTCGCTATTTACTTTAGTACGGGTATGGGGACTACAATGTCTTTTTTGTTGAGCACCTATTCAATTGCACTGATTTTATTGCAGGTTTGGAATTGGGTCCACCACACGAGGATCAGAATCATCAAAGCAACCAAAGGAGCTAAAGAGGAAGGCTAGAACAGAGATCCTTTTTTAGTGCTGTCCGTTTTGTGTTTTAATTCTTGGGATATGAACTGGTAATTTCTTTCTTAGCTGGTAAGTTTTTTGAAATCCATTTTGGTTTTTTTTTCTTTCGTTTGTTTTTGCTGTAACTTCGAGTGATTTTCCTTTTTTTAGAAAATCTTTGATTACTTTATTTTGAATTTGAACTTCTCTTAGAATTGTTGTGGTTTTCTCTTTAATGTTTAATTGTATATGTACATCTCATGTTTTTGGGTTTTGGCTATTTGTATTGTTTAGCCTCAAAAACCAATTTTCTGAAAATAATTTTTTCCTTGTTGCGTTGGATTTTATTTATTGTTATTGAATGCAATATATGTTCGATTTTGAGTCACTTGATTTGAAAATTAGAACATATGCGTGAATAACGTTAAATTGGTCTCCTTTATCAGGGTGTTTTGATTGAAGACTTCTCGGGTGTATGTCGGAAACTTGGATCCGTGAGTAATTGAATGAGTACTTGAAGATGAATTCTACACTTTTGGAGTTATCACAAGGTGAAAAGCTAGAGTTTTTACTATTGTATGTTACTGGGAATGTGGACTATAACTAAACTTGTGAAGGAATTTTTGTATTATTTTGGCATATATTCCTCTTGACTGTGCTAAAATACCATGAAGATATGAAGGGAAATTCTGGTAGAAACATTTATATCTTAATAATATAGAATTATGAACTATTTTGATTTATATATTTGCTTCTTTGATTGAAAATCATCATCAGATATGTATTTATAAAGGCTTCATTTAAGTAGGTATGATCTACATTTTTGGCTTATTGTTCCATATTATTGTTACCTTAACAGTGTGCTATCCTCTAGGTTTATGGGTTTTTTGTTTCTATTTGTCAAAACATAAGCATTTTCATAATTGTCCTTTTCTGATTTGGAATAGAAGTGCATTTTTTATGTTATATGGAACTCACTGGATTGATTATGTTTCACATCAAGAAGATGGTCAGCTTGTCCTAATGTAATTATAAACAATTGAAAAATAAATATCTTCTACCAGGAGATAAGATTGATCACTGACTCAAAAACAAGTCAGCATAGATAGCTAGATTCACGATTTTTCCTCCTAAAAGGTGAATCAACATTTTATTGTATTAGTTTGCTTGTAAGTATTCATTAGGGCTCTATCATGTAACTATTGTCTTATCTTCTATTATCTTTTGACAAGCTTTTTTCTTTCTTTTTCTTATTTTAAATTTTAATGATTTGTGCAGTGTATGGGTTGCAAGAAGACCCCATGCTTTCATTGATTTTGTTGAAGGAAGGGATGCTCAAGATGATATATGAGAGCTAGATGGTATAACTGTTGAAATTTACTCTATTATACTTGTGCAATTCCAATTTAAAGACGCTTAGTTGTTTCACTTTTTTATCGGTACACAATGGGACTTAGCCATGGTATAGACAATTGACCTTCATCCTATTAGAATGAGGCTAATATTGATAAATTGCATGTATTGAAAGAAAATATATTATTATTCGTCTTTCAACGTGAATCTTCACAAGTAGAACTTCAGGATACCGACATTTTCATTACATCCACGTTCTCCAAATTTACATGAGGGTGTCCAGTAAAGTGGTCTGGTGAGCATTAGAGAAAAAAAAATCTATTAGATATATAATATTATGTACAACCTCACTTGCTCATTCAACATTGAAATTAATTCTGTTGAAGCGATAATTTTTTTAGTTATCTTGTTATATTATATTTTCTTCGATCAACATTGTGACGTTAACTTTCTTATGTAATATGCCAGAAATCATATCCTTACTAATTGGAACAGGTAAAAATGGCTAGAGAGTAGAGCTCTTTCACAATTCTAGGGATGGAAGTGGTGGTGGCCGTGGTGGGGGGCCTAGCCATTATGGTAGAAGGTAATATATATTAAGTTCGTAGGTTTTTGGTCTTTGGGAAAGAAAAATGAACGACCTTGACTGTTAGTTTGAACTAAATGTTTGAATGACGTTGTTGATTGAATCATGAGTCTCAGTCCTCGCGATCATTCTCCTCGATGTCGAAGTTTGTCACCTAGAGGCCGCTTCTACAATAGGTCTCCTTATCGTGGAAGAGATAAGGCACAGTATGCCAATCAAATTATAAACATTTGGTCAAAAATATAGGCGGTGAAAAACTGTATTTTCCTTAGTGAAATGAGGTAGTTGTATTTTTCTTATTCTTTGCATTTATATATACAGAAAAAACATATTTCTCTTCTTCATCGAGAGTAGGCAACAAACGAAAAGCTTGTGAAAAAAAGAAGAAGAGAAAAGGGATAGGTCCATCAGGCAAGATATATATTTAAGAAATTGTAATTTCTACTCTGTTAATGTTATATATTGGAATTGGTTTGGTTTGATTTTTTTAATTTTTTTTTTGGTCTATAAAGTTAAATTCCTATTAATAATGAAATAAAAATCATCCCTTAATGTGAAGAATTTTTTCTTCTCACTTATCGAAAATTTATCCAACTGCTTTAAGTTTTTCATAATTTGTCTTGCATGCATGACAGTTTAAAAAAACTCATTTAACACTCATTTCAAATTATTATGAGATAAAATAGCACATTTTATTAATTGCAGTGGATTTTTTTTTTTAATTAGAAGTTGGAAAAGAAAAAAAAAATATTAAGAACTCTCCGTGCGGGACACGGGGAGAAGCAAGTCCCCGTGCGCGCACGGGGAGAAACGTCATTCCTTTTTTTTTAACACGGCCATTAAAAACGAGTGCATATGAGGCGGTGGCGACGTTAGAGGTAGAAAGACAAGCATGCTTGGTGGCACGGGTGGTTGGACCAGATGAAGAAGAAGAAGGCGCTGCTAATGTCAATACCTTGGACGAGTCGAAGGATATAGATTCTAACAAAACAAATATAGAAGATGGAGAATCTCAGGACTCAAGCACAATTGTGACTGGTCAACCTGATTCACCAGGTAACAGCTCTGAAGATAATATTTCTGTCAGTTCAAAATGTGTCTCTTCCCGATTGAATTAAAACCTCAAAATCCCTTGAAATTCAGAAATTCCTCAAATCAATTTCTGTCAAAGCTCCACTCGAAAACCCCAAAATCCTTGAGATCCACTACACATTCGAAACCTTGACTCTAGAAGTAGGTATGAAATTGAATTCCTTGTGCAAGCTACCTTCATCCGACGATTTCGTAAGTTATGCTGCAGTATTTTCATTCATTTATGTAATTTTCTGAATCTTTGACATATTTGTTGTTATGGGTTTTTTTTAATTCAATGGCCACGCTTACAACTTCATAACAAAAAATCTACTTGTTATCTGTTAGGTTTGGAATTGTCAGTTCGATCACTAAAAAAAGATATTCTCTCTTTTTGTCTTATAATTATAATAATCTTGCAGTATAGGCAAACTTTAATTAATAATTACACACGATTGAAGAAGTTAGAATACATGTTAGTGGATAGAGATCAATTTTTATCCTCCTATTAATAAGAATAATTGACATTCAAGAAAAGTTGAATTTCCTATTTTCTCTTATTGATAATGTTTTAGATTGAATATTTATTGATAATATTCTCCTACAATAATTCATATGTTATGGTATTGTGGTAATGGTAATTTTTAGTTGATAGTGAGTTCCTTTTCGATGATGTTAATTATGATGGAGGAGCTTTCATACTTGAAATCCCAAACCTATTTGAGTACTGTTTTCGCGTGTTTTTTGCAACCCGCCAACAATTACGAAAGAGAGAGGGGTCAGACGATTGTGTAAGGAACAGACCTCTTGAGACAAAGTCCCAAAAAGGGGTGCGTATGCCAGTGAAGGATTACAATTGGGAAGTAGACAAAACGCCTCCAAGGGGCGCAAGCACACGAGTACTGAAAAAGGATTAAATTTAAACTAAGCAATAAAAATTACATGATCTCTTGTAGAGAGTTTTTGATTCGGTCCCTTGTCTTCTATGACGTTACTTCTTTTATACTTCTTGAGCATCCCTTGGTTATCGAAACTGCTCAGACTTGCTTCGTGTCCTTCGTAACCGCCCACTCTTTTAGTGGGGAATCACTAATTCGGGGAGTAGTTGCTTAGTAACCGCTGCCACTACCTTTGTTGCTTCCTGGATCGTGGGATCGTGCCGGGTTTACTTGCCAACCGCTTCCAAACTGTATCCTTTAGTCTTGTTTGATTTTGGGCGACTTGGGGTTCTGGGCGACAATGAGGCTGTCGTTCTGGGCGATTGTGCCGTACCATCTTTGTTCGGCCTCTGGTCGTCCTACAACCTTGGGGCGATGGTATTCCTTTGTTCTTGGGCTTCCAATATTCAGGATTTTCCACAGGCCTTCAACTTGGGCGTTTCTTCTTGGGCCTTTTAATTGGCTTCTGTTGGGCCTTTACCTTGGATTTATCAATTGGACTTCCTTTCGATTTTGGGCTGCATTTTAGTGTGTCAACAATTACCCCCCAATATGGCAGAATTAATACTAATCATTAATTTTGCCATATTCATTCTGTATCTTTCCCGCAATATTTGAACTTCCCAGAATTTCAATCGTCGCTTGCGTTCTAGTGCTTGAAAAGTTGCGACGTTATAAACCCTTAAAACCCCAAAAGTACGCGGCATCCTTTTCATTCACCTTTCTGCGGCATCTCTTTCTTCGCCATTTCACCGTCTTCCTTGCGGCAACCTTCGATTTAGATCAAACAATCTTCGAGAACAAATCACTTTCTGTGCCATAATGACTACTTCTCAAACTTCTTCGGACAATGTTTTCAGTTTTGAGGATTTCCAGACCCTTCTTGCAAGACCATATGTGAACCCGTCTTTTCTTTCACAATCCGATGCGGACCGCAATGAGTTTTATTTGGGTCCGTCGTTCAATGATGCTGAATCCGTCGAACGGGCCGCTGTCGGACATTTGTTCCCGTGTTCTGAGGATCTCCCTTTCTCGCAATCTTTGCCATTGAGGCCGATCCATGATAGAGGTATTCGTACTTGGCCTAAAACTGATGCATCTTTCCGTAGATGGCATGCACGTATGGTGGCTCATGGTCCCACCAAATCAATTTTTGAACGTGCTAAAATTCTGGACCTATTGGAGATTACCCTTTTCCCCCCAACATATGACCCTGTGCTTTTTCCAATCGCCCTAAGTTATTGGTCCCCCGAGTTCAATACCTTTGTTTTTCCTCTTGGTCCCATGACCATTACTTTGAGGGACGTTGGGGCCTTGCTGAATCTTCCGCCTTTGGGCGATACTATTTTTCCGGGCATGCTAATTTCTGGTGCTGCCCCAAAATTTGATAAAAAGCTTACTGAGTCTTACTCGAGCCTGCAGGGCAGTTATGTCACTGCTGTATCTGAGCCTAGCCATTCTGAGCGAGTTGCTTTTCTCCAAGTCTGGCTCTGTAAATACGTCCTTTGTGTTCCTAGCTTGAAACCCTCTATGAGCTACTTGCCCCTATCTCATGAGTTGGCTCGGGGTAGACCTTTGAATTTATGTTCATTCCTTCTGGCTGCTCTTTATAGGGGCATGGCCATGCTCCAATTCCAATTGAAGAATAATGCATCTCCCACTGGCAGTGGGCCTTTATGGCTTGCTCAATTGTGGTTGAGATCTTATTTCCCTCAGTTGGGTATTTCACCTTTTCCTCCTCGCGAGGTTTCCTGTTATGGGCTTCTTATTCATCAACTGAGCCCTGTAAATATGTCCATGAGAGATGTTTTCACTTTCTTCCACACTTTGAGTTCAACCCTTTCATTCTTTCCTTTTCCTTCCGAGCAAATTCCTCCTTTTGTGCGGCCTCCTTCTACTTTGGCCGAGGCGGATACATTTCTGCCTGTTTGGGTTCAGTTTTTAGTAGGGAGAGAATTGTTTCACGACATTCTGACAGGGACCAATGCTAAAGCGGGGGTAGAGATATATGCTCCCCAATTTTGTGCTCGCCAGCTTGGTTTCGGCCAAATGTGGCCTGTCCCTCCTTGCTACTCCAATAATATGATGGATCACTTCTACATTCTTAACAAAACAGAAGCCCAAGCCATCGATGTCCGTAATAAACTTTTGGCAACCGGCTTTACTTTCGCTCCTTTCAATCCTACTGCTGCTACTCATCCCCTTTTTGACCAACTGTGGCCGTCAGTGAAGCAAAGGTTATTCTCAACTGATGCAAATCGCGCCTTCCACCTCCTGGATAAACAGGGTACTTTTCCCGTTTCCACTGCGTCCCCTTCGCGTTCTACACGCTCCCCAGTTTCGAAGCCTACCGTTTCTAAAGGTGCTCCTAGTCGCAAGCGGCCAGCTGCGACCGTAATATCCCTGCAGGATGATGATGATGATGATGACACCCCCCTCATCATAAGGAGAAAGGTAATTGAACTTCACCTACTGCACAAGTTGTTTTCTCTTCATGCGAAAATGATTTGCTTTTCTTTCCAGAAGGATTCTTCTTCCGGGGCTATGGTTTTGGTCGATTCTTCCTCCTCCCCTCTTGTCAAGGCTGCGCCGCCCAAGCATCAAGCTCCAACAACATTGTCTTCAGTCGATCCTCTTCCTCAGGGTGTCGACCCCCCAAGCAAGGTCCTAGAAGGTAAGGCTTACTTTTGATACCTTTGGCCTTTCTTTATCGTTGCTGTTTTCATTGGTTTACTGCGATATGAAATGTGCAGAGATTCTGGTGTCTTCTTCTGGTGGGGAAGGTCCTTCTTGCCCGGCTAAGGGGAAATCTCCTCAAGTGATGGAGGAAATAAGGGGAGCTCCTGAATTTCCACCCACCGGCGATGAGGTCTTTTTACTGCGCTCTTATCTCTGATTTTGCTTTGTTGTGTAGAGAAACTTTCAATATTGGCAACTTTCTTTTGCAGGAATCTGATAACATTCTCAACTCTATCCAAGACCTATTCACCTCTTGGGCGCGCATGAAAACATCCTCTGCATCGTCTTCCATTCCTGCGCACGAGGACATGACACTTCTCAAACAGGCACTGTTTGAGTATGTTTCCTTCATGGATATGGAGATTGGCCGTGCTAGCGCCGCTCAGCAAAAGGCCAAACTAGACATGTTGAGTGCGAACCTACTGCAAGTGCTCTCACTCCCATCGCTCAGCATTTCTACTGATTTTAAAGTGAAGCTGAGGGTTCTTCACGCCGACATCGTTTCCTTGCTGGCCAAAAACGCAGAATTGAAGACCAGAAGTGCCCAATATTTTCGCGCTTCTTTTGAGAAAGAGTCTTTGCTCCAGGAAATTGACAGGAACCATGCTGACTTGACTGAGGTTTCTTCAGAACTTGTAGTGGAAGACTCTTTGATGTTGAGCCTGACTGCTGAAATGAAAGAGCTGCAAGCGAAAATGAACGATTGCATGGCGAGAATAGCTGCTAAGAGGCGTACTGCATCCCAAGGAATTGCAAAAACCAAATCTTTATTGGAGCAGTATCAGAAGTTGGAGGTTGACGACGACTTGGTGGCGGAGTTTGGTATCCTTTCCGCGAAGAGTGGGATAGACTTAGGCAACAGATGCGCTCAGCTTGGGGCAATTTGTAATTGAACATTTACTGTTCTCATTTTTGTAACTTTTCGCGCTGACTGCCTTTATTTGATGTAATCTGATGTCTTTATCATCATTAATGAATAGTTATTTTGAAGTGGTGTTTATCCTTGATCGCCGATTTTCCTCGTACTCAATTCTTGTGCCAACGTCCATGCATATCCCCTTGGCATTTGAGTTTTCTTCCCTAAATGTTTGATCCATATTGGTTTTACTCACCGGTCATAAATGTGACCTTCCAGATTCCGGCTTTTGATCTTCCAACCCCTATAAATATGCCTGTTTATACTCATCGTTTCCATCCTCATGCCTTCTCAAATTCAATTTCCCACCATCAGAGTTTTCTGCCACTGCATGGCACTCCGGTCGTTTCCCGACAATTTTTTCTTCTACAGGGATGGGTTTCTCGATTCACCTCCTTCGTTTTGACATCACTTTTGGTATGGGAGGTATAGGAAATGTCAAACCGAGACAAGAATTTTGCCCTCGTTTTGCTTGTTGAGAGTGCTTCTCTTCGCCTACTATTGCAGCAATGCTTTTAGGAAGGCTGTAGGGAACATTTCACTCTCTTAATTGGCCATGGATTGAAGGGCTATTCCTCTACGCCTGCCTTTGCAGTAATGCATCTAGGAAGGTTGTAAGAGTAGTTCACCTTCTTACGGCCATAGGCTGAAGGGTTGCTTCTCCTTGTCTACCACTGCAGCAATGCGTTTGGGAAGGATGCAGGGGCAGTTCACCCTCTTACGGCCATAGACTGAAAGGCTGGCCGTACTGGTTTCACTCTTTCTGTCCCTTTCAGTCAGAAGATGATTTGTAGCGTGTATCGCCTTGTATTTTGCCTATGTCTTTTAATTTTTTGTAAAGAATGGTTTGTAAGGAGCACTGGATAATAAAGGACTTTGTTTTGAATATGCCTTGTTCTCTCTGATTTTCTTAGAACGTGATCGTCCAATTTTACTTACCGCCATCGTTCGGCATGAATACATCACAATTGTAATCATACCATTTACGCATATATTCTATTTATTTTGCTATCAGAACGTGATCGTCCAGTTTGTTAACTGCCGTCGCTCGGCGTGGTTAGATTATGATTGCGATTTTATCACTCAAGTGTTTATCTGTTCGCTTTCCCAAAGGGATGGAACATATCTCTTCAGGTACTTACCATTAATAAATCTTATGTGCCTAGTACCATCTAAATCTTCCAAGTGGTAAGCTCCATTAGACAACACACTCTTCACTCTATAAGGCCCTTCCCAATTTGGCGACCATTTGCCATACTTTGGGTCCTTACTATCTAAAGGAAGTATTGTCCTCCAAACCAATTCGTCCGCATTAAAGAATTTGGCTATAACTTTCTTATTGTAAAATCTAGCCATTCTTTGTTTCTGAACTTGCAACCTGTCTAGCACGTCTAACTTCAATTCGTCCAATTCTAACAAGTTTTGAACCAACGATTCCTTGTACTCATTCTCGTTCAATTCGTACTGCCGACGCACCCTTATGGATTGCACGTTGATTTCTACGGGCAATACAGCTTCCTGCCCATAAGTGAGTTGGAAAGGTGTGACGTTGGTGCTCGAGCGGGGCGACGTTCTGTAAGCCCATAAAGCTTTGTTCAAGCATTCGTGCCAGTTTCTGGCATTTTCATCTATCATCTTCCTTATGATAGATTTCAGAGTCTTGTTGGATGACTCTGCTTGACCGTTTGACTGAGCGTAATACGGTGTGGAATTTACCAACTTAATTCCAAACTCGCTCAAGAATTCCTTCACCTGATCTCCATTTAGGGAAGTCCCATTATCTACCATTAAAGTTTGTGGGATCCCAAATCTGTGAATGATGTGGTCTCGGACAAACTCTATGATATTTTTCTGGGTGATTTCCTTTAGAGGGACTGCCTCAACCCACTTGGTGAAAAAGTCAGTGGCGACTATAATAAATGTGTGTTGTTTGGACGATGGAGGGTAAATCTTCCCTATCAAATCTATCGCCCAACCTTTGAACGGCCAAGGCTTGATAATGGGTGCCATGTTGCTTGCTGGTGCCCTTTGTATTGGACCGTATTTTTGGCATGCTAAACAGCTTTTTGCATATTGAACACACGATTCACCCATCTTTGGCCAAAAATATCCACTTCTAATAATTAGCCATCTCATCTTTTGGCCAGCCTGATGGGCTCCACATATCCCTTCATGCACTTCGGCCATAATTGTCTTAGCCTCTTGCAAGTTCACGCATTTTAATAACACACCATCAGAACGTTTTTTGAACAATTCTTCGTCTATTAACGCATAGTTCAATAAACGCAATTTCGTTCGTCTATCAATTCGACCATCAAGCTCTTTGAAGGACTCCTTAATCTCATCTATCCAATCCAGTGCGGCCCCACTTTCTATGCATTGAATTTCCGTTTTTCTTGCCCTCCGCTGAACAACGGGCAACATAGTTCCGTATTCGTGGACAGATTCCCAACTTATCGCCTTTGAATAGCCAGAAGCCAACTGAGCCAACTCGTTGGCCATGTCATTGTATATTCTATTGACACATTGAAGCTCTACTTGGTCAAATTCTTCCAATAACTCTTGGGCGATTTCGTATAAACTCACGATAGAATTACTTTGGCATTTGAAATCACCGGTCAATTGATGAATCACCAATTGAGAATCGCCCCTGACGATTACATTCTTTATTTTCATCTCTACCATCAATTCCAAACCTACAATTAAGGCTTCGTACTCGGCTTGATTATTAGTACAGATTCTGTCCAAGGTGAATGCGAACTTATAGCAAACCCCTAAAGGATTTATCAAAGCCACTCTTACACCTGCTCCTTTAGAAGTTTTCGATCCATCAAAATATAAAACCCATGGTTTCAATTCAAACGAATCAACCTCGAGTTCTAGTTCGTGAGGTACGTCCAGACATGGATGATCGGCCAGAAAATTAACTAAGGCTCGATTTTTAACTGCCTTTTGGGGCACATACTTTATTTCGAATTCCGACAGTGCTAAAGTCCAAAGACCCACTCGTTGGTGTAGAATAGGGCGAGAAAACATGTATTTGAACAGATTAACTTTGGAGACTAGATAGACTGTTACAGGCCGTAAATAGGCCCTTAGTTTTGTACATGTGAAGTATAATGCGAGACACAACTTCTCGATAGCAGAATAATTACATTCACATCTGGTTAACCGTCTACTTAAGTAATAAATCGCCCTTTCTTCGCCAACTTGGTCTTCTTGTGCGACCATTCCCGCTATCGAATCTTGTTCAGCCGACACATACAATTTCATCGGCCGCCCTTGGATTGGTGACACCAACACCGGTGGGCTTGTTAAGTATGTCTTCAGGCTTTCGAAAGCCTTTTGATGTTCTTCTTTCCAGACGAATTCGTCTTGATTTTTCAGCTTTAGGAGAGGTGAGAACGTTTTCGTTCGCCCTGCACAATTGGATATAAAGCGTCTTAGAAAATTGATTTGGCCTAAAAACCTTTGCAGTTCTTTTTTATTGTTAGGAGCCCTAGCTTCTGAAATAGCCTTCGCTTTATTCTTATCAAGTTCAATCCCTCTTTTATGTACCAGGAATCCAAGGATATTTCCTGCACTCACGCCAAACGCACACTTCAAAGGGTTCAATCTTAGTTTATGCTGCCTCATTCGTTCGAATGAACATCGCAGTTGTTCAAAATGGTCTTCTTCTTTAACAGATTTGACCACTACATCATCTACATAAACTTTCACAAATTTGCCTATCATATCATGGAAAATGAGATTCATTGCTCTTTGATAAGTTGCCCCCGCATTTTTTAATCCGAACGGCATTACTACCCACTTAAAGCACCCTAAAGACCCAGGGCATCTAAAGGCAGTTTTGTGTATGTCTTCGTCGGCTATGTAGATTTGATTATATCCCGAATATCCATCCATAAAAGAATACATCACATGTCCTGCAGTTGTGTCTACTAGAGAGTCTACCGTAGGCATTGGATATTCGTCTTTGGGAGTAGCCAAGTTCAAATTCCTAAAATCTATGCATACCCTCAACTTGCCATTCCTTTTTAATACTGGCACTATATTGGATAACCACTCCACATATCTGGTCGTTCTAATAAAACCCGCTTTTAGCAATCGCTCTATTTCTTTTTTGATCTCTGGCAATACATTGGGGCGAAACGTCTAGGATGTTGCTTATGAGGCTTAAAATTTGGTTTAGTCGGCAACCTATGTTCTACCAAGTTTTTATCCAAACCAGGCATGTGTTCATATTCCCAAGCAAAACAATCTTTATATTCTTTCAATAAAGCGACTAATCTGTTACTAACCTCGTGAGGCAGCATTTGGCTAACGAACGTTGGGCGATCCTCTCCTTCTTCACCAATGTTAACCCTGACCAAAGGGTCTTGAGCTTGCGCATATCCTGACTTAGGGATCTTCGTCGCTTCATCATCCACGTCGCTCAGAGAATTTTGCTCTTCCAGGCAATCCACTTTATGAACTTCCCAATCCAAGCTCTGCTCCATTTCGGACACTATCAATTTGTCCTTCAGCATCTTTAACGCCGCTTCTTCTTTCTTCATCCGTCCACTCTTTATTGAAAGCCATTAGCTTGGCTCTGAAGGCCTGAACTTCGGCCTTTTGTTTTTGTTGTTGAACACTCATTTAAGGTTGTTTGGTTTCTTTTTTGCCAATTACTGGCTCCAAGGCCACTATGTTTGGCCTCATTTGATTAAACATTTCAGTGAGTGAATCCATTGAGAAAGGCTCTTTGCTTTGGGCAGTAATTTGAGTTTCTTCCCCATCTTGAACAACTCTGACGGGCCCATAATTCCCTTCATACATGAATCTCTCCACTGAATTCGCTTCCGCGACAAAGGGCCTATGGTCTGCCTGTACCACCTCTGCTTCCCCTTTGTCGTTCTAGAAGACTAAGCATTGATGGAGTGATGAGGGAATACATCGACTGCCATGGATCCAGTCTCTTCCTAGTAACACATTGTAGCTGGTAGGACCATCTATCACGAAGAAAACAGTAGTCCTGGTGGTTGTCCCTACAGTTATGTCCAGTGGCATAACCCCTTTTGCTGATGTTGCCCCACCATTGAAACTTGTAAGAATGACTTCCGTCGGGATCATATCGCTTTCTGTCTTAGCAAATTTCCTCATCATTCTAGCTGGAATGGTGTTTATAGCCGCTCCATTATCAATGAGTACTTTTACTATTGGTACACCATTAACCAAAGCTTTGACGTACAGTGGCCTTAAGTGTTTGGTTAACCTCGTCGCTGGTTTGTTGAAGATGACTTTTTCAGCAGCGTCTATTTCCACTTCCTGCCTATTTTCTGGCGGGCTATCTCTTGGTGATAGATCAACGTGCAGCACATCGGACTGAGCTTTCTTTCCTTGGGTCTCTTCCTTCTCTTTTCCCAATATTTATTCTTCAGTTACCCAACTTGTAGGAGGAGGCATTATTCTAGGGGGCGATCCATACTTTTCAGAGCGAGGTACCCTCTTTTTCCTTTTGGCGTCCCATACAGCACATAGAAATCAAACGATCGACCAGATGGTTCTCCCAATAGATCCACTCCACGGACCCCTTCCTGGTGCAATTGTTTCAACAGGGTGTTGCCCGACACTCCCCTTTTCCGTCTTTCTGCTTCTAAATCAATCTCTTCTTCAACATCTGTCATACCATCGTTCTCGCCATCATCATACATTTCTCTGGAAGTTTGGCCTTCATCGCAGATTAGCACGCAGGCATCTTCCTCATTATCCTCTCTTCCTTTGCTTTTGAATTCATCGGCCAATAAGTAGTTGTTAGCCAGGACGGGAGGTAATGTGCCAAACTGGATAGTTAGAGGTTGTTCGGGATCATCTTCATCTTTCCTGTCTCGCTCAAACTTCGATCTACCAGATGGGCTTTCCGGCAAATCTCCCATTGATTCACCAGTGCCTGTTTCTTCGCTATCTTCAAAAACGTTTTCGTTGGCTATTCTGAGCGTTTTGGGCGCTCTAGGGCGTGATTCCCCTTGCTGTTGCCTCATCATCCGTCCGTAATTACGTTGGTAACGCCTTTGTTGGGTTCTGGTCATTTCATTGAACGGCATTACCCTTCCTGCGTTGTTCTGGAACGAATGCCATACATTGGGCTGGTGAGGCTGCGGCCTAAACGTTTTTCTTTGACCGACCGACCCAAACCCCCTTTCTCTATGCATTCCTCCATACAACGGCATTCTTCGCTCCCTGACGGGCTGAGCGACTGATACGAAATCAGGCCGATAATGGGATGGCCGTGTAATTGATGACCCTGTATTCGCCTTCAACTCGTGCTTACACCTGTCGCACAGAATATCTTCGCCCTGTTTGGGCTCTTTCCCTTTGATGCGTTCAAACACGCTGGGAAGCGGCTTGGGTTCTTCTTCTTCGTCATCAATCACCAGTTTAAACCTTGACAGTTTATTTTTCAAGCCAGTCGTTATCATATTCATTGCTAGTGGCCGTGGAAATGGATCTTCGTCCACCGCCATCTTCTTCTTTTCTTCGAACGTAATTCGTCCTGATTCGATGGCATCCTGCAACACATGGCGGAAAACCATACAATAATTAGTCGCATGTGACCATGCATTATGCCATTTACAGTACTTTTTATCCTTAATTTGTTCAGAGTCGGGCAATTTGTGTTGTCGCTCAACCTTATCTGCTTATCCTTATATAATTTATCGAATATAAGATCAGCTTTGGTTATGTCGAATGAGAACGCTCGCGTTTTTCTGTTTTCACCTTTAGCAGGTTCATCTTTGCCTACTATTTTTGGCTTAACTAACATAGGACAAGTATATGCTTCTCCTTTTACTAGCTCAGCCAAGCATATTTCGGTCTGGTCATAATAACCATCATCGATAGTATGAACATTGAAATTCGGGTCTTTATAATAAGTCCCTTTACTGGAATTTTTCATTTGTTCTTCCTCTCTTACCAGTCGCTCATATCTAACGACATTCGCGCTAAGTTGGAATAAATCTGGGAATTCTCTATTCTGGAATTTCTTCTTTAGATCAAAGCTTAAACAACTTTGTGCGATTTTGACAAATTCCTTTTTCAGGTAATGGCACGAAGCATTTACTTCTGGCCGTTTGAACCTTTGTAGAAATTTTCTGCCCACTCGTTAGGCAATTGACGTAAATTCGCCAAATCGGCCAGTGTAACTTCGGACTCAGTTTTATAAAATTGAGCATGGAATAATTGCTCCATTTGTTGCCAAGTTTGGACGGAGTTTGCTGGCAAATTAATGAACCAAGAAAAAGCTACTCCTGTTAAGGAACTTGGGAACAACCTCAACTTATGGTAATCATTCACCTCACCACTTTGCAACGTGAATCTCCCTACATGTTCTAGTGTAGATACTTCTCCTAGGCCAGTGAATAGTGAGAATTCCGGTACTTTGTACCCTCTAGGCCATGGATATGCCTGATCTATCCAATCAGGTATGGCTTGGTGTAAATTGGCCTAATCACCGGACGTACCCCAACTGCTATTTGATCTTGTACTATTTCCATAATTTGGTTTCTTAGCACGGCGTTAGGGTCATATGGGTTTCCCCATTGGTTGATTTACTGGCTGATTCGTGGGAGGTCTAGTGGTCTGCCCTTGATTGGCCATAAAAGTGCCATTATTCAGGTTGTTATAACCGGTAAACTGAGTGTTTAAACCGTCATTCGTACGCAACCCGTTCTGTCCAATATTTGGGGACATTGTCTCTCATGGTGGTACTACCCCCCAGGTTGGACGTAGTGTGTTACCATTATTCACGTTTATGGTTCCATTTCCCCCCGGGTTTGAAGTAGAAGGGCCAAAAGGTGGCTCCAAACTTGGGCCAGAGATTTACACCAAGAGAATTGTATGGCGAGGTATGCCCTACGATAGTCCTAGATTGGAAGTGATTATCTATAGGCATGACAGGTTGACATATTTGGCCTACCAACTTATTCATGATTTCATTCAACGTATTTAGTTGTTTAGCCATATTATCAAAATGCCTATTCTCGTTTTGGGTAAATTTCTCCATATTATGAATGCTACGTAGATTTACCTGTTCAACGACATCCTGCGTGAGTTCTCCCAGCAATGCACGCATTGTGCGAGGGCTCAATTCTGTCATTGGCTCGTAGCGGCTGTGACTGATTGGATTTTGTCCATCTGTCTGTGGAGAGTGTTGTTGCTCCTCGTATCGCTCAACCACAGACTGGACTACTCCTTGACTTGCTGGTTCTTTATCGGAATTTTTATGAGGCATGATATCTTTTCTCTTTTTGTATCTTCACTTACCAAACACCAACTGTCCCACTGGGCGTGCCAAATTGTTTTCGCGCGTTTTTTTTGCAACCCGCCAACAATTACGAGAGAGAGGGGTCAGACGATTGTGTAAGGAACAGACCTCTTGAGACAAAGTCCCAAAAAGGGGTGCGTATGCCAGTGAAGGATTACAATTGGGAAGTAGACAAAACGCCTCCAAGGGGCGCAAGCACACGAGTACTGAAAAATGATTAAATTTAAACTAAGCAATAAAAATTACATGATCTCTTGTAGAGAGTTTTTGATTCGGTCCCTTGTCTTCTATGACGTTACTTCTTTTATACTTCTTGAGCATCCCTTGGTTATCGAAACTGCTCAGACTTGCTTCGTGTCCTTCGTAACCGCCCACTCTTTTAGTGGGGAATCACTAATTCGGGGAGTAGTTGCTTAGTAACCGCTGCCACTACCTTTGTTGCTTCCTGGATCGTGGGATCGTGCCGGGTTTACTTGCCAACCGCTTCCAAACTGTATCCTTTAGACTTGTTTGATTTTGGGCGACTTGGGGTTCTGGGCGACAATGAGGCTGTCGTTCTGGGCGATTGTGCCGTACCATCTTTGTTCGGCCTCTGGTCGTCCTACAACCTTGGGGCGATGGTATTCCTTTGTTCTTGGGCTTCCAATATTCAGGTTTTTCCACAGGCCTCCAACTTGGGCTTTTCTTCTTGGGCCTTTTAATTGGCTTCTGTTGGGTCTTTACCTTGGATTTATCAATTGGACTTCCTTTCGATTTTGGGCTGCATTTTAGTGGAAGTTACTTGGAGAGGTCTTGAGCTTTTGGACTGATGTGGTTGAAACCTCCCAGAAAAAAAAAAAAAAGAGGAACCACGTTTGGACAACATTGCCGACTGAGAAAGAAGATCCCCTGGGACTTGGACCGAGAATAAAGCTCATGGCTGAGAGCTTGGTTGGACCAGATTAGCAAGACTGAGGCGAGCTGGCAACTGTGACAACATGGAGTTTGCATAATTTTTTTAAATATGAGGAACCAAGGCTACGTAGAAACCAATTGTACCTTATCTGTGTCATCAATCTGAGTTTGCCAATAGCGCTAAGCGGGGATCACATTAATGATTGGAAAGAGCGTGCATATTCAGCAACACACGAGAGTCGCGCTGATCAGTTGGAGTTCTTTTTTTAGTTGGAGTTTCTAGGTCTTGAATTAGGAGAAAAATCAAACTTCAAGGGCTAACCAAAGCATCATGAGCTAATTCAAAAGTAGTAGCAATTAACAACTTCAGCCATTTACATTCCTCAATGAGAAGAGGCATACAGAAGGCTGAGTAAAATACGATCCCTGTGTGTGCCATGTCTTGTAGGCAGGTTTTAAGAACAGATCATTTCCAGCACAACTTGAGTAGCGGGTGCAGAACAAGACCATCCAAAAAAACATTTAAGAGGTGCTGACTTTCAAGCAAGCGCGGAACAAACTGAGGCGACATCACTAAGAATATTGGGAGTGGTTTGATGGTCACCATGTGAACTTTGACAAGTGGTAGCAAGTCTGATCTCTCTGTTAATGCACCATTGTATTATGAGCGGAAGCAGAGAAGTGCTGGATTCGGCCATTGGAAAAAAAAAAAAGGGCAAAGGTTGACCTATTGAAACTCTTGATACCATGCGAAGGAAATGCCTTAAGCCAATATGCTTTGAGGAGATATTCTTTTATGGATAAAGATACATTGTATAGCTGTACAATTACAAATATGGAAAACCAATATACAAGGAAAACAATCTGCTACAATTGTGGAGGAATTTTGATAATAATGGAAAAAACCAATAAGGGCCAACGGTTTGCTTAGCATGTCCTTGTTTGATGGCCATATTTTGGTTATAAAAAAAAAAAAACACTGTTTTGAATAGTGAATTTTTTAAAGAATGTGGAGTTGACATGTAGAAAACTTTTATTCCATAACTGTGTAATTGAAAATGAGTTATGTATAGGAAAATTGAGTTTTGAAAGAATATGAGACATACATGGCTATGTAGGCGACTTGACGCCTTTTGCGGATATGCCAAAAAACCGTTAATTCAAATTGTAGTTTAACGCCTCTCACACCCCTTAAACAGAAGAAAACAAAAAAATATAGTCAAGCACACATAGTTAGTCGGCATAATTATAAGAGATTTTAACGATTCTAGCTAGCAAATAACAAAATGATATAGACCATCATAACTCAAATGAAGTCTTTGCATTTAATTTACTAAAAAAAATGATATAGCCGCCATCTGTATGTTGCTTAAACACAATTTACTTCGAGTTTGCAAAAGTCTCCTTTTCATTAAAAGGAAATTTCCATTTTGTACAGACAAAAAAATTTACAGAAGCCTTAAACCATCTCACATGAGAGTGGGTCCCGCACAATAAAAAAAGTAAAAAAAAAAAAAACCGTACCCACACCCCCTTCTGAATATCTATAAGGCATCTGTATCTGTATGTGTAGCCCTTGCTCTCATTAAAATTATTGAAAGTCTTATTTGACACCTGTTCTACGTTCATATCCATCTTCTTGAAATTTCATTTTTACCCTTGTATGTACATGTTCAAAAGACGAATTTGCCCTCTTCAAAATTTTCCCATAGATTAGATTAATCTCCACTTTTGATATTGCATGGAATTTGATGACAAACACACTTAGCCTTTGCTCTCATTACTCTGTGTTGACAATCAGACAAATTTGCTTTTCGATTTTTTTTTTACATACTCATTATCTCAAAAAACACATTCACACAATAAAATATTTTAACACGGTTCCCCAAGGGATTAGTTTAGAGCGGTGCAAAGACACGAGTGAGGTAATTCTCAGCTGAGATTGGCAGCTCTGCAGTGTGAGGGTTCGATTCCTGCCTCTAACGAATTTGGATTTGGGACTCAATGTGATGGCACCAGTATGACAGCTCTTGTACCCTGGCTTGCTGAGGCACATCCGCAATTTACCCTCATACCACGATGTTCAATCCTAGGGGCGGGACAATGGGGGCCCTCAAGGTTCGAGATTCAACCTTTAATATAAAACTTTTTACACGTATATCTAAAAACTTTTCCTAAAAGTCACTATTTATAACTTTTTTTTTTCTTTGAAGAGAGTGTCAAACAGGGATTTAATCAAAATTATAGGTTAACGAGTCTCACGACGCATGGCAAAAAATAAGTGATTTTTCCATAGCTTTCCAACAGAGCATAGTGAAGGCTTATTGCTTAACTTAGCACGTTCCTTGTAAAAGCTCCTAAACTAACTTCAAATGAAAATTGTGTAATTGATATTGGATACAGCACACTTCCACGCCATATCAAAAGAGAGGAAATTTATGAACCAATCCTAAATCAAAAACCTCGCTATCACTTTTTCTCCGTCGTTATCGCCAGAAATCACACATTCTAGTAGCCATCTTCTGACGTATAAAATAAGCACATCCAACGAATCCCCTTCCATCTTTTCTGACTATAAATTATAAATAATTCTGACATTGAGCAGCCCCCACATGTATTTACCGCCATATATATATGTACAAAAAGAGTTTAAAACACACAGAAACGAAAGGTTTTGACCAAAGTTTAGCCCTTTTGTAGAGAAAAAATGGAGACAGCCTTGTTGGGTGTCGGCGGAGAAAGCAGTGGAAGTCCAAGAAGAGACCGTAAGCATATATTTAACCGCAGATCAGATGCTATTGCTTATGGGTCTACTTATCAGAAGGCTGCCGCTTTGGTTGATCTTGTAAGTTATTTAATTATTTTCTCCATCTTTTGCTCTCCTACCCCAATGGGTTTTTGTGGAGGCTTCAAAACTCGCTGGCCCATACTTTAATGATGTTTCTGCTAAAACAGGAAAAAAAAAAAAAGTGGTCTTAATATTTTGCTTCGCAATGTTTAGGCAGTGTTAGTCTAGCAAATCTGGAGCAAGAATTTGTCCCTGAACCTGATCATTGTCAATTGCAACAAAAAAAATATATACACATACTTCATTCAAGACAAAATCATTACCCTTACAACTTTATCTCCCCCCGCAAACTCTACATCATCAAGGAACCGAACATTTCCCGTTTGAAAATTGACTTGATAGTGGGATCTTTAAAAATATTGTAACCCCTTAAAAAATTGCTTTATTTGGAACTGTGTTCAGAATTTAAACTGCAGTCTTTACTGATCTTTACTAGAAAGATTCTGATGTATCGTGGAATGATTCCACATTTCTCTAGGAATTTTAGCAAAAGGCCTTGGACGTTGTTCTTCTGATTCGTCATATCTATCGTAGTATTTACCACTATGGTAAGATCTGACTTACTGAATTCTTTTACTGAGTTGATTTTCAATCTCAGTCTTGTATGTCTTGAACATGTCCAATGTTTGGGATTCCTCATAAATGAGATATATGTGGCCATAGTGAGAAAATTCGTCTATGAACTTAATAAATGACTGTTGACCATTCCAAGAAACCGTAGGAAATGGTCCACAGATAACCGTATGAATTAGTTCTAAGACGTCCGAAGTCATATGGCACTTAATCTCCTTATGTTTGTTTAATTTTCCTTAATGCAATTGATATTGATACTTAAGTCAAAAAATTAAGGGAATCAAGAATTCCTTCTAACACAAGATTTTTCATTCTCTTTTGAGAGAAGTGACCTTTTTGCTTGTGTCAAAACAAAGCAGAATTCTCATTGGTTAATTTATGTTCAATATCATGCGGATTCACATACAAGATTTATTTATAAGAGGCAATTGTATTAAACTGATATAGGTTATCAGAAAGAGATCAACCTGACTATTTCAAATTGAACAAGAGTAACCAAATTTGTCCAATGTAGAAATAGAAACCAAATTCCGTCCAAAAGACGGTACCGCAAATATCTCTTTCAAATTCAAATAATAATCAGCCTTTAATGATAACCTAAAGTCCATATAGCCTCAACCTTAACTGATTGCCATCACCCCACATAGATGAATCTTTCAGCATCAATTGGTTTTGGCAGATCAGACAACGCCGCATATGCACACTTATTTGAATAGTAGTACCGAAATATATTCACCAAGTGTGTCTAGGTATTGACATTAAATTTACCTCAAAACAAACCAAAATGAGAAGTGTACTATTCTTTACACGCCAAGCGTGATATTTAGTACAATTTCTCTTTATATATCCCAAATTTTCACAAAAGTTACAGCTAAATTTATCATTTTCAGGCTTTTGCTGTTTATTTTAAATCCAACCGAATGCAGCTTTGTTATTCTTTATTATCCTTAGAAGTACATGCCAAGTGAGTAATGCTAGTTTTATTTTGTTTTAGCATTTCTTCTTCTTGCACATAATATGGAAATAAGCTCATTAAGAGTCCACTTTCCCCTTTTTGACAGTTGTAATTGCCCTTAATCAACTGAATTGTGCAAGAAGCGAAATTAACACCAAATGTAAGAGCAAGTCATCAGACAGCTCGAGCTTTAGTGCCTTAAGCTTAGAAGCAATGTGAGACATATTCATGATGTACTCCCTTATGTTTCCTTTGCCTTTATACTTTATTGAAGTCAAGTTTTGCAAAAGCGCGCTTGTTTCAGCCTTACGTTTTTCGCAAAACGTTTCTCATTTCGGCAAGAAATCACTGGCATTAGTTACTTCTTCAGATATTGTGCCTCCAAAGGCTTCCGAAATGCCGCGCTTAATGATCATTAGACTCATGCGATTTGAGCGATCCCACTTCTCAAAGTTCCCTTTTCCATCAGATGAACTTTCTTTCGTAAGAGAAACGGGTTGCTCAATCTGAAGCGCATGATCTAGATCTTTGCAGCCAAGAACAATTAATATGTTCTCTTTCCAATACTTGAAGTTCGTTCTATTTAGCACTGGAATGAAGTTGATGTTGACAGATATAGCAGAAGTGGATGGATTAACTGAATAGAGAACTTGTTCCCAATTAACATGTTCACATTGGAATCCGTATAAACAATTAAGTTATTCAAATAATGGTACGTCCCATCTCAAGATACCTAGCACATCATTAATATCAAGTCTTTGGACAGTAATATTAACTGTAAGTGGTACTCTTGATGTAGTGATCAAACATTGACAATAAATCCTGTCAAATAATAAACCCATTTTTGGATTGATTTATTATTCACATGGAAACCTTATAATTGTCACACGTTTACCACCACAAGTGTGCATACAATTCGGCCAAATATTAACCTTCCTTTGGGCTGGCTAATATTCGCATGAACAAGCATACACACGAATTCCTTCTAATAGTCTAAGTTAATTAATTTCCACAAGAGAGGTTGCTTTGGCAACATATTGATTCAATCAATTCACTTTTGAATATTATATACTCTAATGAGTCCTTTATACCAAAATTTGAAAAGCGGAATACTTAATTGTATTAATCTTGAAACTTTAAGGGCCTAAGGGTTAATAATTCAATACTTCATGGGTCAAAATTAATTAATTCAAAACTGAAGGGACCAATAATTAATTATTGAAAACTTAAGGGACCCAAAACTTAACAGTTCAAAACTTTATGTGTCAATTAATAAACTATTGGAAAGTTTAGAAGTCAAAAAACAATTATTAGAAACTTTAGGGGCCAATTTAAACCAATTATGAACATTCAGGGGCTTAATTACAAAATTCAGAACTTAAATGGCCCAAATTAATCAATTTCAGAACTTTAGGGGTTGAATTATTAAACCCAGAACTTTATAAGGCCCAATTGGATGAATTTTAACTTTATGGGGGCTTAATAACCAACACTTTAAACTTCAGGAGTTGAGTTATTAAAGCCCATAACCTTAAGGCCCAACTTGAATATACTTTAAACCTTAGGGGCTAAAACATAAATTTTAACCCTAATCCTTAAATTGCAGCCAGGGGCCTAAACACTTCAAATTTACACAACAGGTCCCGCCCCCTCAAATCCCTTAACTGAAGCAATTGAATGAAGCAGCCCCTTCTCCTTCTTCTCTCTTCACCTTGGCGGCGCCACGCCGCCAAGAAAAAACCTTACGGACGGGGGGAAGGCGGTGCCCCTCCCCCCCCCTTCCTCTCCCGCCAGCAGCGCCCGCTGCTGGCCCTGTAACACAGCAGCGGCCTGCTGCCACCGGCACCGGCGGCAGCGGCTGAAAAAAAAAAAAAATGATATTTTTTTTTTTTTTTTAAAAACTGAAACCTTATTCCAACATATCCAAAAAATCCAATCTTTATTTCAAATCCGAATTTTCTTGATAAAGTAGAAAACCTTAATATTATCAAGATCCACATAATTTCATGCTAGATTCATATACCAATAAATCCAAATTGTATAAAATAATAGGAAAATCATATAATCCATAAAATTCAGAATTTAAACCTTCAATTTCTCAATAATTCAACAATGGATCGTCTCTGATACCACTTGATAGAAAATATGTTAAGGATTATTGATATAAAACAATCAATAATCAACCTTGTAATCATCCATGTTGAAATTACGAGAATATCAAAAATGAAAACGGAAGCGTACCTTGAACCTTAGATCCATAAGTGTCTGATTCTTCGCCGGAATTGGTTATGATCTTCCAATTGATTGGTGATCTCCTTATCAAATTTGCTCTCCATTGATGGGGATGTAGAGAAGCTTGAAGAACAACAACAATTGGGGACCATGACCCCTCTAATAGGAATAAGATAATGAATGGCCATTATCTTTCATTTGTTTCAAATCAGCCCCTCGTCAATTTGAAACAAACACCCGGTCTCTACACTTTAATTCCATGAAATCTAATACCCAATAGTCAAATTTCATCTTTGGTAGATCACTTTAATTGACTAATAAACCTTAAATAATAGCACCGCACATTTTAATACGTTACGTGTGGCCCCAATCATGTTAGAATTTTCCAACACGAACGAAATTTGAGAAACATCTGTTCATGTATTACAAACAAGACACTTTTATTATTATTCATGCTTCCATCATGCGTCGGGTAAATTTATATTGAGTCTTTAAATAAGGTTGTGGAAACATTACATCCATTTTTTTATAAATAAAATATTTTAGATTTTCTCATTATATTTGGTGGATTCCAATATTTCTTACGTCCTCGAGCGAAATTCGAATAACACATGTTTGTATGTTACGTACAAGACATTTTTATTAGGAATATGCTATGTGTACATAAAATTACACATGCCATTTGTCAATTATATCAATCTTTGTGTACCCATAGCATTACTCTTTTTATTATATTTCATGTTTCCGTCCCGCGTCAAATGAAATAGAGGTCCAGAGGTCTTTCCGACATTTCACTTTTATTAGGAATATGCTATGTGTACATAAAATTACACATACCATTTGTCAATTATATCAATCTTTGTGTACCCATAGCATTACTCTTTTTATTATATTTCATGTTTCCGTCCCGCGTCAAATGAAATAGAGGTCCAGAGGTCTTTCCGCGTCAAATGAAATAGAGGTCCAGAGGTTTTTATAAATAATATTTCACTTTTTCTCGTTATATTTGGTGGATTCCAATATTTCTTATGCACGTTCGAACGAAATTTGAGAAACATCTGTTCGTGTATTACAAACAAGACACTTTTATTATTATTCATGCTCCCATCCTGCGTCGGGTAAATTTATATTGAGTCTTTAAATAAGGTTGTGGAAACATTACATCCATTTTTTTATAAATAAAATATTTTAGATTTTCTCATTATATTTGGTGGATTCCAATATTTCTTACGTCCTCGAGCGAAATTCGAATAACACATGTTTGTTACGAACAAGACATTTTTATTAGGAATATGCTATGTGTACATAAAATTACACATACCATTTGTCAATTATATCAATCTTTGTGTGCCCATAGCATTACTCTTTTTATTATATTTCATGTTTCCGTCCCGCGTCAAATGAAATAGAGGTCCAGAGGTCTTTCCCACGTTCGAAAGAATGGTTGTCCTTAAAACATACTCTATTTGGCAAGAAAGAGAAAATGACTTGGATTAACCAGTCGGGTAACTCACCAAGTCAATCTCGGGGTTTACAGCTCTCTGATTCTTGCAACCGTTGTTCTTTGACAATAATGGACAGCGTTAACTATAAAGTATAAGCTAAATCTTATTCATTGCAAACAGTTCACAAAATTATTGCACACTCAGTTTGGGAGTACGAGAGTAAAACATAGTACCTACCCTTGTACATACAGCACTAGACTTGAATGGGGAAAAGAAGAAGATACAATATTGTCGTCTTTAAGACTAAGATGATCTCAGAACATAACATATGCTCCGAGCATCTTTGGACACACAATACTTGATAGGATTAGACACGAAATTGAACAAAACTTAGACATCTTTTTCGGTTCATACTGTCAGTTGTTTCACCAAACAAACCATCGAAAATACTCTAATCCTCGGAATCCCATCTGTGCAAAACAACCTCTGCATTGGGAGAGGATCTTGGCATTCTCAACAGTTTCTGTGCTATTACAAATAATAACTCTGATGTAACTGATTCAATTCGTTTTGCCCGGATTACCATTTTCTCCAGCTTGCTAGCATTTTTCAACACAAACTCTATCAATGAAAACATTGAGTTGTCGTTTGCATGCCATGTAATTGTAACTGTCTTCAAACTCATCATAAAGGAATCTGGTAACTCTATCTGTGATTTGAAGTTTTCCTCAATTTGGCGGAAAATAGATTCTCTGCAGGCCTGTAGAGAAGATGTCTGTTACGATTGTGTTCAGAACCCTGAGTGAAACATAAACCAGAAAAATCGCATGAATGCACGAAAGAATTGTTCAATGGCTTGTTTGTGAGGTGTACTATGCAGCAAAGGAAGAAACTAAAATCTTATCGAATACTTAATCGAATAAGGTGGGGTTTTTATCACCTCAGAGCATCTGAGATCCCTGATTTCTATGGCTAAAATGGACACATCAGGTGAGATTTCAAGGAGGTTCACAATTCCGGCAAACACATCTTTCCCAATAAAAGCACCTACGCTTAAACACTTCAAATTTAACAGAGGTGAAGGCAAACCGTTCTTCTCCATTACTGATAGCACCTGGTACAGCCAGTGGATCAAGTTGAGATCCCCAAAGAGAAGCTTTATTAGTTAAAATGTGTGTGTGTGTGTGTGTGTGTGTGTGTGTGAGAGAGAGAGAGAGAGAGAGAGAGACCTTAATGCACCGATTTCCTAGCCAATTTCCTAGTGAAAGCTTCTCAACATGATGAATGCTCTGGAAAATATCCCTCACCATTTCTTGGTCATTAGAGATTGCAATACAAAAATGGAGGGCTGCCTCAACCAAAGATGGGACGTTCATTCGCAACAACTTACAATACACAGACCCTGAAATTTCTAATACTTCAAGATTTGGAGTCCAAATTTTCAGCACGGAATCTATTTCTTTACCATAATGATTATGTGAATCATAATCAATAAATAGCTTCTTCAAACTACCAGAATGAATACTCACGTTCTTCGAGCCGTACATGGTCAAGATTTCCAATTGAGGACTGCCAGATAACACTTTGTCAATCTCAACTTGACCCCAACGCACATTTTGAATTGTTAAACTCTTGAGTTGATCCCAATGTATTTTCCCAGAAACCTCCATATTACAATCCCAGATGTGTAATTTTCTGATTGATGAACAAGAGAATAGGCGCTGAGGCATCCAGTAGTTGGTATCCAAATTAACGTAGAAATATTCTAGGTTTAGCTCTTCAACTTCATGTTCCAAAGCGAAACGGACCCACAAATTAAGATCGGTACATGAAGATGGTTCATAGACATCTTCAAAACCAATAGTGAATTTCTGAATCTTTTTACCTTTCCAGAGCATCAGTGTCCGGTTAACGAAGCTTGTGAACTCATCTAACTCACCTTCTTTAGCTTGAAAATAGATGTAGGGAACAAAGGTCCAGAGGTCTTTCCATCTTTTGGAAAGAATAGTCGTCCTAACAACATATTCCATGGGCAAGAATGAGAAGATGAAGTGGATTACCGAGTCAGGTAACTCACTAAATCGATCCAGGGGTTCACTGCTATTCGAAACTTGCCTCTCATCCTGTTCAAAATCTGAGGGAAAATCACTCCGTTCCATTGACTCAGTTGGCAGCAGCTGTCTGTTTCTTTGATTATAATCTCTTTGGTGGTGGTTGGACTTGGTACAATCTGAAAAGTAAAGCTAATGAAAAGAAATAGCCAAACCTCGGAGTTATAGCCCCATTTTTAGCGATAATATATTTTGTAATATTTATTTTTTTGGAAAATTATATGATTAAAAAGTAGGAAAAAAATTATTTTACTAGAAAAATATATACTTAAAAACTGATTTTTTATAAAGTGGAGCTCAAACGAGACTAAAAGCCTATTTGGTAACAATTAAAATCCAATTAAAATTGAAAATATGGTCGTTATTGAGTCGCACTCGTCAAATAAAAGTCAACAATAACGACTAATTTTTCAATTTTAATCCGATTTTAACTTCTACCAAACAGGCTCTAAGTTTCACTCACAAACTTTGCTTCATGTACCGAGGCCAAACCCACGTAATTTCACCAGAACACTCACACATGTAGGTCCCGCATATTTTTTTAAAATACACCCTGGGGCCCGCACAGTGTGAATTTTCTGGTGAAATTCCGTGGAAAGTTTTCCACAAGGGGGAAAGCTGTTCACTTATTTCTAAGCTGAGTGGAACGTGTAAAAAGAAAAAGTTGCCAACAGCTTGATTGCTTGTTTTTTTTCCTTTGCTTTTAGTAGGGGAATCTTGAAAGTGGAGGAGAGCACATTTATTTCCTATAGCACAGCACTTTGTAATTCGTATTATCTCTGTCCCAAGAATTAAAGTTAATATTTTTATTTTTATTATTATATTATTCAAGTGAGATGAGCTCCAGTTGAGTTTAATTCTTGATTTTATTAAAATGCGTTGGGATTATTGGCAAGGGTAATTAGCGCAAAACGTCTCTATTCTTGAAGGGTTTTTGTGAAAAATATCCATACCTTTCGTTTTTTTGGCACATAACGTCCTTACTTTTTACATTCTTTGCGCTAAATGTCATTTATACCAATTTTAACATAAAATGACCATTATACCCTTCTATATAAATAAAAAGAATAAATTGCAATATGTTCCTAAACTTTTTTAGAAATGCAAATCTGTCCAAAAAATTGACCATTTTTTGCCTTTTTTCAGCCCAAATGCGTCCAAATTCCGACAGCCTCAGACCACCCAAGCCGCCGGACGTTGACACCGGTCAACAGCCCGCCAATTCCCCCTTCAATTACCACCCAACCACTCTCAATTTCATCAACTGTAGTGGTCGGAATTAATACTGAAAGTTCACTGTCCTCAAATCTAAAAATTATCAAAAATTACATTCCGACCACCCCCATGATCGGAACTCACCTCCTATCAATTGCTTATCATCAGACGACCACACCCATGCCAATAATTTACAAAAAAAAAAAATTCATGTCAGATTCTTTGCTAGTCGCGACACAACCTGCGAACTTCTCAAATTTCGGCGCCGTCCGGAACACCCATGGTCGCAGACCACCTGGGCTAGGTCTCTCTTCACCAGGCGCACCTAGCCCAACCATGGGTCTAGGTCAATTTCGACCTAAAGCTATTCAATTCGTGGGAGAAATACTATGTTCCAAAAATTGTAATTGGGTTTCGACCTAAAGTTCTAACGAATCCATGCAAAATTGTGGAAGACCCATGGGTGGAATAGCTTATCCACGATGAGAGGGTGCTGAATGGAGTGGTCCACGACCATAGGTCAAAGGGTCGACGTCGGAATCAGCCAAGTTCAGTGTGTGAAGCGATAGTCACGACTGCGTTATTTTAATTTTCAAATTGAACCTATTGAATAAGTGTTTTAGATGAATTGCCCACATGACTGAGGTCGTCTGGGTGTGGGCAACCGGATGGTAGTGGTCCGCAATCCTGTTGCTGGCTGGAGGTGCGACTTTCAGCAATTTGTCCATTTTTCGAGTAGCTGATTTTGCTTGCTGATTTCTGCCGTATTACTGGATGATATGGGGAATTCTTGGGATGGAATTGTAGAGGGTGTAGAGGAGATTGTGTTGGTACCAATGTCCGGAGGTTGTGGCGGTGGAGAATAGTAGATATGGTCATCAGACGGTGGAGGTGGTGGAGGGTTGTGGATGAGAAGAGATAGTGTATTTTTTTTATTTTTAATATTTTCATAAGTTTTGGACTGATTTGTATTTTAAAAAAATTTAAGAGCAAATTGCAATTTATTTTTTATTTTTCTTTTCTTTTCTTTTTTTGTTTTATTTATATTTAATGGTATATTGATCATTTTATGTTGAAATTGGTAAAAAAGGTGTTCAACGCAAAAAAATGTAAAAGGTATGGACGTTCTGCGTCAAAAAACGAAATATAAGGACGTTTTTCACAAAAACTTTCAAAGGTAGAAACGTTCTGCGCCAATTACCTATTGGTAATGAAAATCAAATTCTACAAGTCATTTTTTATTTGAAAACTGGAATTTTTGAAAATAGTTTTTGGGGCACACGTGTGGGCGTGACTTATCATAGTGGATCTGAATTAGAAATTAAACAGACTTACAATTGTTAATTGAAGTCCGTCCACCTCTTTTCTTTTCTAACTAGTTTTCGCCCGTGCGATGCACGGGTTTTGTTTTTGTCGAGGATATATTAGTGTTGCATCAAGTTCTTATCAGTTGTTGTTTTCATTTTGTTTAAGGCTGTTGAATGTTTTAGTAATGAATTAACGAATCTATCGTGAGTAAAATAATAACAACTAAAAAGGTTCTTGGTATAATGTATAGTTTGTTTTTGAAGGACTACTACAATATGTAAATGTGTCAATAAACTATTCAGTTTGAGAAAAGAAAGAATGTAAGTTAATTGAATTGTCTAATGTTTTACAAAATTATAAATGACTGGTACAGAAATGGAATAAATCAATGATATGACCACATACAAAATGGAGGATTAATGTGGTGAATGCAGAAATTGTGAAGTAGTAAGGAAGTAGCTTCTGGACAAAAGAACAATCTTTAGAAGCAATATATATCTATACAAAATACACAAAACATAAAAATTAATTAGACTTTAAGCAAATATAAGGATTGCTATTCGGATCAAAAGATTTAACAGATGAGTAATATATAAAAAAAGAACTTTGTGTACTAAGGCAAATTTGTTACTGACAATTTAAAGCTAAATCGGGATAAGTGACCATAGTTGGCTTGTCTTGATTTCTATGAACTATAACGAACAGAGAACCACATCCAATTCGCAAAATATGTTCCTAAGTGAAGAATGTTGGAGTTATATTATAGACAATAGTTTAAAATCATATTATATAAAATGTCTACTTCTGAAGCAATCCTCATTCAAGAATACGGATTTCATATGCAAGAATATAGATAAGTTTGATTTTCTGATATTAGAACTTATATGAAATTGCCATTTGGCTAAGCTGAAGTTAGTTTTACAATGAACTAATGAGTAAATGCTTATTTACAGCAATGATGTGAATAAGATAAAAGAAGACAGTAATAATAAAAATAATAAAAATAAAAAATTTACCTACTATATGTACAAGTTTGATATTGCTTGAAGTTTTCAGTTTGCATCGAAATAGTATACAATTTTTTTTATTATTTAGAATTCAAATATTTCGTTCGCCTACATTTTGCAAGTGAACAAAAACAAATATCATATTAAACGTTTTATAACAAAGCATATCTATGTAAACAAAACAATTAGAATTGTGTGGAAATTATTAATTATTTATGGTTATATTTACCTGAAGTTAATTATTTGGATATGTAGATTGAAATTAGCAACTGTGAATCGATTCTTGAACTTCTAGCTACAACTGTAATTATAGAAAGTTGATATGTTCAAAACATCAGCGACACCATTAGACCAGACAGAAGTTTCAGAATTTGACATGAAGTCAATTTTAAAGATATCATTTCGATATTTGAAGTTGTCTTCAACGTCAAATTCTCAAACTTCTGCCTAGTCTGATGGTGTCGTTGGAGTATTTGATATCAACTTTTTATAGTTGCAGCCGTGTTTGAAAAATTTCCTGCAAATTATGTGTAAGGTTAAAAGAAGCGGGTGGAATTTTTACAGTTGAAAAAAAAAAAAGCAATATAGCATCATTTAGAAAGCTAATTTCACACTTACTCGATTAGGGTATTGGAAAAAAAAATATGCAAACTCAGTATATATTCATTTCGATAGATAATTATATTTATAGAGAGAGTTTGAATAAAATATAAGAAATGTGGGGTTGCATGACAGTCAAGCAGAAGTGAAATAATTGAATGCATTTACGGGTGGAAGGTGTTAAGGCTAGTGGGATGGCAGTTGAGAAGTGGGTAGGTGGAGATTGGTTGGTAGGTAAATGATGGATTAAATATTCGATTGAATTTATGGAACGATTGGGAAGTTGGATGGTAAGTGAGAAATGAGTAAATGAAAATTAATGGTGATATTATTAATATTATTATATGATTATTTTATAAAAGAAGAAATATATTTTTGGGATAATAAATTGATGTAAATTTCATTATAAATTTTTCTGTAGTAATACAATTTTATTTTCTTCATTTGTATTTGTATTATGTAAAATTTGAAAAATTATAATAATGTCAATAATGCTAATCGAACACGTTCAGCATCTATGATGAGCATTTGATGAATATATATTTTATTTGAAAATAAATTTGATAGATTTTGTTGTTTCGAAAGTGATATTAGGGAAGAGGATAATATGATTGTTTTGGAGAAAAAAGGATTTATATATGAGTTTTTTTTTAGGGTGAATTTTTAAATTTATGCGTTTATTTCAAAATATTAATGCAATGTGTAAATACAAAATATTTATTACATTACACAAATTTCACAAGTGTATTTATTTGACAGATACTATATAAATTTTAAAAAATTATCGTAATAAGATTGTTATTCCAAACAATTTTAATTTAATTAGCACAAATTTTTTTTCGATACATTAGTTATTAATTTTGGAGGCATATTTTATGCTTCGTTTACAATTACGGAAAAATATATCGTCCCGTATAATTATTATAAAAATCGTCGTAACAAGATTCTTATGCCAGACAATTTTAATTTAATTAGCCCATAATTTTTTTCCATACATTAGCTATTAATTTTGGATGCATATTTTATGCTTCGCTTACAATTACGGAAAAATATATTGTCCAGTATAATTATTGTTAAATATATATTATTTAACATATTTTTTCAAATCACATAATATTCTCAATATTCAAATCTTAAAAATTGTAAATGGAGCAAAAAAAATATGCCTCCAAAAATAATAATTACTGTATTGGAAAAAATATGTGGTATTTCAACTAAAATTGTCTGACGTAATAATTTGTTATGACGACAATTTGTAAAATTCATATACAATCTGTCAAATAAATAAACTTCTCAAATTTAAGAACGTAATAAATATTTTGCATTTACATATTGAATTAATATTTGAATTGATTGAATTGTCTGAACGGATTATTATATGATTATTATTGTTTTTATATTTAATGTATCGATTATTTAATGTAATAAAATAAGTTTGTTTTTAATTTTAAATGAAAACGAAAGATTTAAATATCGAGAATATGTAGTTTTAAAAAATAAGTTAAATAATATACTTAGCCATTATTATACGAGACAATATTTTTTTTTTTTTTTGTAATTGTAAATGAAGCATAAAATAGGAAAAATGTGTGTTATTTAAATTAAAATTGTCTGGCATAATAATTTTGTTACGATGATTTTTAAAATTTATATACTATTTGTCAAGTAAATACATTTTTCAAATTTGCTATAATAAATATTTTATATTTACGTATTGAATTAATATTTTGATTATTTGAATTGCAAACAAAGAGAGAGAGGACAAAAAAAGGCGAGAGAAATGAATGTTACTTCCCGTGCGCACCGGAGTGCTGCTTGAGCGGAGAAATTAGAGACTGCCTCGCTTGACTTTCGCCCCAGTGTCGCTCAAGTGATAGACCCTTTGCTCGAGCGAAGTAGCCTTCTCGCTCTAACGACGTTTTTACAACCAGACCTAATTTTCCTTTTCCGAGAATTTTACTTGGCCCATACCACTTGTTTCGTCCACCATATAAATACCGGCGCCACGTCTTCTGCTGTAGGGAGTTTTGAACACATTACATTCTTGAGAGAATTCATGCTTCATCATATTCAAAGGTTCAAACCCTCCATTGTTTATGCGTCATTCATTGTGAAAACATCCAAGAGCCAAATCAAACACCGAATTGTGTTCTTCGCTTAGATCTGCTGCAAGATTGTTTCATCAACTGTACTACATTAAGGATCAAGAAAGAACTGAAGGACAAAGAGTTTCTTGTGAAGATCTATAGGAGATAAAATGCGTAAAGAGTCAGGATTGGAGTTGTGTGCTCATTCCAGGAGGGCTGCTTTACAAAGAAGAGTCGAGATTAGTGTTCGTGTGCACATTCCAGGAGGGCTGCTTCGCACTTCAAATAGGAGATCAAAAAGCCTGTATTGTCAACTTTGCTGATGGTCTGTAAGTTAATTGACAGTTTATAGTGGATCTTTGAATGGCAAAGCGCCCGAAGTTTTTCCCACGTTAGGTTTCTCCATGAACAATTTTGATGTTGTTTACTGTTGTTTATTACTTTGATATAACTGTGGTATTCAAAGATAGGCTAAATTGAATTGTATGAGTAATCACCTAGACATAATTAACTTGTGACTTGTTATTTATTAATTAAATTGATAATTCCGCATTTACACCTAATCACCTTCCCCTAGGTGTAGTTGGGTCGAATCTTGTGTTTCTCAAGATCGATGGTCTTGTTGTAGTACTAAAGCTCCAAGGAGATTGTGGGACGTGCCCAAGTTCAACAATGACCCTGAAAATGGGGATTGAAATTTGACTGCGTGATAAGATATTTGAAATAGAAGCAGTAGAGCAGATACTTGAAGCGGAAACTGGTCTGGTGTAGATTGAAGAAAATGTAGAGAAGGTCATGGAATAACTCTCCCTAATTTTGAATGTTGAATCAAGGGTCATTGTTAAGAGATGAAAAGAATACATTGTAATAAAAGAAAGCAGATTGTAATGCAAAATTGCAGCATAAGACTTTTTTACTGAATTGAGGTTGTCACCAGGATTGAAAAATCACTATATTTTTTCCTTTCGTCTTTTGAGATTCCGATAACTGAATGGGCTTTTGTGAATTTCCTTAACCTTATTCAGATAGGCAGGGCAAGCATGTCGAAAGTGCCTTAAGCTAGTAGAACTAATTAGTCTGACCATATCAAAATAAGTATCACAGCCATTGGTGGAGCCTCACTCTTGAATTTGGGGGGTTGAAGGAAAAAAAAAGTGGATAATAGATCTATGTAAAAAGGATAAAGCATGCAAATAATACTGAAGGTTGGGTACCAAGAAGTCTGATCCTAAAGTGAATTGTAAGATCAGAAAAGCAAGTAAATAATTGAGATTTGACCAACAACCATCAATGTTATCAAGCACCTAAAAATAGAGCAAGAAAAAATGGAACAAACATACACAAGGAGAGTGTCGGTATTCCACTGTGGCTTTCTCCAATACCCTTCAATTGCTCTAGTTCTGGGTAAAATTAAAAGATGGTGAGAGAATGAAACGAACGGGAGCTAGTACTTGTTGACACACTAAAATGCAGCCCAAAATCGAAAGGAAGTCCAATTGATAAATCCAAGGTAAAGGTCCAACAGAAGCCAATTAAAAGGCCCAAGAAGAAACGCCCAAGTTGAAGGCCTGTGGAAAATCCTGAATATTGGAAGCCCAAGAACAAAGGAATACCATCGCCCCAAGGTTGTAGGACGACCAGAGGCCGAACAAAGATGGTACGGCACAATCGCCCAGAACGACAGCCTCATTGTCGCCCAGAACCCCAAATCGCCCAAAATCAAACAAGACTAAAGGATACAGTTTGGAAGCGGTTGGCAAGTAAACCCGGCACGATCCCACGATCCAGGAAGCAACAAAGGTAGTGGCAGCGGTTACTAAGCAACTACTCCCCGAATTAGTGATTCCCCACTAAACGAGTGGGCGGTTACGAAGGACACGAAGTAAGTCTGAGCAGTTTCGATAACCAAGGGATGCTCAAGAAGTATAAAAGAAGTAACGACATAGAAGACAAAGGCGAATCAAAAACTCTCTACAAGAGATCATGTAATTTTTATTGCTTAGTTTAAATTTAATCATTTTTCAGTACTCGTGTGCTTGCGCCCCTTGGAGGCGTTTTGTCTACTTCCCAATTGTAATCCTTCACTGGCATACGCACCCCTTTTTGGGACTTTGTCTCAAGAGGTCTGTTCCTTACACAATCGTCTGACCCCTCTCTCTCTCGTAATTGTTGGTGGGTTGCAAAAAACACGCGAAAACAATTTGGCACGCCCGGTGGGACAGTTGGTGTTTGGTAAGTGAAGATACAAAAAGAGAAAAGATATCATGCCTCATAAAAATTCTGATAAAGAACCAGCAAGTCAAGGAGTAGTCAAGTCTGTGGTTGAGCGATACGAGGAGCAACAACACTCTCCACAGACAGATGGACAAAATCCAATCAGTCACAGCCGCTACGAGCCAATGACAGAATTGAGCCCTCGCACAATGCGTGCATTGCTGGGAGAACTCACGCAAGATGTCGTCGAACAGGTAAATCTACGTAGCATTCATAATATGGAGAAATTTACCCAAAACGAGAATAGGCATTTTGATAATATGGCTAAACAACTAAATACGTTGAATGAAATCATGAATAAGTTGGTAGGCCAAATATGTCAACATGTCATGCCTATAGATAATCACTTCCAATCTAGGACTATCGTAGGGCATACCTCGCCATACAATTCTCTTGGTGTAAATTCTGGCCCAAGTTTGGAGCCACCTGTTGGCCCTTCTACTTCAAACCCGGGGGTAAATGGAACCATAAACGTGAATAATGGTAACACTACGTCCAACCTGGGGGGTAGTACCACTATGAGAGACAATGTCCCAAATAATGGACAGAACGGGTTGCGTACGAATGACGGTTTAAACACTCAGTTTACCGGTCATAACAACCTGAATAATGGCACTTTTTTATGGGCCAATCAAGGTCAATCCCACTACTACCCACACCATGAATCCAGCCAGTAAATCAACCAATGTGGGAACCCATATGAACCCTAGACTTCCCCGTGCTAAGAAACCAAATACAAGATCAAATAGCAGTTGGGGTATGTCCGGTGATTAGGCCAATTTACACCAAGCCATACCCTGATTGGATAGATCAGGCATATCCATGGCCTAGAGGGTACAAAGTACCGGAATTCTCACTATTCACTGGCCTAGGAGAAGTAACTACACTAGAACATGTAGGGAGATTCACGTTGCAAAGTGGTGAGGTGAATGATTACCTAAGTTGAGGTTGTTCCCAAGTTCCTTAACAGGAGTAGCTTTTTCTTGGTTCATTAATTTGCCAACAAACTCCGCCCAAACTTGGCAACAAATGGAGCAATTATTCCATGCTCAATTTTATAAAACTGAGTCCGAAGTTACACTGGCCGATTTGGCGAATTTTTTTCAATTGCCTAACGAGTGGGCAGAAAATTTCCTACAAAGGTTCAAAACGGCCAGAAGTAAATGCTTCGTGCCATTACCTGAAAAGAAATTTGTCAAAATCGCACAAAGTTGTTTAAGCTTTGATTTAAAGAAAAAATTCCAAGATAGAGAATTCCCAGATTTATTCCAACTTAGCGCGAATGTCGTTAGATATGAGCGACTGGTAAGAGAGGAAGAACAAATGAAAAATTCCAGTAAAGGGACTTATTATAAAGACCCGAATTTCAATGTTCATACTATCGATGATGGTTATTATAACCAGACCGAAATATGCTTGGCTGATCTAGTAAAAGGAGAAGCATATACTTGTCCTATGTTAGTTAAGCCAAAAATAGTAGGCAAAGATGAACCTGCTAAAGGTGAAAACAGAAAAACGCGAGCGTTCTCATTCGACATAACCAAAGCTGATCTTATATTCGATAAATTATATAAGGATAAGCAGATAAGGTTGAGCGACAACACAAATTGCCCGACTCTGAACAAATTAAGGATAAAAAGTACTGTAAATGGCATAATGCATGGTCACATGCGACTAATTATTGTATGGTTTTTCGCCATGTGTTGCAGGATGCCATCGAGTCAGGACGAATTACGTTCGAAGAAAAGAAGAAGATGGCGGTGGACGAAGATCCATTTCCACGGCCACTAGCAATGAATATGATAACGACTGGCTTGAAAAATAAACTGTCAGGTTTAAACTGGTGATTGATGACGAAGAGGAAGAACCCAAGCCGCTTCCCAGCGTGTTTGAACGCATCAAAGGGAAAGAGCCCAAACAGGGCGAAGATATTCTGTGCGACAGGTGTAAGCACGAGTTGAAGGCGAATACAGGGTCATCAATGACACGGTCATCCCATCATCGGCCTGATTTCGTATCAGTCGCTCAGCCCGTCAGGGGGTGAAGAATGCCGTTGTATGGAGGAGTGCATAGAGAAAGGGGGTTTGGGTCGGCCGGTCAAAGAAGAATGTTTAGGCCGCAGCCTCACCAGCCCAATGTATGGCATTCGTTCCAGAACAACGCAGGAAGGGTAATGCCGTTCAATGAAATGACCAGAACCCAACAAAGGCGTTACCAACGTAATTACGGGCGGATGATGAGGCAACAGCAAGGGAATCACGCCCTAGAGCGCCCAAAACGCTCAGAATAGCCAACGAAAACGTTTTTGAAGATAGCGAAGAAACAGGCACTGGTGAATCAATGGGAGATTTGCCGAAAAGCTCATCTGGTAGATCGAAGTTTGAGCGAGACAGGAAAGATGAAGATGATCCCGAACAACCTCTAACTATCCAGTTTGGCACATTACCTCCCGTCCTGGCTAACAACTACTTGTTGGCCGATGAATTCAAAAGCAAAGGAAAAGAGGATAATGAGGAAGATGCATGCGTGCTAATCTGCGATGAAGGCCAAACTTCCAGAGAAATGTATGATGATGGCGAGAACGATGGTATGACAGATGTTGAAGAAGAGATTGATTTAGAAGCAGAAAGACGGAAAATGGGAGTGTCGCGCAACACCCTGTTGAAACAATTGCACCAGGAAGGGGTCCGTGAAGTGGATCTATTGGGAGAACCATCTGGTCGATCGTTTGATTTCTATGTGCTGTATGGGACGCCAAAAAGGAAAAAGAGGGTACCTCGCTCTGAAAAGTATGGATCGCCCTCTAGAATAATGCCTCCTCCTACAAATTGGGTAACTGAAGAAGAAATATTGGGAAAAGAGAAGGAAGAGACCCAAGGAAAGAAAGCTCCGTCCGATGTGTTGCACGTTGATCTATCACCAAGAGATAGCCCGCCAGAAAATAGGCAGGAAGTGGAAATAGACGCTGCTGAAAAAGTAATCTTCAACAAACCAGCGATGAGGTTAACCAAACACTTAAGGCCACTGTACGTCAAAGCCTTGGTTAATGGTGTACCAATAGTAAAAGTACTCATTGATAACGGGGTGGCCATAAACACCATTCCAGCTAGGATGATGAGCAAATTTACTAAGACAGAAAGCGATATGATCCCAACGGAAATCATTCCTACAAGTTTCAATGGTGGGGCAACATCAGCAAAAGGAGTTATGCCACTGGACATAACTGTAGGGACAACCACCAGGACTACTGTTTTCTTCGTGATAGATGGTCCTACCAGCTACAACGTGCTACTAGGAAGAGATTGGATCCATGGCAGTCGATGTATTCCCTCATCACTCCATCAATGTTTGGTATTCTGGAACGACAAAGGGGAAGCAGAGGTGGTACAGGCAGACCATAGGCCCTTTGTCGCGGAAGCGAATTCAGTGGAGAGATTCATGTATGAAGGGAATTATGGGCCTGTCAGAGTTGTTCAAGATGGGGAAGAAACTCAGATTACTGCCCAAAGCGAAGATCCTTTCTCAATGGATTCACTCACTGAAATGTTTAATCAAATGAGGCCAAACATAGTGGCCTTGGAAGAGCCAGTAATTGGCAAAAAAGAAGCCAAACAACCTTAAATGAGTGTTCGACAACAAAAACAAAAGGCCGAAGTTCAGGCCTTCAGAGCCAAGCTAATGGCTTTCAATAAAGAGTGGACGGATGAAGAAAGAAGAAGCGGCGTTAAAGATGCTGAAGGACAAATTGATAGTGTCCGAAATGGAGCAGAGCTTGGATTGGGAAGTTCATAAAGTGGATTGCCTGGAAGAGCAAAAATTCTCTGAGCGACGTGGATGATGAAGCGACAAAGATCCCTAAGTCAGGATATGCGCAAGCTCAAGACCCCTTGGTCAGGGTTAACATTGGTGAAGAAGGAGAGGATCGCCCAACGTTCGTCAGCCAAATGCTGCCTCATGAGGTTAGTAACCGATTAATCGCTTTATTGAAAGAATATAAAGATTGTTTTGCTTGGGAATATGAGCACATGCCTGGTTTGGATAAAAACTTGGTAGAACATAGGTTGCCGACTAAACCAAATTTTAAGCCTCATAAGCAACCTCCTAGACGTTTCGCCCCCAATGTATTGCCAGAGATCAAAAAAGAAATAGAGCGATTGTTAAAAGCGGGTTTTATTAGAACGACCAGATATGTGGAGTGGTTATCCAATATAGTGCCAGTATTAAAAAAGAATGGCAAGTTAAGGGTATGCATAGATTTCAGGAATTTGAACTTGGCTACTCCCAAAGACGAATATCCAATGCCTACGGTAGACTCTCTAGTAGACACAACTGCAGGACATGTGATGTATTCTTTTATGGATGGATATTCGGGATATAATCAAATCTACATAGCCGACGAAGACATACACAAAACTGCCTTTAGATGCCCTGGGTCTTTAGGGT